>BSBM01000369.1:27037500-28237500 GCA_027924585.1 Larix kaempferi | reverse complement strand
AAGAAAAGTATATAATTTCTAATTGTCTTTGGAAGTTGGAACATGTAATCCTCTAAATGAATATTCAACATCTCCTCTCATACACCATGGCCAATACCAAATTGCTAATTTTCTAACTTGCAAGCAGGTTTCCATCTTATTTGAATTGGAAAATAAAACATTTATTGCAGTAACTTTTTGAACATCACTTGATAAAAAAGGTCTAATATCTGATTTGAGGCAGACATTACATTATCTTCTCTAGTGCAATCTTGAAGTAATGTTGAAATATCAACTTGAATTTCCTTATCTCCAAAGGTTTGATACATTGTTTCCTCCATTTGTTTAGAAATTAGAAATGTACATTATTCTTTGTGGGAGTCAACCGTAATCAAGTGACTTCCAAGAAGATTCTTATCTAAAGAATCCTGCCAAGCACATATGTATATCAATATAAAACAATAAAAAATTTAAATTTAAAACCTTAGTTAAAATTACAATGTTCCAAAAACAATTTGCATACCTTAGAACTGTTATATCATGGATTCATATCTGGAAGAGATACAATATGGATGTAGAGAGCCATCTCAACTTTAGTGAAATTACTATTGTAGGAAAATTTGATGCACTAGTTGTTTGGATTATTAATTGCATAGTTCATAATATTATTTTAATCTTTCATCAATACAAATTCCTGGTTTCCTGAAATAGTAAAGAGATCAAAATTTCTTAAATGGGTATTTCATAAGCCTTTAAGGCAGAATATGTTGAATGTATGTGACACAAGAGTTAAGATACTGTACTATATCTCTAACCTTCCTACTATGACAATACACAATATTCCTGTACTTTTGACTTCATCCTTCGTTCCTTATATAGTTCTCACACAACTTTGTACCATAATACTTGTTACAATCGTACTCAAATACATGAAAGATGATTTGATGCATGCAAAAAAAAACTTGAGGAAGTGGCTTAGAATAACAACACATATGCCCATTCTAATAACAAAGGGACTATAGTTGTTTGAGCTTGATTGCAAGAGATGAAAGGTACCTAAATATAAATAAAATTGAGTGATAACCCACCATATCATAAATTTCCCTCTACTATAAGAATTGGTGTATATTATGTGGAAGAGAAACACAATATCCCTAAATATAAAGAAAAAACAGTTACCAATTTATCATCCATGTCTAGAGAGATCTACAAAAACATTTATTGGTATCAAGACTCAAATTATATGGTTTAGGATGTGTTTCACAAATTACTATAATTTTTCGATCTAGAAATGCATTTCCCCAAGTAACCACCATCTATGAAATAAAATAATATATTCCTTGAATATTCTCTAGTTTGTACACAAATTTATGTCATATTACCAAAGGTGGTCATGATCTCTACTCCACTACTAATTTTTCTTCCTAGGTTTTTCTTCTCGTAGAAGATCCGTTATTCTGGCTCTGGGATCTAGTTCTTCCTCACCCTATTCTCACCCTCTCGAATCTAATAGTTGGATATCATGATCAAAACGAAAGATGCATCATCTGGGAGTATGTCGAGGAGGTTGATACATGTTTGACCTACAATTAAATCAAAACATTGTTAAGTGGCCTCATTTATTTTATACATGAACTAAAAAATATAATTTTATAATGGCCTCATTCATGTAGGTACCTAGTGCGGTAGGATTAACCTCTCACTGATCATGACTAGATTTTGGCTGGTTAGTAGTAACCTATACCCACACTTCTATCTGCAGACATTTCAAGATATTGTATGACCCAAAAACCTAAACTCGTTTATACCTATCTATTCAAAAATTGTAGAAGTGCCATAATTACCTCCTCATTGACATATATGGATGGCCCTTCTTTGCCTTTTTTCATTTCTAGTAGGGATTTATACCTTGATGTCAAGGAACGTTTTAGTTCTTCGTCGGTGGGCATGACACCAAAGTCCTTGGACTGCATACCATATTATACAACATAACACCATTTAGTAAGGAAATATTTTAAATTTTAGTTGAAAGAATCAATAACAACAATTTTTTAATTTTAGTACTTACAAATCTGCCTTTTATTTTCACATAGACCCTTGGGCCAAGTTTGTGTTGCTCGACCTTGTCCAATTTGGCCTATGTGGCCTTTGAAGTGTCTTTGAGCCTGTGAGAAATGTAAATTGCATCTTCATGTGGTTTAAAAAGGTCAAATGAACTGTTAATTATGATTTCATTATATATTATATTGAATTTTATTTTTCTATTTCGTGTATTTGGAGCCAATGACATGTATGGAGAATGGGGTTAAGGTGCTTTTGACTTGCTCACTACAATGCAATTGATTTCAAACTGTGAAAGTTGTGTTCCTATTAAAATCTATATATTGTGGAAAGATATGTGCTTTTTCTAATAATAAATATCAATAAAAGAAAGAGACTTGTGGTGGAAGCTTCTACCGAAAGAAAATAAAGTAGCTAATGAGCATACTAAACTTCTGCAATTTGTATGATATCGTGTGCAACATGTTCTTTCATCCATCCCATATATTTGCATACTAATCATGATTATGATATGGGTTGATATCCCATGCATTTGAATATCAGAATTGGACAAAACATTTAGAGGTCATTCCACCATGCATGGAAGGTGGCAGCTGGGTCATAGTGGATCCCCAAAATTTAAGTTGGATTTCTAATATCTTTGTAGTTGGTAAGGGGATCAATTTTCTATTTTTATTATAAAAGAATATTGAATTATGGGGGTTAAATGACTACACATAAATACACACTTTCACCTTCTAAGAGTGGGTGCACACCCTCATTTCCTACCCTCACACAAATGCCATCTTCATTCCTTTAAAAATAGTTGCAAATCTTCATCCCACACTCATATGTTTGTGAGAGTGGGAACATGCATTTATCCCATAAAATAGGCTTGGTATATATTTTCCATGTCTTAAACACTTGCCAAAATTTTTAAGTCATTTTTCCACACTCCTTTATACTCGATCAATGCCCATGTTATTCATTGTGTCAAAACCCAAATTTAGCACCTGAGAACTCCATACCAACTTAATGAATGTCGACTCCTTGTTCTCCATGATTTATTGAATGAATTTTCATAATGGTTGTGTCCTATTATTATATGTGGAATGTGCACTGCATTTTCCTTCTTTGAAGGTGCCTTTTACCATAAAACATGCCCAAGTGGACACAAATGTGCTATCCTCTCCACTATGTCCACCGAGTCTTGGAATGCTCAACTCCTTGTTATCATGTCCAAAATGACTCATACACAACCTCCAAAGGCATTCCAAAGACTCATGTATCCAATGGTTGCAATTCTCCCACTTGGATAATGTCCAATGCACTCCTTGCCATTTGTTTTTCTTCATGTCATGTTGAGCCAATATCCATCAAGCTTCCTATGCATGTCCAACCTGTAATATCCCTTTTTCAAATTTTATTAAAATGCCCAATTTTTCACTTTTTTTTTCCAATTTCGACCTTTGACTAGTTTTACTGTTTTGACCTCCAAATCAACCCAAATGCTCCCAAATCTTCTGTAGGAGTGTATGAATGGTATTTAGACTTGAATATCAGGTTAAATGATGTTTTATGGCCCTCCAAATACTGCTGCAAACTTGATTTGTATTCTGATCAATATATGTAATTTTGACTAGTAATTTGTGCATCAAATCCCCCCCGGGTAACACTGCAAATGGCCTCCCAAATGCCTCCAAACTCCCACAAATTTATGAAAAGAGGTATATAATGTGTTAATTATGTGATTAAGGTCTCATATGCACCATTAATTGATTTTTACTACTGTTCTAACTCTCTCACATTCAACAGCAAAAACCCCCAATTCGACCCTTGGGGAAATGGCACTATTTCACCTCCCAATACAACTAAACTGAGTAAAAATGCTTCAAATGCTCAAGTACAGTACATAAAAATTGTAGAAGACATCCATGGAAGTATATTGATCACAAATATATTAGAGAATCATCCATCCATTCGAAATAATCAACATTATAGTGTCATACATCAATGCATTGGGGAAATGGACATTGTTTGCTCATTAATCAATAGTTTTGCATACAACCAGTGGGTATTTCGACCTGATACTTTCTGAATATCAATAAAAGAGGATATGAAGCTATTAAAATCATAAATATATAATGAGAAGCTCTCTCAAGAAGCACAAGTGCTCACCAAAAACGCCCTCCCTCAAGGAGCACGAATATGCCTTCAAAATTGGAAACGGTGGAGAGAAAGTGCTGCACTAAACCAAACCATGAAACTTCCTGTAGCTGCTACCTGCAAATACAAACTCCATTAAAGCACCATGAAATACCTGAGTGGCCTCTCCAAACACCAACTTGGATGGGAATCTTTCACCCTCGAAATTGGCTAAGGCAAGAAACTAGTCATCCACTAGCTCTCTCTTCACAAATGCAATTTTTCTCAAATCATCAAAAGCCATTCTCATTCTTCATTTCTACATTTTATAACCAACATTAGCCTTCTAAGGGTCGAAATCCTCTCAATAGATTCAATAGATTTCCATTTAGGAAATATTCCACATTTGCCACTTGTCTCCTAGTTCCAACCTTCCATCTTCTCCCAAATTCGATTTTGAGTCTCTTTGGCTTCTCCAACTCCCAAATTAACCTTCTTTGAGCCTATTTTTGGTGCTGACATGTCATAGTGGTCAGATGTCAGAGGTCAGGTCTACAATTTGTCATAGTTGTCATAGATGCTCCATCATTGGTGTCATAGGGGCTAGGGAATCTAGCCCAAGTGTCCACAAACTTCTACTTTGACTCTTTATCTTCCATGGAGGTTACCAATCCTTCCCAATTCGACCTAAGATGCTCAATGACATGTGTTATGACTTAACAACTCACCCAAGAGTTTTCACATTCCCATTAATTCGAATTTGCAAAAGAGAGATACCATGTATTATGAAAAATCAAGCTAGTGTGGGTCCCGCCACCTCCATATGTCTCCAAAACCACTTGCCACTTAGAATTTATCTTGAATTTATTTATTTACCATATTTATTAAATGCTTGAACCCCTCTAATGTCTAAATATCATTTATTAGCTTCCTTATTACCATCCCACATGTGCCCATCCAACCTAGGAAACTAGTAGGATTGATGGGATTGTCTTACTATGCACTTATTTAAATGGGGACATTACAGTCCTCCCCACCCAAGATTGCTTGTCCTCAAGCAATTTCATATTTGGATGCTACAAAATATTCTCCTCTTCCCATGTGGCATCTTCATTTGGTAAGTCCTTCCATTGCACTAAATATTCTTTGATGATTCTACTCCTCAACCTTCTTTCCCATGTCTTCAAAATCTTTTCTGGAACAAGTGTGAGCTGACCTTCATCATCCAAAGGAGGAAGTATTTCTGAAGTGATGATTTGCTGACCAAGAGCTTTCTTGAGACAAGAAACATGAAATACATTGTGGATTTTACTCCCTTCCGGAAGTTCTAGTTCATATGCTACTTCTCCAACCTTCCGCACTACCTTGTACGGCCCATAGTACCTTGGTTTTAATTTTTCTGCTCCATTCTTTTTTAGAGATGTTTGTTTATAAGGCTGCAACCTTAAATATACTAAATCATTGACTTGAAAGGTTCTTTCTTCTCTATGCCTATCAGCATATTGTTTTTGTTGATTTTGAGCAACCTGCAAATTGTTTTTCAAGAGCTTTAAAATTTCTTGGCTCTCTTCCACCCAATCTTTAGCCTTTGGGGCTCTACTATCACCAAATATAATGTCAGCAAATGTAAGTGCATCATAACCATATAATGCTTTGAAATGAGACATTCCTATTGACATATGATAAGTGGTGTTGTAGCAAAACTCACCCAAGTGTAACCATTTTGCCCATGCTTTTTGCTGCCCTCCCACATAGTTTCTTAGGTATCCTTCCAACCATTGGTTTACCCTCTCTGTTTGTCCATCAGTTTGTGGATGATAGCTGGTACTTGGAGTCAATTGAGTGCCTACCAATCTAAAAAGTTCTTACCAAAAAGCACCCATGAATCTACTATCTCTATCACTGACAATGCTCTTGGGGAGCCCATGCAATCTGAAGATTTCTTTGAAAAAAATACCAGCCACTTGTGCAGCACTAAAAGATGATGTAACAGCAAAGAAATGAGCAAATTTTTTCAACCTATCAACTACCACATAGATGCAATCCTTACCTAAGGATTTAGGCAATCCGGTGATGAAATCCATGGAAATACTGTCCCATTTTTGCTCCGGAATGGGCAATGGTTGTAATAGGACGGCTGGACATGTAAGTTCTGATTTGTTTTGTTGCCATGCTTTACATTCATTCACATACTTCTGAACATCTTCCTTCAGCCCCTTCCAAAAAAATCTTTGCCTCAACTGTCTATAAGTTTTGAAGATCGCTGGATGGCCCGCTAGTGGGGAATCATGTGCTTCTTGCAAAATTCGGTACTTGAGCTTGGAGTTATGAACTAAATAAATTCTTCCCTTATAATATATCAGCCCATTCAAAATCCTATAATTATCATCCCCTTTGATTCCATCCAACACATCACAAGCAAATTTGTCTTTGGCATATTCAACTAGTAGCATGTTTTTCCAATCCTTGGCAATATCCATGAGAGAAAAGGAAGGCCTTCTTGACAAAGCATCTGCTACTATATTATTCTTTCCTTTGACATATTCAATATCAAAATCATAAGCTTGAATCTTGCTTACCCACTTTTGTTGCCTTTCATTTAGATCTTTTTGGGTGAGAAAGTGTCTAAGACTATTATGGTCAGTTTTCACCACAAACTTGCTGCCCACCAAGTATTGTCTGAATTTGGCCAATGTATGCATAATGGCCAGCATTTCTTTATCATAGATGGAGTAAATTTTTTCATGAGGCTGCAACTTTCTGCTCTCAAAGGCTATGGGGTGTTGGCCTTGCTTTAGGACAGCCCCTATTCCTCCACCTGAAGCATCACATTCCACAACAAAAGGTTTAGTAAAATCAGGAAGTGCAAGTATGGGACAACTACTCATTACCTCTTTCATTTTTTGGAAGGCCTTTTCAGCCTCTTCATCCCACTTGAAAGCATCATTCTTAGTCAAATAAGTGAGTGGAGAAGTCAACTTGGAGAACCCTTTCACAAATTTTCTGTAGTAGGTGCATATGCCAATAAAGCCTCTCAATTCGGTAATATTTTTTGGTGATGGCCATTCCAAGATAGCCCTGATTTTTTCCATGTGTACCTTCACTCCTTCTTGCCCAATAATGTGCCCAAGATACAGTAGTTCTTTCATCCCAAACTCACATTTTGATAATTTAGCAAATAAGGACTCTTCTTGCAAGATTTTCAACACAATCTCTAACTGTTGCAAATGCTCTTCCCATGTTTTACTGTAAATGAGAATATCATCAAAGAAAACCAAAACAAACCTTCTTAGTTGCTTGCAAAATATCCTATTAATACATGCTTGAAAGGTGGTTGGAGCATTAGTTAACCCAAAAGGCATGACAAGAAATTCAAAGTGGCCAAAATGACATCGAAAAGCGGTCTTTTGCACATCTTGATCTTTCATTCGAATTTGGTGATACCCTGATCTAAAGTCAATTTTTGAGAAGTATTTGGCCCCATGTAGCTCATCCATGAGCTCATCAATCCTAGGAATATGATACCTATTCTTGATAGTCTTTTTGTTCAAGGCTCTAAAATCTATGCACATTCTCAATGTTCCATCTTTTTTCTTCACTAGCACTACTGAAGAAGCATAAGGGCTAGAGCTCGGTCTAATGAGCCCCAACTCTAGGAGTTCTTGGTTATCTTTTTCAATCTCATCTCTGAACTTTTTAGGATGTCTATAAGGTGGTATCTGAATGGGTGAAGTGCCCTCCTCCAAAATAATACTGTGCTCAACCCCCCTATCCGGTGGCCTACCATGTGGAAGGTCTCTAAAAACCTTTTCATATTTTTGCAAAAGTCTCTCTGTCTCCTTTGGGTGTTTGACAATATTTATAGTTGGCTTGGGAGATGTAATATGACATTCAGCAGCCCATTCTATATCCCCATGCCTCAATATAGATCTCATACTATTGCAAGTTACTACTTGATTTGGATAAGTGTGTTGCCCTCTCACAATTCTTTGTACTCCTTTTGAATCTTGGAATTTCATTTCGGGAATTTGATAATTTACTGTATGCTCTCCTATTGAATACAGCCATTGCACTCCCAAAACCACATTATTATCAGCAACATCAACCACATAAAAACTATCAACAAAAGTATAGTTACCTACGGTGACTTGCAGCTTTGGAACCCATGTTTTGCATTGCATTGTGTTGTGACAGGGAATGACAACTGTGAAGCCATCAAATGGTTCAATAGGTATCTTTCTTTTCTCTACCATCTCTGCATCAATGAAGTTATGAGTGGATCCTCCATCTACCAAAACTGAAGTTCTTTGTCCTTGTACCACACCTTTGCATCGGATAGTATGATAGCGAGGTACTGCTGAAAGCACTGCCATTCTTGCTTTGTCCGGTGAAGGCTGATTTTCTTCTTGTCTTTCCTCTTCTACTGCTGTCTCATATGCCTCTTCTTGATCTGAAATATGTCCATCTTCATCCATGCCCCCATCATACCCCTCATTGTCAGAAAATACTTCTATGTATTGAGCCTTTGCTTTGGTACATTTGTGCCCCGGTGTCCATGGTTGGAAGCATGTGAAGCACAATTTCTTTTTTCTAAGTTCATCCCTGTTTAGTCCCTCTTTTTTATTCCTCTCAAATGACTCTCTTTGCCAAGGTTTCTTATCATATCCATCCCTTTGCCAAGGTTTCTTTTCAAATTTGTAGCTAGGCTTAGGAGGAAATCTCGTTCTAGGAAGCACATTTTGGAGATCCCTAGTCAAGCTCATTGCATCTTTTAATGTAGTTGGCTTGTGGGCTTTGACCAAACCTCTTAAGGGTTCAGCGAAACCTTTAGTGAACAGCAATACTAATCTTCCCATAGATACATCAGCCACCTTGACTGATAATTTTTGAAATTCCAACATATATTCGGTAGGGGACCCAGTTTGCTTCAATTGAGCTAGTTCTTTGAAAGGCAATTCTGGATCTTTTTGTTCAAATCTTTCTAGTACCCTGTCAACAAATTCTCCATATGTTTTAACCTGATTATGACCCAAGGTTTTCAGCCCATGAAACCACCATTCATTGGCATCTCCTTCCAAATGCAAAATGGTCATTTTTAATGCATCCTCTTCCAACATAGGATTCAGCTGAAAATATACATCCAATTTTTGCACCCAAGTGTTAGCAGAATTTTGAGAAGAACCATCAAAAGTAGGAAGTGACATTTTTCCAATAGCACTATTCAATTCTTTGTTTTGGAATGGACTCCTATTGTCTCCCTTCATTTTAATCTTTTGCATAGCATCAATGTAGTCACTGAGTGGTACACCTCTTTTACACTCTTCATTCAAATCATTTGGCTTCTCCAACTCCCCTGAGTGTGTACCACTCTATCATCCCTCTTTGGGTACACCTCTTTTACACCTTTTTGGCCTCTCTTTGGCTTCTCCAACTCCCAAATTAACCTTCTTTGAGCCTATTTTTGGTGCTGACATGTCATAGTGGTCAGATGTCAGAGGTCAGGTCTGCAATTTGTCATAGTTGTCATAGATGCTCCATCATTGGTGTCATAGGGGCTAGGGAATCTAGCCCAAGTGTCCACAAACTTCTACTTTGACTCTTTATCTTCCATGGAGGTTACCAATCCTTCCCAATTCGACCTAAGATGTTCAATGACATGTGTTATGACTTACCAACTCACCCAAGAGTTTTCACATTCCCATTAATTCGAATTTGCAAAAGAGAGATACCATGTATTATGAAAAATCAAGCTAGTGTGGGTCCCGCCACCTCCATATGTCTCCAAAACCACTTGCCACTTAGAATTTATCTTGAATTTATTTATTTCCCATATTTATTAAATGATTGAACCCCTCTAATGTCTAAATATCATTTATTAGCTTCCTTATTACCATCCCACATGTGCCCATCCAACCTAGGAAACTAGTAGGATTGATGGGATTGTCTTACTATGCACTTATTTGAATGGGGACATTACACAACCAAACTATGAAATATTGCTTGGAAAATAAGACATCATGCCCACAAACCATGGTGCTACTATTCATTGTGCCCATGAACCATGAAACGCCAAATTTATTGTCTAATACATCATGCAAATTCTATAAGAAACCCAATGACAAGCCTCATCTCAATTCCATACATAGCCAAATCTCTTTGCCAAATCTTTGGCACATAGGTATGCTTTTCCATCGTGCAATACCACCCAAGGAATTATTGTCCAAACTTTCAACCTACCATGACAACCAACCAAAGCCTACAAATGACCATCTCAATGAATGGAAAAAGGTGCCCATCACCAACTCCAATATAAGGGCCTCCATCCTCCCCGCTTAAAACTATAGTTGTCCTCAACATCTCCAAGAATTTTTTTGTTCTCCCAAGTTTGTTGATAATATATAGTTTTAGCCACTTCACAATGGCAATACTTAGAATCATCATGCAACTGCCCATTACTCAAGCTACCTTCTAAACTAAAGTGACAACCCAATTCCATGACACATTGCTTCTTGGATGTGAACATTGTTGTCGCTTCTTTTATTAATGTTACAACTCAACCTTCACTAAAAACTTACTTAATTGTCCAAAGTTTATACTGTTGTTACAACTCAACCTTTTGATGAAAAGGTCACTTAATTGTCTAATGTTGTTGCTACCGATGCAACTCAAATTTCATTAAGAAGGTCACTCAATCGTCCAACACTACATTTCTCAAATTTACTATTTCTTTGATACCTTGACCAATATGCCATGCTTCTATACATTGTCTATGCTCATGTTTTGAACTAATTGGATGATAATTCCAATTGTCACACAAAAACCCATGATAATTCACTTCTTCATGCCCAATATAGTTAGTAACATCTACAATTTAGTCTTTTGTACAACTATATTGTACAAATGAAATATCTCCATCCCTTTCCCAAGACTGTCAAGTCACCAATTTGCAACTAAACAAAATCTCCAAGGCACCCACTCTAAGGAAAATGGAAACCTAAAACAACCTCAATCCATGTAACTTGACATGTTCTAAACTAATTGGATGATAAGTCCAATTGTCAAACACAAACACATGATAATTCATTTCTTCATTCTCAAATAGTTAGTTCCATCTACAATTTAGTCTTTTGCACAACTCTATTGTACAAATAAAAGGTCTCCATCCCTTTCTCAATACTGTCAAGTCACCAATTTGCAACTAAACAAAATCTCCAAGGCACCCATGCGTTGATGTCTCCATGCCAATTGCCCCACTCTCAGGAAATGGATACCTAAGACAACCTCAATCTAAGTAATAGGACAACCAATATAGATTGTTGTTGCTACAAGTTTCATTCTACTAATAAATCAAAATTCATTCCCTGTCTAACTCTTAAACAAGCTCACCACTCTCACTGTAATGTACACAGGGAGGATAATATGGGGTACCTAGGTATGTATAGAAGGGGATAATAAGTTTTAATGTCGCCATTATTATGGAATAGTCCCACCTTGTAGTGGTGGGTAATAAACGAGACCTCTAGGTAGTTAGAGGAAATACTATAATAATAAGGGGTAGTTGTCTTAGACCCCTAGAAATACTCATGAGAAAGTATAGATACACATGTATACCATTGTATTGAGAAATGTTGGGTACTGTATGTGAGTAGTATTTTTTAAGAAGCATGGCTTGCGGAGTGATTCCTTCCATAAGGAATAATTAATAGTGTTACCCCACCTTAAGGGTCTTATATACACTATTATGTTTATTATCTTGATTTTTTTTAAGAAAGAACATTATATTAATATAAAAAAAGAGATAAATGGCTTTCAAAACAGATGGCCTTGTCGGATTACAGACTGCTTGGCTGCCAGATATTCATCCCAAGAATTTCTAAAAATACCAGTCCATCCCTTATCTACAAAAATGAATCCCTTCCCCTGTCCCATTACATAATCTACCATCAAAGCCCAAATATACCAGAAAATACCTATTGTTGGATGACTATCAAGTATACTATGGAAATAGATCAAAAATAGATACCTAGACATATATAAAGACAAAAAATAGAACCAGCTGAATAGACATTAAATCTTCTTGACCACGACATCACCCAGGGAAGATGTGGGTTGACGCAAATGTCTAGAGCGCACATAGAGATAAACACCATCTTTCTCTGCACCAGGAGTGCCACCCGAACCAATAACTGAGCCCTGACCACGCCCACTAGGAGCCGAGGGACCCGCACCAGAATTCGCTCCAGGAGGGGGGTAGAGCATGATGCCTAATTTCATTGCAATGAGGTCGATCTTCTTATGCATTAGCCGATTATCATTATTATTCTCCTTCCATGCTTTAACATGTTCCGCGTCCCCCACCGATTTGTTCTCCCAGTCGATTAGAACATGCGACATTAAACCTTTCGTGACCCAATAGGTTGTGATAATGCGGTCATAAGCAGAGAGCCATCCAATAGTCGAACCCGGGTCACTAACCCAATCTGCAACGTCCTCCTTGACATTGTCCATTTTCATGGCTTTAACCTGCACCCATAAATCTTGCTCCACCCGCTCAATATTTTCTCTGCTAATGGGGGGAATCCTTTCCTTAAAGAAACGCGCCACCTGAACAACCTCCTTTTTCTCATGGGTAGCGCTCAAAACATGACCCTTCCTTTCTCCCTTCCCAACCCTCTTAGATTTTCTCCTAGTCACCATGGTTTCATGCCATGGGGGAAATCTCTCTTCCACACACAAAGAATTACAATTACAGAAAAGCACTAGCTCATGGAAGAAAGCACTGAGCAGAGACTTGCCTTTAAGCCCAAAATTTCCCCCCATATTTATAGCAGGCCACCAAGGCCACATACGGATGTCCTGCATTAATAATAAGTACCAAAAATATGAGCACAGAATAATCCTTGCAAATCCGCCATCTTTCCTCATTACATTATCTTACTGTATCCTCCAAACAAGGACCTTTCAATAACCGCATTTCATCATGACCAGAGGGCGTACTTAATTGTTCTCTCAAGCGAATGCTAAATTGGGAACTACGATCGCCGTCCTGATGAGTAGGGCCTTGATTACTCCAGGTGGCCATCAAAACAACTACGTGGGATCTATCCAAGTTATCATGCCCGAGCCTCTGCTCCCTATCTTCCCGCACGCATTGTAGGTCCTAAGCTGCTAGATGAGTGCATTTATTATCCCAATTAGTCTAATAACAAGACATTTGATCCTCCACGACTCCACCTTTTTTATTTTCCCCCGCATTGGCTAAGTGGTCTGCCACCTTTCCCTTCATGCTTGACATGGACAAAAACCCAAGCATGTGGTTCATTCAAGCAAGCCACAAGTTTTTCCACCCTATGATTCAAACGCCAGCTTTCAACCACCTTTGCAATCTTTTGTCCTTTCTGAAGCCTCTTTTCCATTTGAACAATGATGTTTGAGTCCCCCTCCACCACCGTCGACTCTCAACCATTGTTAGCAATCATCCGAAGACCATATAGGAGACCTTCCAGCTTGATGACATAGTTTGTTTCGTGGCCAATGAACCCATGACACACTCACAAAATGCTCCCTTCATGGTTTCTGATCATGCCTTCGAAGCCCGCAGATCCCGGGTTCTCCTTAGAGGCCCCATCAAAATTTAATTTGAAGTGTCCCATAGGGGGAAGAGAATAGATCAACGGGATGATGGGAGGGTTATGTTTGGGTTTGAATCAAATCCATCCTTGGTTTGAATTGCTTATACCCCATCTTGCCAAAATTATTTTCTCCTAGTCTCCCATTTCCCAGTATTTTTCATTCCATTTAGTAATCCTGATCATTTCCTGGATGTGCATTCCCACTCTTGGCCAAACCTGGTGTGACGTTCTCTTCTTATATCAGAAAAGTATGCTATTCCTTTCCTTCCTGAATTCCCACATAAGGAAACTCGAGAACATGAGCCAAATTCTAAGAATGAAGGGGTTCTGAAAAGATTTACTATCCCAATTGTTGAAGGTTTGATCTAGCTCACCCCTCACCCGATTCGATCTGCGAAAAATATCTGTCCCAATGTCCCAAAGTGTAGAGGAGAAAGGGCATGAATCCAACAAATGGTCCATGGTTTCCTCCTCATCACAACATAGGGGGCATTGGAATAGTCCGCACACTCCACATTTCTTCAAATTCCCCCCATTAAAATTCATCTATAGGTGACAATCCAAATGAAAGTAGCCACCTTCGGCCACAGATTGAAGTTCCATAACTTCTTTCAGATTTCATCAAATTGGGGACCTTCATGGTTTTTCCAAAGATCATAGGCCTCCTTGGTGTTGAAAGTTCCTTTTGTCTGATACCGCCATCGAATTTTATCCGGTCCCCTTTGGATCCAAATGCGCCTGTCCTGGAGAACCTCTTGAATTTTGGGAACCTCTTTTGCTGTAAATATCCGGTTCCACCAAATTTGAGGGTTCCATTCATGGAAATCCTCATTAGCTCGCTCCTCTCTCCAAAACTATAAAAACTTTTCCAGCCCCAGATCCCATGCCTAGTTTTGACATAGGTCCAAATTTGGATTCATCATGATCTTAGGACTCTGTTGCCATGAATCATTCCATAAATTTGCATATTCCTCATTTCTGATTTCCCAGAAGCTATGGTCCTGTATTATACTTCTACTGTCAAACGCATACCTCCATATATGAGATCCTTGTTTATCGTCATTAAACTAGATGAGTTCCTTCTTTGTTTATTTCCGAAATATTTGAGATGCCACAATTTTTCCCAGGGCTCCTCTTTATGTGTGACCCAGTGCCACTATATTTTGGCCCCAATAACTTTTCTATTATTATCTGGGTCACGAAGGCCCAACCCACCTTGAAATTTTGGTTTACAAACCTTCTCCTAGCTAACTTAGGCCCATTTGTGTTTGTCCTTGTTGCAACCCCACAGGAATTGGCGTTGTATATTCTTTATCTCCTTAAGAACATATTTGGGAGATGCCATGGCCGGGAACAAATAGATAGGCATTAATCCAAGCACAACTTTAACGAACACAAATATACTAGCCAAGTTAAGGGGCAGGTAAGACCAATTTTCCAGTTTCTTCCTCATTCGATCCAACATATCAACCCACAAAATTTTCTAGATGACTCCTTCAGCTAAAGGGGCACCTAAATATTTGGACGGAAGGGAGCTCCCTTGGAACCCAAGAATTCACAGAATGTTCCTTTGAGAAATCCTAGGAGAATTAAAGAAAAAGACCTATGATTTCTCATTATTAATTTCCAGACCCGAGGCTTTAGAAAACATCGTCAAACCTTTCTTGAAAGCTCTTGCTTCCTGAACAAATGGGTGACACATCAACATCGTATCATCAACAAATTGTTGATGAGTAAGCTTGTCCTCCCAATTATGAAGATTCAACCCCTTGATTTCCTCATTCTCCACCATAGATTTAATCACTCGGACTATACCTTCAACCATGAGAATAAATATGAAAAAGGATGAAGGGTCCCCCTGTCTAATACCCTGAGACGGGATGAAAGTACTAGTGGGGGATCCATTGAGAAGAATTGAAAAGAAAGCTGTGGAAGCCATGTTCATTATACATTCTATCTAATCATGGGGAAATCCATAATGTTTTAGAATTTCCCTCATGAACTGCCAACTTAACTTATCATAATCTTTTGAGATATCCAATTTAAGCAGCATACCAATATTTTGCTCATTATACATTCTATCTAATCATGGGGAAATCCATAATGTTTTAGAATTTCCCTCATGAACTGCCAACTTAACTTATCATAATCTTTTGAGATATCCAATTTAAGCAGCATACCAATATTTTTAGTTACTTTCAGAGAGTGAATAAATTCATGGACAAGAATAAATCCATCCAAAATTTGGTGCCCTTCCACAAATCTTGATTGTTCCGGGAAACTAGATTAGGGAGGACAGGTTTCAACCTATTCGCAATGACTTTTTTTATAATCTTTATAGATAACATTGCATAAGGATATGGGTATGAATTTACCTAGAGAATCAACTCCCTCGAATTTCAGAATGAGGGTGAGGAAGGTTGAGTTGAAGGACTTGAGCACTCCTCTGTCTTGTCGCGAGTCCTCCACAATATTCCACACATCCATCTTGATAAGATCCCAAAAATGATGGAAGAAATTTGTTGTGAAAACATTGAGTTTGGGCACTTTCCCATCCCCCATCTGATGCACAACTTCCTCAACTTCCAACAGTTCCACAAGTTTCATTAGGAGGTCATTCTGGCCCGAGGAAACTAGATTGGGAATATGCCGAGTGATTTTTTCTATGTGTTCAGACTGGTCTCTCCTATATTCCTTCATGATTGTCTAAAGTAGTTTACCAATTCATTTTACATCTATTCTCTTGTTTCCACATACTACCTTGCCTCTTTCTTCAGTCTCATTAGTTTGGATTTTTGTCGATTCTGGATCACAGAATGGTGGAAGAACTTTGTATTTCGCTCCCCCCTAAGCTAGTGGTTCCTTGAATTTTGATTCCAGTAAATCTCTTCCCACCTTTCACGAGCATTGAGATGATCCAAGGTCTCCTGTTTCTTAATCTTCAGCTCCTCACTATACCCATAATTCATTCCCTCTCTTTGGATTTCTTCCAGTTGCTCACTAAGACGTTTTTTTTATTATCCTGGAAGATATCCCCAAACGACTCTTTATTTCAAGTACGGATCCTTGATTTTAGAGATTTTAATTTTTCTTGAAATTGGTACATATGTGTTCCCATTGGGGTGTCCAAATCCTCCCACCATTGCTGGACTAATGATTTGAAGTCCTTGTGCTCCAGCTAGAACTGTTCAAAACGAAAAGGTTTCCTAATTGGAGGGCTCCTTCCTTCCCATACAAGGCCCACTGGCCGATGATCCTATCCAGTAGAAGGTAGGACCATAGCTGTCACACCCCCACTTCCACTGACCAAACCTTCATAAAGTAAAAATCTGTCTAATCTGGAAGCCACATGGTGTTCTCCCCCACATCAATTGTTCCAGGTGAACTACCCATTCCCCATTTCCACATCCACCATCCGATTTTCATTTATAAAGTCCTTAAAATATTCATTAGTTGCTTCAAGAATTCATCTTCCACCCTTTTTCTCTTCTAGAGAGGTAATCATATTAAAATCCCCACCCACTTTCTAGTGCTGATCCCCAGTCTCCCTCACTTCCTCTTTCAAGGTGGAAAGGAAGTTCAGTTTCTAAGCACAGATACTGGGTCCATAGACATTAGTGATGACTCCTTTAACTGTTGTATTGCAAATCTGAAAATATGTTGAAAGAAAGAACCGAGTAGCTATGAAGTTGTTTAAGAAGACTACCTTTGGCCTTCAGAGGATTTCCAATCCTCCCGCAGCACCATGTGCCTCAATTGCTATTACATCACTACCTCTCCAATCTTTGTTACCTATCTCTTGCATTGTCTCAGAATTCCATTTTGTTTCTTGTAAGAAAACCACCACTGGCTTCTCCATTCTCAGCTTACTTCTAAGAGTAATTATTTTTCGCGGGTGACTCACTCCCCGTATGTTCAAATTTATGAAATTCATTGAGAAACCCGATTAACTTCATAAATGGGCACCTTTATCATGGGATACTGGCCTGATTCCACCAACCTGGTTCCAAATTCTGCAATCCTCTGTCAGTTTGTCTTTCTTCCTCATTTTTCTCCTTCCTCCGGCTATTTCCGTTTACTCCCCTTTGATGGGTTTGTTGTAATACCCAACTGGGGAGATGACTTTGTTTTCATAATGGCTTGCCACAGGAGTTCTATCTGTATTCTTGGAATATAACCCTTCCCTTTCTTTTTGAATTCTTTCTCAATATAATCCAGATCTAGCTCCCCCAAATCCATATCCTCGACTTCATCCAGTTGGTGCTACTCCATTCCTTAAAAATGTACCTCCAAACCCTTCTGGACGATCTCCGGGGAAATTGTTGTCTCAATCTCTTCCGTATTGCTTGATTTATGTTTGTCTTTTTTGAGGTTTCTTAGATCCTCCCCCACCTAGTTAAGGGTTTCAAATCGATTCTCGATATTTGTTTTCTGTTCCATGGTTTGCCGATTCTGCATCTAGTTGTTGGATCATCATCCTTGTCTCTGTTTATTCTACACTTGAGTAAACCCTTCCCCATCCACCTCTTTCTCCCGGATCCCCTAAGCTTGGGTTTGGGCTAGACGATTTTGGGGGAAATCCAGTCCCATATGTCCATATTCGTGACATTGTCTACATCTGAACTGGAGTTTCTCATAATCAATGGGTTGCACCCAGTCCTCATCCTCCCAGGTGAGATTGATTCCTTCAGGTAATTCGCGTGACAGGTCCATATACACACAGATCCTAGCAAATGATGTGTATCTCTACTATTTTGTCTGTTCTGAAGCCTTCAAAAAGTTCCTAGGGTATTTCCAATGGCTTCCAGAATCTCTGGTTCCCGATATTAACAAGGAAAAGAGTACAACCTAATCCATAGTGGTGAAATGCTCATATCTTCCGTGACTGGGTTGAAACGTTCCTTCCATGGACAAAAAAAGAGACCAGCAAAAAAAAAGAAGTACAATCCTCCCCATAAAATTTTGTCTCTATCCTCTTTATTGAAAAAGATGACTGTGAAGAAACCCTTTTCCCCCGGGTGTAGATCATAATACCCCCTAGGGTTCCAGGTTACCTTAATCCATCTCAAAAGATCCTTTTCTTTTGGCCATATTCCTATGAATTTTCCAATCAAATATTTCTCCTTCCATTTCTCCACTCTCTCCCTTAATTTTTCAGATCTGATCTGAAGAGAAGGGTTTTCTGCTGATTTCGGTAAACAACCATCCTACCTCCTTCACTGCTCCAGATCTACTTTCTTTCCCCCCTCACTACTCCCAGATACCCTCTCCGAGTAGTTATTTGCTGGAACCTCCTCTTCCCCAACAAACCATTGCACAAAGGAGGGGGAGCCACCCACTCCAGGGGTCCCCTTTCGAATCCCTCATCTTCTTGCAGATGTGCTTATCCTATATCCACGATCCCAATCGCCAAGATCACCGAAACTTTTTGGTTTTTTCCTATGTTCATTATCTTGTTGCTTATTGCATGTATCTATTATGTTATTTGCAAGTTATTTTTTTACCTTATATCTTCAGATCTATTAAGTTTTATTACAATTAGTGTCAGATCCCTTTCTTGGGGAAAAAGGTGGAAGATATATATATTTTCCTTTTGTAGAATTGTGAAGGAAAAAAGGAGTGACACTATACATATCCATTTCTAAAAAACATAGTGCATAATTTGAATAAACCAATTGTATATTTAATTTCCTCTTGAAAAAATAACCAAGTTAAAAAAAATCCAATTTGGAGTATGACAGTTTTGCTTGGGCTGTAGTGGGTGTGAAAATTCTTTCACAGGTGGATCTCCAACAACAAAACTAACCTCACAAGTTTTACATAGATCTTCAAGAAAAATAGAGAAGAAAACATGTGCTAGAGCATAAGAGATTTGGAACTCAATTGGAATACTTTCCATGCTTGTATAATTCATCATTATGTATGCATTTATAATACATATTCAATAGAGAAATTCGTGAGCCTTAACAGGCAGTTGTAATTCCACTGAAGAGACAAGCTTAGTTAGCATGAATCCATCTCCAAACAAGAACTAGTGGCAACTCATGATGGAAGGCCAGTTAACTGAAGGTGGTTGGTGCCTGAGGGAGGCACTGGGCTAGAAATTAGGGGAGAAGAAATCAAGGAGGCGCATTAGGTGACTTGTAGTGGTCAAGGAGGTGCAACTATACTAAACTCATTGAGTATAGGTAGAAGGGTTAGCTAACTAGGCGAGACTGGCGACAAGGCGCCTTAAATCAAGGGAATTGACTCAACAAATCCTAAAATCATTCATGAGAGCGCATTAGGTCCTAAATAATAGGGATAAGGTGCTTTGAGTGGATAAGGAGACCAATAATGACAAAAATTAAGCACTAAGGGGTCAACAACATGGTCTAGGTGCTAGGAGGTTCAAATATCAATGCATGGAGTGCATGACAAATGTATGGAATGGATGCATGCATGCATGTCCAAGGTCTAGATGTATAGAATGTTCCAATAATGGGATGTGTATGACCCATCTCGCCACTACTTATTCCTTGTCACTTGCCAATATTGTGCAGGATAAACCAAGTATAATAATGGTCTATTTTATATTATTTTCTTCTAGTGTCAATACACACGTTCTCTCTTTCATCTTGGGTTTTCTCCAAATGCAATTCATTATTCCATGTCACTATTTTGTGTCCTTCAAGATAGATTGTAACACCATCATTTTTTAAACCAAACTTGAAGGACATTACACTTGTCTTATGATTCCTTTATGGAAAGGAGGGCCATTTTCTTCCAATAGGCCACAATAACTCTTATAGTATTCCTCTTAGATACAGATTTCTGGACCACTTTATGTGGACCTTTCTTGCTTGTAAATATAATAATTGGTAGTATTGGACAGTTTGCCCGTGCTTCTTACTCGTTCCTCCTTTTTGTGTATTTTTCTTTGATCTAATGATATTGTTTGCAATTGTTTTACAAGATTGTATTTTCAGATAAAAAATCTTTATAGGCATATATTTGCAAACATGGTCATAAAATAAAGTACACTGATGATTGTTACATGGATGTCATGTTGTAATCTACTACAATATATCATGGAAATACATTGAAATTTAGTGAATGTAGCCATTATGGAAGTTATCAGAAAGGGAAGTGTTGTTTATTGTGGCCCTTTATCATATAGAAATGCCCAAACATTTACAAGCACTTCCCCAACAATCCCATTTTAAGATATTTCTAGACTGAACAACTCCAAAACTTTGGCATTTTGGAAACTTGGTTTTTTATCATGTAACAACATAAAGGATAGATTTTCTCCATGCTATTGAGGCATATGCTTTTATTTTTTATAGGTAGGTTTTTGAATTCTTTTTCATGAATATCTAAGACCCTCTTTCAACTTGAATTTCCATCACAATTGGAGTCATCATTGTGTCCAAGCTTTCATATTTGTTGATCGCATATCCAATACTATAACTCATAACTTCACATGAATAAAAATTCAACAGAAAAACCACCAATATAAAAGCCTCTTTTTCAAATTGAATCATCATTACAATTGGAGACATCTTTGTCCAAGCTTTCAATTTGCATCATTGTTGATCACATGTGCACACACACATAAATATATTGCTGTGTTTAATAAGAGTGTATGGCATTATCTGTGTTCTCATGAATATTTTCAAATTTTTTTATGTCCTATATATTTCAACCATGTGCACCCACATGTTTCCTACTTATCTCATTCCATTGTCATTACTATAAACTCATAACTTCTTTTGATATATTTAAGCTATGTGCATCCTCATGTTTCCTACTTATCCCATTATGTTGTCATTACTCTAAACTTGTAACATCCAACCCTTAGCATAGTGATGGAAGTCCAACCCTTAGCATAGTGATGGAAGGCTTAGGAATCTATAGGCTTGGGAATCCAATGCAAGTTTCTAAGAAGTCAATTTGCATAGATTATTTTGCTTAAATGAACATCCTGCTGGTTGTTTCTTTTTCAATTCCCTCAAATTTCAGTGTAGAATCCTTTGGTGAGATATTTACCTTTGGTGCAAAAGATTTTTCCTTTTCATGTGCAATGTGTTATCAACTTTACAACACACTAGATCAAAAGTTCAGCCAAATTACCAACTGCTCAATTGATACGATGAAAAAAATAAGCTAATGTTGCAAATAACAATTATAGTGAACAAGCATGAGATATAAATCAAGAATGTGTTGTGATCCAAAGAAGTGTTCCTTTTGGGGTTAAAATATGTTCAAGTGAAATAAATAATTAGCTTGATGGAATTTGTGGACCATTTAGGTAGGGAGAGCCAGTGACCATGTCTGCTATTGTGTGGAGATGTTTTCTCTTATACATATAAAGTTTATGCATGGCATATTTTGTCTTCTATATAACCAATCTACCAACTATGGGCTACACATAGGTAAAACAATGTTAGTTGAAAACATGTTAACATATTCATCATCTTTGGTGAGTCTTTGAGAAATTAAATTAATCATGACAAACTTCAAATGCATCAATAGAACTATCAAAATAAAAGACAGAGTATTGCCATGTTTAGTATTCCCTTGTTATGTTTTTTTTCTAATATTTTGAATTAAAGAATTTACATAAAATTGATTTTCCAATGTCCAAACCGAAATGAGAATGACCGATACAATGCTCAATATTTATTTCTCATCAAATTAAATAATGCAAAAAATGTTTTTCTGGTATTGTTTCTATGTGAAAGATGACATATTTGACACAAATGGAAGTCTAATGTATTTTAAAAGAACACAAGTACACTGAACTGCCCTAGAATATTTATGGCATGCCAAAGTTGGATGTGAAAAGGTGTCTCCAAACCTTTAACTTAATCAAATGGCATTCTTAATATTGGATTTGAACTCTGGTAAAACTTGATAACATAAGTGGGATGAGCTCTCTTTAGAACCTAGATTTGAGCCAAAATTCTTTTTTCTGGATGACTGCCAAGTACTTTGGAAAATTTGCAACATTTATTCTATCTGATTTTGTCATCAAACACAATTTGGGGAGAACTGCTGATAGTTTTGGAGAACCTTCCAGGTTTAAAAAGCTTACATTTTCATGAGAACAAAGTCTTTGGTTCTATTAATCCTACCTTGATGCTTCTAACAAGCACACAATACATTAGCATGAGTTGCAACATGCTTTTAGGATCACTCCCTTGGAAATTGAGATTTATATCCAGCTTGATTAAATCACTTCAATACTTGAATCTAAACAACAATAGATTCATTGGACCACTGCTATCTAATTATGCCATAACTTTGCTTGACAACCTGAAGGTTCTACATATAAGTAGTAACCAATTGACATGAGAACTTCCAGCTTTTCATTTTTTTTATGCCCTTGAGGTTTTACATTTGAGCAACAACCAATTTTCTAGCTTCATACCATTTACACTTTTGGCACAAGATGCTTCAGTCTTGATTGGTTTTATCTCACATGCATTAATCTTTTAGGCAATGTATCAAGGATTTATTTCATAATTTGAAATTTGAATTGCTACCTAGGGTTATTTGGCCTGGTGTTTTGTTTTGTGTTCAGTTGGTTATTAAACTCTTAAATTCTCTAGCTTATGGTCTAGACATTTCTTGTGCGAATTACAATGGCTCATCATGTATCATGTATAAACTTGTGGAGGTTATTGCCATTCTTTGGTTGCCTATCCTATGTTGTTTCTTCTATCTGAACTTTACTTTATGGGTATGTTTATCAATTACTCCATTTGAATTTCTTTGGCAAGCATTACAAGGAAATGTTAAATGACTACTAAAATTTGCTTTTAGTTTTCCTGTATTCTTGGTATTCTAATATTTTTTCTTCTTGATTTTTCTTTTGCAGGCCCATTTGGTTTCATTACATCCACTATTTTCTTGGTATTATTACATCCTCTACTACCATCAATTTTTGGCATATTAGATAAATGTTATTCTATAAATAAATAACTAAATACCCCCCTATTGGTTGTTTCTTTTTCAATTCCCTCAAATTTCAGTGTAGAAGCCTGTGGTGAGATATTTAACATTTTGTTTTCTCAGAGCAGTACTATGACACATGTTTTACGTAGTGAATATCTATACAAAGCTTATGTGACCACACAAAAATATTGGCAATTTATTTAACTATGCTTTTTGTTAAAGCAATTCTACATTTAACTTTCTTGTCATGTATTTGCAATCATTAAATGGTGGCCTCAGTGAATGGCAAGCCATGGAAACTATGTTGGTAAATTATTCGTCCTATTTTCTCATTGGAAATAGTCCAGTGGAAGGATCTTGAAGTTTCATGAAGTGTTTACGAAATTAAGTGTAAAACTAGATAAGAATGGGCTCACTATTTGCAATCCTTTAGTGGATACACTATTGTCAATGGTTCAACAATAGGTGGATATTAGCTCCTTTATCATGTGATAATTATCAATTAGTATTAAGTTGCATCCTCTACTAGAAAATGTTTTGTGTTGTTGTTACCAAAATAATCTATTAATTGCATCCTTTTCTATATGAATATAACCAGGAATTCATATAAAATTTGAAGTGGGAATCCTCACACCACAGAGATTGAGTGTAATATCTCCGATGATTTGTATATTTTTTTAATTCTATTTATGGTTGCTTCCTTTAACTTGACACTAACGAGATTCATGAGCAACTTTGATGTGCACTTCTTTGTTATATTTTTCTACAATTTTCATTTGAATATTTTGCGTTTATTTGTTCTACTGGTTTGATTCTCACATGTTTTTTTGACACCTCTATCAGTAAGAGTTATTGAATTTGGAATGTATTATTTCTTCGTCTTCCAAATCCTCATTTTAATTGTATAATTTAACTTTGAAAAATAAAACTTCTTAACTAGGGATTAAAAATATAAAATATTATTGTGAGGACAATGTGGTGAATCATGGAAGTCTATTATTTTTTCCTTCTATTCATCTTTAATGATTATTTTACCTGTTATTAACTATCTTATAATTTTTAACATTTGGATCTTTTATTTAACCTCTCATGCATGCATTCTGTTTAAATCTTTATAAATATTATGTCTATGTTCTCGCTTGTGTTGTGTGTGTTATTTGATTTATCACTAATTTCTTATTTAATATGTATAGGAAAAGTCTATGAGTAGCTTTTTAACATTCAAGGGCATATTGCATATGAAATATTTATGGTCTCATTTAATTAGTGTTTCATTTAGATAGAAAATAGTCATATTTTTGAAGTCTCCTGGTTGTTGTTGTGGTACAAAATGTAATGGAGCATGCTGATTGTGAATCCCTTGTCAAATATTATCCCCCTTTCACAAAGGCACTGAAAAATAGGGGAATTGACGACATGGCTCTGGTGATGGTTGACCCATGGTAAGTTGTCCAACTTCTTATCTTCTTTATTTAATATATTTTTATGATAGACATTTTACCATGATTATTAGGAGGTATTTAATCTATTTTTATGATACACATTTTACCATGATTATCAGGAGGGATGCAGTTGTTGCCAGTTTAATTCAAAAACTTATTTCAAATGGCATAAGTTTCTTCTCAGGTGTGTTGGTTATTATATGGAAGAAGATGCTCCTGGACGAAGACTAGCTACACTTATATTCTACACAACCGAAAGTGGCTGTCCAATGGAAAATGGATATGCTCATTCATTTGAAGGCATACATGTTCTTGTTGATATTCAAAAAATGGAAGTAGTAGAGGTTGAAAATCAAAAGGTAATTCCCTGCCACCTCCAAACCCCCTCAGAAACTATATTGCAGGAGAAACAAGCAGTATGATCAATTTAATTATGCATATGAAATTTGTAAATTGTATTGTAATTTGTGGCATTGTGTACAATGCATAATTGAACACATTTGCAATTTTTCTTGTCTTTTGGAAAATAATAGCTTCCTTTGCATCTCAAAAGTTTCCATTGAGATTGAGAAGTTATATGGTCACATGTTAAAATTTCCAATGTAATTTCAAGACTTTGTTACCCTTTATTTGCATGAGTGGTAACTTGGAGGGTTCAGGGTTAATGCTGGGCCTATCATTGATGACCAAACTGTATTTGAAAATGAATTCTGGGAAGCAGTCCTATGCTTGATCATTGGCCTACTAAGGGGGCATGCACTTTAGGGTTCCCAGAGGCAATTTTCAGCACAAGAAAGAACAAAAGCATAGGGATACTTGCATCAGACCCGGAGACTATTTCCAATAGAAACAACCCTTGTACCTCATAACTGGGAAGTTTTGGAAGATATAACAAGTATCTAACTAGAGAAAGTCGTACAAACTTTACACAGTTATGATGAGCCATCTAGATTTGAAAATAGACTAGATATCCGTCCCCTCTTCAGCATGATGTCCTTTTTCTCAATGGACACATAAATATCTGATAATTTCTTTCCAATGGCGACAAAAATCATGACAGACCCTCTATTATAATGTAGTAATACTGGCATCAGACCAATCCAGACATACAAAATTATGAGACCCGACCTATTTTAATAGAGACACTTCCATATGTTATGTAGGAGCAATCTCTAAGGTGATCTGGGGATTCTTGAGACCAGTTTTAGTCCTGGTTTCCTTCTGCCTGGAAGACAGTAGGTCTATAGGCATTGTTGTAGCAGCATCCCTAAACAAATACTGATTGTGAATAAGATACAGACATAGATTATTACATCAACAATTGAGTTTTATTTGGATGCAAGTATTCATAGTGGACGAATGGAGTGTTGTAGCTTACTGTGGAAGTAAATGTTCTTGCCTAGAAATTGATTTGCAACCTTTACATAACCAAGTGATCATTTGATGTGTCTTTATAATCCATTGTGATGAAGGATCGTTCAACCCTTTGGAATAGATTTGCATGCCTTTATTACCATTTTTGGATGACACTCCATAATGAGGGTTTGTTGCACAATTTGGGATGGTTTGGAGTTGGACAGTTGGAGTTGGAGACCTTCTATGATGGGACGTCCAGCCTTGGAGGTACCCTATTCACTTTTTATACCATATTTTGGGCTCATTTCACATGCTTGTGAGAGCATTCAACTAAAGGGCCCTCTTTCCATCGCTACGTGCCACTATCTTTGAAGTGCTTAGCCTTGGAGGATATTTGACTCATTATAAACCTATATGTGATGGATCATTGCACTTATAATTTGGGATCCATACATGTTCATGCATCCAATCCACTAAGCTTGTAGAAGAACAAGAGAATTTGAAAGCTATAGGAAATTATCTCACAAAATCTAGCAAGAATTTCTTTCATTGGGCAGAGATGACATCGGATTGGCACAACCTAGGGGATTTCACCACATGAGTTGGTTGGTTTTTTATTGATTTAAATAATGGGAAGAATTTTCATGGACGTGTGAGCATCTTATGGACCATATGTTCTGATGTACACCTAACACAGATCAAAAGATTGAATGTGATTATAAAAATTATCCCATGTATGCTAATTTTCCCAATTTATTTCAGAGTATTTTGGAATGTATATGTACTTCATCAACACACATAAATAAATAATGTGATATGGATCTTAGATGAAATAGTGTATTATCACTTATCATTTTATTGTTTTATGATGGCATCATCTTTCAGAACACTTAGACTCCAACATGAAGATTAAATACTCATAGCATATTTACAATACAGCTTGATGGTGAATGGTTATTTGTTTCCATTTATGCATGGGATCTTATTGGTCCCTTCAAATTCCATTCCACTTATAATTGAGAATATTGTATGGAGGAACATTGTTGGAAACGGGTGACAACCAGTTCTCTCGGTGACTGTGTAACTGTCTAACCGAGTAACTAAGTTTATACAGTTATGAGTAACCATGTAAGAAATGTATATATTTCTTGTATTCTCGTAGAGAAGATTATGAGTTGAGAGTTGTTGTAAATCTTCATATTCTAAATAATAAGAATATCGATACCATTTCTCCGTGGATGTTTCCCTCTCGAGGGTTTTACCACATTAAATCTCCGTGTACATTTATGTGTGTGTCATTATCTGCTTTCTTGTCTTAATTTCTTCCGTTGCATTTTATGTTCTGTGGTTGTTGGATCCAGCAAGTGGTATCAGAGCTTGGTAGGAGGCCATAGAGAACGAAAAAGTTGAGAGTGATCATCATCCGGCCTATCACCTGAAGAGAGCAAGAAATTCCAATTTGTTTTACAGGTTTACGGGTCAAAAGTTACCTGAGGTGCGGAGGGACGAAAATTCGAGAGTTTCACGGGTCCTAAGCTTGGTGGGGCAGGAAAATTATATGGCAAACTTTTAAATTCCAGGAGATTTTTCGCGGCTTTCTATTGTTGAGAAGCACAAAAATCCTTTTTCTTTGGGAAAAGGTGATTTCATGTTACTTCGTAAATTTTGGTAAAGTAAAGAATTTTCATATTACTGGGTAAAGTAAAGAATTTTCATATTACTTCGTAAAGAGTGTGTAAAAATTCTTAGGTTTATCTTGTATAAGGTGGAGGTGGCATATTTATGAAAATGTGGGTTGTTGTTTTTTCTTAACAATAAATCATATAGTGGATTAAGGTGGGAGTTGTAAGGTGAAGGTTTTATTTTTATTTTATTACTTATATACCTTTATTCCATTTTTTGGAATTTAAACTATTCAATTAGTTGTTTCACTATTATTTGAAAATGGTTTGGTGGTTTATTTTATTTAAGACTTTGGTCTTTTATAAAGTTTTTGGACTTGGTTTCTTGAGAAAATGGCGAAGACACGGAGTGTTAAGTTTGAAATTGAGAAGTTCAATGGGAGAAATAATTTCGAGTTATGGAAGGTCAAGATGCGGTATATGCTTGTGCAACAAGGAGTGGCAAAGGAACTGGCAGGGAAGACAAAGAAACCCGCGGATATTTTAGATGAAGACTGGGGCGAGATGAATGAAAGAGCTCTCAGTGCTATTCGTCTATGCTTGGCCGACTATGTTTTATTTAACATTGTGTCTGAAACTACAGCAACAGGTCTTTGGACAAAAATGGAAAGTCTGTACATGATTAAATCCTTGACGAATAAAATCCTCCTGAAGCGGCAGTTATTTACCTTGCATATGAAAGAAGGTACACAAATTTATGATCACTTGAATTCATTCAATACTCTTATTTGTTAGTTGACTAGTATGGAAGATATTATTAAATCTGAAGACAAGGCGATTTTACTATTGTGCTCTTTGCCTAAGTCGTGGGCACATTTTGTAACCTCTATCAGTTTTAGTTCTACTGAGTCTATTACCTTCGATGGAGTTGTGGGAGCCTTAATTTCTGAGGAAACTCGAAAGAAATCTAGTCTTGAAACCTCGACATCAGAAGTAATGGTGGCCAGGGGAAGAACCAGTGAAAGAGGACAACATTCAAGGGGTACATCAAAGTCAAAGTCGAAGGGAAAAAAGAGTAAATTGAAGTGCTGGTATTGCAATAAATCAGGACATCTTAAGAAAGATTGTTGGAAACGGAAGCAAGCTTCTAAGGAGGAGGACTCTACAAAGGAGGAAAACAAAGCCGAGAATGATTCAGGTATGATCGATGAGGTATTATCTACATCTACTATCTCACAATATCATTATGATTGGTTAATTGATTCTGGAGCATCTCATCACATGTGTCTTCATAGAAGTTGGTATTCCACATACCAATCTGTAGATGACGGTGTAGTTTATATGGGAAACAATGTCTCATGTAAAATTGTTGGGATAGGGAGTATCATAATAACAAATGTATGATGAGACTGTTACGAATCTAACATATGTGAGACATGTACCTGAACTAAGGAAGAACTTGATATCAATGGGATTTCTTGATGGTGTTGGTTACAAATTTACAGTTCAATGTGGAGTTATGAAGATATCGAAAGGTATCTTGGTTGTTATGAAGGAAAACAGAGTCGGGAACCTGTATAAATTTGAAGGGAGGACGGAAATCGATCACGCAACAATAGCATCAATTGGTGCAGCAGACTTCACTCGTTTATGGCATCAACGGTTAGGTCATATCAGTGAAAGAGGAATGAAGGTACTTGCTAATCAAAAGTTGCTTCCTAGTTTAAAATCTGTAGATTTGAAGTTTTGTGAGCATTGTATTTATGGTAAACAAGCTAGACAAAAATTTAAAAATGGAAAACACACTAGTGTAGGTATCCTAGACTATGTTCATTATGATCTATGGGGCCCATCTTCTACATTTTCTTATGGGGGATCATCATATTTCGTTAGTTTTATAGATGATTACTCGAGGAAAGTCTGGATCTATTTATTAAAGAGAAAAGCTGATGTTTTTGATATATTTAAGTAGTTTAGAGCTTTGGTTGAAAAGAGAACTGGCAGGTTCATTAAATGTCTTATAACAGATAATGGAACCGAATTTACTTCTAAGGAGTTTGATAATTATTGCAAGAAGGATGGGATCGAGAGGCATAAGACCACTGTATACACTCCTGTTGGAGCATAGGCCGCAGCTATGGTAAAGCTACCAAGTTTTGGGAAAAAGCACTAAGTTTGAAGGAAAAGTGCTAATTTTGAGGAAAAGCATCATTTTTGGCGGAAATGAACAGTGCGCGGTACGGTGCCAGATGGACGAGCTCACCGCAGAGTGCGGACCAAAAATCGCGGAGCTCGCGCGCACGAGCCAAAGAAGAGTAAATGTGGCCGAGTAGAAAGCTCAACCACCACAATAAATGAAGCGGCGGAATAGAGGGCTCAGCTACCCTCATTAAGGCTAAGTACAAAAGTTATGGTTGCTCGGACCAAGGAAGAGCAACGGGACGAAGCATTGAAGGCAAAGGACACAGAGCAAAGAACGATGAAGCAGCGCCCATACCCATGATCTGAGCCAAAAATCGTGGAGTCTGCAGGAAGCTGCGACGCGACTGCAAGAGGCGTCTAAAGTACACCTAGCCGTCAGTGGTTAGGGTTTTTGGGGATCACTGTTGGGAAAGGACCACAGTTTTGTAAAGGTGCGACCCTCAGGGCCACCTATATATATGTGTAATTGTAAAGGGAAAAAGGTTAGATAGGTTGGTTAGAAGGTAAGAGAGTTAGAATTGGATAGCTGTAGAGCTAGTCACTGAGTTACAGACAGACTAAGTTGATGTCTGAGTCATTGTAATCTCTGTAGAAGAGAGAATAGATCTAAGAGAAGGGCTCCCAGCTGTGTGCGTGGAGTTTCCCAGAAAGATCTAAGGCTATAGCTGTGTGCGCAGTGTAACTGTGTAATTCCCATTTCGAGCTAATATAAAATACAGTTCCCATGGATGTGATTTCCCCGTAGAGGCGAACCACTTAATTCTTGTTGTTATGGTGATGTTTACATGAATGCATGTCTATGTTTTACTATCTATGTTTACATGAATGTTTCGCTATCTTTACGAATGAGTATGTAAAGTAAGTCCTTGAAGCTCCCTTGGAAGTTATACTCGTGCAGTGTCGAAGGAGCCTGTAAGAACGCTATCGCTGCAGCGCTAGAGGAGTGTGTTTGCGTTGTGGCACAAGTCCAGAAATGATACATAGTGTATCGGACGTAGCGGGTAAACGCCTTGTGCGCAGGTGTGGAGATACCGCGCAGCTAGGCTGGTAAGAGTGAGTTCCAGCGCTGTCACGCTGAGAGGTCTGCGGAAGAGTAAGACGTTCTGCTCCGAGGTATCCTCCCGGAAGGGGAGGGAGAAGATTATAGTCTCCACATCGCCTAGGTTAAGGAAACTTGATTCCTTAGCCCGCCCATAGCCACTTCGGGTGAGACCTTGGGCTGCTACGCCGCCCGTTGCCGAAAGGGCCAGTGCGCCAAGGGGTGTTTGTTGCTGCGCCTCCTAAAAACCCGGGTCTGTCCAGAAAGCAGCCAACAAATGGTTTCGGCGACGTGCGAGATTGATGAGAAACCTAGAGAAAAGGGGAGCCAACAAATGGTTCCGCTGCCGGCTTTAACCCTATTATTTTGAAGGCAATGTGGTGCTGGAATCCTACAGCTAAAGAAATTCAAGAGTGGTTTGATTCAAAGGCTAGAGAGTTCGCTGAACGTGAAAATAGAAGCTCTAGGCTTCAGACAGAAGATTGGTTGCAGAAGCATATTTATACTAACCTTCACGAAATATTCTTTGTAACATTTGCACTTGATTTGCATGAGTGGGTATCCAAGCTAGCAGATACTGAACCCACTGTGCATGTTGATCAACCTATCGTTTGGACGCCTGAGCTAGTTAGCACTGTGAAGCGGGTCGATAATCTTGTATCTCGTGCAGTAGACTTTTGGTTGAACAGTCTGCTGGAAGGCTTCATCACCGAGTTTGCAGTAGATACGAGAAAGAGCTTCAGCAAGGCTGAGAGGAGCTTCTTCAAAGCATACAGGGGTAAGTTCTTAAATTCTCTGAACTTGTCGATTAAAATGCTCTTATATGAAAAAGGAAAACTATGCATAGCTTCCGATGAATAGCATAGACAAGTAATATCCGCAGATTATGATAGTGATTTTGAAGCTATTGGTTGCACTCGTAGTGGAAAACGGTATAAAGTAGTCCTCGACCAGCATTCTTTTGAGTCTAGCCCAGAAGATAGTCGAGCTCGTAGAGCGAGCCATATAGAGAGACAAGGGAGTGCTCATATCCCTTATCATCCTTTTACACCGCAAAAGCCAGACGGGGCTCAGCATAACCCCGCAGTAACACCCTCTAGTAGTGCGCACGGTACTTCTAGTACCTCAGCTCCACCTTTGTTTAACGGCAGTGCCACAGCACCTCCATGTCAACCTAGCGCAAGAAGGATGGTTGATGACATGAAGCTACCAACTTTTAGAGGAACAGGGCTAAAAGACCCTGAGCAGCACTGGTTTCTATGTGAAGCCATTTGGACGATTAAGCAAATTAATGATGATGCTGCTAAGCTGGTTCAGTTAGCAACCACACTAAGAGAGAGAGCCTTAACCTGAAATACTCAGCAGCACAGAATAGGACACTTGTTGATATAAGAAATGCTATGATTAAAGAATTCAAGAAACCTAAATCAGAATCACAGTGCATAACAGAACTCAAAGACATAAAATAGTTACCTACAGAGTCAGTATGGGACTTTGACCAGAAGTTCAAATCCCTAATAGATCAAGTAAGCTTTGAGTTTGCACCGCAGCAGCGAATGGTTCATTGCTGCGCTGCTTCCTCACATTAGACTTTCTCTTATGCAACAGAATATCACTACACAAGAACAAGCTCTAGAGATGGCTATGAAACTAGAAGCTTCACCAATTGCTGGAACAAGTAACGATGTTGCGCAGTTGTAGAACCAAATAGCAAACCTAACTTTGCAAGTGCATGATATTAAGAAAGGAAAGGATGTTAAAGAAGAAATTTGGTGTACAAAGTGTAGAGAACAAGGACATTCAAAGGATCATTGTCCTGTTTTCATAGATTATATTGCAACTGGAGCACCTAACCCTTTACCATAGGCACAGGGGCCTTGGTGTGAAATTTGTAGAACTAGAGGCCACAGACCACAAGAGTGTCACTTGTTACAGAAATATGTACAAACTCCAAAGAATCTATATTGCAATTTCTGTAAATCAGTAGGCCATGATGAGAACAATTGCAGAGCATATGACCTTATGATAGAAAGAAAACATGATGTTTATAGAGTACAGTCAGAACCACAAGGACCCACAGCAAAGCCGCAGTATGACCCAGCTCGGGAAGGCAGAGGAGGAAATTACAGGGGCCGCAGACGCACAGCAAGGTTTGGTCGTGGAAGAGGACAGATCACTTGTTATAACTGCGAAGCTCAAGGCCATTATGCAAGGGATAGCCAAAATCCTACAACCCTCTGCAGATACTGTAAATCTTATGATCATGTCATTGAAGAATGCCCTCAGTTGATGGCCAAGATGCAAGAAAAGAAGCCACAGGTTAACCAGAATATCCAGTTGATTGGAGCAGAAAAAAGAGAACCAGATCCCACAGTTAATATAGTGACGCGTAGTGGTGTAACTACTGGTGCGCCAGAGTCGGGAACTGGAAAGCCAATGATGCAATGGGTGCGTCGCACTAATATTAGGCCATCCCCGCTTGACCTACAGAAGCAAAAAGAAGCATTCAAGCAAGCTCAAGAGTATTTCTCAGATCCGCGAGCTTCAAGCTCTGTCGCAATTCTGCATAATGATATCAGACCGCATGTGCCACGTCAAGAGAACCTGGTGCGAGAGCAGGCCACTACATCCGGAAGGCCTGATGAGGAGGATGCACTAGGCAGTGTTCATGCTTTCTTGAGAAACTGCTTAAAGTTGTTGCGCAATGAAAAAGCAACTATGGAGCTTCAACACCTGTTGGATCAGTGTCAACAATCTGCTTCGATGAATACACCGCAGTGTGCTGTTCATTAGATTGGGAGTCATACTAGAACTGGAAGAGAGATGAGACTCACAGCGCAGATTGGAGCATTTGAAATGGACGAAGTCATTTTGGATTTAGGCTCAGAAGTTAATGTTCTCACTATGCAGACATGGGAACAGATGGGTAGCCCTCAGCTTACCAGATCTCCTATCCAACTAAGACTTGCAAATCAGCAATGAGTTTCTCCATTGGGTAGATTACCCAATGTACCCATTGATATTGAGGGAGTAAGAAGTTCTGCAGACTTCGAAGTAATCAAAATTCTGGATGATAGTAGACCTTACCCAGCACTTTTAGGCATAGACTGGGAATTTGATAATTTGGCTGTCATTAATTTGAAGAAAAGACAGATGACCTTTGAGGATGAGCAGACTAGGGTCATTGCACCGCTTGATCCCCTTCAAGGACCATGGTATATTGAACCCATTCGAGCAGAAGAAGAAGTGCGCCACATGGAAAGTTTGTACCAGATGACTGCTAGTCATAATGATTATGTCAATCCCACAGTGGACGGCCATATCAGCTGGCGATGCGATAGCTTGTGCGCATCAGATTCGGAAGCAGGATTGGAAAACTGGCAGAATCGCTTACATGAGGTTTCTGTAAGGCATTGTGCCATGATGACTAAATCCATTCAATGGATTGGCACAGAATTGAATAACACTCCAATCTTTGATGGTTTAACTGGAGTAAGTGAATTCATACATGCATATGAACAAGAAATTCCAGATGAGCAGTGCATACAAGCATTGGATGTAGCACTGCGCGCTACACCCGCAAGATGGTGGGGTGTGCATAAAGAAAATATCCACACATGGCAAGACTGTCGCATGTTGATACTGCGCAGATTTCAAGATACTACAGCAGGAGTTTTGCGCAAATATGATGGACAGAGTGACCCCAGGACACACGTGGAAGCATGTATTCAGCAATGGTCAGATATTCCAGAGGATGAGTGGGCTCACCTATTCATCCACACATTGGATATAGTTCCAAGGAACTGGTACACTGAAACAGAATTGCGCAGAGGCACTATCACTTGGCCTCTCATGATTGAAAGTTTTCAACTCACTTTCAGCTTTGAGTTAGAACATCCAAGCATCGAACAGGCTTTAAAGTGTATTAGAAAGAAGGTATTTGAACAATGTCCTTTACCAGAGTATTCTCAACCAGATTGGGCTGTCCAGATGGAACATGCCCTGGAATGCTATACTTTTGTCGCTGGAGAAGAGGATGATGATCCTCGCAACATCAATATTCCAGAGTCAGAAGGGACGCACAAAGTCGAAGGCCCTCAACTTGATATCCCTGCCATTACAGAACACATCAAGCTCAAGAAGATTAACATTGGTACAGAAGCCGAACCCAAGGTTGCCTCTATAGGAGATTATTGGGATGATGAAACTGTTGGCCATATTGCAGACTTACTACATGAGTACCAGGATATCTTTCCTACCAAGTTTACAGAAATGAAAGGAATCCTAGGAGATTTAGGAGTTATGCGCATACCTTTGAAAGAGGATGCTAAGCCAGTAAAACAACGCCCGTACAGGTTGAACCCGCGATATAAAGAAAAGGTCAGAGAAGAAATTGATAAGATGCTTGCCGCTGGTATCATTGAACCAGTAGAGGAAAGTGATTGGATTAGTCCGATGGTGGTACAAGAGAAAAATGCAAAAGGTGAAATAAGAATCTGCGTGGACCTGCGCAAGCTCAACGACGCATCAACGCATGATCCATTTCCTACTCCCTTTACAGATGAAGTGCTCGATAATGTTGGAGGACAAGAGGCTTACTCCTTCACTGATGGTTTTTCAGGATACCATTAGATCATAATCCATCCAGAGGACCGCCATAAGACCACTTTTGCGACTGAATGGGGCTCATTCCAGTATATGGTAATGCCCTTTGGTCTTAAAAACGCTCCTGCTATCTTCTCTAGAGTCGTTGTTGCTGTTTTTAAAGAGTTTATCCATAAGTTTCTAGAAGTCTATTTTGATGACTGGACTGTGTTTGGTTTACTAAAGAACCATATAGAGAATCTAAGGATGATGTTAGAAAAATGTAGACAGTATCAAATCTCCCTGAACTTGAAAAAATGTATCTTCTGTGCTCCTTTTGGTATTTTGTTGGGTCACATTGTGTGCAGACAAGGACTCATGATGGATCCTGCGAAGGTTGCCATCATTGCTAACCTGCCTGTGCCCAATTCAGTCAAACAACTGTGCACTACCTTGGGACATACAGGATACTACAGGAAATTTATCAAAGGTTATGTAAAGATCACCGCGCCTATGGAAAGACTGCTGAAAAAGGATTCGAAATTCCAATGGACAGAAGAATGCCAACAGAGCTTGGACACACTTAAAGAAAAGATGATCACAACGCCTATTTTAGTTTTCCCAGACTGGAGAAAACCCTTTCATGTTCATGTAGATGCTTCTTCCATAGCATTGGGGGTTGTACTTACACAACCGGGAGAAGGAGGTATTGACCACCCCATTGCTTACTCTAGCAGAAAGCTGTCTACAGCCGAGAAGAACTACACCAATACAGAAAGAGAAGGACTAGCTATGGTATATGCCTTACAGAAGTTAAGACACTATCTATTGGGTGCTCATTTTAAAATGTATACTGACCATTCTGCTTTGAAGTACTTGGTCAATAAGCCAGTGTTAGGGGGAAGAATTTGCAGATGCCTACTCCTCTTCCAGGAGTATGATTTTGAGATTATTGTGAAGCCAGGTAGATTGAATGCAGGACCTGACCATTTATCTAGGATAGAGTCAAGGGAGGAACCTACAAATCTGGAGGACAATCTGCCTGATGCGCAGTTGTTCTCTATTCAAGCAGCAGATGGATATTATTCCGATATTCTTGAGTTTCTCACTACAAGACAAGCGCCAGTTGAGTTCACAATACAACAAAAGAAACAACTTGTTGTCAAAGCCGCAGACTTCACTTTGATAGCAGGCTAGCTCTATAAGTTGGGCCCTGATGAAGTCTTGCGCAGATGCATTTTACCGCATGAGAAGAACTCCATAATCGCAGAAGTTCACTCAGGAACCGCAGGAGGCCATTTCGCAGGAAAGCCGACTGTGCAGAAGATCTTAGCCGCAGGTCTTTGGTGGCCAACATTGCACAAGGATACTAAGGAATTCTGCAAGTGTTGCAATGTGTGCCAACGAACAGGAAAACCTTCAAGAAGAGATGAAATGCTGCTAAGACCCCAGATAACAGTGCGTGCTTTTGATAAGTGGGCTATTGATTTTGTGGGACCTATCAACCCACCAGGAAAGAGAACTGGCACAAGATACATCATCACAGCTACTGAATACCTCACCAGATGGGCTGAGGCGAAGCCAGTTAAGAATTGCGACGCTGTCACTGTCGCGCAGTTCATTTTTGAGAATATTGTCACTAGATTTGGATGTCCACTGATTCTAATGAGTGATCAGGGCACACATTTCCTGAACGAGACTATAGAGGCCCTTACTGAAGAATTCCACATTAGTCACCGTAAGAGTACACCCTACCACCCTCAAGCTAATGGTACGGTGGAGGCATTCAATAAGATTTTGGAGAATGCCCTGACCAAGATCTATAACCAACAAAGAGATGATTGGGACCTTAGAGTCACAACTGTGTTATGGGATTACAGAACCACATGCAAGAAATTAACAGGTCACACACCTTTCAGTTTGGTGTATGGACAAGAAGCAGTTATGCCCATGGAATACATTGTTCCCAGTCTCAGAATTGCTCAAATTACAGAAATGGCAGATACTGATACTATGAGTGAAAGGCTGTCACAATTGGTTGCCCTAGAAGAAGATAGGCTTTTAGCTAGATTCCATCAACAAGTGTAGAAGGCAAGACGGAAGGCTTGGCATGACAGGCATATTAAGAATAAAGTCTTTCAGGAAGGAGACTTGGTACTCCTTAATGATAGTAAATTCATCAAGTTTCTAGGCAAGTTTCGTGTACATTGGTTAGGCCCTTTTCAAGTAATGAACATAACCGAAGGTGGAGCAGTTCAGCTTGTGAAGCTTAATGGAGAATTGCTGCCCACAATGATCAACGGGAGTCGGCTACAGCTTTATCGAGACGGCCACTCCACCCTGTCGACCTAATCAGCTGCTAAAGTCATGCAGATGTCCAGTGTAGTTGAAAGAGGTATCGCACTTATCACAGTCTACACAGAAGTCGAGAGACATTTTCAGTCTCTGGCTTCCCGCGCAGTTCCTCGAAGCATCCGCGCACTCAATAAAACCTGTTTTGAGCATGCCTATCTTCGCTCTTACGAAATCCCCCGGATTGTCAAAATTTCGCTCTTGCGGAGTTCCCTGTTGTCTAATTTTGTTTGCTCTTACGGAGTCCTCACTGTGGACCCCTCCATATGCACAGTTTCCCATGCTGAAGTTACCCGCCGAAAATTTGAAAATTTGAATTACAAAAGTTCTGTAGCCGCGTCTGAGTCTTAATGAAGGATGAGACCGCCATTTAATTGTATTTGCTCTGACAGATTCGGTTTGATTTCCCTAATATCCGCATTTAATTAAGGATCCGAAGGCCTTATCTTATCTCCCAAAAGGTTGTCAGATCCCGTCCATCACATTTAATGCACCACAGAGGCGCGGGGGTAGGGGGTTGTCAACTCATTCCTTTAGGCGCCAATGCTTATTAGTGCCACTTTCCCACATCTACTACTGCCTTTAGCTATAAATACCCCTCATTCGTATATGTTTGGGTTACTTTTCCTTGCTATTGCGTTCTATAGTTGTCCTGTTTGAGAGTCTAAGTCATTGTTTTCAGAGCCGTGTCGTGCAGACTGCTTTCTCGTTTTCAGAGTTCGTATCCTACGTTGTTCCGCCCTTCTCTGATCAATGTTAAGTCGTGTATGTAAGTTCATGACGGAGAACTTGTCAACTGAATAATTTGTTCGTCAGTTTAGACGCAGAGGTTTAGATTTCGGAATGGGTACCCCGATCAAGATCGTCGAGCTTCCTGATCCCAGACAGTCGCCGGGCACGCAGGCGTCTCAACAGCACCAGCAGCAACAACAGCAGCCGGAGGAACCCGTTCTAGAGCCCTTGGCCACTCTGGTTAACTACATTCCTCCGCGGCCAGATGATGCACCCAAGGTGCGTATTCCCAAGAATGCCAAGTATTCGATTTTGTTGCCACCAATGGCGGAAATCGTGCACGAAGAAGGATCCCTGCATGGACATCTCCCGCTGGTTAAGTTTTCTGACTTTAACTTGGGATATTATAGAACATATCCATAGTTCGCACCGGATCACTATCTGACAGTGGTCCATAACCCTGCTAAGAAAGTTGACGAATTCATCCCGCAGCAATTTGCAGTAAATCTGGAGAGGCCTGGACTATTGAACCTGTTGAAGCTACCACACTTCGGGCGTAGCAATGAAGTTAATGCGGTTGACAAGGTCCTGTTATCCTGTGTTAATGGTGGTTATCTTTGGCTAGGGAGGCCAATTGATTTGAATGTGGACCTGATTCAGCGAATTATCGGCCTATCTAAGGTTGGTAAGGACCCCAACGTCCATTTTGTTGGTAAAGACAAGGACCGAAAGCTCGTTGCACAGGTGGTGCAGAAATACAAATTGTCGAGAGGAGGTAGGGCTTATGACCTCATGGCAGTTGAAGATGAAGCACTCAGATTCACAGGTAGTCAGCTCGCAGGCAGACTTTTAACCAAGTGCCGACCCAAAGAAGTCCCTGGAGCTGTTGTAGAGCTCGCAGTCGCAGCTGCGGAAGGAGAGCAGTATAACTGGTCTCTCTCCTCCTGAATACATTCTTGGACGACTGCCGCAACGTTCAGGACACCGCCAATCAGCTGTTCCATTTCCCTTGGCTCCTGATCTTGTGTGCTTTTGTCGGGTGGAAGGAACTGCCTAACACTCAGTTTCTTCCACACTGTTCAGGAGAGGTTACAGGGATGCGTTATGTCAACCTCTGGGATTCTAATAATCCCGTGAAGCACAAGATGAACCGTGCCATATTCTTTGAGTACTACAATCTCCTCAGGGATACCATCCTGCAGATGCCGAGGCTTACTGAGGAGATGGCAGAAATTTATGGAGCGAAGTTGGTCTTTTCTGCCAACTTGCATGAAATCTATTTCCTCCCTCACAGAATTCAGTTGAAAGAATGGGCCGTAGGGCTCTACCGAATGACTACCCAGGATGTGGAGGACACTATGAAGTCCTGGCCAGATGAGTGGAAGCAGGCCGCTGACATTGTTTCCACGATGCTGCCCCCCGAGGCGCCATAAAAAGATAAGGGAAAGGAAAAGGCCGCACAAAAGAATAATGAAGGTCCATCAGGATTGCCTCCCAAGAAGCAGAAGTTGTCGCACCCCGCAGAAGCGACTGGAGATCCCTCTAAGACCCTTGCCGCAAGGTTCGACCAGTACTTAAAGGAGCAATTTCGTGAGCTGCAGACCTCTCAGGCCAAGATTAGAAGTGCTCTGGACCTGCAGCTCGTGGAGTTGAAATATCTCGCAGGATGAGTTGCGCAGACCCATGCGCCAGCATCCGGCTCGCAGGTGCCACAAGCATCTACAATCACAGAGCGGGTTGAAGTACTTACAGAGAGGCACACTATTGTCCACATCCCGCCTGCAAGTATGACACTCCCAGATCCTTTGGCTGCACTGCAGGTAAGCGCGGTTGGCCCTGTTGAAATAAATTTGTCACTTATTCCATTGGAAACTCTCCATTTGGTTCAGGAGCAGGTTTCTAATGAGCTGAGAGCTAGGGAGCTCTCCACATTCCACGCCAATCAAAGACTGCAGACGTAGTAAGCAGAGATAAGGGCAGGCTACAAGGAGATCTCTGCGCAGCTTGAACTTCACGAAGTGCAAGACACTGGGCTAAGGAATGCTGTTGATGAAATCGCCCAGGAGCTGCTAGCCTACCAGATTCAACCAGACCTTCCGTTAGTTGAGAAAGTGCAACGCATTGGTAGAAGGGCGCAAGCCCTAGAACAACAAGTAGTTGCTATGGCCGAGGACCATAGAAAGCAGCTCACCGAGTTGGAAGCTCGTGTCGCAGTGCCTCTCGTAGATGAGATGCAGGAACGACTTGAAGCACTGCGCATAGCTTCTACCCAAATGAAGAGCAGAACAGAAGAAGCCCAGCAGTTAATGACACAAGCTATGGAGGCTTGGGCGGAGCTCGAGAAGATCCCTTCTAAAGTTTCCCTAGTGGAACAAGTGGAAGCAACAGAATAGTCCCTAACTATTCTGAGCAAAGAAGCTAAGTCCTTGGAAGGCTTAGCAAAAATGAGAAAGATGACCGAAGTCTGCAAAGTCCAGCAAGAATTGCACAGGCTCAAAAACAAAGATGCTACTCTCGCCAACATCATTCAACCGTTTATGGATGAGTATGCTGAACTTGCTGCCCAAGCAGAGGCCAAGGTCAAAGCATTTGCTGAGTCTCAAGAGTTGGTCGATGCTGTAGAAGGAGAAGAAGCCACTTCAGACCTGGTGCAGATAGCCATGGAATGCGTGCAAGACATGGACACCGTTATTGCGCAGTGGAAGCAAGCTTTTGCTGCGACTCAAGCCAAGTCAGATGCACAACTCAAACGACCTCCAGCTAGTGCGGGTGGCTCGGGGACGAGCCACAAGTAAGTGTTAGGGGCCTGTTGGAGCATAGGCCGCAGCTATGGTAAAGCTGCCAAGTTTTGGGAAAAAGCACTAAGTTTGAAGGAAAAGTGCTAATTTTGAGGAAAAGCACCATTTTTGGCGGAAATGAACAGTGCACGGTACGGTGCCAGATGGACGAGCTCACCGCAGAGTGCGGACCAGAAATCATGGAGCTCGCGCGCACAAGCCAAAGAAGAGTAAATGTGGCCGAGTAGAAAGCTCAACCACCACAATAAATGAAGCGGCGGAATAGAGGGCTCAACTACCCTCATTAAGGCTAAGTACAGAAGTTATGGTTACTCGGACCAAGGAAGAGCAATGGGATGAAGCATTGAAGGAAAAGGACACGGAGCAAAGAACGATGAAGCGGCGCCCATACCCACGATCTGCACCAGAAATCACGGAGTCTGCAGGAAGTTGCGACGCGACTGCAAGAGGCGTCTACAGTACACCTAGCTGTCAGTGGTTAGGGTTTTTGGGGATCACTGCTGGGAAAGGACCACAGTTTTGTAAAGGTGCGACCCTCAGGGCCACCTATATATATGTGTAATTGTAAAGGGAAAAAGGTTAGATAGGTTGGTTAGAAGGTAAGAGAGTTAGAATTGCATAGCTGTAGAGCTAGTCGCTGAGTTACAGACAGACTAAGTTGATGTCTGAGTCATTGTAATCTCTGTAGAAGAGAGAATAGATCTAAGAGAAGGGCTCCCAGCTGTGTGTGTGGAGTTTCCTAGAAAGATCTAAGGCTGCAGCTGTGTGCACAGCGTAACTGTGTAATTCCCATTTCGAGCTAATATAAAATACAGTTCCTGTGGATGTGATTTCCCTGTGGAGGCGAAGCACTTAATTCTTGTTGTTATGGTGATGTTTACGTGAATGCATGTCTATGTTTTACTATCTATGTTTACATGAATGTTTCGCTATCTTTACGAATGAGTATGTAAAGTAAGTCCTTGAAGCTCCCTTGGAAGTTATACTCGTGCAGTGTCGAAGGAGCCTGTAAGAACGCTATCACCGCAGTGCTTGAGGAGTGTGTTACTGCGCTGTGGCGCAAGGCCAGAAACAATACATAGTGTATCGGACGTAGCGGGTAAACGCCTTGTGCGCAGGTGTGGAGATACCGTACAGCTAGGCTGGTAAGAGTGAGTTCCAGCGTTGTCGCGATGAGAGTAAGACGTTCTGCTCTGAGGTATCCTCCCGGAAGGGGAGGGAGAAGATTATAGTCTCCACATCGCCTAGGTTAAGGAAACCTGATTCCTTAGCCCCCCCATAGCCACTTCGGGTGAGACCTCAGGCTGCTGCGCAACCCGTTGCCGAAAGGGCCAGTGCGCCAAGGGGTGTTTGTTGCTGCGCCTCCTGAAAACCCGGGTCTGTCCAGAAAGCATCCAACAACTCCGCAGCAGAACGACATTGTTGAACGCATGAACAAGACTCTTCTTGAAAGAGAAAGGAGTATGCTTAATTGATAAAGTGACTCCTATGGATTTTCCCCCATGCGTGAGGTTGCATCGTACTCCAGTACAGAGAGGTAGCATTAAATCTGTTCATTTAGGTAAAACATAACATTCATCTATTTCTTAACCCAAAGAGAAATACATGCACAAATCTATATTCCCCAGGCATTTCATTTTCTAGATATTTTAGCAGCTGCAAATTAAATCTCTACCCATAACTATTCAGATATTATTTCTTTCTTGAACAAAGAGCAGAAATACTTCATTAACGGTATGAAGGAGCTATGATTATGCACCTAGTTTTTTTTCACATCAAGTTTCCATGAACTTATTTAACAGTCGCAAGAAAATCCATTTGCATCAGACAGTTATTATTTTCTTCTTCTCTAGGTTCTATTTTAAGCTGTAAAGAATAAGTTTACATCTTGAGGCATTTATGAATAAATTACAGTATCTGCATGCAAAACACTTCATAATTATTCCTTTCCTATTTTACTTCCCAGAATGTATACATTCGTCCCCTATCTTCTTTTTCAAACCAGAAGCAAAGTATGTTTAAAAATACGATTAAGCATTCATATGCTTCCTCGATCAAAACCATAGGGAGTGCGGTATCCTAAATCCTATCATTTAAATAAAACCATACGCTATGCATTGACCTGAGATTACAACCAGAGTTGTCGCTATCAAGATTTTCACAGAGACCGACGGCATGATGGCCACATCGTTTCCCACCCAAAAATCACAACCATAGTATAAACAAACAAACAACACCTCAAAAAAGTTATGTACAGATCGAGACCCAGGCTCAGGTTCGATCCTCAAACCATTAGCATGGTTGCATTTAAAACAGAAGGGTTCCATTCATTTAAACAAAAAAAGAAGAATGTGTGAATTAGCCATCACCAACATTGCAAGTTCTAGAATTTCAATATTTCTCAGACGTGCAAATCGAAAGCAAAACTACGGTCACAAGTAGAGCACCTTTGTAAAACCATAAAAAATGGTGGTATAATTTTCCCATTATCAAACAAAACATTCCATAGCTATCATTTCCAAACCGAACAAGCAATGGCGACGGACAGTGGAAGCTACCTACAATGAGGCTCGACCACTTTTTCAAACATTCCAACCACACGATATTCAAATGGTGCCACTCCATCCAAAAACGCAAATAGAGCGAGCAAAAGGAAACCCTCAGCTCTCAGGCGTCGGCAGTAAAAATCATTTAACATAGTTTCATGGTGGTACAACAGTCCATAGGGTTTAACCCTTAGCAAAAGCACAACATTAAAATGAAACCGTGGAGCAACAAGCCACTTAAATGCATACCCTTAACCAGCAGTAGAGCCGAGCAGCAACTCAAACAATTCAAAGACTACCCTGTACAAACTATCTCTATTTAAGGTTTAAAAACTTGAAAGCCATTTCCAGGTTAGGGTCCTATAACTCCAACCCTCGGCGTTTTACAGTCACCATCAAAACTTGCAAAAAAAGGACGGGCTCCCACAGGGTTTCGAGAACACCCAGAACTTACCAGGTTTTGGACATATCACCTCCCACTCCCAAAACCTTGCTATCATCCTACGTGTTGGGTACCTGCCCAAACATGGCTTGAAGGGTTACAATCAAGGAAAATGTTATTAAAAAAAAAAATATAGCACTGGAAAGAAAACAAAAAAAATTGCATTGTGAGAACTTACCATTGAGTTGGAACACCGAACCATAGACACGCCACACTGGTAAGCACATTGAAAGTAGCAATGAAACCAGACACCAAAAAATTCTATAACCATCACAGGATTGGTTTACGAACCACAACCACCAAAAAAAAAGTTAACCGCATGCAACACCTCTGTCAAAGCACGGTGCTATGGCACCACCTGCGAACTCATCACACTACCACGCAGAGGTGCAAAGCTCGAAACCGAGAACCCTAACTCGCATCAACCGGTCAGCTTCATGACCCCCCTCCAAAACAAACGCAACAATGAGGGTCTGAAACACCAACTTTCCCATTTTACCACGCAAAGATCGGGCATCAATCTCAGCCTCACACCTCTCAGGGATAGACGGTGTAGAGTTTCCCATCAAGGAACATCAATGTTTTCACCCAACTGTAATCATTACTGCATTAAATTGTCACTCTTACCAAGCTGCTAGTCGACTTACGTAAGTGCCAAAGCATAGCCCATCTTGGACCATGGAGTTAATACGGTTTGTACAACCATGTGACACTGGCCAACTCAGCTTCCACTTCACCTTATAAACCTGCAACGTATGCTCAGTCATTAATATGACAGTTGGAACCAACTAAACTCTTCACCCTGTCACAATCAACCCTTTGTAAGGTTAGCCCCATAGTAGCAATACGTTGGCTTGGATGCAAGGTCTGAAACATAACAATATAGTAACTTGTAATATGACCTATGCATTATACAAATGCATAATCCCTTTGATACTATATTAAAAAATATGAAAGTGGTATGTATTACAATATCAGCGCAATTGTATAAGCCACGTGCCATGTGCATTGTAGGTTTTGATACAAGGCTTTGACCCTCAAACCCACAATAAGAGCATGAACTTATAAGTATAGTCACTTAACACAACGCTAAAATGATAGCCATGTGTTACAAGCCCAATTGATAGATATCTAAGTTGTGATTCAGATGGCGACATCATACCCTATAATGTCAAGTTCATAACGATAGTCCTTAGACCACTCGTATATTAATCTTGCAATAATAATCAAATCATGAATTCAGACTTAGAATAGTCTAAACAAAATCAAGACAGAATGATAAGCTCTATGGTATAAGCACTAGATTTACAACTTTCGCATAGCCTCAGCAATAGATTTTGGTATCATTAAATTGATGATAACGCCATTTAGACATACGATAATAATTACAAGCATTTTAACAAATACCTAGACGACGCGAAGTTATACCACTGGAGAGTTTTGTTTTACAGCATACAAACTAGATGAAGAACCAGGTATCCAAACCTCCAATAACTGTTTCGCAATGAAGTAATTAACATACAAAGTTTACACTAACGATGAATGGATAAACACCCGTACTCTTATCTTACTTGCTATCTGCACATGGAAAATAGGATGCAAATGCCTTAGCCAAACATAGCTAAGTAAGCTCCAGGGAACCCCGTAGGACCACCCTTTCATCATCATCAAAAGCAGCTGTTAGAACTTGTTCATTAAAGAAGAATTCTATCGCAAATATTGAATTACAGTTAATACAAAAGAAGACGTCGTAAGCTGAAAAGTGCCATAACGCATTAAGTACATTAATTTCTTGAGTAGAATTAAATACAGATTACTTTCCGCATTTATGACTCATTAATGTCGTCTTGCAGCAATCTATTATTTCCGTAATTAAATTTTTTTAACATTAATTGTTGAGATAATTTTTTTTAATTTTTTACGAAATTACCGGGTTGTTACATGTGGTATCAGAGCTCATGTTCGAACTCTAGGCCTAAAAAGGTCCAAGGAAACACGCAACATAAATTTTATGACTGCAAATTCCTTCGCTAACTCAAGTTTAATTTACTTTGCTGTATACAAAAATTGTTTTTAATTTACAGGTATGGAAGGATCGATTGAACATGTGGAGGACAGATTTCCGCCAAACAACCATAGCGCGGAAAAACAACTCCGTGGCGAACTGGACAACAGTGCATCATAATTATTACATGCTTTCTAATAATTAAAAGCAAAGATAAGATCAGTAAAGCAGGACAATGAAAGAATCCCGAGGACACAAGAGGAGTTGAAGCAAGCACTGTTCGACCAATACCCAAAATATGAATAGGAAATTGAACATACTACCGATACTGAAGACTTACCTTACGAAGGTAGGAATAAGCAAGCAAAAACAACCGATGAAAACAACAACTCAACTGGAACTGCCAAACATCCATGCAAAAAGAAGCATAACTATTCTAGCGATAGTAGTGAAGGAGATTTCAAGCCAGAGAGGAAAAGAAGTAAACAGTATGAACATATATTTGGTGAATTCAAGAAAATCAAACCTCCAACTTTCAATGGCGAAACAGAGAAAGGAGAGGCAGCTAAGGCATGGCTGTTCAGCATGAAAAAGTATTTTCAGATCTACGATTATTCATAATCCTTAAAAGCAAAAATGGCAATTTACAATCTGACCGAGAAAGCAGATATTTGATGGCAAGACCTTAAAAGGGTAAAAGGCATAAAGGACCGCGATGTGAGTTGGAGTACTTTTAAAAGATACTTCAAGAAGAAATTCTTATCTGAGCAGTATTATGAAGAAAAATCCAAAGAATTCTATGATCTAAAACTGGGAACGATGAACATGAAAGAACTGAACAGCAAGTTTTTAAGTTTGCTAAGGTATGTGCCGTACATGGTGGAAGAAAAATCGAAGGTCCATAGGTACCTAAGTTGTCTACCCTTCAACATCAAGGACATAATAGAGTACGATAACCCTAAGACATTGGAATAAGCCATGAGGAAAGCAACTTTTTTCTTTGACCAGAATAAGAAAAGAGAAGGGGTACCTAAATGGAAAAACCCAAAACCCAGTAATTTTGAATAAAAAAGGAAAAATTTCAAATATGGTGGAAATTGCGGTTTCCAGAGGAAAAATTTTCAAAATCGAAAATTTCTAGGGAACAATTTCAGAAATAATTAGCAACAGAAATTTACAGCACCCAAAAATGTTCCCAATGTTTCCAGGACCAATGAGCAGAAGCCACCTATAAAATGCTTTGAGTGCCAAGGACCTCATTATGCCTCAGATTGTCCCCTTAAGAAGCGGAAATCCAACCATATTCACTCCATACAGTCTGAAGCTACTGCATGAGATGTGGCAAGGGAGGTACCCAAAATTAGTGCAACATTAGACAACCGGCAAGCAGACCACCAAGTCTCAATGGTAGAGGTTGAAGGTATGCTACAAAACCACCCAGTTTCTATTTTGATTGACCCTGGTGCTAGTCGAAGCTATATGTCACCAGTTATTGTAGAAGGTCTCAAGTTGAAAACAGAAAAATTCAATAAATCCTGGTTAGTTAGATTAGCGACAGGAACAAAAAGAACGGTTTCTGATTTTGTGGAGAATTGTGTTTTATCTATGAATCAACTAACAACGCAGGTTAAGTTAAATATTTTTCCATTAGGATCATATGATATCCTAATCAGTATGGAGTCATGGACTGGTTAGAAACCCATCGTGTCATTCTGAATTGTTATGAAAAAAGTTTCATTTGTTTGGATGATGAAGGAAGGACATTAGAAGTAAAAGGCATCCTTAGGAAAACATCCGTTAGGCAGATTTAAACCATGCAAGTAAAGAGGGAAGTCAGGAAAGGATGTCAGATGTTTGCAGTAAATGCGGTGCATGATGAGTTGAGTACTAAGGAGGACAAACTGAAAATAGAGAACATACTTATCCTAAAAGATTTCCAAGATATTTTTCTTGAAGAGATCCTAGAATTACCTCCCAAAAGAGACCTAGATTTTACTATTGAATTAATACCAGGTGCAGTACCAAGTTCTAAAGCTCCATACCGAATGAATATACTAGAGCTAAATGAGTTAAAATCTCAGTTGAAGGAGCTGATCGATAAAAAATACATAAGACCCAGCGTGTCTCCTTGGGGAGCACCGATCATTTTTGTTAAGAAGAAGGATGGTACCCTAAGACTTTGCATAGATTATCGTCAATTGAATACAATGACGATCAAGAATAGGTACCCGCTGCCCCGCATTGACGATCTATTTTACCAGCTACGCGGAGCAACGGTATTCTCGAAGATTGATTTACGGTCAGGGTATCATCAAGTTCATGTGAAGGATGAAGACATTTTCAAAACAACCTTTAGAACTTGTTATGGACACTATGAGTTCGTTGTCATGCCGTTTGGAATGATTAATGCCCCCGCTGTATTTATGTTTTTGATGAACAAAATTCTGCACAAATACTTAGATAAGTTCGCAGTTGTGTTTATCGATGACATTTTAGTATATTCTAAAAACAAGGAGGAGCATGATGAACATCTACGCATCATTCTGCAAGTTTTGGGGGAGCACCAGTTATATGCTAAGTTCAGTAAGTGTGATTTTTACAAAGACAAAATTCAGTACTTAGGACACATAATCTCTGAGGAAGGGATTTCAGTTGACCCCGCCAAGATAAAGGCCATTAATGAATGGCCGGTTCCTAAAGATGTGACGGATGTGCGATCATTTATGGGTATTACTGGTTATTACAGAAAATTCATTGAAGGGTTTTCAAGGATTGCAAACCCCATAACATCTTTGCAAAAAAAAGGAAAGAAGTTTGTCTGGGATAAAAAATGTGCGGACAGTTTTAAGAAGTTAAAGGAATTACTGACTACCGCACCTATTTTGAGGATTGCAGATCCTAATAAAGATTTCGTAGTGTGCACAAATGCATGTAATGACGGACTTGGAGGAGTCCTAACACAAGAGGGACATGCTGTAGCCTATGAATCTAGAAAGTTGAGAATACATGAGAAGAACTATTCTACATACGATCTAGAATTGTTAGCAGTAATTCATGCCTTGAAAATGTGGCGTCACCACCTTATTGGCAGAAAAATTTACCTTAATGACAAATAATATGGGACTGAAATATTTATTAGATCAGACAAATTTGAATGCTAGGAAAGCTAGATGGCTAACTTTTCTGAGTGAGTATGATTTTGAAATTCAGCACATTAAGGGGAAGGAGAATAAAGTTGTTGATGCATTAAGTCGTAATGCAAGGATACATTTTATTTCAGCCATCAGCACATACGCCACAAATTTGGAAAAACAGATTTTTGAAGGAATTAAAGAGGATGAAGAATACCAAAAATTACAGTAAAGGACAACAGAAAACAATTCTGAAAATTCTATAACAGTTTCAGTTTGAAGGAAAATGGCTTACTGCTGTACAAAAACAGATTGTATGTACCCAACGTACCAGCAGTAAAAAATATGATTTTGGAGGAGATGCATAAAAGCCACTGCTCTTGCCATCCAGGTTATCAAAAAACCATCACAATGCTACGGAAAGAGTACTATTGGCCCAGAATGAAGGATGAAGTAGCAGAATATATAGCTAAGTGTTTTGACTATCAAAAAGTAAAGGTGGAACATCAGCATCCTGCTGGATTGCTGTAGCCATTGCCTATACCCAGCTGGAAATGGGAAATCATAAGTATAGATTTCACCACTGGGTTACCAAAGAATAAAAACAACACGACTCCATCATGTTGTTAGTAGACAAACTTAGCAAGGCAACCCATTTTATCCCTGTCAAAACTACCCATAAAGCTCATGACATTACATAAATTTTTATGAAGCAGATTTTCTGACTGCATGGGATACCCAAGGTAATAGTTTCGGACCGAGATTCAAAGTTCACAGGAAATTTTTGGAGGTCTTTGTTCAAGGGGTTAAATACCACCTTAAATTTCAGTACCGCGTTTCATCCGCAAACAGATGAACAGACTGAAAGGGTGAACCAGATATTGGAAGACATGCTCAAAATGTATGTAAAGGATCAACCTAGTAAGTGGAAAGACTACTTGCATCTAACAGAGTTTGCGTATAACAATCATTATTATGCTTCAGCCAAGCTTATCCTGTTTGAAATTCTTTACGGTAGAAAATATAACACACCTGTTTCATGGAGTGATCCAGTTAGTAGAGTCACTTTAGGGCCTGAATTGTTGCAGGAATTAGAACTAATCGTGAAGCAGGTACAAGGAAATATTAAAGTTGCCCAAGATAGACAGAAAAGTCAAGCAGACCTTAAAAGAACTCATTAAGAGTTCCAGGTCGGTGAGCATGTTTTTCTTAAGGTAAGGCCGAAAAAGAGTTCATTAAAGTTGGGAATGTTGAATATTGTAACTTCTAAGAATATTATATTTGTATATTATTTATTCCGGAGATGTTCCATACCTCCGATGTGATTATACTATGAATCCGGAGATGTTTATTCCTCTGAATTGGTTGTGGTAACTAGGGTTATTAGACCCACCATGTGGGGGTCGGCCCAGTCAGTTATAATAGGGTATTTAACCTAATGGTTAAATACGAGCCTACATGTACTTGTATAAAATACATGTCAGTGTAGTGTATAAATAGAGGAGGTATGTTCCTCATTTGACACACACACACACTTGAGAGAGGCGCACTTGTGGAGGAGAGGTCTGCTATGGTGGAGAAGGAGATCATGTCTTTGGTTTGCATCTTTGTATATTGCTGGTCATCTATATTGAGGAAGCTTTACTGGGTTTTCTACCCCATGAGGGTTTCCCAGGATAAATCTGTGTCTCTTGTGTTTATGCTATGCTTGTTGTTTCTTCAGTGATCCTGTATATGCTATTATTGTGAAATGGAATGTAATGCTGCTATTTTCTGTCTTAGCATATTAAATTTTAACATGGTATCAGAGCTAAGCTGAAGGAAGACAAGGTATGGCACTTACGACACTTGATTTACTTACGACAATTTGAAGGTTAGGGTTTTACATAGAAAAAACCAGTCATCGTGGAACTTTCGCTATAAATCCATTTCTGCGAAGGTTCAGGGTCTGAAAAGTTTACAGGTCGAAGATAACATCCCTAGGTACCTTGTGTCTAAAGGGAACCCTCAGATTCGTTGTACTTTATGAGTTATGATCAGTACAAGTTAGGGTTTCTGCCTCTTCCAGATCTCAGTAAACATCAGGTCACCTTGGAAAAAAGGTCATAACTTGGGATAGGAAGCTCCAAATGAAATTTCGTAAAAATTTACAGGTAGTACATAGACTCTACTATCTCTGGAAACGTTTTCAGAGGCCGAAGGTGAACCAGTGACACGTGGCATGCTGTACAAGTTCGCTCTCCTGTTTTATCCCATAAACAGGTCATGTTGCAACACTTGGCATAACTCTCTCTCAGAGAGTCCAATTGAGGTCAGACCTGCCAATATGGAATTATAACAGGGCGAGCTATCTCAAGAAAAGTTTTCAGAGGCCGAAGTTCAAACAGTGACACGTGGCACGCCGTACAAGTTCGCTCTCCTGTTTTATCCCATAAACAGGTCACATTGCGACACTTGGAATAACTCTCTCTCAGAAAATCCAATTGAGGTCAGACCTGTCAGGATGGAAAGATGACAGGTCAGGCTACTGCAAAAAATGTTTTCAGACACTGTGGAGAAGAAATTTCAGAGTTATAGCAGAAACAATCAGGTGCATATTTCTGTCAAAACAGAATTATTTTTGGAGCACCTTTATTCATGGCTTCCGGAATTTAGGGTTTCGGAGAAAGTTAGAATTTTTGGAATCGGAGTCCACGACTGAATGCTACTCAAGAAAATTGAAATTTAGAGACCAAGATCGAATTTTTGGTTGGGTAGAAGACTGGGCTTCATCAAACCCTAGTTCGGGTTCCTGTGCAGAAGATCCAAAAGTTTTGAAGGCAATTTTGAGGGGTCAAATTTTGGAGATTTCAAAATTGAAGAATGCTAGGTTGATCAGCTCAGCAAGACACATTCTTCCATCCATTCAGAAGTGTGAAAGTCAAAGATTGAATTTTTAGGGTTTCTCTAGCAAACCCTAATCAAGCTCCAGATCAAGTTTCAGGGGGAGTTGAGGCTAAGGCCTTACATAAGAAGACTACAAAAGGTCTCGACAGGTATGACTTAAGGAGGTTCAGGTATGCCTTGAAATCTGATTCTTGATTAAGTTCATAATGTGTTTGTCTTCATGTTATTTATTAGTACAATCTTGATTAATGTTATTAATTGTCTTATCACCCTAGTAACAATATGAATGCATGTGAATGATCGAAGACATTCATTGATTAGGGCTATATGATTGTACTTATGCATTATGGTATTGTGTAAGGTTGATGTTGTCTGCTAACAAGACACGGGTACATCACAAAAGACAAATCAAGTTCCATGACCATGACAACATGAAGACAAAGACTCACGAGGTATGTATGACTTTGTTATATTATGTTTAACCTACGAGACATGCAAGTTCTAGCTCAAGATCTCTAAATCATTGAAGAGATTGTTTAGGTATGTTGTACATAACTAAGCAGGTATACTAATCCAGGTATGTTTTCCTATGTCATGTTAGAATCTTACCTTGTGTAAGTATACTTGGTATGATTGGTTAGTAATCAAGGGTTTATGCATACTAGATCAAACAAGAATATGCATGAGTAAAAGAAGACTTCCTTGAAACCCTGAATACTAATAATCATGACTGTACATATTCAAGATTATTTAGAATTAGAATGTTTTGATAATATTGAGAATATACTAATGAATGTATGTTTGTGTATGAGATCATGAGGATGACACTAGTGTACACTTGAGCATGCACAGTGGTACAGAATGAATAGAATTTCAAAAGACATACAGAAGATCAAGCGGGAGACAACCACACAAACATAAAAGATAAGTATTTGAGTTGTTATTAGAAATAGTAAATGATATTGCTTGTATGCATATTTGTATTCCTAGGATATATCATGCTAAGTGTAAACATTCATAAAGCATTGAACAGTATACTACTAATATGCATATGATTGGTAAATTGGACAAACATTCCATTGTTGCTTGTCTAGAATGAAACCTCTTTGCTGACATACTGAGAGCTGTGCACACTCTCGATAGTATGTTCTGGTAGAGATGGAAGGCATCTAGATAGCCACTGTATGCATACAGGATATGGGAAAGTGTTGTGCCAAAGTATTGGTCAAAATAGTTGCATAACTATGTAAATGATATCTGTATGCATAATAGGTTATCATGTCAATATGATTTGATGATTATGAAGTATTACTAATCATGTACTTAATTTTGATTTGTAGGAAAGATCATGATGAATGATGAACTATGAACAAGCGATGGATGTTCAACAAAAGATTTACAAATCAAACACACTATAGAAAGCTTGTGGTTAAGAGATTCTCTTAGAAAGAGGAAGAGAATCATGATGAGATGTTTTGCTCCAAGGGACTAGATAAGACCATTCTCTTAATAATGTAATCAGGTTCTGTATGGGTTCCTAGGATCGGTAGTCAATTGATGAGCTTAATGATCATCATGGGTGATGTGGATCTCAACCTTTTCTACAAGGTTGAATATGGGTTCTATACACATATGACATGGATGCAAGAAGGAACTCACCACAGAGTTTGAATGATTTTGAGGCTCATATTAGTAGACCCATCTGACGAGAGATGGCACAGATAGATATGCAGAAGATCACCCAATGCTGAGTGTGAATAATGGACAATTGACAGCTTCATGACAAAGCTTGGGCTTTACCAGAAGTAAAAATGTTCCTAACCTTTACCTTAAGGTTGTGGATGATGAACCTATCATACCATTATTGTATGACGATGATCTCTTTCTGACAAGGAATGAGAAACAGGTCATGAAAATGGCTGCAGAAATGAAAATGAAAGATCTCGGATTAATGCACTACTTCTTAGGTCTAGAAGTATGGCAAGATCCAAAAGGAATCTTTTAAATCAAGGTAAGTATGCTGTGAAGTTTCTAAAAAGATTTGATATGTTGGAGTATAAAGCCATGGCCACTCCCATGGACTCCAACTTGAAGTTGTTAGTTAATGACTCATCGTATTTAGTGGACCTAACCCTATATAGACAAATCATTGGGTCATTGATGTATTTAACAAATACTAGGCCAGATATATGCTTTGCTGTAAATACCCTAAGTCAGTATCTAGTAGAACCTAGAAAGGTTCACTTAATAGCTACAAAGCATGTAGTGAGGTACCTAAAAGGTACATTAGATTTTTGGTCTATATTATCTTGGAGGTCATGAACTCCGTTTACATGGTTACTCAGATTCTGATTGGGCAGGAAGTGTCTCAGACAGAAAGAGTACATCAGGTGGATGTTATAGTCTTGAATCTGCCATGATCTCATGGTTCAGCAAGAAACATTCTAGTGTGGCTCTCAGTACTGCTGAAGTAGAATATATGGCTGTCTGCTCTGCCAGCTGTGAAGCAGTATGGCTTCAGAAGCTTTTATATGGAGTGTTTGACTTAGAAATGGATCCCACTGTGATTATGTGTGATAATCAAAGCTGCATTAAGATGTCTGAATATCCTGTGTTCCACGATAAGTCAAAACACATTGAGATCCGATACTTCTATATACGAGACATGGTGCAGAGAGGAGCTATCAAGCTCGAGTATATAAGCACTGAGGATCAGATTGCCGATATCCTGACTAAACCTTTGTCTCGAGTAAAGTTTGAATACTTCCGAGACAAGCTTGGTATAGTCCAGAAGGACCCTCCTCGAAAGGGTGAGTAGTATAGTACTTGATAACAAGTCTGTCCCTTAAATTTTGTTTTGTTGCACTTAGTTACTTAGAATTATTTAGATTTAGAACTCCTATATATCTTTTATTTTTAGATGTATACATGTTTTTGATGTGATGTATACATGTTTTGATTATACATGCTAGATGTATACATGTTTTGGTGTGATGTATACATGTTTTGATTAGTGATGTATACATGTTTTGATGTGATACATTCTCTTGGATATTTGTACCTGTATAGATGAGAATACAGATGAGGATTGGATCATCCTTGAACTTAAGTTCTAAAGTGAGCCGTAGACGTGAGGTCTCCGAAAATGAAGTCCTTAGTGGACAGTTGAGGGGATTGGATCATCCCTGGACTTTCAGTCCTAAAGAGAGCCGTAGACGTGAGGTCTCCGAGAATGAAGTCCTTAGTGGACAGTTGAGGGGATTGGATCATCCCTGGACTTTCAGTCCTAAAGAGAGCCGTAGATGTGAGCTCTCCGAGAATGAAGTCCTTAGTGAACAATTGAGGGGATTGGATCATCCCTGGACTTTCAGTCCTAAAGAGATCCGTAGACGTGAGGTCTCCGAGAATGAAGTCCTTGGTGGACTTGAGGGGATTGGATCATCCCTGGACTTTCATTCCTAAAGAGAGCCATAGACGTGAGGTCTCTGAGAATGAAGTCCTTAGTGGATAGTTGAGGGGATTGGATCATCCCTGGACTTTCAGTCCTAAAGAGAGCCGTAGACGTGAGGTCTCCGAGAATGAAGTCCTTGGTGGACTTGACGGGATTGGATCATCCCTGGACTTTCAGTCCTAAAGAGAGCCGTAGACGTGAGGTCTCCGAGAATGAATTCCTTGGTGGACTTGAGGGGATTGGATCATCCCTGGACTTTCAGTCCTAAAGAGAGCCGTAGACGTGAGGTCTCCGAGAATGAAGTCCTTGGTGGACTTGAGGGGATTGGATCATCCCTGGACTTTCAGTCCTAAAGAGAGCCGTAGACGTGAGGTCTCCGAGAATGAAGTCCTTGGTGGACTTGAGAGGATTGGATCATCCTTGAACTCAAGTTCTAAAGTGAGTCGTAGACAGGTGTCTCCAAGAATAGAGGATAGGACTGCATCGTCCCTGGACCTTGGTTCAAAATTCACGTGATTGGACTAATCATCCTTAGACAGTAAATCCAGTAATTCCGAAAGGAAGGATAGTCTTAAATGCGATTGTGGTTGGATTAATCATCCTTAGACAGTAAATCCAGTAATTCGAAAGGAAGGATAGTCTTAAACGCGATTGTGGTTGGATTAATCATCCTTAGACAGTAAATCCAGTAATTTCGAAAGGAAGGATAGTCTTAAACACGATTGTGGTTGGATTAATCATCCTTAGACAGTAAATCCAGTAATTCCGAAAGGAAGGATAGTCTTAAACGCGATTTTGGTTGGATTAATCATCCTTAGACAGTAAATCCAGTAATTCCGAAAGGAAGGATAGTCTTAAATGCGATTGTGGTTGGATTAATCATCCTTAGACAGTAAATCCAGTAATTCCGAAAGGAAGGATAGTCTTAAATATGATTGTGGTTGGACTAATCATCCTTAGACAGTAAATCCAGTAATTCCGAAAGGAAGGATAGTCTTAAATATGATTGTGGTTGGACTAATCATCCTTAGACAGTAAATCCAGTAATTCCGAAAGGAAGGATAGTCTTAAATATGATTGTGATGAGATTGATCCAATAATTCCGAAACGAAGGATCATGTATATAGATGACGATGTTGCTGATCGTGATATGACGATGCTGATGATTGTGTGATGACGATGCTGATGATCGTGTGATGATGATGCTGATGATCGTGTGATGACGATGCTGATGATCGTGTGATGACGATGCTGTTGATCGTGTGATGACGATGTTGCTGATCGTGTGATGACGATGCTGATGATCGTGTGATGATGATGCTGATGATCGTATGATGACGATGATGCTGATCGTGATGGTCTAGATGACGATGTTGATGATCGTGAGGATCCAGACGTTGATGTTGCTATAGTTGTTCGAGTGCTGCAGAAGATAAAGACTCAGTACTGAAGATGTTGATGTTCCAGTAACTGGTTGAGTTACTGATGATGTTAAGAAAGCTTCCAATGATTTATAGATGTATCATGTATGATGTATGACTCGTTGCTCTTGCAGATGTTGTTATAATATCCTTCTCGTTAAGGGGGAGTGTTGAATATTGTAACTTCTAAGAATATTATATTTGTATATTATTTATTCCGGAGATGTTCCATACCTCCGATGTGATTATACTATGAATCCGGAGATGTTTATTCCTCCGAATTGGTTTTGGTAACTAGGGTTATTAGACCCACCATGTGGGGGTCGGCCCAGTCAGTTATAATAGGGTATTTAAACTAATGGTTAAATACAAGCCTACATGTACTTGTGTAAAATACATGTCAGTGTAGTGTATAAATAGAGGAGGTATGTTCCTCATTTGACACACACACACACTTGACAGAGGCGCACTTGTGGAGGAGAGGTCTGCTATGGTGGAGAAGGAGATCATGTCTTTGGTTTGCATCTTTGTATATTGCTGGTCATCTATATTGAGGAAGCTTTACTGGGTTTTCTACCCCATGAGGGTTTCCCAGGATAAATCTGTGTCTCTTGTGTTTATGCTATGCTTGTTGTTTCTTCAGTGATCCTGTATATGCTATTATTGTGAAATGGAATGTAATGATGCTATTTTCTGTCTTAGCATATTAAATTTTAACAGGGAAGTTGTGACAAACTGGCACCTAGGTATTGTGGTCCTTTCGAAATCTTGTTAAGAGTTGGACCTGTGACATATCAATTAGCCTTACCCTCAAACCTCAAAATCCATAATGTTTTTCACATTTCGTTTTTAAAGAAATATGTGCATGATCCTACTCATGTTGTAAATTGGAATAATGTTCAGGTGGAACAAGGTGGCGATTTTTCGGTGGAATCGGACTGTATTCTCGCAAGGAAAGAAACTCTAATCCGGAACCGCACCGTTGGCCAAGTTAAAGTGCAATGGAAGCACTTTAGCCGAGCAGAGGCAACCTGGGAGTTGGAGAGTAGTATGCGGGAAACATACCCAACTTTGTTCCAGGAACACTCAAGGAGTGAATAAAGCAACATCGAGGACGATGTTGAGGCTTAAGGGGGGGTGTATGTCACCTACCCAAATTTTGAGAATAATTACTTTATATTATTATCTTTTGTAAAATACTTTGTGTTAAATTATAATTACAAGTTTTGTAATTAATGACCAATTTGGTCAAAGATGACTGTAATGACTCATTATTATTATTTAACAAATAAAAATGGGAGACAAACACTCAAGAAAGTTGTTACAAGAGTGTTCACTGGCCCACTAGGAGAAATGGAAGCTGCATGAAGGCATGGGACAGATGGAAACATTTGCACTCTACCATTAGCTATTGGTTATGGGAGAACTACCCCTAAAATTGTGGCATTTCCTCTCCAGGTGGAGAGAGGTGAGTAGGTAGCTCACTAATGACCAATTATTTAAAAAAGACCTAGGCAGCCTAAAAGGCAATTCGAATTGAGCAGGGAGCTCTTAGAATGTTTTCTGCAGAAACATTTCCTCATGTGAATCAGGTGATGACTGAGAGATTCGAATAGGGAGGCTGTGGAGAGTGCAAGTATAAGTCTTCAAATATTCTGAGAAGGACAAAACTAGAGGTGCTGGTGCAGGTCCCATCGACTGCGAAGCCTGTAAGGCTGGATAAATTTCTTGCTGCTGCAAGTTGAGGTCCTAAGCTTCTGAAGTTTCTTCCTCCTAGTGGATCAGTGAACAGGCTCGGGGGTCCTAAGGCAGGCATCTTGGCTGTCTAGGAGCAGGTTGGGTGGAACAAACTTCTTGGGTGATTTTTTTCTCCTACCACACTCAAGTTCTACATTTTTCTGTGTTTTCCAGTTGCATGATTTCTTTCAGTAATTGGTTTAGAAATATTATTAATGATCAATAGCAATAAATTGTTTAAAATTATGATTTAATTTTAATTGCTTAACTGATAAAATGACTCCTCTGCATTTTCCCCCATGTGTGAGGCTGCATCGTACTCCAGTACAGAGAGGTAGCATTAAATCTGTTCATTTAGGTAAAACATAACATTCATCTATTTCTTAACCCAGAGAGACATACATGCACAGATCTATATTCCCCAGGAATTTCATTTTCTAGATATTTTAGCAGCTGCAAATTAAAGCTCTGCCCATAACTATTCACGTATTATTTCATTCTTGAACAAAGAGCATAAATACTTCATTAACGGTATGAAGGAGCTATGATTATGCACCTAGTTTTTTTTCACATCAAGTTTCCATGAACTTATTTAACAGTCGCAAGAAAATCCATTTGCATCAGACAGTTATTATTTTATTCTTCTCTAGGTTCTCTTTTAAGCCGTAAAGAATAAGTTTACATCTTGAGGCATTTACGAATAAATTACAGTATCTGCATGCAAAACACTTCATAATTATTCCTTTCCTATTTTACTTCCCAGAATGTATACATTCGTCCCCTATCTTCTTTTTCGAACTAGAAGCAAAGTATGTTTTAAAATACAATTAAGCATTCATACGATTCCTAGATCAAAACCCTAGGGAGTGCGGTATCCTAAACCCTGTCATTTAAATAAAATCGTATGCTATGCATTGACCTGAGATTACAACCAGAGTTTTAGCTATCAAGATTTTCACAAAGACCGACGACACGATGGCCACATCGTTTCCCACCCAAAACTCACAACCATAGTATAAACAAACAAACAACACCTCAAAACAGTTATGTACAGATCAAGACCCAGGCTTGGGTTTGATCCTCAAACCATTAGCATGGTTGCATTTAAAACATAAGGGTTCCATTCATTTAAACAAAAAAAGAAGAACCTGTGACTTAGCCATCGCCAACATTGCAAGTTCTAGAATTTCAATATTTCTTAGACATGCAAACCGAAAGCAAAACTACGGTCACAAGTAGAGCACCTTCGTAAGACCATAAAACACGATGGTCTCATTTTCCCATTATCAAACAAAACATTCCATAGCTATCATTTCCAAACCTAACAGCCAATGGCGACGGACAGTGGAAGCTACCTGCAACGAGGCTCGACCACTGTTTCAAACATTCCAACCACACGATATTCAAATGGTGGCACTCCATCCAAAAACGCAAATAGAGCTAGCAAAAGGAAACCCTCATCTCTCAAGCACCGACAATAAAAATCATTTAACAGAGTTTCATGGTGGTACAACAGTCCACAGGGTTTAACCCTTATCCAAAGCACAACATTAAAATGAAACCGTGGAGCAACAAGCCACTTAAATGCATACCCTTAACTAGCAGTAGAGCCAAGCGACAACTCAAACAATTCAAAGACTACCCTGTACAAACTATCTCTATTTAAGGTTTAAAAACTTGAAATCCATCGCTGGATTAGGGTCCTATAACTCCAACCCTCGATATTTTACATCCACCATCAAAACTTGCAAAAAAAAAAGGACGAGCTCCAACGGGGTTTCGAGAACACCCAGAACTTACCAGGTTTTGGACGTATCATCTCCCACTCCCAAAACCTTGCCATCATCCTGCGTGTTGGGTACCTGCCCAAACATGGCTCGAAGGGTTACAACCGAGGAAAACTTTATTAAAAGAAAAAATATATAGCACTGGAAAGAAAACATAAAAACTTGCATTGTGAGAACTTACCGTTGAGTTGGAACACCGAACCATAGACACGCCACATTGGTAATCACATTGAAAGGAACAACGAAACCAGACACCGCAAAATTCTATAACCATCACAGGATTGGTTTACGAACCACAACCACCCAAAAAAAAAGTTAACCGCATGCAACACCTCTATCAAAGCACAGTGCTATGGCACCACCTACGAACTCATCACACTACCATGCAGAGGTGCAAAGATTGAAACTGAGAACCCTAACTCGCATCAACCGGTTAGCTTCATGACCCCCCTCCAAAACAAACGCAACAATGAAGGTCTGAAACACCAACTTTCCCATTTTACCACGCAAAGATCGGGCATCAATCTCAGCCTCACACCTCTCAGGGATCGACGGTGTAGAGTTTCCCATCAAGGCACGTTGATGTTTGCACCCAACTGTAATCATTATTGCATTAAATTGTCACTCTTACCAAGCTGCCAGTCGACTTACGTAAGTGCCAAAGCATAGCCTAGCTCAGACCATGGAGTTAATACGGTCTGTACAACCACGTGAAACTGGCCAAATCGGCTTCCACTTCACCTTACAAACCTGCAACGTATGCTCAGTCATTAATACGACAGTTGGAACCAACTAAACTCTTCACCCTATCACAATCAACCCTTCGTAAGGTTATTCCCATAGTAGCAATACGTTGGCTTGGATGCAAGGTCTGAAACATAACAATATAGTAACTTGTAATATGACCTATGCATTATACGAATGAATAATCCCTTTGATACTATATTAAAACATATGAAAGTGGTATGTATTACAACATCATCGCAATTGTATAAGCCATGTGCCATGTGCATTGTAGGTTTTGATACAAGGCTTTGACCCTCAAACCCACAATAAGAGCATGAACTTATAAGTATAGTCACTTAACACAATGCTAAAATGATAGCCATGTGTTACAAGCCCAATTGATAGATATCTAAGATGTGATTCGGATGGCGACATTATACCATAGAATGTCAAGTTCATAACGATGTCCTTAGACCACTCGTATATTAATCTTGCAATAATAATCAAATCATGAATTCAGACTTAGAATAGTCTAAACAAAATCAAGACAGAATGATAAGCTCTATGGTATAAGCACTAGATTTACAACTTTTGCATAGCCTCAGCAATAGATTTTGGTATCATTAAATTGGTGATAACGCCATTTAGACATACGATAATAATTACAAGCACTTTAACAAATACCTGGATGACGCGAATTTATACCACTGGAAAGTTTTGTTTTTACAGCATACAAACTAGATGAAGAACTAGGTATCCAAACCTCCAGTAACTGTTTCGCAATGAAGTAATTAACATACAAAGTTTACACTAACGATGAATGGATAAACACCCGTACTCTTATCTTACCCGCGGTCTGCACATGGAAAAATGGATGCAAATGCCTTAGCCAAACGTAGCTAAGTGAGCTCCAGGGAACCCCATAGGACCACCCTTTCATCATCATCAAAAGCAGCTGTTAGAACTTGTTCATTAAAGAAGAATTCTATCGCAAATATTGAATTACAGTTAATACAAAAGAAGACATCGTAAGTTGAAAAGTGCCATAACTAATTAAGTACATTAATTTCTTGAGTAGAATTAAATAAAGATTACTTTCTGCATTTATGACTCATTAATCTCGTCTTGCAGCAATTTATTATTTCCGCAATTACATTTTTTTAACATTAATTGCTGAGATAATTTTTTTAAATTTTTATGAATTTACCGGGGTGTTATAGTGTGTACTTTAAAAAGTTGGAAAATGACATGTTCATTATTTTGGTATTATATGTTGATGATATGCTTGTCGCAAGCAAGAGCATGTTTGACATCAGTAGGTTAAAGGCTCAGTTGGCTAGGACGTTTGATATGAAGGATCTAGGAGCATAAATCAGATCTTGGGCATGCAGATACACAGAGACAGGAAAAATGTCAAGCGATGGTTATCACAAAAGAAGTATGTCAAGAAAATACTTCAGAGATTCGGTATGAATGAGGTTAAAATTGCTAATATCCCTTTAGCTTCTCATTTCAAGATTTCTTCAGGTTTGAGTCCTAATAGTGATGAAGAAAAGTAGTATATGTCTCATGTACCATATGCTAATGCAGTAGGAAGTTTGATGTATGCGATGATAAGTACAAGACCAGATATTTCACATGCAGTTGGTGTTGTCAGTAGATACATGGCAAATCCAGGAAAAGAGCATTGGGAAACAGTGAAATGGGTGCTTCGGTATCTTAGAGGCACAAGTGACTATTGTATCACTTTTGATGGTTGCAGTGATGAAGTCTATGGTTATGTTGATTCTGATTTTGCAGGTGACTTGGACAAGAGGAGGTCCACTTTAGGTTATGTCTTTACTCTTGCAGGTCCAGCTATTAGTTGGATGTCAAAGCTTTAAAATATTGTTGCTTTATCCACTACAGAGGCAAAATATGTATAGCTGCTTCACATGCTTACAAAGAGGTAATCTGGTTAAAAGGTTTGATGGGTGAGTTAGGAAAGGTTCAGAACACTATAAATTTTTCTATGATAGTCAAAGTGCTATTCATTTGGCTAAAAATCCAGCTTGCACAGCAAGACAAAACATGTTCCTATAAAATACCATTTTGTTAGACATGTCGTTGATGAAGGTGGAGTGGTTCTTGAAAAGGTCCACACTCAAAAGAATAGTGCAAACATGTTCACGAAGCCAGTTACTTTAGAGAAGCTACGGTGGTGCTTAGCTTCTCTAGGCTTGCAGGAAAGGTGATGAATAGAGAAATGAGCAAGCTAGTGGGTAAATTGTTGTCAAGGTGGATATTGTTGGAAACATGTGACAACTAGTTCTCCCGGTGACTGTGTAACTGTCTAACTGAGTGACTAAGTTTATACAGTTATGAGTAACCGTGTAAGAAATGTATATATTTCTTGTATTCTCGTAGAGAAGATTATGAGTTGAGAGTTGTTGCAAATCTTCATATTTTGAATAATAAGAAGACCGATACCATTGCTCCGTGGATGTTTCCCTCTCGAGGGTTTTACCACATTAAATATCTGTGTACATTTATGTGTGTGTCATTATCTGCTTTCCCGTCTTAATTTCTTCCGCTGCATTTTATGTTCTGTAGTTGTTTGATCCAACAAACATGTAACACAAACAATATTACATTTCATTATAAACAAGATAATAAGTTATTTGCTAACTTAGATTAATATATATTCTAAAAACATCACCAATATTTAATGTCAATTTCTTGTAAAATAATTTACTTTACTAACGCTTTTTTCAAAACAAACTATTTCAGCCCATAAGTGTAGAAACATTTCAAAACGTGCAATATCTTGAAAGTTAAATTTATAAAGTGTTCATCTATATTGTCCAGAAATGCATGATAAAAATAAGCAATAGATTTTTTTTAAAATTATGAAATTTTACGGATATTTCTTAATTTTTTATTGAAACCTAGCTAGAATATCTATTGCTTTAACTATTTTCTATGTCACAAAGTGCACATATAAAGAATGTGAGCTAGAGGATATGCTCTTTTAACTTGCTTTAATATATTTTGTAAGGAATTGTAATTTTCATAAGATAATGACTTACAATGAAAGATGTAATATTGTTACTAAATTAGATCAACATAAATTCTAAAAAGACCATTAATATATAATGTCAATTTATCCAGTAAAATAATTTACTTTACTTCCATTTAAAAAAAAAAAAATCATCTCACACTTATAAAAAACAATTCAAAACTTGTAATGTCTTGAAAATTATTTTTTATATACTGTTCATCTTTATGGTTAGAGAAATACATAATTAAAATCAGCCATAAATGATTTTAAAAAATTATGGAATCCATGTCATCATTGTTTTCATTCATTTTGTAATTTTTTTTTAATAAAATAAAACATTACAACTACTTGTTTTAGAAAAAATGACTAGTTACAATTGAATTAAAGTAGCTGATTTATATCATTTGCTTATTTGTTAAGATTCAATTATATAAAAAATGTAGTTTCATCTTTAATACTAAAAAATACTATATTTTTCACTTTCATAAAATCTACTTCAATTCCATTTTTCCCATAGATGCTCTTTTGCACATAAATATGTTCTTTGTACTTTTTTAAGGCAATTACTAATATAATTAAAGGAAAAAGAACTTTCGGCTGATGCTCACAAGCTTCTAATAGCAGCTATACTAGTCTCAACTATGTAAAAAATTCAAGCATATGTTTTTTTATAATGGTTTCCAGGTGTCTATTTGCATTGTTGATCCTTCTCATTATTCAAGGTACACATTTAGCTGTAACTCTTTGAGGAGATGAAGCATACGAGGATTTGGAAATTATCACGAGTGTGGATGCTACAATGTTTCTCTTAAATCTACCTAGAGAAGAAGAGAAAGTTAACTGTGTCCATGCATCTCGAAGCCGTTATATTTTTCTATGCCTAGTGATTTGAACTTGTTAATGTTTCATAGAAACTTGAGACTTTGAGAGTCCGATCCATGAATAAGAATATTTAATGGGTTACTTAGTCAGTCAATTAAAAATCATTTATTCAATTTATCATTTATTCAATTTAACTCTAAACATTTGATTTAAATTTGTACTATTTTATTATTGGCAAGAAAGCACACTCAACTTCCCAATTATTCATCACTTATATTTTCTTGAGTGAACTCATAGGTACATATATGCAGGTTTGGTTTTGGAAAGTTTGAAACAATTTTAGGGAGATCTTTCTTTTCTTCTATTCTATGCTCTTGATGGAAGTCCTTGCCTATCATTACTGATTTCTTTTATATTAATTTGGTCTTGAAGGGATGATCTAGTTACCAGTGCAAGAAACAAGGTGGGTGCTCTCCTTTTCGGTGGCCCATTGTTGGAGTATTCAGAGCAACACTTCAATTTTCTTGGTAACACATCATTTGCATTGCTCCAAGGATGCAGGATGCGCAATACAAAAATGATAGAGCAAATCCCAGCCTGGTTTAATTTCTAGATATTTCGACCAATCTATATATCTTTGGAGTTATACAATAACATGCTTAAGTGCATTCTTTATTTTCAGGCTTTATCAACTAGTGACTTTGAAATGAAATTCTCTCACGTGGAGTTATGGTTTCAAGGTTCTTGGGCTAAAACATGGTGTCATCACTAGTCTCTTATTTTTTTTCATAATGGATATTCTTGGTTTAGAGATTCTTTTCTTATCCCAATCAGTGTGAAATTGTCATATGATAATTTTGTTCTTGTTCTTGATGATCATGCCTTCTTGTACAAGGTATTCCTACAATTCGATGTTTTGTACTGTCCATGACTTTAAGAAGTTGTCAAATGAGGTATAGAATTGGAGCAAGCATGTGATGCTTTAATTCAATTGATAAAGGACCATGGGTAGTGGGGTCGATCCCCCTGCTAGACAATAATTTGGCATTGTTGATCATCTTAATTGTTTTAGTCAAGCCATTTAATATATCGTCATCATAAGTACAGCCTATGTTTTAGGGAAGAAAATTGTAGATTATCTGTGTCTATATAGTAGTATATGGTTTTCCTGGAGCCAAAGTTTTGTTTACAATGCAATGGCCATGTCAGGGAAAGACATGGAGATTAAGGAGGAAACCATATAATAATGTATTTTCTATTTGAAAAAAGATTTTATAAACGACATTTGTAAGGTTACTATAGAAGGTAAAATGTTTAAAATTATATTACAATCTTACATCAAATATTTTATTATTCTTGATTTAGAACTGTTTCTGTATTCTACAAGAGTTTGTTGTGGATAAATGGAAGAGTCTAAGCAGATAGAGGACATCCTTAGAGCTATTGATGCAATGTATTGGAGGAGTCTAAGCAGATTGAGGACATCCTTAGAGCTATGACCTTCTAGAAGCCTTGGATTGGTATTGAGAACTGCTTTGAAATCCACATTGCTTCCTCATAATTATTCACCTTTAGCTTATCATTCCCTAGAAAACGTTGCCTTTAAGTGACCATGATTGGAAGGTAGTTGTGGCTTTTAGCTTGTCATTCCCTAGAAAACGTTGCCTTTAAGTGACCATGATTGGAAGGTAGTTGTGGGTGGAAGCTTTTGCATCATTGCAAGAAGTTTCATTGTCATTCTTTTGGGCTCTATTTTCCTAGAAAACATGTCTATGTAACCATGGAGAAAATTTGACGAGTTTTGGAAAAACCTCCACTGTGGGGTTGCACAGTATTGGAAAGAGTGTGGAGTTGGACACGAGTAATCTAACATTATAGGATTTGGATTTTTTTAGCCGTCAGCATCATAATCCTATCCTCCTTAGACTATACTGGCTATACAATCCTGGCTATATAAAATCTGTTAAGGTGCAATTTTTTTTCAAATTTTACTTACCTCAATCAATCTTAGTATGACTACCAGTATATTCGACTAGAGCTGGAAATTTTCTATAATTTAAGTTCTCAATTTGTTCAAAATAATTGAGTTTGTCAAATTGTTTTGCAAATTTTAATTACCTCAGTCTCAGTTTCACTGTACAGTATATTCTGCTAAAGTTAGAAAGAGTTGGCAAAATTCTATAATTTAAGTTCTCACTTTGTCCTAAATAATTGAATTTCTCCACTTATTATCATATTCAACATGCTCAATTTATTAACATACTCAGTTCACTTTATATTATCTGAACTCACTTTGTTATTTGAACTATCTGAACCAAAGTTCAGTCGTTCCCATGTGAGTTATAAAACTACCATCATTGTGGAAAACTTTGTTACTCTTTACCTCTTTTTTGGAAACCATTTTCTTTTGCCACTCAGAGGGACTCCATGTGAGAAGTGGAATTTGTAGGCATGCGGATTTTTGAAAAATGTGCGAAGCAGTTGTCAATTTTTATCTTTGCTGCCTGGATGAAAATTTGATACCCTAATTGCATAAGATGGTTTGTTTAGTGCTCAAATTTTGGAGTTACCAATAGACTAGGAAGTCCTTCGGGTATTTAGTTTATGCTAGACCTGTTTTAAATGGTTAAAACAAATTTATTTGTTTAATGATAATTGAATTTATTTATTCAATAAATGATGTTATATGCCAAATACCCAAAATATATTTATAACTTTTTTGAATTCATATTAAATGTTCGGTATAATAATAGGTTTCATGTTGGATGACTCTATTTCTAGGATATGAAAATAAGATTGTTGGTATCCAACTTGAGGACTGTATTTATTTATGTATTCAATGTAATAATAACTCAAATGATGATGTATAAGTAACTAATAATTCAGTTAGGGTATTTTAGAGAGGGAAATTAGGTAGTTAGGGTATTTTAGAGATCACTGGGAAATTAGGTAGAGAAAGCCTTATGAATGTTTATATTGTTTCCTCATGGAGATGTGAAAAGCAGATTTGAGATTGTATATTTGAGTAATTGTTTTGGGATTGAGAGATTAAGTTAGGGTTTGCGAATTTGCTTCTTGGGAAAGAGTTCTTTGTACAGCTTTGTTTTAAGATGGATAAAGGATCTGAATCTTCTTTGTGTAATTTTGGTACATTGTTTATAAGTTTTGTTTTAAGATGAATAAAAGATTTGAATCTTCTTTGTGTATTTTTGGTACATTGTTTATAAGTTTTGTTTTAAGATGAATAAAAGATTTGAATCTTCTTTGTGTCTTTTTTGTACATTGTTCTTATATTATGTTTAGGAATGAAGATCTATATTTATTTATTCTTGTTGGCTGAAAATGGCCAACAATTTGCACCAGCTGAGAAATGGCCCATTCTTCCCTCCTTAGATTGGGTGGGAACAACAATGAGTGAATGAGATCGGCTATAAAGAATCCGTGATTAATGAAGTGTTCCTTGGTTTCCATAGTGAGTGTACCACTGTGGTAGGCGATGAGTTGATTGCGCAATGTTGAAACCATTCTTCGAAAATATGTGCGAGGAAGCTATTTATTGGTATGGTTGTTTACTATTGGTTTTATGTTAATAATGGGTTGCATAGTTGCATTCGGTGCTAATTTCTTTAAAATAAATTAATTTTATGTTAATAATGGGTTGCATAGTTGCATTCGGTGCTAATACCTTTAAAATAAATTACATAAAATTTTGTTTGATTAAATTGCATGCCTAGTAAAATATTAAATATCATTGGGTGCCTTCACATCGAGCTTTATAATGGCCTGGAAATATATGTGTGCATGGAGGCTGGAGATTGTTGTTGATATTTTTGCGTAGTATTGTTTATTGTGCGATGTTATTGGTTGCGTAGTGGGTATATTGGTGTATTGTGAATGAGTTTTTTTGGGTCTTGGGTGCTACATTTGGCGAGTATACATGGTGGCGAGTATACATGGTGGTTAATAGTTTGTTATATACGGCACACTGCTAGATTTGGCGAGTATACATGGTGGTTAATAGTTTGTTATATACGGCACTGCTCATATTTGGAAGGCATAATGAATTAAGCATAGGTCTCTGTGGGTTTTATACCATAAGGAAATTATGAATGTGGTTGTAGAAGTAGAGAAAATGCTTCTGTTTATGTTTGCTTGCTCCAAAATGACACTGGAATTTGCTTGAGGTCCATCGCAACCTTTAGTCGGACAAAATCGCACGTCAATATTGGGACCATTGGGCATGTTGACCATGGAAAAAACTTTGATAACTGCAGTTATGAAGGTATTGACAAAATATGGTAAAGAAGGTTTGTTGATGCAAAGATGGATGCTCATGTTGAGGATTATATTCATGTATACATGCAAAGATATAGACAGTGGGGTATACAGTTATTTTCTTGCGCGCAGAGAATAATGTGCAGATTTTAAGTATGTGCAATCCTTTTAAGTATATATGGTGATTCTTGTTTGCACGGTGGTGTTGTATGCATCGTGGTTAAAAATGGTGTGCATGGTTGCATGGCTTAATATGAAATGTTAAGTTCCCATATAGTCAATAGAGTTTAGATGCACATTATTGCTATTTGGATTGTGTAGTAATAATTTTGCAGACTTGGTGACCCATAATTTTTTTTGTCGGCTTACTTTATATATCCAACCATTTTTATTATATGCATTTTGAAACCTACACATGCACGGAAGAGACATGGATGGTTTATATGGTAGTTTGCGCGTTGGGTGATGTTGTAGCTTACACACGACGATTGGAGTCTAACCGCGAGCAGGAGGGATTCTATATTCATTTGTTGTTTGCGTTGAGTTCTATGACATGGTCTACATGATGAGAATGATGACCGTTACTTGATGAAGTTGGCACACACTTCGCAGTTACACAAACTTGGTAAGGCACACTCTTTTTGAGGCATGCGTGATATATTTGTATTGTTGGATAATGTCCTAAATTATTTTACTCGAGAAGTCTTTGTTAATTCACTTTTTGATTTTTTTTTTTTTCTATAAAGTAGATCATTTAAAAGTGATCTTGTCAACCAAAGAAGAATGTATGAGTTGATTACCATATTAAAATTGTAAGTCATGTAAAGGGATTAAACAAAAGTCTTCTATGAAGGCAAGCGATCCCTCTTTTGTCAAATTACTAGGTCAAGTGTTGGAGGTTTCAGGCTTGAGTGCCGCTCATGGCTGCGGCCTGCCCTGCGTTTGGCCTTTAATTTTTCCTTTGCTGTAGGCACCTACTTGTCATTCAGTCACCTTCCTATTACCTTTTTTCCTTTTCTCTCTATGGGGTTTAGGTGGACAGTCCATGGTCCTGGAGTCAAGCTTGCTTTCTCATAAAACAAGCCCAATACCAACTGGGCTAATCTAGTGGGAAGTTTATTTTTTATTTTTAAAACCTAGGGTCTTTCACCTATTTTACTATTTTATTCCTCATGCTCTCGCTTTATTTTATGACCTGGCCAACTTAAGGAGATAAATCCCACACAAGTAGCTTAGAGCAGCTCCTGGTGTGTTTGGGATGGAAATACCTTGTAGGTTATGGTCCTACTACCAGTTGGATTTATTCTCTTAAGGAGAATTATAAAATTCAACAAAAATGTAACCTAAGTTAATCTATTGATTTCAAAAGGAATCCTAGAGTTAATTTCTGAATCTAATCTGACCTAATGTGCTTTCCTAAAGAAAGTGTTCTATTTTGTTTTTGTTTTTGGATTTTAAGTTTTTAATAAAAAATGACTATTTCAAAAAATTAAACAAATAATCTAAATAAACCCTATCTAAGAAATTCTAAAAAATTAATCTAAGAATTAACTAAACTATTTAACTTCTTATCCTAACCTATCTCAGCTAAGAGTAATTTGAGAAGACTAAATTAATCATTAATTAGTCATTTAAAATAACAAAGAATAAAATGATAATATCTTAGATAAAAATATAATAAGAGATCATCATGTGAATTGCTTTGTTGTAATTGCACAAAACAAAAAGATTGAAAATAGAAAACTATTTCAATTACTTCTACAATGATGTATTAATCAATAATCAATATTCAATATCAAATATTCAAATTAAAAGATTGTATTCATTTCAGAAAACACTCTGGACACACAAATGCTATCAAAATAAATATGAAATGTATTGATACTAAATCACAGCTACCAATAACATATTGAGTAAAAGATTTAGCAACATTTAATCAAATATTAATATTGAGCAAATAGAGTAACTTTCAGATAATTTACACAATTATCATCACACTACAATTGTGTAAGTATAAAACGAGAAAAGTAGTATATTGAAATATTTATTTAAGTTTCTAAAAAAAGATAACCAAACAAAGGTACCAGTTAAAAAAATTCAGTCACAATCATCCACCACGACACAACTTTAGTAGAGCGATCAAACTAAAATTTGCATAATATTTCAACAAGTCTTTTCTTCAGAACTCCATCCACCTCTTTACAGAAATTGTTTGGATTTATATACACAACTAGGAGAAAACTATCTTTGAGCTATTTCAGGATCTATTTACAAAAATAGTAAAACAATTTCTTAACAGCTGTTACGATAACTTATGACTATCCCTACATTCTTTCAACTGATGATATGATTCAATTGACATCGGAAGCAGCACCTAGCAGATATGAGCCTTCTTCGAAGCAAACAAAACGTGACTTTCCAGAATATATGCCAGCTATCAATGCAAAACTGTTCTCATCCTGTCAAAACCGAAACAGAGCAAATGCCAATTTTGAATTTGCAATTTGATCGCCCATCTTGCTTCAGAAAGCCTAACTTTAAGTTTTAAAATCTCAAGCTTTTGGTGTTGAATCTGCTCAAGTAAATGAGTATTTGTTATCATTACAGTATTTTTGGCTTCCTTATATCTAAGTTTCTTCAATTTTTCCTCCTGATATCTATCTACCCAGCTTAACAATTCGGCCTTGAACGTCTTATTTTATTCATCTTTTATTATTGCATCAGCCTTGCAATCTCTCAATTTTGCCTTTAATTGCGAGATCTTAGTTTCATATACTTGATTAAGAACCTGCTTAAGAGTCTCTCCTTCATGATCATAGAAGTCACCAGAATGGGGAGAATTCGGCCTTTCTAAATATTGAACAGGTTGAGAAATGTTTTCAACCACAGGTTCTACCTTTGATTCGTGTGGACAAGCATTATCAACAAATTATTTGTCCAAGGGTGTCATAGGATAATTAACAATTGAAAGTTGTTCATCACCATGAGCTATCTCAGAAATTGGGGATAAGCCATCGTCTTCACTTTCAAGTTGAATAATAATTGGCTTAGACTTCTTCTCCATTATTACGGGCATAGATAATACAGCAGTCATACTACGAGTAACCCTACGAGCACCTATTAGGTTAGGCTTCTCAATTTTTGATTCACATTGACTATTGCATACCGAATTAACAATTTCCTTTTGTACTGACTCCCCAAACCCTCTATCCAATATTTTATCTCTATGCATTAATTGTTCATTGCTAGAAATTTCAACACAACCAAACTGAGGATCATCTCCCATAACTCTATCTCCCAGAACTACAGTCTGAAAATCATTATAATTTTCAAAAAAATTAGGGCTTTGTTCGTCATTTTACTCAACTACCCTAGATCCATTTGGCCTCCTTCTTTTCTTCCTGGTCTTGGGTCGAGCCGTAGGCCATTCCTCATTCTGGCCAAAACCATTCTTCTCAAGGAAGAGATCCCAAGTTATATTTACCAAAGATAATTGATATTGGATCAAGATTTTAACCAAACCGTGGTGAAAAAGACTACGATCCTGTTCAGCTATAGTATGTTGCACAACAAATGACATTTTTTGTAAACTTCTAAACAAAAAATGAGGAAGATTTAAATTTGAACCCTTAAAAGCCATTAAAATCCTCAGGTGATAGAAATGAACAAACGAATACCTGCCATCAGAAGTGATATAGCCAACAATCATATGAAAAAGGGTTTCCCACTGTGGCCGAAGGTATTTAATTGGAAAACCATTCTTATCATCAAATCCCTCAGGAAGAGGAAGTAGAAAGTATCTCCATTTTTCTCTGTTAACCTCTTGTTTTTAAAACCAGCGCTCACCTTTCTGTGGTAAATTTGTAGCCTTGGCAATGAAATCTTCAGAAATTTCTAACCTTATATCCCCAATGTGTGCCACATATTCTCTGAGAGTTAGGGTGAATTGCCGAGTTACTTCAACATTATGCCCACTAAAAGCACGAAGAAAATCTCCCGAGCCAGTTTTATTAAATGACTGTGTAACATTGGGGTTAATATCTAATAGCTTGGCTCCATCAGGTTCAAACCTAGAGAGAGGTGCCATATTCAAGTTTGACGATTCTCCAGACAAACCAACAGTAAAGGGGGTCGTAAAAATGCTAGGAATAGGGATCCAAGAAAACTCAGACATAATAAACCCTAAACACGTGCTCAAGAATAAAACCATCACCGCCAAAAACAAATGCATGAACCAGACCATCAAAATAAGGTGATTTGAAATGCTCCGAAAGTACAAAAATACAAAATGAAATAATATCATGGAGTGGGTTCGACAATCAACATTGAACCAGATAATGATTTCATAATGTTTATATCAAATAGGTGCCATCAAAACATCAAATTGTTCTTCGTACCAAATGAATCATCCCAAGATTTAATACATGATTTTCATTATGAAACGTAATGAATCAAAGATTTTATGAATTCGATGAAATCACTTAACCCTAGGTTGATGAAAACATGAACCACACTATACAAAGCTAAGTTCATAATGATTCACTCCAAAGTTCAAGTTAAGATAATACAATATTACTCAACCAACCAAAAGTTATCATAAATATGTTTTCAACCATAACCAATTTCAATTCATATTTGATCATAACACTAAGTTCTGCATTTATAACTCAACATGAAATCGAATGTGAAAAACATATTTACAAAGCCAAATTTATTTATTTACAAAAATTAGATTATGATTTACATATGGAAAGAATAATATAAATATGTACTAAGGGTTAAAAGATTTTTGCAACAAAGTTAATCAACCCTAAGTATATATATATTATCATATACTTAATCATAGGAAATCATATCTTAAAAGAAATGAAATAACAAAAATGAAATAAGTAATGATAGAATCAAATTCAAGCAATGTTAATAATTAATAAAATCTAGTAGAACATAAATATAATCACCTGAAATAGTACTGAATATTGATCATATTTTAACAGCTTCTAGAATAATCAATTTGTAAAAATAACGAGCTTGATTTGAAATCATTTCCTCAACTTTATTTTAATCATCAATACCTTCTATTTAAGAGTACCTTCAGAGTCAAAGATTCTGAAGGCACTTATCAATAATTTTATGATAAATTACAGAAGGAAACTGATCAATTTTATTCAATAGAGCAGAAAAAAAAATTGAGAGGGTTGTTGCCTGCCAACAAATGGCGACGACCTGGGCAAACCATCTATCTCTGCTCATAATCTCAAAAAGTTGAAACAAACATAGTCTTGAAATTTTCTCAAAAACGTCAGAAAAACTTAATCTAACTAGAAACATAACCAAACCACATTTGAACTATCTTCATTCCTGTAGATAAAGATTTCGTTATAGACAAATTAACACTTTCCTCATCAAAACAAAATACTCAGTATACAAGTAATCTGCATCATAGTGTAAAGATGTGCCTACTTATTTCTCTGAAAATTTTTCAAAGCCTGCTCCAATTATAAAATACTTATGGATTTTCCATTAAATGTTAATTGAAGACCACTATCTAGGCATGGTAACTTAATAAAGACATCACCATTCACGAGTTTTACTAAAGATAAACAAGCCGGCTCGCGATGAGACCTCCCGTCCCTTGATATTTCGGTCAAGAGCTATCACCCTGGTGATCAGAAATGATGTTATCTTTAATAAAACTGATGATCATGATTAGGTCGACTCGTGATGAGACCTCCTATTCTCCAATCAAAATCTAACTTATGAAAGATAATTATGCATGGAGCAAATAAAAAATCTTAATAGATAATAAATAAACTTTAAAATAAATGACTAATTGATGCAAAATAATAAAGATTAGTCATACTAACATATAAGTACATAGATAATCAAATATTAATCCTGATCGTAAGTGCAAACATCATTAGTAAATGATTGAAATCAGATTTGAGAAGAACTGATCAACCTGATCAAATCTTAAAGACCTGTCGTATTTCAACTAACTAAAACAAATGAACAAACTAATTTTGAGCCCCAGGGTTTATTTATTTACAAATACCCTTCTCAAACAAAGATATGTACAGTTTTTTTTCTTTTTTTAAACTAAAATAAACTAAGTTTATTTGCCTTTGAATATGTACAAAAATTACGTACAGAAGATTGAAAATATTATGATGTATTGACAAAAAGATATCTCTCAATTCTGAAAAGTAAGAAAATGAATTCTGAAATGAATTTGAAGAAAAATTTACAGATAGATCAAATCAGAATTCGAATGAAGATAAAAACAAAAATTTAGAATGATTCTATTTTATAAAAAGAATATACAGAAAAATCAGAACTGACAAACTTTTGTGATTTTAGTGATCAATTATGTACAGAAAAATATTCACAAAAATTAATCAAAATGAAAGGAAATGCTATGTCTTACAGAAATTGAAAAATTTAAAATACAAACTGTACACTTATTTACAAAAGAGACAAACTTATGTACATCATTATGTACAGATTCAAGATTTGAAGAATTCAGCAGAAATACTTTTTAAGGATCAAACCATTCATAGGAAATGTTTCCGGTTGACCTTCTAAAGTTTGCAGACGGAAAGTGCTAGGACCTAACTTCTCAGCAATGGCAAATGGTCCTAACCAAAGACATTGGAATTTAGTGTGTTGTCCCTTATCCTCATGAGCCTTATCCCATTTGAATACTAAATCACCCACTTGAAATTCTCGGTTAGAACTAGAAGACTGATCGAACCATGACTTAATGATTTGTTGATGTTTGATGAAATGTTGCTTAGCCTTGTCTCTTTCTTCTTCTAACTTCAACAATGTGTTAATTCTCTTCTCTAATACTGGACAGTCTTCATCCTGAACTGGCTGAGCTAGTTGCAGAGAGGGAAAAAATAAATTTGGTGGCAAAATTGCTTCCGTACCATAAACCAAAAAGAAAGGCGAATTACCAATCGAAGACTTAGGTGTAATCATGTCTGCCCATAATGCATTGAACAATGCTGTGTGCCATACACGATGATGATTTGAAATGGTCCTCTTTAGAATTTTCAAAAGATTCTCGTTAGTTGACTCTGATAAACCATTACCATGAGGATGATAACTCGCTGAATATGTAACCCTTATGCCCTTTTCGAATGCAAACTGAGTTAATTCAATGGAAGAAAAGTATGAGGCATTATAAAAAACAAGTGAATCTGGAACACCAAAACGGGTAATGATAAAAGATTCAAAAAATAAAATTACTTGATTGGTGTTCACAACTCGTAAAGGTACAGCCTCTGCCCATCGAGTAAAGTAATAAGTCCCTGTGATAATATATTTGTGTTGTAGCGAAGAGGATGGGTTTATTGGACTAACTATATCAATACCCCATTGTTGAAAAGGTCTGTCTACCGTAACTGGCTACAAAGGAAAGGCAGGTTTCTTCACCCTACCTGCAGCAGTTTGACATTCTAGACATTTTCTAACAAAGACATAAGAATCCCGAAATAATGTAGGCCAATAGTAACCTGCCCTAAGGATTTTGTGAGCGGTAGTCTCTCCTCCAAAATGGCCACCTGCAGGGACAGAATGTAATTCCCTCATGATTGTCTCAGTTTCATCTTTGTCTAAGTAGTGAAGTAATACACCATCTGAATTTTGTCTGAACAAAGTGTTGTCAATCAAAAGATAAGGTACTGCTTTCAATCTAAGTGCTCTCCTCTTTCTGGGTTCAATATGTTCAGGAGAAGCTCTTGCTTCAAGTAGAGTTCTTAAATCCGAATACCAGGAATATTGTGGTGGTGGATAAAAGTAAATTTCTCTAACCAGTAGAGTTTCATCGATGTTTATTTCAGAATCTGTGTTTGGCAAATGAGCTGCTTCAGCAGCAAGCTTACATAACCCTTGACCTTTAATCATAGTTGAAGGTTTAATTTCCAGGTCATATTCCTGGAGAGCAGTCATCCACGGGGCTGGTTTATCTCCTAAATCCTTTTGAACCAACAAATTTCTTACTGTAGGAAATGGGACAATCACCTTGGTTCTTGACTTCAGAAGATAACGACGAAAGTGCTTGACAACTTTGAAAACATCAAAGGCTTGTTTGTCAACTTCATGATAGTTTAATTCAGCAGCTTTGAAGTTTGAACTCATAAATGAAATTGGAACTTCATTTTTTTGCTGATTTAATTGGGTTAAGACTGCTGCATATGAAATATCAGAAGCAAAGGTATACAAGATGAAGTCTTTGCTAAAATCCGGGCTAAGTAAACTAGGTGCTTCTAAAATTGCCTCTAAAATTCTCTGAAATGATTCCTTTTCAGTAGACCCCCAGTTGAAAATAACATCTTTCTTTATCATCGTTTGTAATGGACGAACTGTTTCTGAGAAACTAAGAATGAATCTTCTAACAAAGTTTATTTTTCCAAGAAATGATTGCATTGCCTTCTTATTTCGAGGAAAAGATATCTTTCCTATGGCTTGTGTTCGTTCAGGATCAATCATGATCCCATGTCTTGATACCACACAACCTAACAAGATTCCTTGCGTAACAGCAAAAATTGTTTTTTTAGGATTCAAAGATACTCCATATTTTCTACAACGTTCAAGTACCTTTCTAAGATGTGAAATATGATCAGGTCTGTGTTTTGAAAACACTGTAACATCGTCAAGGTATACAACCACTAAATGATTGATTAACCCTCTAAAAGCAATATCCATTGCTCTTTGAAAAGTTGCCCCAGCATTAATTAACCCAAAAGGCATCTTACGATAAGCATATGTTCCCCATGGGGTTTTGAACGTTGTTTTGAGTTGATCATCAGGGGATACTAGGATCTTATTATACCCTGAGAAACTGTCAAGTAATGACATCATCTCAGAACCAGAAACCTTCTGTAAAATTTGCTCCATGGGCGGAACTGGATAATTGTCCTTTTTGGAGGATCTATTAAGGTTGCAAAAGTCAACACACAATCAAATATCACCATTTTTATTTCTAACTGGAACCAAATTAGCTACCCATTGAGTATGTCTAATTGGAAAAATAATCCTGGTAGCTAAGAGTTTATTTAATTATTTTTTGATGGTTGGTTCCAGTGTCGGATGAAATTTTCTAAGTTTCTACTGAAAAGGTTTAGTTGCTTGTTTCATGGGAATGACATGTTGCATGACTTGTGGATTGAAAGTCTTTAAGGCATCATATGACCATGCGAACATGTCTTTGAATTCTTTAAATAACTTAATGAATGTTGCTTTCTTTGCAGGGGTGCAATCTACTCCTAAATTCACAGTTTGGGGATTAGATTTTGTTCCTAAATTAATAGTTTCAAATTTCATTTGTGAACTGTTGGTTTTTCAATTAGGAACTGCTTTAAATTTATCATGCAGATCGTAAAACTTCTCCAATCGCAAAAGTGAGTTAGGAATCGATTTTACCTTCTCCATAGCCTTTTCAATTGAACAAAATTCTTGAATTACCGTAAAGTCGTGCAGATTTTCGTCATGGGATATTTCATCAATGGCTGCATCCTTAAACGTGTCTTCATTTGTCAAAAAATTTATAATCTGCATATCGTCATCAAAAATTCGTCAGTTAATTACATTATCAGGTATCGAAGGTCTAAAAATTAACTCAACTGAAAAGAAATAGGAAGTGAAATTTTCAGACGAAATTAATTTTGAAGCAACATTAGCTAATAAATCGGCTTCCTGATTTTGAAACCTAGGAATAGAATGAATGTTGAATGCTTCAAAATATGAAATTAAGTTCCATACCTCACATTGATAGTTCTGCAAATTCTCTGAGATACAGTGTATAGAATTACGAACCTGCCTGACAACGATTTCAGAATCTCCATAAAATATCAGCACCTTAATGTCAAGATCTATTTCCTTCTTCAACCCTTGAATCAATGCTTCGTATTCTACAATATTGTTGGTACAATCAAACTCTAATCTACAAGATATACAAATTTTATTTCCTTTTGGATCAATTAGGAGGCAACTAGCTCCGACACCTTCTTTAGACTTCGATCCATCAAAATATAAAGTCTAGGCTAAACTATCTGCAACAACCTTGCTCTCTACGATATGTACATAATCACTATTTGCACTATTTACAATATTCTTAGATGAAGAACCTTGCTGAATCATAGTAACGTTCATAATTTCTGAGTGCTGTTTTTTATCAGCAAAATCAAATTTGTCATATTTAAAATTTCCAAAACCAAGTTCAAACATGTAGTTTCCCATAATGGACTCTGAAAACAAAACTGGCTCACTTGGGTCATGCATCTCTGTAACTATATGTTTCAAATATCTTTCCCTGCTTATTTTGATTTGGTTTGCTTTACCATTTTTAGGCAACCAGAGAGTTGACCAATCAGTGGTAAAGAATCCATTCAATTTTTGTGACCAGTCCCTACCGAGAAATAATCCATAAGCATATGTAATATTTGCAACTACAATATCAATAATCTGAAAAATAGAAGGATTGCTAGCAAGTCTAATCAACACATCTTTCATTTCTTCCAACACCCTCACATTTGTCCTATCAAGTTGAGTGATTTGTGACTCTGATGGAACATACTTAGCATTTAACCTTCAACAAACTAACAAAGGCATTACATTGGTAGATGCTTCAGAGTCGACCATGCATTTATGGACGTTTCTGTTGAAGATCTCAAAGGTGAGAAGAAATGGAGGAGTAGTAGACTTTGAGTTCTTTCCTATCAGTGTGGATTTGTCAGCTACTGATTTACTTTGTCATTAAAGACTGTTTCAACATTTGAACTATTAGCAGCTACATTTTGCTGAACACTAGGAGCTGTCGAACTCATCGCAGGGGTAATGATAGGACCATTAGGCATGGGATAAATTTGAAGCAAATCGTACATGCTAATGTTTGCACGCAACTTTTTCAGATCTTCAATTATGTCACAGTCTAACTTTGGACAAGTCTGGACAGATTGAGTATTTTTAACAGGTTGAACTTGTTTGCCAGGTTGTTGATTATTGTTATCTTTACTTGGGGTAGAACTAGTTGATGCTACAGAAATATTGGTTGATGTTCTACTTCTAGTATTATATGCATGCTATCCTGTAGGTGGATCTCTATTTTCAACATCTTTACTTAGACTGTCCCAGAAATGACCATTCAATTGTTTAGGTTCTAGTAACTCTTCTTCACTTTTAGACTGTTCGTCTTCATCTTGATCTACAGTTTCTTGATTTGAAGAAGTTTCAGATAATGACAAAACTGCTCGAATGGTGTTAAAAAATTCTTCTTGAACTGCTACATCCGGAGGTAAGCTTGGTTTGTTATTAGTAGCAGGGTTGGGTCTAAATTGGTTTCTGAAGTATCCTCTTGAAGAAGAACCTTCAGAACTTGTTTTCTTCAACCCTACAACTTCATTAGTTAATGCTCGGATTGTGTTCTGCAGTTGTTCAACATCATATGCCTTATCTTTATCCACATTGGATCGTTCAGTTTTCTTACGTGGAAAAGTATCAACCTTTCCACTTCGTCCAGGCTCATAAGACATAGAGTCTTTTTCAACTTTTATGGCCTCTTCAAAAGTTTTGAGAAGTGTTGTTTTACCCGCTCGTTTAACCCACATCCCTAAGTACTTTGGCAAAGCTGAAGCAAAGTTCTCAATAATAATGTACTCGGGTGGTTGAGATGCAATAGGAATTTTATTTTTTAATGTCAAGAATATTTGATTGAAGTCCTTGACTCTTTCTTTGGTTCCCATTTTGATTATGGACAACTCGAGTGCCAAAGCTGTAGGTGTTTTGTCTTCACCAAATTTATCTAAGAAGGCTTTATTAAAATCCGTCCAATTAGTAATCGAACCTTGGACTAATGAGAAGTACCAAGTTGATGCTCTACCATCAAAAGTTAATGGGAAAAGACGACACACTACATCTTCATGTTGAACGTTCATCATTTGAACACCTAAAATAAATTTGTCAACGTGTCCCTCAGTTGGCTCTTTGTTATCCGGATTAAACTTCGGAAGAAGTTTATCTGGATGTTTTGGTAATGCATGTTGGGCACCAGGTACAGCTACAGCAGCTGTCCTTAGCCATGGAACTGGTGGATTTGGTTGATTTCTTGCCATAGGCTTCTCTTCAGAATATGAAGAACTATCTTGATTGAAAGGTTTAGGAGCAGGTATTTTTTAAGGATTCTAATATTATACTTAAGTATAGTATTCTAGGCGATTATTTTGGAATGACAAAAACATATATATAGACAGGTAGGCGAATATCAAATATTAAACATACAATTTACTACTAAAATTTGTCAATTTTGGCGAAAATTATGATAAAAAACATATTTTATGTATATATAGGCGATACTAGAGACTAAAAATGACCAAATAACGAATTTATTTTTTGGAAAAAAGGTTGAAAAATAGCCAATTGGCGAAATTTCGCCCCTAAAAATTACCTTGTCTAGGAGAGTCAGGCGGAGAGTCTGGAGGAGATGGTGGTTGACCAAAACCTCCTAGATTAAGGAGACCAGGTGCAATACGTGTTCTAGTGATCCAAGGATTTAGAGTACCAGTTAACACAATATCAGTCTCTATTGATTCAGGTTCAATTTGAGTTGACTGAGTATGATGTTTCCGTCTTCAGGGCAAACTGTAATCTACAGGTGGTATACCAGTTTGACGAGCATAAGCTCTTGTAAGGATTCTACGTGTTTCTGCCAAAACTCTAATATTTTGCTCAGGAGCGTGAGAGGTCATGCTATGTTCAAGAATATTTTTGATAGTTTCACTAAATGGTGGACTACTGAATTCAGCTTGTGAATCAGACTGTACTGGAGGTTGTTGACTAGTTAAAGGTTTACTGTTAGCTTTATCAGCCATTAATCGTTAGCTGGCCCTCCTTCTAGCGCCATTTGTTGGCCTGATTTTATGACCTGGCCAACTTAAGGAGATAAATCCCACACAAGTAGCTTAGAGCAGCTCCCGGTGTGTTTGGGATGGCAATACCTCGTAGGTTATGGTCATACTACCAGTTGGATTTATTCTCTTAAGGAGAATTATAAAATTCAACAAAAATGTAACCTAAGTTAATCTACTGATTTCAAAAGGAATCCTAGAGTTAATTTCTAAATCTAATTTGACCTAATGTGCTTTCCTAAAGAAAGTCTTTTGTTTTGTTTTTGTTTTTGGATTTTAAGTTTTTAATAAAAAATGACTATTTCAGAAAATTAAACAAATAATCTAAATAAACCCTTTCTAAGAAATTCTAAAAAATTAATCTAAAAATTAACTAAACTATTTAACTTCTTATCCTAACCTATCTCAGCTGAAAGCAATTTGAGAAGACTAAATTAATCATTTAAAATAACAAAGAATAAAATGATAATATCTTAGATAAAAATATAATAAGAGATCATCATGTGAATTGCTTTGTTGTAATTGCACTGAACAGAAAAATTGAAAATAGAAAACTATTTCAATTACTTCTATAATGATGTATTAATCAATAATCAATATTCAATATCAAATATTCATATTAAAAGATTGTATTCATTTCATAAAACACTGTGGACACACAAATGCTATCAAAATAAATATGAAATGTACTGATACTAAATCAAAGTTGCCAATAACATATTGAGTAACATATTTAGCAACATTAATCAAATATTAATATTGAGCAAATAGAGTAACTTTCAGATAATTTACACAAGTATAATCATAGTACAATCGTGTAAGTATAAAACGAGAAAAGTAGTATATTGAAATATGTATTTAAGTTTTTGAAAAAGATAGCCAAACAAAGGTACCAGTTTAAGAAATTCAGTCACAATCATCCACCAGGACACAACTCCAGTAGAGCGATCAAACTAAAATTTGCATAATATTTCAACAAGCCTTTTCTTCAAAACTCCATCCACCTCTTTACAAAAATTGTTTGGATTTATATACACAACGAGGAGAAAACTATCTTCGAGCTATTTCAGGATCTATTTACAAAAATAGTAAAACAGTTTCTTAACAGCTGTTAAGATAACTTATGACTATCCCTACATTCTTTCAACTGATGATATCATTCAATTGACATCGGAAGCAAGACCTGGCAGAAATGAGCCTTCTTCGAAGCAAACAAAATGTGACCTTCCAGAATATATGCCAACTATCAATGGAAAACTATTCTCCTCCTGTCAAAACCAAAACAGAGCAAATGCCAATTTTTAATTTGCAATTTGATCGCCCTTCTTGCTTCAGAAAGCCTAACTTTAAGTTTTAAAATATCAAGTTTTTGTTGTTCAACCTACTCAAGTAAATGAGTATTTGTTATCATTACAGTCTTTCTGGCTTCCTTATATCTAAGTTTCTTCAAGTTTGCCTCCTGATATCTATCTACCCAGCTTAACAATTCAGCCTTGAACGTCTTATTTTATTCATCTTTTATTATTGCACCAGCCTTGCAATCTCTCAATTTTGCCTTTAATTGTGAGATCTTAGTTTCATACACTTGATTCAGAACCTGCTTAAAAGTCTCTCCTTCATGATCACAGAAGTCACCAGAATGGGGAGAATTCAGCCATTCTAAATCTTGAACAGGTTGAGAAATGTTTTCAACCGCAGGTTCTACCTCTGATTCGTGTGGACAAGCATTATCAACAAATTCTTTGTCTAAGGGCGTCATAGGATCATTAACAATTGAAAATTGTTCATCAGCATGAGCTATCTTAGAAATTGGGGATAAGCCATCGTCTTCACTTTCAAGTTGAATAATAATTGGCTTAGACTTCTTCTGCATTATTACGGGCATAGATAATACAACAGTCATGCTACGAGTAACCCTGCGAACACCTATTAGGTTAGGCTTCTCAATTTTTTATTCACATTGACTATTGCATACCGAATTAATAATTTCCTTTTGTACTGACTCCCCAAACCCTCAATCCAATATTTGATCTCTATGCATTAATTGTTCATTGCTATAAATTTCAACACAACCAAACTGAGGATCATCTCCCATAACTCTATCTCCCAGAACTACAGACTGAAAAGGATTACAATTTTCAAAAATTTTAGGGCTTTGTTCGTCATTTTCCTCAATTGCCCTAGATCCATTTGGCCGCCTTCTTTTCTACATGGTCTTGGGTCGAGCCATAGGCCATTCCTCATTCTGGTCGAAACCATTCTTCTCAAGGAAGAGATCCCAAGTAATATTTATCAAAGATAATTGATATTGGATCAAGATTTTAACCAAACCGTGGTGAAAAAGACTACGATCCTATTCAACTATAGTATGTTGCACAGCAAATGACATTTTTTGTAAACTTTTGAATAAAAAATGAGGAAGATTTAAATCTGAACCCTTAAAGGCCATTAAAATACTCAGGTGATAGAAATGAACAAACGAATACCTAACATCACAAGTGATATAGCGAACAATGATATGAAAAAGGGTTTCCCATTGTGGCCGAAGGTATTTAACTGGAAAACCATTCTTATCATCGAATCCCTCAGGAAGAGGAAGTAGAAAGTATCTCCATTTTTCTCTGTTAACCTCTTGTTTTTTAAACCAGCGCTCACCTTTCTGTGGCAAATTTGTAGCCTTGGCAATGAAATCTTCATAAATTTCTAACCTTGTATCCCCAATGTGTGCCACATATTCTCTGAGAGTTAGGGTGAATCGCCAAGTTACTTCAACAATATACCCACTAAAAGCACGAAGAAAATATCCCCAGCCAATTTTATCAAACAACTGTGTAACATTGGGGTTAATATCTAATAGCTCGGCTCCATCAGGTTCAAACCTAGAGAGAGGTGCCATATTCAAGTTTGACGATTCTCCATAAAACCAACAGGAAAGGGGGTCATAAAAATGATAGGAATAGGGATCCAAGAAAACTCAGACATAATAAACCCTAAACACGTGCTCAAGAATAAAACCATCACTGCCAAAAATAAACGCATGAACCAGACCATCAAAATAAGGTGATTTGAAATGCTCCGGAAGTACAGAAAAGCAAAATGAAATTATATCATGGAGTGGGTTCGACAATCAACATTGAGCCATATAATGATTTCATAATGTTTATATCAAATAGGTGCCATCAAAACATCAAATTGTTCTTCGTACCAAATGAATCATCCCAAGATTTAATACATGATTTTCAGTATGAAACGTAATGAATCAAAGATTTTATGAATTCAATGAAATCACTTAACCCTAGGTTGATGAAAACATGAACCACACTATACAAATCTAAGTTCATAATGATTCACTCCAAAGTTCAAGTTAAGATAATACAATATTACTCAACCAACCAAAAGTTATCATAAATATGTTTTCAACCATAATCAATTTCAATTCATATTTGATCATAACACTAAGTTCTGCATTCATAACTCAACATGAAATCGAATGTGAAAAACATATTTACAAAGCCAAATTTATTTATTTACAAAAATTAGATTATGATTTACATATGGCAAGAATAATATAAACGAGTCTGATTTGAAATTATTTCCTCAACTTTATTTTAATCATCAATACCTTCTATTTAAGAGTACCTTCATAATCAAAGATTCTGAAGGCACTTCTCAATAATTTTATGATAAATTACTGAAGGAAATTGATCAATTTTATTCAATAGAGCAGAAAAAAAAAATTTGAGAGGGTTGTTTCCTGCCAACACTACTGTGAGTTTCCGGTTTTTCTGTGTTTCTTTGGTTTTTTTTTTTCTGACCCCTATTGTCTGTTCCGATGGGAGCGGGGCATACGATTGTTGTCGACTCAAAGCCGGGCATTTCGAGTAGTGAGTCTCGGTTGTCTTCTTTCAGGACAAACCCTTCGATGACGATGGTTTTGGATTCCTGGCCGGTCGAGCCGATTTTGCGTATTCCTTAGGAGTCGGTTAGGGTTTCCCCTGGATGGAAGCTTTCCCCTTCTAAGGCTGTTTTTCACCTCTCTCCATCAAAGAGTCCCGTATTTTTGCATTTTGAGAATGTTAATAAAGGACGTCCTCTCTGCGTGCTCGAGAAGGACGTGACATTTGATATGGTGGAGGCCCTGAGTAAGCAGGCTCTTATTGGAAAATTCGAATATACCAAACCCTCTCGGGCTGATATTTTGACCTGGGTTCATAGTAGATGGATTTGCCTTATTAAAAATGTTCCCCGTATCTTGTTGCTTGGAAACGGTTGGCTGTTGTTCCTGTTTCTTTGGAAGATGACAGAATGGCTGTCGAGTCTCGATACTGGGTGGTGGGGAATGGCTCGTTGGTTTTGGACCGATGGCTTTCCTCCTTTGATCCACGGAAGGAGCTCCTTAAGTGTAGACATCTCTGGGTTGTTCTTCCTGATTTTCCCCTTCAATGCTGGACTTTCAAGGGTTTTCTGGAAGTAGCCAATACCATCGGTCGGTTGAATCTCATTGAGGAGGAAACACTGAGTGGGCCCAAATGCAATTCACCCAGTATGTTAGTTGACATTGACTATCTGTAAGGATTGCTTGCAGAGTTAGATATTGTTTGGGAGGGTTGCTCTTTCGTCCAACTGCTGGACTATTGGTGGGTTCCTTTCCGTTGTTTTCGTTGCAAGGAGTTGGGTCACTCCAGGGATCAGTGCTCTCGAGACTGGTCTCCGTCTTAGGCGAGCAAGATTTCAAACTCTGTTGCTGAACTAGATGGCCACGATGATTTGGTTCATTGTCAACTTCTGCTAGACGTCTCCTCGGCTCGGGATGTTATTGGTATGTTCAACAAGTTCCTTCCTACTTTAAGTAAGTTTATTCCTGCTTAGGAAATACTTAACTCTTTGGATTTCATGGATGCTCCTTTTTACTCCTTGTCCATTTCTTTTGGGATTGATCGCCCCCTTTTAGTCCCAACCATGGTCGAGTTGACAATTATTTGTTGGATGGCCCCACCCCTGCCCCCCCTCTTTCGGCTCCCCTGCTTCTTGCTCCCCTGACTTTTATGTTCCTATTCCTACTCCCCCTGACATTAGCATCCCTGTTCCTTCTGACCCTTAGGTTTCAACATTTCCCCCTCCTTTGTTCCTGATTTGGAGGAGGACTCCACATCTGATCCCTTTCTCCCCCTTTTTGTTCCGGGTCTTAAGGAATCCCTGCTTATGTATTCAGAAAGAGATTCGGGGGATAAGGATGTCATCCCTATTTCTTCTATCATGAAGGCTAATGTTACAATTAGGAAACCCCGTCGTCCTAAAAAAAGTTTTGGTTGGGTTGGGGGATCTCCCTCCTGGTCTTGTGAAACCTGTGGTAACCTCTCTGTTTGACAAAGGACTGGATGAGACACTTTATTCCGCTCTCCGCATTGTTAAAAATTTCTCGTCCCTTAGAGCTTGCAAGGCCATTGGTTCAAGGTCTCCATGTTAATTACTACCTTCAATGTGCGTGGACTTTGCAGTGGTCCTAAACGAGCTACACTTAATCAGTTTATTGATCGTTTTAAACCATCCATCTTGCTCATTTATGAAACCATGTTGTCTGCCTTGAATGCCCTCCAATTCTTTTTGTGAAACAAGCCAGAATGGCGGGCTTGTGCAGTGGATGCCGTGGGGTTGTCTGGGGGCATTTTATTGGCTTGGAATCCTGAGGTGGCTAACCTTAGGGATTTCCAAACGTGTGCAAGTATTATGACCGAGGGATATTTTAAAGGTTTTGACAGGTTTATCCATTTATTGAATGTCTATGCCCCATATCAGAACCGCAGATCCTTTTGGGACCAAATTTGCTCGGAGGGTTTGTTACAGGATCGGTCACTTATATTGGCTGGCGATTTAAATTTCACCCTCTTGGAATCTGAGGTGTGGAGTGCCGGTAGGACCTTGGACCCTCTCCTTGATTATTTCATAAACCTTTTCGACAATGCCAACCTCAGATATGTGGTACCTACCAAGATGGTACCGACATGGTAAAACAGCAGGGGCAGTGGGGATGGCATAGTGAAAAGGTTGGATCGGTTCTTCATGGTAGAGGACCTTTGTTGTTCTATTGGAAGGTATCGTACTTGGACTTGTGCTACAGGGTTTTCGGACCATAAGGCCATCACTTTGCTGATGGATTTTGATTCTCATTTCGGGGGTTTTCCATTTAAATTTAAAACTATTTGGCTCGATGATCCTACCTTTGTTGAATTTGTTCGGAATTCCTGGGCGGCAAGTGCTGGTGATTTTCACAGTTTTCCCCTAAATACTTTATCATTGAGGCTTGGCAAGCTTAGAAAGGAGGTTTGTGCCCGGGAGAGGAACAAGAAATTGGAAAAATCCAAACGCTTAGAGGAGCTCGACCGTGATATTCAATCCCTTTCTTTACCGGAGGATGATGTGTTTTTTAACCCTTTGCGGTTGGAGTTGCTGAAATCATTGGAGGAGGAAAAGAGTAAGCTATTGGGAATGCATGAAGAAACCTAGAGGTAGAAGAGTTGTGCTATATGGATCAAAGCAGGGGACTCCATTACGAATTTTTTTCATCGATTTGCGAATCAACATTGGCTCAATAAATCCATTGGGAAATCAAGGGTGAACAAGTCTAGTTGATCCATGAACATTCGCTCCTGTGTAAGGCTACAGTTAGGCACTTTAAAGAGATTTATCATTAGGATAACTCCAATTGTCTTGAATATCAGTTGCATATCATTAAGCACATTCCTAGGATGTTTGACGAGGAGGCCGGATTGATCATTGGGCGGTCGGTAACTGAGGTCGAGGTTCTAAAAACCCTAAAACGTTTCTCAAAGGATAAAGCACCGGGGCTTGATGGGTGGACGGTTGAATTTTTCCTCCATTTTTCCCCATACTCGGGACTAATATCACCTATGATGTTGAAGATTCAAGAACTAAGGCTCGTATTCCTACTAAACTTAACTTGACTCATATTACTCTCATTCCCAAGGTGGAAAAGTCAGTTGGGTTTGGTGATTATTGTCCCATATCTTTATGTAAAATTCTGTACAAATTTGTCTCAAAGATCATTTCTGGAAGGATCAAACCTTATTTGTAAAGGAGCATCTCCACTGAACAGTTTGGGTTTCTTCATAATAGACAATTGTTGGATGTTGTTGGTTTGGGCTAGGAGGGATTTCACTCTATCAAGCAGAAGAATCTTGAAGCCTTTGTCCTAAAACTTGATCTGGTGAAGGCCTATGATAGGATGGATTGGACTTTCCTAAGTATTATATTGCTCCAAGTTGGATTGTCGTTCGAGATGGTGGAATGGTTTATGTCTTGTGTCTCTACTGCTAATTATTCGATTTTGGTCAATGGATCCTCATCTGATTCATTTACTGGTGATCGTGGTTTAAGGAAAGGTTGCCCCTTTCCTCCATATTTATTTATAATGGCTAGCGAAGGATTGAGTTTATTAATTCATGATTCCCGACATAAAGGTCTCCTCACTAGAATAAAAGTGGCTTCGGCCCTGTACATTTCACACCTGCTTTTTGTTGACGATGTGCTCTTATTTTGCTCGAGACCTCTTGGTAAATGGTCTCAATTCAAATCTATTACAAAAATTTTCTACAATGCTTCTGGATTGGACATCAGTCCATCAAATTCCTCCTTCCTGTATCAGAGTAATAAATCTGCTCTAAAGGATCGTACTGGTGCTTTATTTCCTTATCAGATGAATGAGATTGGTGCAGGTGTCAGATATCTGGGTTATTTTCTCAAACCGGTTGGTTATAATTCGGCTGATTGGGGGTGGCTTATCAAAAAGGTGCAGAGGAGAATCAATGGCTGGGAGTTAAACTATATCTCGTTGGGAGGGATACTTATGCGCCTATGCTCGGTACTCCAAAGTATTCTGGTATTTTGGTTTTCGCTCTTCATAGCACCTTCGAAGGTTATCAATGATCTGCGTAAACTGTTCTCTAGTTTCTTATGGAACGGGGCTGATGGCTCTGATAAGTGGCATCTTATGTCTTGGGACTCCATATCTCGTCCTAAATGCTTAAATGGACGGGGCATAAGAAATCTCAGGCTGTTCAACCTCTCTCTCTATGCCAAATATTTTTGGAGTTTGCATAATAATGGTCTTTGGGGGTGTGTTGTAAAAGCCAAGTATATGGGAAGACTCCTGTTATCTATCTGGCTTAGTAACGGGAAGTCAAAAGTGCAAGGTTCTTACATATGGTGAAGTTTTTTGAAGGTCTTACCTATTATCAACTTGGGCATTTGTTGGGTTGTGGGCCGAGGCATGCAGATCTTTGTGGGTCTAGACCCAATTGCTTGTCTTGGGGATGATTTCCGCCTTCCTAATGACCTTATTCTCTCTTTGCATGAACGAAACATTTATGTTTTAAAGCAGGTTGTTCGATCTCAGAGAATGGATAATCTCTGTTGGCTTTCTGCAAAGGATTTGGCTTTGGCGCCTCATTTACATAGTGTTAAATTTTCAGAATTTACTTCAATCTGATCTAGGATCTTAACTGAGAGAACAACATGTACATCTTATCTACAGCATATCAATCATGGAGACAATAATGCAAGCACACAAGAGACACAAAGATTTACTTGGGGAAAACCATAAAGGTGAAAAACCCCAATAACTTCCTCAGAGATAGATAGAGCAATGATACAACCAACCATGAGAGATAGACATAGCCTAGCAGCAGATCCTCCTCCTCCATAAGTGCGCCACTCCTCCTTGAGTGCATGAGTGAGAAGTGAGTGAACAAATAGAGTGCCTCCCGCACTCTATTTATACTTGACTTGACTTGCCTTTTTACCCAACTCATGTAGGCTCGAACTTAACCACATAACATAATGCTGAGTGGGCCGACCCCCAATAGGGTGGTCTAATAACCCTTTGACCCACATGGCCGACCCCCAATAGGGTGGTCTAATAACCCTTTGACCCACATGACTTATACAGGGCCGACCCCAACAAGGTGGTCTAATAACCCATCAAGAATAAGTTACGACATTTACAATATAAATGACGACACTTCCTTATAGAGGAATAATACCATCTCTATAGGAATACAATATACATATATGTGAAATACATTCCGAAGTTACATATACATCAACACATAGTGCCTGAGATCGTTATGTAGGGTGTCTTTTACATGCAGGCATCGCTCTCAACCAGGAGGAGGATGTTATTTGTTGGGGGAATAATCTCTTTGACGGTAAGATTACCACGAAGTTGGCTTACTCACTATTAATGGATACTACGTCAGCTGATTCGCTACCTCCCCTGTTTACTTTCAATTGGACTGTCAAGTGCCCTCTCAAAATCCTTTGTTTTACGTGGCTAGTTTTGCACAACAAGGTTCGTACTTGGAATAACCTGTGTAAATGTGGCGTCTATGGGCCTGGCTTTTGCGCCATGTCTCGGAGGGATGGGGAAGATGTGGATCATCTCTTTGGTCACTGCTCTATTTTCAAAGACTTATGGTCCTGTCTGGAATCTTCACTGCAGTTTCACTTTTCTTGGAGTGATGGTACCTTTCATACAAAACTATCTTCGGTGGACTTCCTCACGGCCTCCTGAACCTTCTCTATTTCATGTTACAATCTGGGAGTTTTGGAAAATGCGCAATCGCTGTATTTTCCAGGGAGATATCTTTTATTCTATCCTTTTATGTTCCTGCATTATTGGATACTTCTAGCCCGCTAGCGTTCTTGCTGTTAAGATGCCCAAAATTATCACTCCACATAACGAGAATGATATATGTTTTCCAATCGGATACTTCGATGGTGCTGCCCAAGATGTCCTGTGCGGGGATGGTATGTTACTGAAGGTTTCTCTTAACCATTATTATCAGCTGCAGATGGGGGCTGGAAACAATACCAACACAAGAGTCGAGATCCTAGCGTTGTGGGGATGTTGTTCTTCACTGAATATATGTGGGGACTCAATGGCCATCATATCCTAGGCCAAGGGGGAGTAGCACCTTACTTTGTTGAAGCTAAGCAGCTGGATCAGTCATGTCCAATCTCTCATTGCAGGTTTCTCTGTCATTTCTTTTCAACACATTTTCAGAGAATTCAATTCTGATGCTGATAAGTTCTCCAAGATGGTGCTAGGGGTTATGGATGGTTGCATACTTATCAAGGAGTTTAAGGATGATGTTTTGAGTGGGTCTTACTCTGTTCCTTATGGTTAATGGTTGGTTAGGATTCTCATGTTACCGTCACTCTTTGTAGACTGTCCAACATGGATATGTTTTGAGAGCTTTCTCTATGTTTTGTTTTGTCTGGTTTTTATTTGGAGTATGGATATTTAGGCATCTCGCCTTATATGTAATATTCAGATACAGCTTTTTATTAATAGAAGTTGGTTTTTTTCTTATGAAAAAAAGGTCAAGTGTCATTGTCGAAGTTTTTTTTGGCCGAGTTTTAGCTTTGCATGGCCAATTATTGAGACTATGGAATCCCAAGTGAGTAAAAAGTGATCGATTCATATTTGAAGTAATTGACATGTTGGAAAGGGAAAAGTAGAGTTACCCCAACATGGATGTATGGATGCATTTGAGTCAAATTCAATTTGTTGTAATTGAGTTCATTTTGGATATGATCTTGGATTCACTCCTTATATAGATTGATGAGCATGGTCACATCAATGTCATCACTATTCTACAACAAAGAATTAACCCATGTTTCAAATAATTTTGTAAGTATAAATTAAAGAATTTTTAGTAGAGATGAGTTTGGAGATTGGTACATCTAGATTAGAGAATTGTGGAAATATTGGTTGATGACAATAGTGTTTGTTGATTTTCAAACTAAAGTAGAGTAGGAGTGAACCTAGTATTCAACAACAATTTCTAAAGAATTGGCGGTTACGCTGGTTGGCACCTTGGTATTTTATTACGATGAATTAAAGATCATAGGGACATTCTGAGTAGAGTAGATAGCGATGAAGAGGATGCGACACCCACACTTCCCAACGAGCACAACATAGAGAGATGGGAATGAGGCTGTAGAAGATGTGAAATTCTATGTCATAGCAGATCTAAAGAGTTGAGGATACCTCACAAAGAAAGAATGAATAGAAAATTTGAAGAAGAGTGAAAACTGCAATAAAAAAGAGCAGAAGAATAATAATGCAGCAGAACTCAGATAGGAGCAAAATAATGTCACATGTTCCAATAATCAGTATAATAAACAATGATGTTACAACAGAGAGAATTTGAATAATGCAGGAGAATTCAAACCTCGGTTGGTCTAGCATAGGGATTATCACCACTGGAGTGCTCTGAAAGACTCAAAGTCAACTAAACTGAACCTAAACTCAGCTTTAACTCAAGTCACAATCAAATAACTAACTAAGGAGGGTACAATAGTGAGTCTTTCATGCATGCCAGTCAAAAAAGGGTGCATGAGGCCACAATCAGTGGCATCTGGAGCTCTAACCCCCCACAAGAGTCAGATAACTCAGGTGGACTGCACTAGAACACTCAGTAGGTTCCTATACAATAGGGAACTGAATGAAGTGGTCTTAAAATGATGCATGCATGGCTCAGAAGGTGGTAGATAGATCATGGATGACATATGAACACCACTAGGGGGAAAATGAAATCATCAACAACTAGAAAAAATAAATAATTCTAGGTAGGACAAGGATGGAGTGTTGAAATATCCTAACACCCCCATTAATCCATACTTTGCATCCTAGGCCCTGGTTACTAAGACCAAAGGTCACCCATACAATCAAATAAATGATAAAAAATAAAGAATTGTCCCTGAACCAAGGAAATGGGGAAACACCTCATGGGAAATATACCCCCCTCAAAAATAACAGCATTAGGGAACTCAAATAACCTTCATGATAAGCAAAGAAGGAAAAAAATTTCCTCAGTGAAATCCTTTGCAAAAATATTGGCAAGCTACTCCTTTGTAGGATAACAATGCAGGTGCTAGATCTGGATCTGCTCCTCTAATATGCCTCCCACTGTGTAGAAGTTATATTTGCCAAAACAAGTCTTTCAGGATCCCTTCTTGATATTGGAATGAATGGATCATTGTTGTCCAAATCATGAACCTTTAAGTCCCTTTTGTCAGACAACCGATATTTTTGCCTGGTTGTAGATCCCCCATGGCAAGTCTCTCCAAGAGATTGTGGATCAAACCCCACCATCATGCAACACCTCTTTGAGAGAAGTGGACTTGCATGACATAGTGCAAGCTTTTCATGATACTAAGATATGGTGGTTCTATGGTCAGATGGATCCCCAACTGTGTTCCCAGCAACTACAAGGACTTTGTGAGCCCATATTGGCCTTGGCCATGGATTGGGAGCATGTGTTGGATCTGGATTTGTATCTGAATCTCCTTGAACTTTATTCTCAACATCAAGATCTTGATCCTCATCTTCATTAGAAGAGGTATCACTAATATATTCATCATATTCCAATGGGGTAGGCAGAGAGTATGGAAAAAAATGTGAGAATTCATATGCCTTGGAGGCATGGCTTGCAAACCCTTTCGCTATAATATTCCTAGTGGATATATCTGCAATCTCAACTATGTCAGGACCAAACACCACTTTCTTCAGTGAACTTGTGTGAGTCATCTGATATGCAAACAACAAATTTTCCGACAAAGAAGGCACAAATAGAAAATTCTTGAACTTTCCATGCTCCATATGTATTGTGCCCTTCCCTTCAACAGAGATCTGAGAGTTGTCTCCCATGTTAATAATTAGACCATCTTTGAGATATAGAGAAGAAAATGATTCTCTGGAGGCAACCATGTGGTTGGAGGCTCCTGAATCTATGAGGAGGGCTTGTGATTTTGAAAATCCAGCCTTCAGTGCATGGCAACGCTCATGACCATCAGACTCACTTCCAGAATCAGTATCTCTTTCACCTTTTGGGAGGGCAATGTTGTGTTGTTCAAGAAGCTTGGTCATCTGATCTATCTTCTTCTGCATGCAATATCTCTTTGGGTGGTTTCCTTTATTGCAATAGGAACACTTGGATTTCTCAAACCCCTTAGTTTTTTCCTTCTTATAGCTGGAGGCTCCTTCTGATGGACTTGATGATTCACATTGTAGTTGGAAAGTCATCGACATTGATGCAACTTCGACAAGTTTCAAATTTGACACGACTTCGACTCGACAAGTTTCCAGTCCGACAGGTTAGCTCCGATAGGTTCCGAATTCGACACAAATCTGATGAGCCTCGACTTCTACACACCTTGACACATTCACACCTTCGACATGTTCAACAACCTCACAGTTCACGACATCAACAAGCAGCATCGACATGCGACCAGCAACTGTCGAACTTCGACAAATTGTCTCTATGTTTTCCAATCGACTGTAACGATTGAACTGTTGAACCATTCTAACTTCTTTGTAACTGAACATAACGGGAATGCACCCAAGCGTCTCAAAATTCTATATAAGCATGCATAATATGTAATATAACAATCCTATCATGTCTTAGACTTATTTATAGTAATAGAATTTCAGTTCGCATTCCTGCATATTGTCTGTGCGTATTTGTGTTTATCTGTGTAGTGTAATCCTACTTTGCTCATTCTGCTTATTCTTATAGCTTCCGCCATAACAGAGCCGACTCATTCAGTCAAACTGTTGTCCCCCTCGTGCTTCCTGGGCACGACCCGGATCATTGGTATCAGAGCAAACTCAAATTAGAGCATTCATTTTTCGTGGTTAAGTTTTGCATATACACTTCTCTCTAAGTTACCTGACTTATGCTGGTTCAAACCCGCTCGCAATATCAGCAATCCAAGCAGACGCTACCTCCAAAGATGGCAGAATAAATAGACGATAGACATGCAGCCGATGAGACAGCATAGCTTATTAAACAAGCGCTAGCTTGCCAACGGACTGAAATGTTCTCCCAGTTCAATGAAATTCTCACGCGATTTGCTTCGACATATGGAGGATTTTCAATGAGAACTCACAGCTAGAGTCTCTCTTTGGATAAACACAAATACTTCATAAAACATTTTGAAGACGAAGTACTCTGCGACGTGGTACCACTCTCCATAGCCGACTCCGTGTTTGGAAATCCTTAACTCTGCGATAGACATGGAAGTTATTAGTCACGGCCTTAGAAGGTCATTGTCAAAATCCTAAATCGTTGGTTCACAATACCAGAGCGTTAACCTACACCAACGGTTGCATTGATATCTGCCAAACAGACAAAGAAAATCAACAATCATGCTCAGAAGTTCACATTAATCATGATCAAACCGCAACATTCTAAGAAGATTGCAACAACGATTCGAGTCACCGACCAATGTAGTTTTCAACAGAAGCAACAAGTTAATCATATTCTCGATGAGTACCAAAACCTATTTCAAGCTCCAGAAAGGGTACCTCAACATTGTCAGGTAAAACACTCTATTGAACTTTTTCCTAGTTCTTCTTTGCATAACGCATCCGTTTACAGAAGATCCATTCTTGAAAATGAAGAGATTTGCAGACAGATCCAAGAATTAATCGACAAAGGTCACATCCAACCCAAATCCTCTCCTTGTGGAAGTCCAGTCGTCCTAGTTCTGAAAAAATACGAGAGTTGGCGCATGTGCATCGACTACAGAGCTCTCAACAAGATATCGGTGAAGAATTGGTACCCTCTATCGTAGATAGACGAGCTCATCGATTGTCTGAAAGGTGCTAAATTCTTTACTAAGATCGACCTCAAGTCGGGATACCATCAAATTCCAATTGAGCCCTCAGATGTGTGGAAAACTACTTTCAAAACCAAGGAAGGATTGTTTGGATGGTTAGTCATGCCTTTTGGCTTAACCAACACACCTACGACCTTCATGCGACATATGGATAACCTTCTTCGACCTTTCATTGGAAAATGGGTTATTGTCTATCTCGACGATATATTGATTTTCAGTCGATCATGGTAAGAACATGTCGGACATCTTCGAAAAGTCCTCGACACTCTCTAGCAACATCAGCTTTATTTGAACATGGACAAGTGCTCTTTTGTGATGACCTGCATCAAATATTTGGGGTATGTAATTGAATCTTTAGGCATTCATGTCGACCCAGAAAAAGTACAGATCCTCAAAGATTGGCCCATTCCTAGAAGCATTCAAGAACTAAGAAGTTTTCTTGGTTTGGCGAATTTCTATCGATGATTCATACTCAGCTTCAGTCACATAGCCTAGCCCTTGAATGAGTTGACGAAGGGAAACGGTAAAATTGTCTTCCAGTGGACAACAACACAACAAGCAGCTTTTGAACAACTCAAACACAAGCTCTGCACTGCACCAGTACTTGTGTTACCTCATTTGCATCATCCCTTTGAGATTGAGACGGACGCATTAGACTATGCTTTGGGCATAGTGATCACTCATTATGGTCACCCAATCACTTTTCATTCTGATACTTTTAAAGACAAAATTAGAAGATACTCGACGTACGAAAAAGAACTATACGCCATTGTGCAAGCTCTCAAGCAATGGAGGCATTGCATCCTTGGTAAGGAAACCATCATTCTCACCTATCACAAGCCTCTACAGTTCGCTCTTACACAATCAAAGTTGCAGAAAAACCAACAACTCAAGTGGATTAATTACCTACAACAATTCTAGTTGGTGATTAAGTATCGGAAAGGTAAAGCTAACGCCGCCGCCGATTGCCTCAGTCGACCACCCATTACTCTCCTTTTAACAATGATGAGTATGCAGGGATGTGACAAGACCACTTGGCCACAGTTGTATGAGGACAATAGTGACTTCTCAGCAGTCTACTGACAGTTACATACTAACAAGTCGTCGACCTCATACTCCGACTATTTCCTGAAAGATACCTTGCTATACAAGCTTGGATAGCTTTGTGTACCGACCGATGAGCAACGACAACAGCTCATTTGGCACGCACACTACAACAATACTGCAGGACACTTTGGAGTAGCAAAAAAACTTGCTATTCTGCAGAAGTATTTCTTTTGTTCTACACTTAAATTTGACATCAAAAAGTACATTCGATCATGCGTGGTTTGTGCCATTGCTAAGCCACCTAATCGACGAAAGGGATTGTATACACCTCTAGCAATTCCTAGTTGACCATGGGAATCTATTTCTATGGAATACTTGGCAGGTTATCCTACTACCAGACATCAGCATGACGCGATATTAATAGTAGTCGGCCGATTTTCCAAGATGGCCATTCTCATACCATGTAAGAAGACCACGACAGCGCAGCAGACCGCTCAACTCTTCTTTACACATGTTTGGAAACACTATGGTTTACCAACTACCAATATTTCCGACTGAGATTCCAGATTCATCAGCATCTTTTGGAAGACCCTCTGGAAATTGCTAGACACACGACTCTCATTGTCGAAAACTTTCCATCCTCGGACCGACGGACAGATGGAAGTTGTGAATTTCTTGGTAGTACAACTGCTTCGCATGTATAATCAACAGCATCGACGCACATGGGATGAAATTCTTCCATACATCCAGCACAACTACAATCGATCTCAGCACAACTCTACAGGAAAGAGTCCATTTGAATTCTGTTACAGATTTCATCCCTCAGCGCCTATCGACTTGATCATCTCCTCGACACAACTGAGCGACATCAACTTAGCCAGCGAGAAGTTGATAAAGCAATCAAGTTCAAAGATCAGATATGCGACATCCAAAAGCAAGCACAAGAAATGTTGCACAGAGTAAGCGAGAAAGCTAAGGCCCAACACGACAAGCATCATATTCCTCATTCATTTCAAATTGGGGATAAGGTTTGGTTACATCTCAAGGAGCGCTTCACTAGTCCATTCAACAAGCTCAAGCCTTTGCGATATGGTCCATACTGTTACAACGTAATTTTCCACCTTGTGAGCATCAACATTCTTTGTCCTTCAGGATCCATTTCATTGACTCAGATTCACTTTATGTCCTTCAAAAACAATTTTTCCCTATTTTTCTTCCTGTACGCTTGCTGTCCCATTATAGCCAGCATACACGCAAGTTGTTCCACTATAGCCCACAGGTACCAAGTAAAATGGTAAAAATCATTAGAAAATTACTTTTTACTCCCAAAAAGCGGTCTTAGGGTGACCTTTGGCCCTCCATTTGCCCCGAAACGATTCAAAGTGTCCTTTCACTTACCTTTGGAAGGCTATATATTGAGTTCTTATGGCATATGGAAGGGAGGATAAAGAGATATCAAGATAAATCTAGTGGATTTTTGCCATGACTTGAGTCTACACTCATTGATCCTAGTTGTTGTGAATTCCTTATATTCACCTTCCAAACTCCTTTCATAGTTTTAGTTTGCCATTACATGGAGGATTGAAGTGGTAGAGGCACAAGTGGAGAGACCCAGTTCTTGGTTTAGATTGGTTGTCGGAAAGAGGTCATGTATTGTACTTCTTGTTATTCATTAATGGAAATACTCATTTTCTCGTCCAATTGATATTGTGAATATTGTTTAATTACATTGGGTGATATTTGCTTATTATATCATGGATCATGCTATTGATTATGCTAATGTCTTTCACATATTATATGCACTTGCTTGTACTTGTTGTTGAGACTAATCTACAGGTCCAAGTGTATAAGTTGAAAGATCAACGGGGATCTACATCGAACATCCGGTTGAAGGTTGGTCTTTTCTCCATTATCTTAGCATTGTCATTTATATAGCATTGTATTGGGAATTGAGTCATTTTCTGGTAGTCAGCTATACTCGACCTGTAGATTTTGTTGCTAATAAAATGAAAAATTTGTCACTTAACCAATCTACTCCCAGACAGGTTCACACCTTTTCCACTTCCACCCCATCGTCCGATGTATATGCTATGCAATCGATGGACCCATCGGGTAACCAACATCCTGGTGGTAAGAAGAAGGGGAGAAACAACCATAAGGGTGGAAATAATGGGAACAATGGTAGTAATCATAATACTCCTCATAAAGAGAACACCAACCCTCCTAGAGAAGGCGAAAATGTTGCTGGGGACTGTAAACCTAGGCGTAAATTGAAATTCCCTTGCAAGCTTTGTGGGGAAGATCATCTTACTCACTTGTGTCCTCGGATTGATGAAGCATCAAAGAATCTTGCATAGAGCCCATCTATTTTGAAAGATCCCCTTCCACATCATCAGAATATGGCTTTGAATGCTCTCGCTACTGGTTATGGGACCCATGAAACTTTCACGTCTGCTTCCCATCCCAGTGGCTTTAGATGCGTGAATATGGTTAAATCAAAGGTTAGTGTTGCCACTCACCAATGTGATTATGATGCACCACAACCGAATATGGGGAATGAGCCTCCTCCTCCTCCTAATCCCTCTTTGCATATCAAGAAGCCCACTGCTATGCCGTGGATACTGAAAGGTTTTCTCAAGCGCTCCGCGCATAATCCCAATGCTCGAGACGCCCAAAACTACTCTATTGTAGAAGACTTGGGTCAAACTCCGTGTGCCATGTCGGCTCTTGAGGTTTTACAGGCGTGTCCTTCTCAAAGGAATGCCCTTTTGTGCTTTAGGGGTTCAGGATGGGGGAAGTCCTAACGTGATCAAGTTTGATACTACTGACGTTCAACCTCGCTTACCTTACCATGTGGCTTTTCAAGTCCATGTGGAGTTCCTACAGAATATCGTCAAAAGAACGATGGTTGACGAAGGTGCTTCTACATCAGTAATGTCTTTATCTTGTTGGAAAGCTCTTGGCTCTCCTCCCTTATCCAAGTCTATGACCATGCTCATTGCATTCGACGGTTGGTCGTTTAAGCCGCATGGGATTCTCCCTTCCCTTGTTGTCCGCTTGGGTGGGAAACCTGTGCCTATTGAAGTCGAGGTGGTTGATGCACCCATTGAAAACAACCTTCTCCTGGGTAGGAATTGGATGTACGCTATGAAAGTGGTCACGTCCACTGTATTCATAATTATTTTCTTTCCACACGAAGGCAAGATTGTGACGGTCGACTAGCTAGATTTCGTTAGTCCTTATTCCACAGCATCCATGGGATCGGTGTTCCCCCAAGTTACAGATTCTTAGTCGACAACTGGGAACATGGGTGTCGGATTGTACCCGTCATTATTGGGATCTTTTGATCCCCGCACCTATTTCTTTTATTGGAACCATTTCCAATAATGCGCCTCCTCCATTGAATAATGTACCGTTCCAGACTTCGTGTTTTGATGATCCATGGAGCTTACCATCCACGAGTTCCACGTCTGGAGACATTGTGCATGTTGGGATGGCTATGCCACTGCTTGCTGCTGAGCTTGCATATCAATATATTCAACAAGCCACTGCAGATCCGGATCTTTCCTCTTCTCGGACATAGGAGGAAGATCCCATTATGCTGTCGGAATGGGCAGTCGACTCATCTTGTTCGCCCAATTTTCTTGACAGTACTTTACCTTCAGATGAAGCTATTGTTGAGGCCATCTGTGGTAGCAAGAGACCTTGGGAAGACATGCATCACCACTCTCATTTTCTTCCCAACCTTGATCTTATCGAGCAAGAATAGTTTAGGACGACTCTTGCCGAAATGACTGGTCACCCTGTGGTTCCTTGAGATTTGCATGGGATTTATGCAGAGGGGAACATGGCTAATATTTCCCATACCATACCGATCAACATTTCTCGTACCCCCAAAAAGGTTGAGAACATTTACATTGGTGATGATTGCTCTCTTGAAGAGGTTTGCATTTACACCGAATTGTTTAAGGAACTCCGGGAAGCTTTCGCCTAGTCATATGAGGAGATGCCAAGAATAGATCCCAGCATTGTCACACACGAGATTAGAACATATCCCAATGCTAAGCTGGTTCGACAATGCCTTCGTGCTGTGAATCCTTGAAAGGCAGTCGCGATCAAGGCAAAGGTTGAAAAACTGCTTAAGGTTGGTTTTATCTACCTAGTTTCCCTTACCGAATGGGTGTTGAATCCCGTTCCTATGGATAAGAAGCAGGGAACTATCCGTGTATGCACTGATTTTAGAGACCTGAACCGTGCATGTCCGAAAGACAATTTCCCCACCCCGTTCATAGATAAGATTTTGGATGCTTGTGCGGGAAGCGAAGTTTTTTCGTTCATGGACAGATTTTTAGGATATAACCAGATATAGATCAAACCCAAGGACCAACATAAGACTACTTTTATTTTTCCTTGGGGTACATTTGCGCACTGGAATATGCCCTTCGGCCTTAAAAACCCCGGGGCCACTTTTCAGCGTGCTATGACCTACGCCTTGCATGACCTTAAACGCATAGTGGAGGCATACTTGGATGATCTTGCTGGCCATTCTCGCATGAGAGTGGACCACCCCAAGCACCTCCGTTTAATTCTTGAAAGATGCATACGCTACAAGATTCGGTTAAATCCCAATACGTGCATCTTTGTTGTGAAAACGGGTCACCTTCTAGGTTTCATAGTTTTGAAAGAGGGTATCAGAGTTGATCCTCCTAAAGTTGAGGCAATACTTCGGTTGCCTCCTCCACGCAACTTGTTTCAACTTCAGAGCCTCCAAGGGAGAGCCACTTTTCTATGTCGCTTTATAGTGAATTATGCTAATCTTACCAAAGGTTTAGCGCGCTTGTTGAAGAAAGACACACCATTTATCTGGGAAGAGCGAGCCCAACAGTCTTTCGATGCTCTTAAGAAAGCTTTGGTATCGGCCCCTTTGCTTAGTCCACCTGACTTTGCCAAAGATTTCATACTTTATGTGGCCATGTCTCAAGAGACGATTGGCATGGTCTTAGTTCAAGTTGATGATGTGCTCGTGGAGCATGTGATCTGTTACCTTAGTCGAAATCTAGTAGACGCTGAGCTGAGATACACTCATGTGGAAAAGTTGGCACTTGCGACTGTTCATGCAGTCCAATGATTATGACATTACATCATGCTCAGGAAAACCACAGTCATAGCACATATCAATCCGTTTCAGTTCATGCTATCACGGCGTCTTATAGGGGGGAAGTACAATAAATGGATTGTGATCCTTCAGGAGTTTGATCTTGATTTTGCTTCGGCGAAGTCGGTGAAATCCTTGGTTTTTGCTGAGCTCATGTCAGACCTTCCGCAACCTGATGAGGATATTGTCCATGAAGATTCCTTTGTGGATGAGCACTTATTTCTTATCTCGTTTGAGGACCCTTGGTATGGGGATATTATTGTATATCTTCAAACTTTGAAGTTTCCTTCACACTATTCACGAGATGAACGACGGTGTGTGAAACACCACGCTAAAGATTATACCATCGTCGGCGACATTTTGTATCGTCGAGGAAAAGATTATATTCTCCGTCATTGTTTGACTCACGAAGAAGCGGAGCGTGTTCTTAATGATTTCAATGCTAGGGCATGTGGTGGTTACCTATCCGGGCTTGCAACAGCCCAACGCATTATGTGAGCAGGTTACTTTTGGCCTTCGATCTTCAAGGATTTTATAAATGCTGTAAAGAGATGTCACCCTTGCCAGGTTTTTTCTCGGAATGTACACTCGCATTCAATGCCCCTTCATCCGGTCATCACCGTCGGTCCCTTCACCTAGTGGGGGGTGGATTTCATGGATTGCAAACTAGCTTCAGTTGGGGGGCATCACCATATCATAGTGGACGTGGAATACTTTTCCTAATGGGTTGAGGCCATGCCTACCGTAAAAGCCAATGGTTCTACAGCAGCCCATTTCGTATTCAATCAGATTATCACTCGGTTCGATATTCTAAAAGAGATTGTCATTGACCATGGAAGTCACTTTCAGAATAAGATGATGGAGGATTTGTCACTCAAGCTTGGGTTTCGTCAAGAACATTCATCTTCTTACTATCCCCAACCGAATGGTCAGGTTGAGGCAATCAATAAGTCCTTAAAGACCATTCTCCAATGTACCATCCAACAAAGCAAGAACAACTGGCATATTACGTTATATCTTGCTTTGTGGGCATATCAAACCGCAGTTAAGACTGCCACCGGGTTCTCACCATTTCAGCTAGTACACGGTGTGGAGTCTATTTTACGAATTGAATGTGAAATCCCTTCGTTAAAACTAGCCATAGAGCTCTTCCCTGATACGTCGAGTATTGACAACATTTGATCCACCTTGAGCAGCGTCGAGATGTCGTTGTGGCTATAGATGCCAATAAGCGTCGTGTCAAGGTTCAATACGATAGGTCTTTCCATCCCTAACAATATGATGAATGTGACTTGGTCCTCTTGTACGACCAAGCTAAGGGACCACTAGGGGTAGGCAAGTTTAACCCCATGTGGTGCGGTCCTTACATTGTGAGGCGTGTCCTAGAAAAAAGACCCTACGAATTGGAAGATTATGAGGGGAATGCCTTGAAGGATCCTAGAAATGGGCTCTACCTCAAGCGGTATTACGCTTGAACTTCTAGTTCGAGCTAATACTTTTGTATACTATTGTATAGTTGCTTCTGTACATAGTTTAGATTTCTTTTGGTTTTTCGTTCTACTGATTCGCTTCCGTTTGGTTGACAGATGTCAGCGGAATCTCCTACGTTCTTAGGATTCGCGGATGGTGCTACCCGTCATACGCAGCATCTTGCTTCTGCTGCTTGGGTTATTTATTCACCTGACCACCTAGTTGTTTCTTCGGGAGGTGCTTGTCTCAGTCCTACATCCAACAATGTGGCTGAGTACGGTGCCATGGTAGAGCTACTTCGGGATGTTAGTTCGCATGGTATCCAGTGTTTGGAAGTCCGCTTGGATTCACAACTAGTTGTGTCTTAGTTGAATGGTCAGTACCATGTGAGGGATCCTACTTTACTCCGGAGATTCTTAAGGGTAAGACTCTTGGAACATCATTTTGTTTCCATTACATACATTCATGTTCCGAGAATTTTTAGTCATGTATCTGATGCATATGCTAACTATGTCCTAGATTGGCATTTGTCACATTCATAATGAAGCACACAAATAAACATACGTTCATACATTTGTACATACACATATAGTAGAACCAGAGAACCATGGTTTTTTATAAATAACATGTCCAAAATGGCAATGTCACAATACAAAACTGGAGCCCGTATCTCTCAAAAATATACATATCGATACAAAATATGGGACTCTGAGATGTCTAAGCCCCACGAGGAGGCCTATCTTCCTCGATAGGATGTGTCTGATAGTAATAGTGTACTGCGTTGGCTATCCGCTACAGTAGTCGCACCCAGGGACTCGGTACTCCCACAACATGGCGCTGCATGTCCTCTAGCAGTCGCGCTACCTCGATCATGGGTACCTTGGTGGTCATGCGAGACAAATTGACCCGCACGGTCTCTAATGTGCGCTCTGTTGTAGCACCGACTACCTCTCCACCCCTGCCCCATCGACGATGTCTCGGGAAACCATCAGGTCTTCGCAGACTGGTGTCTGCGAGCAAACAGTAGAATGTTAATATGTGATGCTACCCCCAAAGGATTTTTGCATTTTCATATATAATCCAAAAATCCCAAAAAAATTAATACACAAAAACGTAAAAAGAGTAACATAATGATGTCTCCGAACGCTGCCCCTTGTTAGCACGATGCCAGTCGATAGGGGTCCCACTCACTATCGACACATACCGCAGTCTTCCTGAGCACCGCCTTGGACAAGGTTTATCCCGCCCAGCAACACTTGCAGAGCAGATGAGGTCTCACCCGAGGTGTCCAGGAAGAGCAGGAGGAACCATGTTTCCGCCGAATGAAGGAGGATGGTTGCGGCTATGATACTTAAACTTATTGTAACACAGCAACAGAGATATTTAAGCATTAAACATGGTAGTAAAGCAATATTCAACCCAAACATTCATCATTGCAACAACAGCAATTGTAAAGCAAGTATCGCATCAAAGAAGCATGACATTATTTGTATAGTGCAATATCACATTATCATAATTGAACAAATTGAACACAGGGATTGCACCAAAATAGCTTCATCATATTATCATTGTCAACCCAGATACAACACCTCTGCAAAAACTAGATCTCCGCAATGACTCTTGACATCAAAATATACCCGAAATCATACAGCATCAAAGCTTCACCATCTTCTCCCATGAATTATATATATTGTCTCTAACACTTACAATTCTTATCTATATATAGGCTTCCGCCTTACAACTCTTGTCCACTTACTACCGACTTCCTAACTGACACTATCGACAAGTGACCCAATATCTAACGAACTTATCCAAAAATGACCAAAAACCCGCATTCTACGGTATAGCTGACTCAACATTACATAATATGTGGTCCAAATGACTCAAAACCCGCATTCTGTGGTACAATTGACCCAAAATGAAAAAACATAACATCGTTTGCGCTTGTCTTTCCGCCTTTCGTGGTATCGCAGCACTCGTGGTGTTGTGAGACTGCCCATCCTAACCGCCTGCCAACAGGCCCCCAACACAATCTTGTGGCTCGCCCTCGAGCCACGTCAGCAAGACATGGTGTACTCGCACGCTGCTATGGCTGAACTATGTTTCTGCAACTGTTCTTGTTGTCTGGATCAAGCGATGTTGTCCTGCTCCTTCTGCTATACTGATTGTCGACTCACTATCATGCAATTATCACCCGAAAGTGGGCATCCCTCGACTTGCTGTCATGTACCTCTCAAACTAATCCTCTAGTCTCGAGGAATCTAGTGCAGACTGAGGAGAAGTTTACAAATAGCACTGAGGTGCGAACCAGGCCAACGGCTCTTGCACATCTGTTTTGCACGAGAAAGCACGAGTTATAGGGACCCGGGGGCAATGACCCCCCCCTTTTGTGTGGTCGCAGGGACCACGAGACTTCGAACCATCACCAACTGCCTAGAGATCTCGAACGAAACTTCATGCTTGTAACCCTGAAGTGTCCGAGGTGCAGCTTGCTCCAACCACTCATGTACACTCGTGGTTTGGGCCCTCAGCGCACCTGGTGTGCTACTACAGGAAATAAAATGGAGCATGTCCACAACCTCCTTGGAATTCCTAACTTAGATAGATGCCCGAACGTCTCATAACATAACCTCTTTGAACTAAAAATAACCTCGGTGCTCCTGTTCCCCTTGGGCCCTATATTTATACAATGAATTCGATCGTTCAGCTGCCTTGGCAATCATTTGCAAAACCCATTCACATAAGGTGCCAATCATATCATTCTGTTGTTCCTTGTGTGTATGAACCAGACTTTTGACGTATAGAGTGGAAACCATACTGCTGCCAGCTGCCAGTCGTGCCAAAGTGTGCAAACCATCACCCCAGGTGCCACCGGCCATGCTGCCATGGTGTGCTCTTGGTGCCAAACATGCATGTGTCTTGCGGTAATCCGAGCCAACTAACAATCGTACCTGTCAAAAAGAAAAAAAATTGCTGGCTAATGATTCTTAATGATTCTTGATTTGACCCAGTCGCATGTGTCTCTGAACGCTCCAAACTTGCGGCAGAAGCCTCCCTGCTTCCGCATTCCATCCCTGTTGGTGTGCCATCCTGCCACCAATCAATCTAATTCTCTCTCTCTTTTTTTTTCTTTTTCCCGATGTGACTCAGGAATCACGGTATTCCAAGCCCGACTGATAGGGCTTCAACCTATGACCATTCACCAGTTTTGGGAGCATCGCCCCATCCAGCTGTTGTAGCTGAACCGCACTCCCTGAAGGAATACTATTGATGCGATATAGACCAAGCCAATGCATCTACAACTTTCCTGGATGTTCGTAAACTTGCTGTCGTACAACAACACCAAGTTGCCTTGCTGAAACTGTTTGTTTTTTATGTGTCGATCATGCCATGCTTTCTAGAGATCCTTCTCGACCCCCTGGTGGAACCCAGCAATGAAACGATCTTCCTCCAACTGCTCTAGACGTTCACCTAGTGCCGCTGCATCATCCAGGCCTGTTGTGGCCGCGATGCGCAGACTCAGGACAATATACTCCATGGGCATAATTGCTTCTTTTCCATAGACCAGCTTAAATGGTGTCTACCCTATCAGTCGTTTACATGTGGTGCAATAGGCCCACAATATTGCTGGAATTTTGATATACCAGTCATCTTGGTTCACATTACACACCTTTGTCAGTGCATGCTCCAATATCTTATTGAAATCCTCCATTGTGCCATTCTCATGCGGATGATAGGGTGTACTCTTCTTATGCTATATCTGCAACTCCTCCGTCAATACGTTGATAGTACGATTAAGAAAGTGGCTGCCTTGATCGCTCAATAATATCTTGGGGCAGCCGAAGCGAGTGACAGTGTGGTCAAAGAGAAACCGCGCGGCTGTGGCTGTGGAGTAGTCAATGAATGGTGCTGCTTCTGCCCATCGAGTCAAATACTCTGTCGCAGTGATAATATAGCGTGCACCCGTGTGCTTCCCTGGTGGATTGATCGGTCCTACAAAATCCACCGCCCATTTGTCGAACGACTGCAATGCAACTAGGGCATCAACGACATCTCATCACGTCAGGATGGTTTTCCAGTTCGCTGACAGACATCATAGGACTGTGCATAGTCTGTCACATCATTATGTAGTGTGGGCCACCATATCCCAGCACGCAGCACTTTCCTAGCAGTCGCCCTACCGCCATAGTGTCCTCCGGCTACTCCTCCATGCGCTTCTGCTAATATATGTGATTGCTCATGCGGCAAGATACATCTGCGCAATACCTCATCGGCACCCATTTTGTATAACTCTCATGCAGTTAGCTGGAAATCTGTAGCTTTGACTACCAAATGCTTCTTCTGACTGGTGGTGAACTCGTCTGGGGCAGTACCCTTTGTCAGAAACTGAATGATTTCTGCAAAGTAGCCATCTGCAACCTCAACCCGAAACAGTTGAGCATCTGGTAAACCATCTTCAATGTTGGTCGGTTCCTCTCCTATATTGATCCGCGAGAGATGATCAGGACTGGCATTCAATCGACCTAGCTTCACAATGACTTCAAAATCGAACTCCTGAAAAAGAAGTAGCCAGCGGCATATCTTCCCCCCCAACACAGGCTTATTGACTAGGTATGTCAACGTGGAATGATCGGTGAACATTTTAAAGTGCCCACCCAACAAATAGTGCCTGAACTTCTGCAACGCGTAGACCATTTCTAGACCTTCTTGCTCAGTGGTAGTGTTATTTCTTTCGGTAGAGGACAACTTCCGACTTGCAAAAGCAATAGGATGATCAAGGTCGCCTTCTCCTGGTTGAGCCAATATGACACCCAACGCAATCGATGAGGCATCAACATAGACATGGAATTCCTTACTCCAATTCGGAAATGCCAATATCGATGCCAACGCCATCTTCACCTTCAGTGTTTCAAAGTTATCCTGACATTCCTGGCTCCATTGGAATGACGCATCCTTCTTTAACAACTTCTCCATAGGGGCTGTAATCGCAGTATAAACCCTGATGAACTTGCGATAATACCCCATGTGTCCCAGAGTCACCCGCAATTGCTTAACAGTGGTCAGTGGTTGCAAACTCAAAATGAGCGCAATCTTAGCTGGATCGACCAACAACCCTTGCTTACACACAATATGGCCGAGCAATATCCCAAACGGTGCACAAAAGATGCATTTCTTTAGATTCAGCAATATCTGGTGTTGTTGGCATCGCTCGAGCATCAACCGCAGATTTTCCAAATGATCACGGACCAAACCATAGACCATCCAATCGTCCATGTATACCTGTAGAAATTTCTGAATGAAGTCTTTAAATGCAGCAATGACAACCCACGAAAATATCACAGGTGCATTCTTCAAACCAAACGACATCACAGTGTATTGAAAGCATCCCCATTCAGTAACGAAAGTTGTCTTGTGGCGATCTTCTTTGGCAATGCAGATCTAATGATAGCTAGAGAACCCATCTTTGAAGGAGTACATCTCCTGGCCACCAACTCCTTCAAGCACTTCATCAGTAAATGGGGTCGAAAATGGGTCATGCAAGCAGGCATCGTTCAACTTTCGTAAATCCACACAGATGCACACCTCTCCAGTCTTCTTGTCCTGCACCACCATAGGACTGATCCATTCTGACTCCTCTACAGGTTCAATAATACTAACGTCCAGCATGCGATCAAGTTCTACCTTGACCCTTTGCTTGTGTCACAGATTTAGCCGATAGGGTCGCTGCCAGACCGGCATAGCATCTGGTTTTAATGGGATCTTCATCTCCCCTAAATCGACCAAAATCCCCTTCATGTCAGAAAATTTTATCGGGAAGACATCTTGAAACTTGTGGAGCATATCAGTGACCTTGCTTATCAGCTCATCATCCCAGTAATCCCCAACATTTGTGAACTTCGGAGTGTCCTCTGTCCCAATGTTAATCTTGCGGAGCTTCAGCGGCTGACTAATTGGGTCGCTTGGCGCATCAGGTGGTACCACAACATGACTTCCTTCTGACTCCGGGATATTCACATTCCGTGGATCATCACCATCTTCTGGCCCACCACTGATATTGAAACACTCCATGAGAGACTGCATCTGGCATTGCATGTGCAGATCCGCAGGATATGCTAGCAGGACAACCTGCAGAATTACATCATGGATGAGCTGTAATGCATTATTAACCTCTAGATCGGCATCCGCAAAACTGAATGTATGGGTAAAACACACTGTGAGCTCCAACTAAGTAGAAATTTCCCCTCGCAACTCAACTGTAATATACCAGGAGTGTGGCATCTCATCCAACGTATGAATAAAATCATGGACCCACTCATCTTTTGGTTGCGATACCCATAGCCGTTGACATTCCATCAAGTGACCACCATGATCCGTCCGCCCATCATACTTCCCAATGTGGTAAACCTCAGTATCACCAAAATGTACCATCATCAATCTTCGGCATTTTGAGCATACATCAATTGATGCCTTGTGTGTCGCCCACCAACGTGCTGGAGCAACCTTCAATGCTTCATTCAATGCCAGCAAGCGCTATGGTTCGAAAACTCTTTCTTCAAACTCCATCAAAAAGTCGGCTAAGCCAGGTAGTCCTTCATATATTGGTAGTGTAACCATTTCAGTCGTGACATGGCATAATGACTGGGTGACCAACCCGCACTTACGGAGTGACACTTCATGCAAGCGGTTCTGCCAATATTCCAGCGCATCATCAGAGTCGGAAGATGCAGAGCTGTCACTGCGCCATCCTAGCTCACCGTTGGTAGTCGGATGTATATAATCTTCAGAAATATTGAATGCATGATCCCATCCACTGGGATCGTCGTCCTTCACTGGCTCTATGTAGCGGCATCCTTCAGCAGGATCCAACGGGGTGATAACTCTGAGATCGCGATTTTCAAAAGTCATCATCCGTCGCTTGAAGTTGATTACAGCTCCACTATCATTAGCCCATCCAATTCCCAACAGCACGTGATAAGAGCGGCTGCCTTTGACAACTTCTATGACATCAAAGTTGGCATAGGTTTTCATACCCTTGATATCTACCACTAGCCGTGGAACTCGCCCAATGGGTGTTACACTAGTACAAAATGAGAGATAAGTGGCCAAAAAAATGACCAAAATCTGCATATAAATGACCACTTTTGAGTTGGTGACCACTGGTAGCAAATTAGTGGCCATATATCACGCGACCAAAAATGTGGTCATATTTAGCTTGGTCATTTATAGCTTATCTTGTGGTCATATATTTGGTCGTATATTTGGTCATTAATTTGGTAATATATTTGGTCATTAATTGTCACAATTAATGACCACATTTTTTGTGACGTGATAAATGGCCACTAATTTGCTACAAACGATCGCCAAATCAAAAGTGGTCATTTATATGCATATTTTGGTCATTTTTTTGGTTACTTATCTCTCACGTTGTACTGGTGGTCGTTTATATGCAAATTTTGGTCATTTTTTTAGTCATTTATCTCTTTTTAGTGGTTTCAAAATATAAATAGGGCATGGTGGAATCGAACCACCAACCTCCTGCCTATAAGGCAGGTGCTCTACCATTGAGCTAGCACCCTTAAATAGAATTCCTTATGGATTGATATGAGAATAAAATTTTCAACTAAATAAATGCCTGCAGCCATGAAAAAAAATGCCCGCTGGCATGATGAAAAATGCCCACCAGCTTATGGAAAAGATGCCTGCCAACAGTGTTAGAAAGATGCCCGTAGGAAAATGTAAGGAGTGAGATATTAACATTGGACACACCAAGATGGAGTCTCCATATAAATACAAAGTTATGAATAACTGAAAATAAGAAGAGGTGCCAATCTATCTTAAAATAACTTTTATCTTTATTTTGATGATTAACTATCATTTAGAGCACTCTTCTCCCATTCATTTACCGTTAAAATTGTTAAATGTAGGAATTTCCATCATAAAAAATCAGTAAACTATTTTTTTATCCCTTTGGTAGCTTAATTGCAAGCCAATGATCATTATTTTCTAATGTTATATGGGTTTATATTGTAGATTTATAAGTTGGATAGCATTCAAAGATTAGGGACACCCCCCCTAATCTACATGCACCAACCCAAACGGAGAGGAGGTTCATCGATGACAAAGTGGGTGAATTTTCCTATAAGTCGTACTAATTTCCATTGCTGACTTTCATGGGTCTGGATCGTCATTACAAGTGCGGAAATTAGTGCTAAAAGGGAGTAGGGGTGGGAGGGGCTTCCCACTCAACATAGTGTCTGAGTTTACTATAAAAAGGTTTTGTGTAGAAAACTACCATGAACATACCTGAAAGTCATTATCTTCAAATTTATTGATGTTTTCATGCCAGAATGCTGGATCCTTATGCATTGGGCAACAATCAAGATTTCCTAGAAGAACTTCTTGTTTATACTTGTCAAAAGAACTTAGCCTTTTAATGTTATCTTTCAACCCTTCTTCCAAAGAATTCAATGCTTCTACTAGATCCTGTACGAATAAATGGATAAAATTATTAGCATTTCAAGATCCTCAAAAGAATTAGCTATCTGTAACACCAAAAGAAATTTTAAAATAATGAAGCTTATGGCCACTCAAAAGAGAAACTGATTTCCAACCTCATCGCTCCAGGCTTGTGATTTTAAGTTTTGCACAATTTGTGGCAACCCAATATCCACCATCTCACTTGCAAATGTCCCTTTGAAAATCAAGTTCTTCTGTGTTAAAAAAACAACCCTTAGGACCTGGGAGCATTCACCAAAGATAGAAACAAATTAGAGGCTCATGAATACAAAATATCTACCTCAATCTCAAATATAACACGCATAAACTCTAGAGGTAACATCACAAACAAATTGGTAATTACCTTTTCCTTTGTGGAACAGTTAACAACCTTCACCAGATGGGTTAAAGTGTGAGTAGAAGCTAGGGCATCCATAGCAGCATCATAATATGAAAGAGGCCATATGCAGAGAGAGGTCTCATAAAGGAGCTACAAGACTATGTTAAAAGTCATACTTCAGTTAATTTTATGGAAAAATTTTCATTTTTAAAAGGAATGGTAGTATTACCTAGGGCTGCAGAATTGTATAGATCATGTAAAGGCAAAGGCCTCTTTTCGCTACCTTGGTTAGTGTTCATAAGCCTTGATCCCACAGGCATACTTAGGGAAACTCCTACATGTTGGTCTGTGGCCACACATGCTTTTGGCATTTCACTCAACTCACAAGCACATGAACAACTGTATGTAAATCAAAGGGCAGGATGTTTTTCTGACACAATATAATCTCTCTTCCTATCTTTGAAGTAATATTTCTATATTTCATACATTTTCTTGTGAACTGGCTTCCAAATTTTGTGCAGTATGAATTATAAATGTCATGGCAGTAGAATGAACCTCTTTCACCTTCATGATCATAACTTGTCCTGGAACCTGCAAACAACCTGAAGATTAAATACTGCACTCTAATTTTGGTTCTCTCAGCAAATTAAAACAATATGGAGATTATTTCTGTAACTTCCATTCACATTCATTAAACCAAGTGAAGTACCTGAATTTTCAGGCCTTTCCTCCCAAACATCCTTTGCACCATTTTTTCTGATCATTTTTTCTCCATCTTCCCTTGTAATGTTTAACTGCATCTGAAGTCATCTTTGCTAGATTTTCTGAAAACCAAATAAGGATATTAGACTTTTGGTTCATCTGATTCTTGAATACCTACAGACCAACCCAGGGAAACCCAAACTATGTAATGTTATCCTTTATTTTCTTTAGCCATACACTTCATTGTTTTTATTAGCTACATGCAAAAGGAAAAATGAATTGAGTACTTTCATTTAAATAAACTCAATAGTAAAATAAAAAAACATATGAATACTACTTGTCGCTATATTTTTTTTCTACATGGTACCTGTTACCAGTAAATACAGGGGCATTTTGGATTTACAGAGGGACTCTTTCCAACACAGATCAGAGAAAAGGAATACATATATTTTGAGTTGAAGAAAGGGCTTCTTTACATTAGCCAGCCACAAAGCATCCCCAGGATTGTCTTCTACATCAAACAGCATTAGCTAAAAGGTCACTTACAGCTATAAAGATCAATTAGGAGCACAGTTTCTAGGTATCCTATGCGCATGTTAAGGTATTCTAACAACCTAATCCTTCAATCTAGGCATAATTTGGGCATTTCTGTGGATGTTTCAGCCTCCCAACAATAATGAATCTCAGATCTAGGCAAGTCTGGGCATAGTTGCAGCAGTAAATAGCCACATTAGACCAATTCTGGGCAGTCTTGTGGGTGAGAAAGCAACAATAAACCCACATCACTTTCACCTTGGGAATGCTAGCTCAAATTCAAGTTCCATTGAATCATATGGTTATCTGTGCACTGTTGTCAACCTCGTCTCCCTCGTTCCCTTTATTTTCTGGAAAGCCTGGTAATCAAAACAATGTTGTCTGTATGAAACTCTGTTTGCATTTGAACAAGGGTCCTTTTGACTAACTGAAATCTGTACAATAGGTTTCAGCCCTGCGGGTGTTTATCCTGTAAATGATCTCAGATTCCATGAAAGTCTTCATTTCCAAGTATTTGGTAACAATTAGGTCATTTTTTTCTAGGTATATTTCCTGGGGAAAACCTCCCTGGCACTTCCCCTCATTTTGAGGATGGTACTCAGGGTAAAGTTTATCATATGGATCTTATTTTTGGTTTACCTATTGCAATTTGAATTCAAATAAAAAAGTGAAAATAAAATGAGTAAGTTAATAAGTGAACAAACTCAATCTCTTTAATACAAAAAAATATTCTCCAAATTTCTTAGAGATGTTGTTGAAAGTTATAGTTCCCTTGAACTTGACCATGGAACTGTCTATGAAGATTTTGGTTTAAAATACTATACCAGATAGTCAAAATTTCAAACAAATGAGCCACTCAGGCAGAACTTTTTGCCGAAAAAAAAACTTACCAGGAAAATGGAGTTTGTCCACTTATTAACTCACTCCTAAATATATAGATACAACATCAAGAGTTGAATGGTTGGGTGCAGAGGGATCTAATTGATCTCCACCTTGTTTGGAAACACAAATCATGAGACTTGGATCAAGAGAAGGAGAATAATAAGGTGCTGAAACAAAGCTTGCTATACCATTAGAGGCAATCAAGCCTATCCCACGCACTAAATCTTTATTTGAACATGGGACAATAAATTTCTTGCATATCTATGTCAAATCATATGGACTACTTGTGACTTTTTTCTTTTTAAATTTACTAGACTTTGAAGATAGATGTGAATTGCCACTTTTATTTGGAGTCTGTGAGGCATTCTCCATTAGCTCAGAGACACAAACTGCCTGTGAGTGACCGCTTTCACGTTTTCGTCTCTTCACCTTTGGAGTTACATCGTTATTCTCTGTAGCCTCCTCTTGAACTGAAGCTCTGTTAAATGCACATTTTCCCTCATTATGTGTCTGAAGCTCTGAAATAGAAAGAAATGTATGATGACAAGATAGACAATGACTTCGGTATGACCACACAAGCTCTAAGCATTCACACCGATACATTCTCTCATCATTCTGAAATTTTGGTTTCCTCCCACAACGCTTGGGAACTTCGGAAGATTCAGATTCTAGACAAGGACCAAATTTCTTTTCCAGAAGCAAAGCAGCCTTAGTACTAGGGAAAATGCCACATTTTGCATTATCTTTAAATTGCTTCACTTGAAACATTTGAATATCATTGTACACAGTATTTTTTGATTGATGAGATCTTAATTTTTGCCACTGAAAAATGGTTGCCTTCAGTTCTCTCTCTCTTGGGTATTTGTCTCTTAACCAGCTGAGGAGCTCCTCAATTTCTGCCTCAGTTTCATACGAAACCCACGTAGAAGCAACTACATTTCCTCCTCCAGACTTTTGTTGGGGTTCCTTGCTCTTGTTCTCAATTAACTCCATCACTTCCCCAGATGAAATCTTTCCAAAGATATTTGGCAGTAGCTTGTTCTCACAATGAAATAAAACATTCATACTTTCTCCCTCGCAAGGCCTCGTCCAACTGCCTGTAACATTCTCATTTTCTGCAAGAGATATCCCTTTATTCTGTGCTTGTGGAACTTCAACCACTAGCCAAGGATGCTTACTGTGCCTACTTAAGGCCCAGTACAATTGACCTATGCCATCTCTTCCCATAAATTCTCTTCGTACACTGGCTTTTGAGAGTTGGGCCTCTAGACTTATGATATTTTCTTGCAAAATATGAATGGCGCTCTGTATAGGGGATTGTAAATTTGATTCAACATCGTGTATTTCTGGACATTTAGAGGGATGAGGCAGAGTTTCAGTACCATGAATTGCAATTCCCCTATCCAAATGAGCATATTTAGCTTTTGACTCTTCTGCTGACTGAGTTGATAAATGAACACTTAAGTAATCAACATCCATAAGCCCAACATGTTCATCATTTGGTTGTTCAACCCTTAAATAAGGGACATCAAGTACTCCAATTTCCACAATTGATGTTAAATTTAAATCTGGGCCTGCCTGCGCTACCTCTTTTTTCTTCTCAATAAATTCATGACAAAGCGATTCATCGGCCTGAGAAAGGTAATTGCCACTGCTCCCAAATGAGCATTCCATATTATGTTCTTTAGGCATTGAAACAAACAGCTGCTGGTCTAGACTACTATCTGGACCGTTTCCACCAATGCCATTTAGCTGACCTGTCATGCTCTCAACTTGATGTGTTTCTTTCCTACTAAATGTATCAATATTTTCTGAAGATTTTCCCTATGATACATTTTCCATCATTTGATCTTTTCCTGCAACACAGCTCTCCTTCTGAACTGGCACATTATGGGTTTCCTGTCCACTTACTAGCACATTACAAACAGGCATAGAATCCTTTTTATGAAAAAGTAGTGATTTTCCAGTTTCATTGGGTGAATATGCATAATTCAGATGCTTATCCACATCAACTAAGCCATTTCCCTAAATTCCATGATCCAATTCCATGCTTCTACCTAGTCCACTATTAGTGGATAGAGCTTTGGAGATCTTTTGTCCATTTTCATAGACAAATTCATATTTTGTCCCTTCCTCCATGGTGACAGAAGCAGCCATCTGTCTAATTTCCATTGTATTCTGATCAGTTGTACAAACTCTTCTGGCACTTTGCTTTGTGGCTTGGAAGACTAGAAGTTCTTCTTTTGCTTTTAGATTTCTCCATTCTGTAGTAAGAGAGCGTAATTTCTGTTGCAGATCCAACGAAATCTCTGTACACTGAGCAAGATGTTCATGAATTGTCATTGAGCTTAGAGCTTCCTCACAAAGAAATCTTAGGAAAATACGCTGCAAACAAACATTCGAAGAATTACATAAGAGACAGTTTGAGGTAGAAAATATTTAAATATAGCATTCATTATGTTTAAAGGGGATTTGAGCAATTAGGGCCCACGAGAATGATATAAATGCAAAACATCAAACTTTTCTAAAGAAATTGACACCGCATTTCATGGATCTTCTAAAACGAAGAGAATTGTTAATTTGTTACTACCAGAAACAACATACAGAAAGGTACATAATTGGGAATGATAAACAAAATCATATATACATGATTCTTAAAAGCCAAGCCTGATCTCAAATTATCCTTTTCATAGTTCATACACAATTCTACACCATGAAATTGTTCAAAACCAAAAATAAAACAATACAATTCTGCACCATGAAATTGTTCAAACCCAAACATAAAACAACACAACAGTCCAGAAACTGTTGCAAAAAGGCCATCTGAATGATGGTCCTTTCTAGAAATTAAGGTATAAATTTCAAAGAATGCTTCTGTTGTTTGCTTGTAAGAAGTTGATTCTTATGCCATTCTAATGTCCAATATTTTATGAGAACTTGCAACAAATTAAATTAAAACAATCACATGACTGTCTTCAAATTTCCACCCAATATTATACTCTTGTTTAAGTTTAAAGAACTTCATAAAGGCATTTTCAATCAACATCAACTATCCAATGAAGTTAACTTATCAAATTTCAAAACAAATTGGAGCATCTTGTTCTGCTATTGAAATCAATTAAGGTGCAATCTCTCACAAATATTCATGACATAACCAATGGTTGAGATCATGGATTATTTTCTCAATTGTTAGGAACCCATGTCTTTACTTTGTTCGTATATTGTTGTTGGATGCATAAGCTTTGTAAGTCGTCCCGTAGTATTTGTGTTAGGATATTTAGACACTTAGGAGTTAGTTAAGATCAACTTGTGTAATATATCCGTTAGGGATAGTGTGTTTCTTTAGTATGCATTAGTATGCATTTGTATATACTTAATCCGACGGTCACGATATGTTTCCGACATAGAGTGATCCGACGGCTCAACTTCTCTTAGATCAAACCTAACCTTGATCCGTGGCTTAACACCCGATTGGTCCATGATCTCTATTTAAAGAGCATGGAGGGTCATTGTTTAGTTGATCGATTATGAGAAGCTCATTTGTAACTTTCTTTCTTTGCATAATAAATTGTCCCGTAGAAGCTATTTGGCCGGGGCCGTGGAGTGTTTCCCTCAAGAGGGTTTAAACCACGTCAAAACATCGGTGTGTTGATCTGTGATCTGTTTGTGTGAAGTGGTTGCTCTTGGTGTTCGGTCCTTTGGTAGTACCCTGTGTACCCGAACAATTTGTTGATCAATAGTTTATGTTATTGTTGTTGGCGCATATGCTTTGTAAGTCGCCCGTAGTATTGTTGATCCATAGTTTGTAGTGGCCCATGGTTTTGACCCATAGTATTGGCACCTAGACTTAATATATAAGTGTGTGTTGAGACCTATGAAGGCACCGTGAATTTATTTGTATTGAGCTTGCTCAAAGGAGGTTTCCCCCTCGAAGTGGCCTGTGATCAATACAAAAGTGATTCTGAGTTTTGTCATTTCTCCTATTTCGCATATTCTTATTAATTAATTGTTGCAGGTGCATCACATCTGGTATCAGAGCACTTTCTTGGGCTCGCTGGGTGAAATTTCTGCCAACAATTTTTTTCGCATCTGTTGCAGGTTCGGATTTGGGAATAATCCCTATCCGCTTAACTGTGGGAAGTACTTGGTCATAAGCCCTAAAACTCGTTGTGAGGAGTACCACGGGAAACCCGAAGTAGTTGGCCCATTGAGAGGACCTGCCAACGAAAAGGGCAACGACCCCTACCTAATTGACTAGTTCCCACCCATGAGGTAAACCAAGAGCTATCGTTTGTGGCAAAGCGGTTATCAATTTTACCTGAGCCGTGGAGTGAGGGGTACTGCCCCAATACGCAAGCCGTCAGACAGCATTGGTGGCCGAGTGAAACCCCTGAACTGTTAGGAAGCCGCACATACCTGGGGTCCATATCTATTTTCAGCTGAACTGTTGTCAATCACTGTTGCGTCATTTCAGATCCAGCCATTCAGATCCATTCTGCAAGTCGTTCCAGATCTAGCCGTTTTCAATCCATTCGGGGCCATTTCAGATCCCTCTATTTCTGCTCACTTCTGGGCCGTTGTAGATTTATCTGTTCCAGATCCCTTCCAAGCTGTAGCCGCTCCAGTCTGAACTGGAAAAAAAAAAACCAGTTTTTTCTCCATATCTCCCTTGTTTTCACTCTGTTTCCCTTGAAATTTTTTGGGAACCCCTGTCATCCCATTCTGCATATTTCATTCCTGAGGACCCTATCCCCAATTCCCCTTCCCAAAGCTCGAAATCCCACATTTGTCTATTTTTAGGGTTTGCCATAACTTCCTCAGATTCCACCCAATCACCTTCAAATTTTACCACAGAGTTCCTTTCTGAATTCTACTTCTTTGTTCCCCTCTGCCAAATTTTCCCATTCTTTCACCCCGCTTCTGAAATCCTCATTTTTGCTTCCCTGTCTATTCGACAGTGTCCAAAACCTAGTCAAACCCCAATTACCCTTCAGATTTTTTCCCAAGTCCAGATTTTCCTTTACTGAAGCAGTTTTTGTTTTTGTTTTCCTACCCCGTCAACCCAAAAAAAAAAAAAAAAAAACTCCTGGTTATGGTTGTCACCCGTGCAAGAGCAAAAACCATGGAAGACGCACTTGCAGCCATCCAAGCCAAACTCCAGGATCTGGATGAAAAATTTCTCGGCCTCCATCTTGAACATTCAGCTATGAATAACAAACGACAATCCGAGTCTTCATCAGACAATGGGTTCTCTTCTTCCAGCAATTTCTGTGGTCCGAAGCTTGATTTTCCTCGCTTCAATGGTACCGATCCAACTGGATGGATTTATCGTGCAGAACAGTATTTCAGTTTGCATAATACTTTTGATGTCAACAAAGTTCCGCTGGCATCCTTTCATTTGGATCAGGAATCTCTTCAATGGTACCGTTGGTACATCAAGGCTCATGAAGAGCCAAAATGGCCAGACTTTTGCCAGCTCCTTTTGCAACAATTTGGTCCTAGTGATTTTGATGACTTCACAGGAGCCCTCACTAAAATTTTCCAAATTGGCACTATGAGAGAGTATCAAACCGAATTTGAAAAACTAGCCAACCACACCGAAGGATTGTCTGATGACTTTTACCGGAGTTGTTTTATTAGTGGTCTAAAGGATCCCATCCGCTCTGAGGTCAAAATGTTCTGTCCCAACACAATGATGGAAGCCCTAGGGTTAACTAAGTTGGCAGAAGACAAGATTGCAGCCCAACAACGATCCAAACCCACTTTTGTTCCCTTCCGAAATATGGGTTCTCAACGACCACCTATACCGCAAGCTCCTCGACCAACTCCTATCAAGCGTTTGTCTGAAACAGAGATGCAAGCACGCAGAGAAAAGGGGCTTTGCTATAATTGTGATGAGAAATTCACTCGGGGACATAGATGTGTTCAGAAAAAGCTCTATCTCTTGGATGTGGATTCTCCGCATGCCTCTGAAATTGGTGATGAAGATCCAGAAACACTGGATGCTCCGGTCGACATTTAGGAACTGCCTATTGACCCTCCATCTTAGGATGACCAACCAGAGATATCTCTCCATGCTTTAGCTGGAATCACCACCCCCCAAATAATGCGGGTCAGGGGTTACTTCAAGAAGCTTCCTCTTACAATACTCATTGAGTCTGGTAGCACTCATAATTTCATTGACCCTCAGATCGCCAAACAAGCTGATTGTTTTATCCATCCTTGCTCCAAATTTGAAGTCATGGTTTCCAATGGGGGCAACTTACCTTGCAAAGGGAAGTGTCGAAATGTGCGTATCTCTATGGGGGATTATACCTTGCGCTCTGACATGTTTTCCTTGACCTTAGGTGGATGTGATGTGGTTTTGGGCGCTCAATGGCTACGCACACTTGGCCCTATCTTATGGGATTTTACTGAACTTTGGATGCAGTTTTCCCTCAATGGACAAAAACACACATTGACAGGATTACAACCAGGTTCTCTCAGCATCATCAGTTCACATCGCATGGAAAAACTCCTCAAGAAGAATTCACATGGTGTCATCGCTCAACTCCATTCCATTCAGATTCAACCATCAGCGGTCTCCACTACTCCTTTGGATCTACAACAAATTCTGGATCGATATACAGGTGTCTTTGCTAAACCAATGGGATTGCCACCTTCTAGGCCAGAAGACCATCGTATTCAACTCCTTCCTGGAAGCGTTCCTCCCAACATCAGGCCCTATCGCTACCCATTTCACCAAAAAACGAAGATTGAAATGCTCGTTCGGGACTTATTGAAGCAAGGTATTATTCGCCCAAGCACTAGTTCCTTTTCTTCTCCAGTTATTCTTGTCCGCAAAAAAGATGGGTCATGGCGCCTCTGCATTGACTTTCGAGCACTTAATCACCTCACCATCAAGGATAAGTTTCCAATTCCTGTTGTTGATAAGCTTCTTGATGAGCTTCATGGGGCTCACTTTTTCTCCAAGTTGGATCTTCGTTCTGGGTATCATCAAATTCGGGTTCATGAGGATGATATCCCTAAAACAGCTTTCTGCACACATGATGGCCATTATGAGTTTTTGGTCATGCCCTTTGGCCTCACTAATGCTCCTTCCACATTCCAGGCCTTAATGAATAAAATATTTCGACCCTACTTGCGGAAATTCATTCTGGTATTCTTTGATGATATCCTCATCTACAGTAAAACATGGGATGAACATCTCCAACATCTGGAACTTGTCATGCAGCTTTTATCTGACCATCATCTCCATGCCAAGCAGTCTAAATGTGTTTTTGGACAGAAGGAAGTTGAGTATCTCGGGCACATTATCTCAACACAAGGGGTTCACGTGGATCGTGCCAAAATCAATGCCATGAACAATTGGTCGCATCCTCAAACACTCAAGAGCCTCCGTGGTTTTTTGGGGTTGACTGGCTACTACCGCAAGTTTGTCAAGGATTATGGGAAGATTGCAGCTCCATTAACTGCTCTATTGAAAAAGGATGCTTTTACATGGACACATGCTGCTCAGTGTGCATTTGACAAACTAAAACAAGTTATGTGTACTACACCTGTTCTAGCTATGCCCGATTTTTCCAAGCCCTTCACTATTGAGAGTGACGCTTGCGGCAATGGACTTGGTGCTGTTCTCCTTCAAGATGAACACCCCATTGCGTTCACCAGCAAAGGCCTTTCAGGTAAGAATTTAGCTGCCTCTACCTATGAGAATGAAATGATGGCTATTTTGCATGCAGTACAGAAGTGGCGCCCATACCCATTAGGGAATCATTTCTGCATCAAGACTGATCACCAAAGTCTGAAATATTTCTTGGAACAGCGTGCCTCCTCCCCAGCACAACAGAAATGGGTTAGAAAATTCATGGGTTATGACTATGAGATCACTTACAAGAAGGGTAAAGACAATATTGTGGTAGATGCTCTTTCTCGCACATTTGATGCCCAAGGTTCTCTTTCAGCTATTTCTATGCATGTTCCAAATTGGTTGCAATCTATTCAACAGGGTTATGTCAATGACTCTTCCTTATCTCAAATCATCCAACGCTTGACCAACAACCCTTCTGTTGTACCAAATTACTCTTGGGATGGTGCTTCTCTGTGATATAAGGGTCATCTGGTGCTTCCCCAGAGCACAGATCTTCAACAGGCTGTCTTCTATGAACTCCATGCTTCTCCATCGGTAGGGCACTCTGGGTTCCTCAAAACATATGAACGAGCACGGCGTAACTTCTTTTGGCAGGGCATGAAAAGGACAATTCAATAGATGGTGGCCAAATGTGATACCTTCCAGCGCAATAAGGGTGAAACAACACTCCTTCCAGGATTGCTCGAACCCTTGCCCATACCTACACGGATTTGGATAGATATTTCTATGGATTTCATTGAAGGGATCCCTAAATCTGGCTGGAAGACAGTGATTCTCATTGTGGTTGATCGCCTCTCCAAATATAGTCATTTTTGTGCTCTCAGCCATCCCTATACAACCTCCTCAATCGCTCAAATTTTCCTGGACCAGATCTTTCGTCTTCATGGCATCCCTTCTTCCATTGTCTCGGATCGTGATGCGACTTTCACCAGTCATTTTTGGACAGAACCATTTCGCCACACTGGCACCAAACTGAAGATGAGTTTAGGGTATCACCCACAAACAGATGGTCAGACTGAAATTATCAATAAATGCTTGGAAACTTATCTTCGTTGCTTCACCTCTGAACAACAACATCAGTGGGCAAAGTGGCTCCCTCTCGCTGAATGGTGGTACAATACCTCTTACCACACTGCCTCTAAAATGACCCCATATGAAGCAGTCTATGGTCAGGCACCTCCAGTTCTTCTTCCATACACCCCCACCAGTTCACCAGTTCAGGAAGTTGACACGGTCCTTTGAAACCGCGATCAGATTTTTTGCATTTTGCGGGACAATCTTCACATGGCAAGAAATCGCATGAAGCAACAAGTTGATCAGCACCGTTCTGAGCGCACTTTTCAAGTCGGCGATATGGTTTTTCTTCGTCTCCAACCGTACAAGCAATCCTCCCTGAAACTCAAAGGGCGTCACAAGCTCACTCCAAAGTTCTATGGGCCATATCGGATTCTTCAGAAGATTGGGTCCATTGCTTATAAATTGGAACTTCCTCCTTTCTTGCATTCATCCAGTATTTCATGTCTCTTGTCTGAAGAAAGTTCCTTGGCGCCAACATCAGTGGAAAAACGATTTTACCCGAACTAGATAATGAAGGATCCATCCTTTTGGAGCCGGAGGTCATCCTCAATCGGCCACACTCGTCAGCTTCGCTCTTGCTCTATCACAGAGGTCTTAATTCAGTGGCACGGCATGCAACCAGAGGATGCTACATGGGAACCACTCCTTCAGATTCAACAAACAATTTCCACATCTAAAGCTTTGAGGACAAAGCTTTTTTAAGGGGTGAGGGGATGTTAGGAACCCATGTCTTTACTTTGTTAGTATATTGTTGTTGGACGCATATGCTTTGTAAGTCGTCCTGTAGTATTTGTTGATCAATAGTTTATGTTATTGTTGTTGGCCGCATATGCTTTGTAAGTCGCCCGTAGTATTGGTTGATCCATAGTTTGTAGTGGCCCATGGTTTTGACCCATAGTATTGGCGCCTAGAATTAGTATATAAGTGTGTGTTGAGACCTATGAAGGCATCGTGAAGTTATTTGTATTGAGCTTGCTCAAAGGAGGTTTCCCCCTCGAAGTGGCCTGTGATCAATACAAAAGTGATTCTGAGTTCTGTCATTTCTCCTATTTCGCATATTCCTTATTAATTAATTGTTGCAGGTGCATCACATCAATGCATTACAAACAAGCATTTCTACTTCTTCAATTAGGAACATCACATAGAAGTTAGAAACTAAATTATAGATACAAGCACTACCAGACTGTGCCCAGTCAACTCAGACTTGCAAATCCTAAGTTGCACGAGTTTCCGAAACAGGGGAATGGTGGGGGGGGGTACAGAGGAAGGGGTGACTAGATATGGTTAGAGGACATCCCACAGATTTTCAAAGGTATGACCAGTTTGGGATGGAAATATATATATATATATATATATGATCTAAAAATAATAAAAAATAAAATATTGAGAATTCAGCAAAAACATGAATGGTGAAATAGAACTAGTTTGTTACATACTTCTACTATTTCTTGGTATGATGAAATTCCCATATCTTCAATCTCTTTAGGGGTTGGTGATTCACTCTGAGATGATTCTATTTATACTGTTATTTTCAAACATACTAAACCAATGCATCTTTTGAACGCTGGAAGAAGCCGTTCATCATAAACATCAATCTTACCAAGGTTGTTAAGAATGGTATAATCATCACATCTGGCCACGACTATCTCATATTGTGTCATTTACTCATTTAGTTAGGAATTAATTATGGCTAAGGCCATCATCTACTATATTACTAGGCAATGGTTAAGGCCAACCTAGTCAACTTTGATACTTAGGGTAAACTTTCTTGGGGAGTGCACCCTACTTATGTAGCCCAATAACCCCTCGTGGGTGGATACCCTACAATACACAACTCAAACCTCATTCGTAAATCATCTTTTATCATTCAACTCAAGCTCTCTAATACAATTGTTTTATACCTACCGAGAATACACCTTTGGCGTTCTCTAGTGGCTGTCACATTTTCTCTTTTATGTGCATGTGTACATCTCATATATAGCACATTCATGCTTGGGCATGTTTGTCTCTCTAGCACACTTCTTTAGTGTTGGATTTTCTTCCTTTTACTGCAGAATTTTGGGTTGCCACTCCATTCGTTTGTCATCCCAACATGGTATCAAAACAGGTGTGAACCTTACCTGCTCATTCACTGTTGTTTTTAGGGTTTTCTCTTAGATGTTCAAGATGGTATTTCTGGTATTTGTGTTTTCTTTCTCTTCTTTGGTCAGTTCCATTAGCCTAGCTAAATCTCGCTGCATGAATACCTTTTCCAACTCAAGAGTTTTCACATGCAAGAAAAGAACTTATGAAATCAAAACAACAGAGGAGAAGCAACAGGGGAACAGTACCAACTACTGGAGCATTATGAAATGTTGGAGGCATGATTCCCCTAGAGGAAATTGGTTTTCATCGGATCATCTTCAAATCTTTTTGGAATTTTATGCTTCCCATTTGCCTTCTGTATTTCTGAAGGTGTGGGTTTTCCTCAGGAAGTTGATGCGTTGAAACAAAATGGTTTCCTTTTAGTTGTGGGAACCTTCACTATGGGTTCAGTAATTGGTTATTTATCACCATTGAATGTTAATTCATATGGAGAGAGGAAACAGTGCTGCTCCATAAGTGAGATTAAGTTGGGTTTGTTATGTTAAGGCCGAATAATTGGATAACTCATCCTAACTACATAGAAACCTTTCACTAAGGATGGGGCCACACAAACACCAAAATTTATGTTGCTTGCTTAGTCAGGAGAAACCAAATTTTCTCATGAAAGAGTCTTACTAAAGTGGTCTCAAAGATCAAAGGGTACAAATGCCCATCTGACCTTTGGAAGGCTAAACAAGATATTATCTCTTCTCAAAGCATGACAAGCTAAATAAATAAAATGTGACCACCTTAAGGTACAAGTAGAAGGACCTTAATTTTGAACATTATTATTAAATTTTATCCAGTCTTTAGCTCCTAACTTTCTTGGCGAGAGGCAGCCTTCTTTAGATCCAATGATTCTTGTTTTTCTAAGAGAGGACTTTTTATTTCTAGTTTAAGATAATAAGTTGCATGTTGGTTTAGTCATTTTTGTCTCCAGTCTGAAATTGGAATTACATGCTAGAGACCTTAGCTTAAGCTAAGTGCTATATAGTCAGTTCAATTGAAGTGTTAGGAAATTTCCTTGACCTATTTGCTACAAATAAGGGTTGGTTACTTATTGTTTTTTGTCAAAGTTTTTCTAAACTGCATGCATCTCAGATATTTCAATGTGTTGGATGTAGTGGTTAAGGAGGTGATGCTACTATTTCCTTTATTTATGGCCTAGTTTATGTTTTGATTCATTCGGCATTCATCCCTTTTGTAGACTAGCACCATAAGACCAAAACCAAGTACCTATCTCCCTGTTCATCCCATTCTTGGGATCATGCAAGCTTTTGATTTTCCATCTATTTTAGCCTCCAACGTCTAAGAAAATCCACGGTTGGATTAATGCCTTCTCAAAGTGATAGCATCCAAACCTCTTCACATAAATTTTTCCATTTAGGAGATGTCTCACTTTTAGGGTAGTGTTCGGTTCCCTGTACAGAATGCCATCCAAACATCCGGTTCATGAAAATGTGAAAAAAGCATATGTGTGTCATCCCGTGTGTGTATTAAAATGTTGGGAGTCTTGGTCCATGAACTAACTGTCTCTGGTGGTGCAATTTTATTCCAAGATGACACAAGATAGTAACAATTACTACAACAAAAGAGGCCTTATCAGTTGTTTCAATGGATTCTGATCAAACAGTTTAGCACTTACAATCTGGCTCATTGCAAACTGATCTATACACATTTTGGTAAACTTATGTGCAAAAGGTCTTTTCATAGGTTATTTTCATAAACCAAACGGAAGAAAGAGTCATTAGAGCCAGTCCTTTTGTGAAACTATCATTTCCAGACTTTAACCTAGTTTCCATGTCGTATACACAAACCCTGTGTGGGTAAGACTTCCCGGTCTTCCTTTACATCTTTGGCATGAGGAGGTGATGGATGTAGTTGGTACTTGGTAACACTCTGGGAAATTTTATTCTTTCTGACAAAAGTAAGCTCGAGGAAGGTTTCATGCTTGGTGCCAGGATTTGTGTAGAACTAGATTTAAGAAACATATTACTGGATAGCATAATCTTGAGGATAAGTGTGATGGGAACTGTCCTAAAGTGTGATAGGACTTTTCATAACAATCTTGTAGTTTATGAAAATATGGCTTTTAGATACAATATGTTACAAAAAAAACAGAACAAACCATCAGATGGCAGAGCATCCAAAATAGTTGCAACAAGGAGGAAAATTTTACACTACCACAGACCAGAGTGGTTTCAAAAAGTGAGAAAGGAGAAAGAAATGTAGTTGGGTGGAAAAATACCTAGGAGAGGAGCTAGCTGGCTCTTCTGCAACAACATTGATTGAAGTAAGAATCCCAAAAGAAGCAAAAGATCAACTAGGTTAACAAGAAACTACCAAAAAAAGGAAATCCAAATGTGATAACAAAGATAGCATGAGACCATAAATACCCATTCGTCAAATTCTCAGATACAACATGAAAGGGAATAATATGAGGAAAAGCTTCAGGCTTTGTGAATTCAGGAAATATTGTTAATAAAGGAGCCAATCACAGAACATGAATGATCAAATCATTGAAGTTCCACCTAAAGGCTAAAGCCAACATCCAGGGTGGTGTTCATTGTTTTTGATAATCTTTTCAATTTTTCTAAGTGAAGATCAATCTCTGGTAGGGGTCATTACCTAGGAGGGTTTGCTAGTGGTCCTGTCATAATTACTCCTTCTTTTTATGATGTTACACTTTGCATGCTTTATATTTTTTGGCCTTACTGTGCATTTAGTTTCGGTATCCATAGGTTGGCCTTTCCAACAATATTGGTAGGGACCTTATGATGAACATACTCCCAGTATTGGCCATAGTGTTGACAGAAACATGGGAAGAATGGCACCCCAGAAGTCTTGCAAGTTTGTCCGCAAGGTTTACCACACGGGAATGTTTCAGTCCTTCTTGTTGATCCTCGAGCTAAAATTTCTTTTGATGAATATAAGGATACTTGTGAATATAGCAGCCATGCCCTAGTTGGATACTTTGCCAGTTGTATAAGTATCCCCACTAAGAACATGATCTGGTCTTTGATTCTAGAAGCTTGGGATCCATTTGGATGGCATTTCCAAGTGCAAGAAAACTAACCAAGAGATTTTTATTTTTAGGTTTAATGAGATCACAAGGTGTGACCATCATGTAGTGCAAGGCAGCAAGCTCTAATCTGTAGGAATAACCCAGTTGTTAATTTGATCAACACATGTTTCCATTGTCAAAGCCAAAGCACCGTATTAAAGACTGTACCCATATGGTTAAGTTGCTGACTACAACCCCTGTACCTCAAGCTCTTTTCCAGGCCCCTCTGGCTTCGAATGCTAGACATGATGGTTGGACATATGTGTGTCAAAAGGGCTCCAAAGCTAGCAAGTAGCCTCAAACCCAAGCCACCCTTCATCTAATTGCCTCTTTGTTGGGCATTAAAAGCCTCTCACATTCTACCAGCATTGCACCCAAAGCCGCAAATTCTAGCCCTTGGATCTCCCAAAGCCATAATGATGTTCAAACTTCAAAGGAATTCTCAATATCTTCCCACATGCTGAGTCATGCAGAGACATAAAACAACAAAGGAAACCTAAGACACTACATGATTTTTTTCCGTTGATTCTGGAAATGATATCCAATTCATTTGGGGCATTGAATCAAGAAGATGGTATGGATATTGGAAATAGAGATAAAGGCAGGATAGGATTTTTCCCTCTTGAATGAAAGGATTCTCTTAGAATGTTCAATATCTCTCCTTCTATAAATACAATGTCAGATGGTTGTGCCAAACATTGAAAGATTTGGATATTGTTTGTTTGCAAAAAGTCAAGACTCGACTTATTTTTATATGGATAGGCTCATTTGCATACAACCCAACTCACAAGGAAGGAAACTTGAAAGGGTGGCATAGAATGAAGTTATCATTGGGTGGGGAGTTGACCTTAACCAAATATTGCTCTACGTGTTGCTCCACCTAGATAGACATACTCTCGTAGTTCCTAAACTTATGCTTCGAACAATGCCTTCAAATGAGCATACTTTTGGTGTTGGATGGCCAAAGAGCTAATGGAGACCAATTGGTTGGTTTGCAGTGATTTTAATATGGTAAAATCTCAATGAGACAGGAAATATTTGCTCCCATACTTGAAGCCCCATGAAGAGAGAACCTTGGTTTAGTCTGTGTGCTAGCCTATGTCTGTATGAGCCCAATGTTTACAAGAACAATGATTCCTCTGATTTGTACAGTACACCATCTAATTTTAGACAAGGATAGAGTACAAAATGTCTTTACCAGGGAAACTTCACTATGGATAATGAAGGGAACTTGGCATATTCTTTTCATAACATTTTCAATAATTTAAATATATATTCTAAAATTTTACCTACTTATATACTGCTCAACTTCAATTTTTTGAAGTTTTGTAACATATTTAAAGGCACTGGCTTACAGCTAGTTTTGAGGGAATCCCCTTAGCATATTATTTTCTAATATATAGCACATACCTCCTAAGGAATATCATTAGGTTAAATGATAAATCTCACTAGGATTACTTAAAAATGTATTAAGATATAATATTTTCTCAGAATGGCAATTTAACCTCAATGCAAACCATGAGCATTGTCTATGTGTCAAGTATTACTATTTGATAAGAATTCGTTCATTAATTTAGAGTAACATGTAGGGAATCAAGCATATAATCTATTTTCAAAGGATACAGGCATTACCTTTTGCAACCTTTGCTTCTTCTCCTCCTTTAAAGATTGCACTGTTCTAGCTAGCCTGGCCAAAGTATCATTGCTAATGTTTTTTTACTGAATACCCACCGAATCACCTAAGCTAGGATGATTGCAGCATATGCGCTGTATAGAATGATTATAAATTCCCATATCCCAGATAACACAGGATGCACACATCTGATTATCCCCACTTTAATGCATCTACCAACATGTGGCAGGTACCAACAGTTTGTCACATCTGATTATCCCCCTTTAATGCATCTACCAGCATGTGGCAACTACCAGCAGTTTGTCACAGGTTCAAGATATGTTTCTTTATTACATGCATATCTAGCGAATGGCTTAACATTGATAGGTAATTGAGCTTGTCTATGTGAAACCAAGGTGTCAAATCACGTGAATGATAGGATTTTCCATGGTTCACTGTTCTATGATTAGTAAAAATTATAGAAACACAATCATCATGCTGGTGGATATTCTACGTGTCTAAACATAACTTAAAATCACAAGGTCATTAACAACCAATGCAAGGAGGTCCAACCTACCTTGAATTAACTTGTCTTGAAATTGTAATCATTTCAATGACATTTACATTAAATTATTAATACTTTTTGACTACCTTTTGACTTACATTGAAAGGTCTTAACCGTCTCTTTTCTCCCATGGATTCTAATTCCAAATCTACCCTCCCTGCCCTTATATTCATATGATTGTCTTCCATGGAAGTTCTTATGATCTTTCTTTGGTGCTCCAAATGATGAGTGAAGTGCTCACATAAAATGTGTAGAGAATAACAATTTATTACAAAGTTTAACCCCTCAAAAGTTGACAATATGTATTATGTACAATTACGAAATCCTTTGCGCTAAACACCAATTTAAAAATTTGGAACACAATTAATGCTATCTGGGATTGAAAAAAACTTAAAGGATTTGTTTTGAGGATACTACATACAAAACTAATGGACAGGAGACATCTAGGGCATTTGGAAATCATGCTAATCTTAACCGGTGTTTAACTAAAAATGAAAATAAATCATATGTCCTATGAGGTGGCCTCCGTAGGTTATCATAATTGCATCCCATTTCCCAAGTATCCTGCAGACAATGGTTCTCCTATAAGATTGAAACATCTGTGATGAATGTATTTATTCTTCAGCAAATTTTTCCAGGGTTCATCAAATGGACCATTACTACAACTAAGGGACATCTATTTAAGAGAGAAGTTCACTAGGGACTCGAGAGGGGAGGGACTGAATTCCAGGATTCCTTTGTTTGGGACTTGTTCAAACCAAAAGAAGGATAAACCTAGCAAGTTATCCCTATAATGATCAATTTATAAATTGAATTGCTGAAAGCTTACCTGAAAACCTTTTGATCGAAAACTCCAGGAACCTCTTGAAGAGCATTTTATCCTCCATCATTGAAATCCCATGCTCGAACCACGGCGAGACCCATTTTTATACCGCTCCTTGGCATTGTGTTCACTCTATGCCTAGTGGAATCCTCCACACTTTGGTCCATTAACCAGTACAAATTCCACCCATTAACATACAATTCCTTTCCATCATGTGGAAAGTGAGATCCATTCTGTTCCACAAAGCTCATTCTTGACTGTGAAAATGGAAGATGGTAAACATCCCCAAAATTCAAGTACATTGATTCCTAATCCAAGGTTTATCTCCTTTTAGTGATCTACCTAAATCCCCTCCTTCGATGGCATCTCGGCTTCGACACCCCTGCAACACATGAGGGTTCCATCTGTTTGAGTCCCAAATGGAAAGGGAGGAAAAGCAAGTTATCCCTATAATGATCAATTTATAAATTGAATTGTTGAAATACTACTTGAAAACCTTTTGATTGAAAACTCTAGGATCCTCTTGAAGAGAATTTTATCCTCCATCGTTGAAGACCCATGCTCGAACCATGGTGAGACCCATTTTTATACCGCTCCTTGGCATTGTCTTCACTCTATGCCTGGTGGAATCCTCCACACTTTGGTCCATTAACGAGTACAAATTCCACCCATTAACATACAATTCCTTGCCATCAAGTGGAAAGTGAGATCCATTCCATTCCACATAGCTCATTCTTGACTGTGAAAATGGAAGATGGTGAACATCCCCAAAACTCAAGTACATTGATTCATAATCCAAGGTTTCTCTCATTTTAGTGATCTACCTAAATCCCCTCCTTTGATGGCGTCTTCAGCTTCGACACCCCTGCAACACATGAGGGTTCCATCCGTTTGAGTCCCAAATGGAAAGGGAGGAAAACCACTACCTCGTCATCATACATTGTCCTATGCAGCCCTGATACTGACTCCCTTCACGGGCGAAACCTGCAAAACCCTAGTCACTTTCCCAAGTCAATATAATTGAGGAGGAAGACTCACCCTCCGAGAGTGAAGAGGCGGTCCAACTGAAGAGAAGATCTTGCCTGGGGTGAAGGACCTATGGTGTCTTCGGCTTCGACACCCCTGCAACACATGAGGGTTCCATCCGTTTGAGTCCCAAATGGAAAGGGAGGAAAGCCAAAATGAAAATAATGTTTTGTGTTTTTCTTGTGTTTTTTTAATATTTTTTTTTTATGTTTTTGTTATTTATTTTATATCTAATAATATATAGCTATATTATAATATAGAACTAATATATATATAACTTGAAGATCAAGCAAGAAAATTGAAGTGCAAAAAGACAAAATCGGGGAGAGTGAAAAATACCTTAGAATGCCAACACTTTGAAGTGTAGAAACAAAGGATTTGGGCAGGCGTAGGAATATGGCAGAAGAATCATTGGCATAATTATATAAATGAGAGATATTGATCGATCTCAAATGCACGTGTTCCAATCAAACCAACCTAGAGGCTTCATGTGTTTCATATGAGACCTCTGTTCATTGCTAAAAATAATCGAAATGTCAGTTTTCAACCTTAACATCCGACCTGTTATCACAATTTAGTGAAATATTTATATATACTCCTCTCACTTGCAAAAGAGTTTTATTTGCGCCACTGTTTTTATTGCCTGTGTCCGGATTCCATAGATTTTTCTTTTTATTATTGTTACTCTAGAACTCTAGGTCGAGTAAAAGATTTTTATACTACTCTATACATTAAACCTTACTTTGGTTAAATCTTCTCAAAATTTAACATTAAAATTGATTTTTTTTAAATAAAATGATCAATTTCTTTTAACTAAGCTTAACTATTTTATAGCCCTAAGGGTTAGCTCACACACACTCTCCCAGCACGGGGAGGTCACGAGTTCAAGCCTTGAGTCCTTTGGGGTTGGGCCTTGTGCTAGGGAGGTCGAAATTCTAAAATATAAATAAAATTTGAAAAAAATAAGAAGAAATTGTCACATAAACTTAAAAAGACAACTTCTGTATGCATGTAGCTTAAAAGTGCTACAATTTCAACCATTCTTGAGGGCTTTTTACAGCATGAATTCGATAGAATCCAATAGAAATTTCGAAGGAATTCTTAAAATTCCAAATAACAATGTTTAAAATCTAAAAATATGGGTTCCTTGGGGTTTTTGAGGGCACTGAATCCATTTATGAATTCAGAATCATTATTTGAACAACACAAAATTTATATTTCTTAAAGAAATCATTGTCAAATTCCGGCCAAAACCCATCAGGAAGTCGAAATCATCGCAGTTTTAGACTTCTTCCTTCTGTATATATGAAATAAGTAGTTTATACAATTTTAAATATCAAAAAGAAATTGAAATGTAAAGCTTTTGTGCTTCAAAGATTTAGTGTTAAAATGTATCTTAGTCTTAATCAATGTATGCACACATACATACATCCTCAAATTTATTAACTAGCAATTACTTCTTTGAGGGAAAACAATGTCGTAAAAAAATCATGATTATATGTAATATGTTTATTTTGAAGAAATTAATAGCATGCTTGTATAATGATCCATTTAAATTTAGTCATAAATGTTATGATTTATCTTATATAAGTATGATTGTAAATGATACGCTCCATTCAATGTGATCTTCTTACTAAAATTGAAATATCAATGCCATCCATTCAATGTGATCTTATTAAAGTTGAGCTCTCAATGCAATCCATTCAGTGTGATCTTCTTACTAAAGTGAACTCTTAATACAATCCATTTAATGTCATCTTCTTACTAAAATTGAACTCTAATGCAACTCTCTCTCACACTATCCCACATGTGCATGTATGCATTAACCATGTTAAACTTTTGAGAGCAAAGTCTCTACTTTGTTAAAACTTGATATAAAAATTAACGAAGGTTCTTGGATTACTCCATTTCACATGTGAAATTATTAGGGAACAAAAATGGCCACAAAAAAGGCCATGATATTCTTCTAAATTTATGCTTACTAGAATCTTTAGAAGAGATAAACATTCATATAGAAAATCCAAGAGAATAACCTAAAAAGTATCAAGATGCCAAAATTAAAGTACAACTACCAAGTTTCATAAATATTAGAGGGAAACAAAATAAATCCATAACTCACACCTCTCATTATAACCAAAATAAATAGTTATGTCTTAGGGTGGCTCCAACACGAAACCTCATCCCATGCAAGTGAGTGAAAATCAATCAATTAAAATCAAGGATTAATATATCAGACTGCCAAGATGGTCAAACGACAATGGTTTTGTTCAAACAAAATATGAACTCAAAGAAATGATCCCTTAGAATATTCTCCTATCATCTAACACAATAGGTATTGGGATGGCCTCAAAGAAATGATCTCTTAGAAGACATGTATTGAAAAATACTCCAAGTTGTGTAGTATTAATGTACAATTTACTAAATTTTAACATTGCAGATGGATTCGGAGGCCCCCATCTGCAGTGTTAAAATTTACAGGGCCTCCGAATCCATCTGCAATGTTAAAATTTAGTAAATTGTACACATTCATTATCAAAATTATAATTTTCCATTGCTAGAATGACACAACTAAAAATGACCAATTGTTTTGTGGTCATTTTTAGTTTAGTTCTTATCTCCTGACCAAATTGGTCATTCATCTTGGTCATTTTTAGTTTAGTTCTTATCCCATGACCAAATTGGTCATTTTTAGTCAGTTCACTTAAAATTTCTCAATTTTGGTCATTTATCCCTTGAAAAAGTTGTGGTGACCAAATGTTTTGGTCGCCTGGTCACTTATCTCTCATTTTGTACTAGTGTTACTTTCGCATGGTTAGCCAATCGGAGCTGTACAGGAGACCAGCTCAATGGGGGGCTCCCCATCTTCTGCCAAGCCTGCTTGGTCAAGATGTTGACATCCGAACCAAGATACAGAATAACTGAATCAACATCATAGTCGCCAATTTGAATATTCATCTGCATCTCCTTACCCGTCTTCCGTCGTTGCAAGGAATTAACCGCGAGCTCTTATCGATCCTGGGCCGGTCGTCGCAACAAGCTTTCAATCGTAGCAAGAGCATTGGGATCTTTTGCCAGGGACAAACAATGTTCCAAAAATACTCGAAGTGTGCTGGACCACCGCGACGGGCTAACCTCCGAAGTAGCATCAAAAGTAGAGGGCATGTCATACATGACGGCTTTACCTCGGTCATTCCCTAAGGCCCATCGTGCCTGAAGAAACGTCTCCTGTTCCGCATCAATATCAAATGATACCTTCTTTTGTCCAGCTAACCGGATCGTTGAGATGTCTTCTCTAGTTGTCTTTCTTCCTCGAGTGACCACAGCAACGGAAGCATCTTGCGGTCTTGGCTCTGCAGAAATTGTCGCGATGTTTGCACCCTGCTGCTGATTCGGTGGTACATTCCCTGGTTTATTTATATTTTGATTTATGTTCTGATTCGGTTGCGGATTCTAGTTCTACAATGGTTGTTGTACTTGGTTCTGAGCGGGCTACTATGCCTGGGGCTGTGTCTGCAACTGGGGAGTGTTCCCGGCCTGCCATCGTGCAATCAACTGTGGACAATTATCAACTATATGATCGTTAACAAAACAAAACGTACACTGGTTCTGTAGAAGTGGGAAGTCTCGCTAATAGTGTCCCCATACCGTACAGTGATAACATTTAATAGGTCCACGACCACCTCGTCCTCCTCTGCGACCAAATCCTCCACCATGTCCTCTCTGCTATCCTCCCCGGAATCCTCCTTGCTGCTGGTACTGTGGTTGGTTAAACTGTTGCATCCCTTTCCCTTGTGGTGCATACTGCGGTTGCTGTACATATTGTGGTCGTGGTGGAGCCATCTGCATCGGAGCATATTGTGGCATAAACTGCAGCAGTTGTTGTTGCTGCAGTACAAACTGCATCTGCGATTGAGGTAGCGGTTGGGCTACCTGCGGTTACAATTCTTGTACGGCACACTGATCGTCCTTGACGTAGAACGCATCACACATTCTTTCTTGTAGCAACCCATATGCACGACAATCTTTGTCATCATGACCCACCAACTTGCAAAATGTGCAATAAAGATTTCTCGGGCTTGTGACCATTTTCTGCATATACGGGCAATTGTCGTGACTGTGCCCATACACCTGGAAGACATGACACCACAGCATGTTGACGTCATTCAACGGGTTTGGCGCACCTGACACCAAATAATTGCGGAAATCCGGGAAATTGTCCTTCATATGCCCTTCTCCTCAGCATCTTGTACACCATACTTCATCGCGTTGTTCCTTGCTTTTCTTCAAATATTGCAGCTGTATAGTCAAGTTAGCGAGCTGTGTCTATATCTGTGACATCCTAGCTGCATTATCTCCAATCGGCGATGCCTCCAATCGCATTGCAATCTCTAGAGCTTCACTGGGCATCGAGATGTTTTGTTGCATCAACAGAAGCCGAATGTGTGGTAGTAGAGCCGCGATGAACCACTCTTTATGTTGGATGGCGCTCATATCAAAACTAACTTTTTCCATCAGTGTCTTGAATCGCTGGTCGAAATCCCATATCGTCTCATTGGGATACTACTTAATTTCCTTCAATTCTGTAATATATTGAGCCTCAAACTTGGGCCTTCTAAATTCGGCAATCAGCCCATCCCGAATCTCATCCAACGACTTCTCTGGGGCTCCTGTAGGGACTAGAACGAATTTCATAAACCAATCTAATGCACGACCTCACAGATTCGTCGCTAACTGTCCTTTCTTAGCAGCAGCATCGGTGATTTGTTTTATGATCCAGACCGCTTCACACAAAAACCAATACTGTTATGGGTTGTCTGTCGCACTCTCGTGGAACAACGGTAACTTAGCATCATCGCCCGCCATTTTGGGCTTCCTTCCTCCTTTCGCTGTACTACTACCAATTAACTTATGTGGAATTGATGAACTTGGCGATGTCGAAGTGGTATTTCTTGCTATCTGAGAGATAGTGAGCAGAGGTGTGGGTACGTTGGTGCTGGGGTTTGGTCCTGCCTCTATCCTGGGCGTAGCATGGTTTTCCTTGTCAGGACTGTGAGGTCGCTTTGTCCCATGTGGCCTTCCTTCATGATATTGCGGTTCGACCGCAGCAGGACCTTCTCCCATCCTCTGCCTCTTTTCCTGTTGGAACCTCGCTCCTCCCCTCGTAAGGCCACTTTCTTCCTCGGCTTCACTCATAGTCTCATCATGACCTGCACCCATCTACCCCTTACCATTCCATGTACCTCCCCCCAATAGTCGCGGTACCCACGGCCTCCGCCCACTAGGATATCTACTGATCAAGATGCATCTTCAATATACCCTTTTCGCAAATAAGCATCTTGATTGACAGTAAAAACCTACCCCAAGGTTTGCAGAAAAAATATCTCTCGGCTTCACTATAGGACTTCTGAGTATCAACCGCAAACTCTATGATATAGCCTTCTAGGATGCTATCGAACCACACTTCGACATCCCGCAATGCTTTATTATCAACTTCCTGTAGTTCCTGAATCAATTCAGGGGTCTAGGTCGTCGGTTCACCACCTTGGAGGTTCCTCTTTTGGAAGGTCAACTTTTCCAACCATTCGAACAATAGACCGCAAATTCATAGAAGAAACATTCGTGCTGACCGTCGTGAATGTATCTACCCACCCACTGATCTACTGTCAATCGAGTGTTCCTGCTTTCCTCTTCAGTGAATTCCTGCAACTTCTGATCAAACCATTCTTGGATCTCCAGTTTCGTCGAGTGCTAGGATTCACAAATGGTATCCAGTGTTTGGAAGTTCGCTTGGATTCACAACTGGTTGTGTCTCAGTTGAATGGTCAGTACCATCTGAGGGATCCTACTTTAATCCAGAGATTCTTAAGGGTAAGACTCTTGGAACGTCATTTTGTTTCCATTACATACATTCATGTTCCGAGAAGTTTTAATCATGTATCTAATGCATATGCTAACTATGTCCTAGATTGGCATTTGTCACATTCATAATGAAGCACACAAATAAACATACATTCATACATTTGTACATACACATATAGTAGAACCGGAGAACCATGGTTTTTTATTAATAACATTTCCAAAATGGTAGTGTCAAAATACAAAACTGGATCCCGTATCTCTCAAAAATATACATATCGATACAAAATATGGGACTCTGAGATGTCTAAGCCCCACGAAAAGGCCTAGCTTCCTCGGCAGGATGTGTCTGATAGTAATAGTGTACTGCGTTGGCTATCCGCTGCAGTAGTCACACCCAAGGACTCGGTAATCCCACAACATGGCGTTGCATGTCCTCTAGCAGCCGCGCTACCTCGATCATGGGTACATTGTTGGTCATGCGAGACAGATTGACCCGCACGGTCTCTAATGTGCGCTCTACTGCAGCACCGACTGCCTCTCCACCCTTTCCCCATCGAAGATGTCTCGGGAAACCCTCAAGTCTTCGCGGATCGGTGTCTATGAGCAAACAATAGAATGTTAATATGTGATTCTACCCCCAAAAGGATTTTTGCATTTTCATATATAATCCAAAAATCCCAAAAGATTTAATACACAAAAACATAAAAAGAGTAACATACCGATGTCTCCCAATGCTGCCCCTTGTTAGCGCGATGCCAGTCGACAGGGGTCCCACTCACTGTTCACACATACTGCAGTCTTCCTGAGCACCGGCCCGGACAGGGTTTATCTCGCTCAGCAACACCTGCAGAGCAGATGAGGTCTCACCCGAGGCATCCAGGAATAGCAGACAAAACCATGTTTCTGCCAAATGAAGGAGGATGGTTGCGGCTATGATACTTAAACTTATTGTAACATAGTGACAAATATCTTTAAGCATTAAAAATTGGCAGTAAAGCAATATTCAACCCAAACATTCATCATTGCAACAACAGTAATTGTAAAGCAAGTATCGCATCAAAGAAACATGACATTATTTGTATAGTGCAATATCACATTATCATAACTAAACAAATTGAACACAGGGATTGCACCAAAATAACTTCATCATATTATCATTGTCAACCCAGATACAACACCTCTGCAAAAACTAGATCTCCGCAATGACTCTTGACATCAAAACATACCCGAAATCATACAGCATCAAAGCTTCACCATCTTCTCCCGTGAGTTATATATATTGTCTCTAACACTTACAATTCTTATCTATATATAGGCTTCCGCCTTACAACTCTTGTCCACTTACTACCGACTTCCTAACTGACACTATGGACAAGTGACCCAATATCTAACTGACTTATCCAAAAACAACCAAAAACCCGCATTCTGCGGTATAGCTAACTCAACATTACATAATATGTGGTCCAAATGACCCAACACCCACATTCCACGGTACAATTGACCCAAAATGAAAAAACATAACATCATTTGTGCTCGTCTTTTTGCCTTATGCAGTATCGCAGCACTCGCGGTGCTGCGAGACTGACCCATCCTAACCACCTGCCAACACCCCTGGAGGAAGCAGCATGTTGTGATCACCACGGAAGTCTAAACCTGCATAGGGGTAGTTTTCAATGGCTATGACCTGTCGGTCCCAACAGTGGAAGAACTCATTTGTGTATGATGATGCCTATCGGCCACCACCCTGTCGTGTCACAACCTCTGCCCACCGGGTCAAGGCTGGGTCGCGGAGACTGTGAGGAGGGACTTCAACCCTCGGACTGAGCCCCGGAACCCTCTCAAAGAAGAAGCTGCATAGAATATAGTTTTATCCAAAGTTTTTTTCCTCCCCACGCTTGCACTCCATTAACTGGGTCTTCATAGATCCCAGTAACGTTGTGCACTAGTCATATACCATGGACTGCATGCACTGTGAGGCGTAGAACATCACCGGCCTTGAAGCCTGGTGTAGAGCTGCCGAACCTGTAATCCTAACGAGAGTAGCCACTATAATATTCATACTTATACTGACTATTGCTCCAATGGGAACCTGATTCCCCACTTGTCGAGTGTTGGGAAGACAATACCGCTCTATGTAGTCAGGAATGGTGATCCCACCACCCACAGTATGAGATCTAAGACTTGCCACTTCCCCTCGATGGGACAATCCAGCAATGAAATAAATGTCATCTACCTCCAAGGAGAGTATTTGACCATCTAGGTTAAATGTTTTTGCGTCTACGTCCCAGTAGTCTATCAAGCGACGAAGTAATTGGTTTTGGGCCCTCAAATCCCCAATGTTCCAAAATTTGAAAATCCCACATGCTTGTAATGCTTGTTGGACAGGAAAATCATTGCGGATGGCCTCATCCACAAGGTCATGTTCCCTTTCTCTCCATTCTAGAACCATCCTGAAAGGAGAAACACAAAGAGTTTAATCTTTTTCATTTAAAAAAAAAACCTTACGATCAAACCCATGGGCTATTTAGCAAACAGAAGCGGGTACCCATGGTCAATGCATGCACTCACCGCGGGTACCATGCCCTACCCGCGACCTGTATATCTGTAGCCAGTGTACAGCATCGTGACCAAATATGGCTTTCCTAATAAAAAAATTTGACCACTAAAAAATGAAATAAAAACTATTAAATGAAAGAGGAGGATGAGATAGCTAACCTGCTCCAGACGGCTCGATGAACGGATGCCCGTAGCTCCCAAAATCAGCGCCTGAAATTCAAGGTGAAAACTAACCAAAAACTCCAAATTGGGTAAAAAGTGAAAATGAATTGTAAACTGTAATTTTTTATTACTATTTATAGTTTTGGAAACCCACTTGTCTATAGTTTTCATCGTTTTAAGCCATTTTGGACTAATGTAATGTCTTGGAGTAGCATTTTGAACAGATTTCTTCGACGAGAGTTTTTTGTTGACCATTTCACACCTACGGCAGGTATATTTTCACATTGGGCATATAGGTTAGATGTCATTTTCACATGCATTATGCATTTGACCTTTTGACCATTTTTCATTAACCCTAGGTGTGACCCCGCTTCTTAACCGACACAGAACCTTCACACTATTATAGAAGTGTCGTTATTTGACGGTAGGGCCTTTCCGAACATGGGTGCCCTAGTTAGAACCCATTTTTCCTTATGGTTCCCATGCTGTCATTTTTCCTTAAGATCGGGAGTCCTTTGTAGTTACACCATGACTTTGCAGTAGAGACTCATACTCTACTTTGTCTTGTGCTGGCCATCTCCCATTAAGGAATCCCCCCATTTGTATCAATTTGTGATTGCATTGCATCATCCTGCTTGTCACTTGAGCCTTGTGCTAGCTCCCTCTTACTCAGTTGTTAGCCTGGTGCCAGAGCACTTTCCTTGTCGAGCCCTACAGAGCTTCCATTTTCCTTTCACAATTTGATGACCTTCTGACCCTGAGGGAACACCCCTTGAGTGTCCACATCCTGCACATGCTTCCTTGCATTGATCATAGGTATGTTACATTGCTTGGGACTAGTCTTCTCGCCATTTGACATTCATTCCCTCAATTGTTGTACTATAAGCAATTTTATTCTTTTTCAAGATTTCCAAATATGAAAAAGACCAAAAAAATCATATATTCCAAAAATCCGTACGGGAGAATATTTACTTCTTTTTGTTGGCAGTTGTTGTGTCGCCTTTGAACAGAGCATTCATTCCACCCCATACATTATGAGGCGGGACTATAGTCAGACCTTATGAGCTGTACTCTTTTCTCAGTTTTACTCCACTGATTGGTTAAGCTTCCAGTCACTATGGAGCCCTTTTGTTGATGCTTCTTGCATCGCACAGTGTTATGCCGAGTCTATGCTGCCTGATTCTATTCATCTGCTCATGCTCTTGTTCAAATGAAGTCCTGAAACTAGCATCGGCCACTCCTCAGATCTCTTAACTATTGCATGTCGGCCATCCTTATTGAGTCAGTTCATTCCATCTGACTTCTTCCAAATATTTCAGCATAGTTGTTACCTCATGCTGGTTGATGGGGGATTACTTAATGCACTCCTTCTAGTGAGTTTCGTTCCATCGAATTCAACCCATTTATTTCGGAATTGAGACTTAGAGTTCGGTTGAGTACCTTGAGGCTTGCAGCCATTAGTGGTAGGTTCTCTCGTCATTGACAGTTTTGGGAATACATCAATGTCCCCTGATCGATGGATTCATCTTAGTGTTCGACTTCAACACATCTATTCGCACTCTGATGATTGTACTCTGTGCCTTGATGCTCATTTTCATTATTGGTGGGTTGTCTTACTTCTGTTAACGGTATACATCATTGACCAGTAATCAGACGATGTCACATCAGGTTCGACCTCAACACCTTTATTCACTTGATGTGACTTGCACCGTAGATGATTTGTGTAGAAGACCCTAGATGATAGTGGCATTCAGTATGCTACTTATGATCGTGACTTTACATCTAAGATATCACCTCTCAGACATCAACAGTTTGTGCCTCTAGTTTGCACCAGTTGTTTCCTTTCAACAGGAGACCGTCTCTTACTATAGATGGTTATCTGCTATGATCACCTATGCCATGTATTCATTATGTACTACCTATTCATGGACATTGTATCAGATTGTTGTACTATACCGACATGTATTCAGAGATATTATTGTATTATGACGAGTGAGATGTTCTTTCCAGTTGTGTCTCCATCACTCCACTTCTAAGATTTATAATGTATTTCGGCCGTTGTAGCACCATTCTCTGACCTCACTGTTGACGCAGAGTCTATCAACAGGGGTTCATTCTGCACTATCGCCAACAAACTATCAACCTTACTCTCTTATACATTGGACCGGAAAGGTGTAACCCTTTCTAGCAACACTTGCAAAGAAAGTGCAGTCTCACCCGAGGCGGATAAGAGGGTTGCTGGAACCAAGCTTCCGCAGTTGTGTAGAGGATATGTGCACATTAACCAGAGATTACAGCATTCATAACATATTATTAACTAATCATCTGCAATATACATCATTCATAGTTTCTAACGCATACATTTAGAACATACTCAACAACACATTTGCATTAATCAACAGAAAACATTCACATAAGCCATTATTCATCATCACATCATTGCACAACAACAAAATTCATGTCATAACTGAACATCTTCATTCATTCATCAAAACCTGCGGAATATACTTCGTAGAACTGTCAAGTCATCATATCGCGGATACAACCGAACCCAAAAGACAGGATTAATCTCCAAAACTTCGATGCCCTTAGGCTTACAATCCTACTCTATTTATATTCTTCTATCCTATTACAAAATGGCCCACATGGCCGACTTGACTAATCTAACAAATCTTATGCTTCCGCAAAAACGGTGAAAGGTCCTTTTTCCACGGAGTGACCCTTTCTCATCTGTCGGCTTTCGTACTTACTACGAATCTATCCCATGCCAACAAGCCCCCAACACAATCTTGTGGCTCGTCCTGAGTGACCTTAGCTAGACATAGCTGGTTTGTTGTATTGTTGTTGGAAGTCGTCCTAGGTGGTGCGGATCCGATCAACTATCTCTTTTATTGATGCTCGGAGTTGTGCACTTTCTATCACTTGCTGCTCCGTTGGGTGGTCACATACCTTCTGTCGTACCTCCTGTAATTTCTCTTGTACCCGTTCCATCTCTAGAACTATTCTTCCTATGAAGGTCTTAGCCTTTGTCTGAAGCTCGTCCAATTGCGCAGCTCGTCATTGCTTCCTTTCATGGGATTTTTCGGCTCGCTGCTTCATGCTTTGTAGTTCTACAGTCTTTTCCATCTGCATCATTGTGGGCATCACCTTAAATGATCCCTTAAACATTTCCAGCTTCTCTTCAGCTTCGCGGAGTGTTCTCTTCAGTGCAGCTAACTGGTCATCCTCGATCAATATATCCCAGAATTCTATAAGACTCACTACCACTTTTTGTGCTACCTATTCCATTTCCTGAATCTCTACCACTGCTTCCTCTATCGCTTCCTGTCGACTTTGAACCTGTGCTGGTGGTGTGTTGGGTGTTACTCTGGTCTGGAGCTCTACATTTTCCTCCTTGAGTTTAGTAATGGCGACTCCTAACATAACAGCCTGAGCTGTCGGGGTGACATCCGGATCTAGCGTCGTTGTTTCACATGCTTTTGCGAGTGCTATTTCTAACCTTATCCATTCCTCTCCAATCTTTTCCTTCGCAGTGAGTGCTATAGTTTGTTCTGTGATGAATTTCTCCTTCTCAGCCAAGGATTTTTCTAATTGTGCCTTCTCTTTGACAGCCTGCCCTTGTGCATCTGGTACCGTGCTGTGTTTATCTCGAAGTTGTTGTGCCTCTGTCTCGCTGTGTTGTAGTTGTCTCATGTAATCAACCATCTTATTGTGCATCGTACCCTCGCAGTCGCGGATTTCTACACTTGTTGCCACTTGGACTCGGTGTAGTGTCAGCATTGGAAGTAAGTTGAAATCGAGCATGGCCAAGTCATCCTTCTGAAGCTCCAGGTCCAAGTTCTCATCACTTGTCAAGAAGGCGTGGGTTTCAATCTGGACTATGCGTTTCTGGGTGCCCACATCGACCTCGAATCTAGGATTCGATAGCTTTTGTTGGATGTCCCCATGTGGTACCTTGATGTTGATTATTGTATTTGCCACATTGTTTAGAAAATCTGCTATGTACTGGAAATTGTCTGCAGAATGTTGTGTAACCTTCCGACGGTTATGCTCTACAATCTTTGTAATACTATCCAAAAACTTGTCGGCCTGCTGCACAATGAGCACTGCCTATGTGTTGCTACCGTTATGGTCCATTCTGTTCTTCGTCCTTCATTCTTCCTATTGGAGGTCCAGTTTTGAATCTGTCAGGGTGTTGGCTGTTGACGCTTCATCGTAAACAAATTCTACCGTCTAGTCCTTTGCATCGGTCTCTTGTTCTACGTTCTCCTTCTGGTTGGCGGAAGCTTCATCTTCCTTCACCGGGTCTCGTCATCTTGTTTCCTGATCCTTTTCAATGTCCTTTGGATCTGCAGGAACCTTCCAGGTGTCCGCCCATTTGGAGATGATGATATCGAGCTCAGCCTCAGTGAGCTTGTACTGTGTCCGCATCCATTGTTTGTTCGGATCTGTGTGAGCTCAAAGGTAAATCGTGTGCGCTTCGATGGATACCTAGGAAATGGGGTGATACTTTTTCGCAGCTTGCAATGTGATCCGCGGTATCATCTGTGCATCCATCCGCATCCTTTCGAGCAAAATATAAAATTGGATAATATTTTCCTGTTGTTGCTCTTTGTCGGTGGTCACCCATAAATTCTGGTATCGCACACCCTCGCACACTTGCGGTTCTGTGGGATCCACCCCCTGGTAGTCGTCTGGTTCCCTCCATGATTTTAAGGCAATGAGGAGGAGTAACCATGAATATGTGAACAAGCGTCCATTTTCATGTGCATCGTACGCGTCCTCGGTCAATTCATGTAGAAGGAACTGAGCCCAGTTCATCCGTTCTCCTGTGGTGCACCATTCCACAGCTGCGAGGACACTTGAATTACATTGCAACGGTCAGTTTTTCCATGTTACTTTGACCGCGAGTATCTTCGCCGCTACTCTAACTGCTTGGTTGTTAATTGTTCTGATCAGTTAGCCTCAGGAATCTTTCTCTACTCCATATTTGATGGCCAGTTGTTCGGCTAGCTTCTTGTCATTGTCCTTACCCTGGAAAAACTACGAAGGCTCAACCCCCTCTTGAGGCAGGCCTGTGACTCTGGAAATGAGGTCGGCTGTGACTGGGATTCTCTTGTGCAGCCAAAGGGATCTATCATGGAAGCATGCAAAGAGTTTCTTGACACATGCGTTGACCTGTGCGAGGTTCCCAAAATGCAGTAAGAGGGTGATGCCAAGCAACCCTGATCGTTCCAACCCCAATGCCCACTTCTTAGGTTCCTTCGTAGTCGGGCCTCCTACATGGGGGACGTCCTCATAAGCTTCCATGTACTCTTTAAACTTAGCTAGGTCATGGTCAATGTATTGCAGTCTCTGCAACTTGGCGGTAATATCCTCAATCGTAGTAGTCCCTGGGGGTACCAGTGCGACGGCAATGGGGTATTTTTTTGTTCTTGTTGATCCTCAGCATGGGAGGCCCTGCCCGTCAGGGTGGAATGTACTCTAAGAGCATGGGGCCATCGTATCCATATTGCACATCTTCAGCAGCTGAGGGCCCTGCATCGTCCTTCGCAAACTTGGTGGATGCCCGGGTGGCCTTCTTTTTCTCCCGGCCAGAGTCAGGGGTTCGAGTCGTACTTCGTTTCTTCTTGTGTGGGATGGTAGACATGACTTCGGGCTTCTACTGGACAATTGGTGTGGCATGTGGTCTCTCGGTGCTGGTGCTGGACACATACACTTCCATTTGTCTCTTGGAATACTAACGTAGCTGAACATGTTTCCCCTTCACCTCCTATATACTGGCCAGTAGCATCCATCCGTTTAGGGGTCATAATTGTCAAATCTCATCGGGATTCGCCAAATCCATCGGATGCGCTGGATATTAAATCCCAAAGTTCTTTGGTTTGACGTTGTTTGGTGTGGTATAACTACGACCTTTATTACCTTAAATGCTGGATTAGACCGTCGCACATCGTGGCAGCCTCCAGCGAGCCTTTATTACTTTTTTTTTTTACATCGGCACAGCGAGTACCACTATGTCGACACGTCGTCGTATCGTTTGCTTCTTTGCTGTAGCAAACCTTCATCGGTTTCGTTGGGGCATTGTTGTGTACTTCTCAATGTCGTTTGTCAGTGGTTCTGTTGTGATCATTCTGCCTATCGCAGTTGGAAAGTATTGCTGGTGTCTTAGTTCTGGTTGGTGTGGCCGTGGCTTGGACGGCTGTACATAAGGTTTCTTTAATGGTACATATGTACTTCTGGGGTCATCGTCATCTTCAGGCTCTTCGACGACGTTGCAATGCCCTATTTCTAGTGTCACAGTCCTTTGGAGTATCGTTGGTTGTCCATTAGGTGCGACTTTAATAATTTTTACGCAGATCGTCTATGACACGGTGTGGGATAAGGGACTCTCATCTGAGAATGAGAACGATTGGATGAAGCCAATGGTAAGTTGCTCCCAAGATGTTGTCCCATGTCGCAGTTCTACTGCAACATACCAGCACTGCGGTACCTCATCCAGCGTGTGTACAAATGCATGTACCCACTCGTGTCATGCTCTCGATCCCCATCAATGTTGACAGGCATTTAGATGTGCCTTCGGGTCTCCCTGTCCATCATATTGCATCTGGTCTTCCTTTGTTGTTTCACCGAACCGAACCTCCATGAGGCGTCAACATAGTGGCCAAGATGTGATGTTTGATTTATGCGCTGCCCACCATCACACAGGAGTATCCTTTAGGGCTTTCTCCAGGGCTAGAAGAAGTTGTGGCTTTGCCACCTTCTCCTCAAATTCGGTGAGGAACGTGTCCAAGTTGGGAAATCCTTCATAAGTAGGTAACGCATACTCCTCCGACTCTACCATTCGCAGAGTCTATGTTATCCGCGCACATCTTCGAAAGGACACTTCATGCATCCGGTTCTGCCAATTCACAAGGGCCTCATATAAATCGGAGGATGTTGAGCTGTCACTGCGCCATCCTAATTCTCCATTCGTGGTGGGGTTAACATAATCCTTAGAAATGTTGTACAAATTATCCCATCCTTCTGTAAATTCGTCTCTAGATGGCTCCGTATATTGTACTCCTATAGAGATGTTATTATTCCTCTATACGGAAGTGTCGTCATTTGTATTGACAAGTGTCGTAACTTGTTGTGATGGGTTATTAGACCACCAAGTGTGGGGTCGGCCCGAATTAATGTAACCATGGGTTATTAGATTGAGTTAGACAAGTCGGACCTGTTAGTTTATTGGGAAGGACGGGACAAGTATAAATAGAGATCAAGAGATCTCTATTTGATCATCCCATTACTCACTCTTCCATCACTCGGCAAGTGGCACACATGTGAGGAGGAGGATCAGTTGCTCGGAGAAGACTATCTCTTGTACTTTGGTTGTATCATTACTCTTTCTATCTCTGAGGAAGTTGTGGGATTTTTCACCTTTATGGTTTTCCCCAGTGAAACTCTATGTGTCTATTGTCTCATGTGATTGCTTAGTGTGATTGATATGCATTGTTATACTTGATATACTGTACATGTTATTCTCTCAGTAAAGATCCTAGAGTATATTGAATTAATGCTAAAAAATTAACATGGTATCGGAGCTTCCCTGAGAAGAAGACATTGTGGAGTGGCGGAAGCTAGGGTTTCTTGTTTATTGGGTTTATCTCCATAGATTTTGGAAAAGCAGCAAGGTAGATTGACTCTACTCATCAAGGAGAATCTCTCTGTCCAATCAGAATTCAATTCTGAGCACTTTCAGTTTTGGCCCTAAACATTAGGGTTTCCACAAAAATAGGATTTTCTAAAATCTGAAGACATAGCTGGAAGCGCCTTGGAAAAGTCAAAGTTTAGAGCTTTGGATTGATATTTTTGGTTGGGTGAAGCTCCGGGAAACTCAAACCCTAATTCAGGGTCCTCCCTAGTGAATCCGGGAAGACTAAAAGGCATTTCTGAAGGGTGAAACTTTGAAAATCTCAAATTCTGAATATACCAAGCTAATCAGCTCATCAAGGCGCATCTTTCTATCCTTTCATAAGTTTGAAATTCAAGGTTTTAATTTTTAGGGTTTCTATGACAAACCCAAATCCGGGACCAGATCCAGTTTTCAGCAAATCAAGTGGTAAGACCTAAATATTTTCTATTTCCATTTGAAGTACTCTTTAAGATGTCTCACCACACAAAGCTTGAGGATAAGCTTCAAGAGGCTGATAACTTCCGAGCATGGAAGCATAGGATTGGGTTAATCCTGAAAGAAAATGAGTTGGACACTTATATAAGTGAAGAGATCCCCGTCCGAGAGGGAGAAGAGGCTAAGGCTCTTCACAAGAAGAACTTGGTCAAGGAAAAGAGGATTATTACTGATTCTATCAAGGATCATCTCATCCCACATGTGTCATCTCTGAAGACACCCAAGGAGATGTTTGATTCCGTAACCAAGCTATTTGAAGGGTAGAACATAAATCGGAAGATGACCCTGCAGAACCAATTGAAAGGGGTAAAGCTTCAGAATGGAGAGACCATTCAATCCTATTTCTCTAAGGTCTCTCAAATCAAGGAACAACTCGAAGCTGTGGATGAAATTGTGGATAATGGTGAAGTTGTCATGACCACACTAAATGGGCTACCTAGGTCATGGGATTTCTTTATTCAAGGAATCTATGCAAGAAAGAAATTGGTCTCCTTCAGTAGATTGTGGGAGGAATGATTACAAGAAGAGGCTAGGCTTGTAGCCCGAGAAGAGAAGATGGGAAATGAAGATCAAGCTCTCACAACACACACCAAGAAAGGAAAGTTCAAGAGGGAGCATTCTCATGCCAAGAAATCTTCACACTACCATCAACATAAAGATAAGAAAGATCTCAGATGCTTCACATGCAATAAGAATGGACACTTTGCTGCAAATTGTCCCAAGAACAAAAGGGGCAACAACAACAAAAACTTCAACAAGAAGAATAAGAATAACAAACGAAGATATCATGCTCATGCTGCTGAGGATGATGAACCTCCCAAGAAGAAGGCTAGATTAGAAAGTGATGACTCATCAAGCGAAGATGAACATGTTCTAATATTTTCTCTCACAGGTACTATCTCTCATGGTTGAAATGATTGGCTTATTGACAGTGGGGCTTCCAAACACATGACTGGATTTAAATAATCTTTTGTAAACCTATCTGAACATGAATCACCCCATAAGGTAAAACTTGGGGATGACTACCAATATCCTATCAAAGGAAGTGGTGAAGCTTCTTACAACCTAGAATCTAGAAAATACTTGAAGATGAAAGATGTGTTATTTGTACCTGGGCTCAAGAAGAACCTACTCTCCATCTCTGCATTGGATGCAAAAGGCATGAGAGTTGCATTTGTAGATGGCCAAGTCCTAATGTGGCCAAAGGGTAAAACTATTGATGATGCAGTGGTGATTGGAGAGCAAGAGGGAGGATTGTACAAATTGAAGGGACAACTTGAACATGCCATGGTACATGAATCCATGGAGCCAAGTGAACTTTGGAATAGAAGGCTTGCACATGTGTGCTATAGAGCACTACCAATTGCAACTAAAGCTGTAGAAGGCCTTCCTGAAATCAAAACAAAGCATGAAGGTGTTTGCAAAGGATGTGCAAAAGGAAAGAACATTAAGAAGGCATTTCCAAGCAGTGAAAGCAAAGCTAAAGGAATCTTGGAAATTATCCACTCTGATGTATGCGGTCCGATGTCATCCAGTTCTCTGAGTGGGTATGTATACTATGTCTCTTTCATTGATAATTTTTATAGGAAGACTTGGGTTTACTTCTTGAAGAACAAAGATGAAGTGTTTGATAAGTTCAAGGAATTCAAAGCCTTGATGGAAAATCAAACTAATAAGAAGATCAAGACATTCATATCCGACAATGGTGGAGAATTCACTTTAGGTGATTTCAAGAAACTATGCAGTGATTCAGGGATTAAGAGGGGGTTGACTGCTCCCTACAATCCACAACAAAATGGAGTTGCAGAAAGAAAGAATAGAACAATCATGGAAGTAGCACGGGAAATGTTGCATGACCAGGATCTGCCTATGCATCTATGGGCAGAAGAAACTAGGACAACTGTATTTGTGTAGAACAGAACACCTCACAAGACATTGGACAACAAGACACCAAAAGAAGTCTTCACTGGTAAGAAACCTGAGGTCAGCCATCTCAGGATATTTGGCTGTCCAGTATATACACATGTTCCAAAGGAAAAGAGGACAAAGCTAGATCCTTCAGGAAAGAAGGGCATCTTTGTGGGGTATAGTGAAAGCTCGAAGGCTTACAGAATATACTTTCCAGGGTTCAAGAAGATTGATGTCAGTAGGGATGTAACATTTGATGAAGACTCAGTGTTCATCAAGTCAAGAAAGGCACCTGTTGAAGATCATGAAGAACCAAAGGAAAACATATTTCAAGACACCACCATGAATGAAGCAATTCCAGAAGCAGATCGTGAAGTTGAAGATCCACAAAGACCTATAGATCCACCCCATGAGAATAACTCTCATAAGAGGAAACCTACATGGGATAGAGAGCTCATTCAAGATGCAGAAAGATATGGCATTCCAGAAGAAGAACACAGAGAAAGGAAAAGGACTAGATCACATACCAGTTATGTTGCCCGACTTTGTGATATTATGAACAAAGAACCTTCCAGTTATGAAGAAGCAACGAAAAAGAAAGAATGGAAGGATGCCATGGATGAGGAATACCAGTCGATCATGAAGAATGATGTTTGGGATGTAGTCCCAAGACCTAAAGGGAAGTCTGTGGTGACTTCCAAGTGGATCTACAAGATCAAGCATGCTGCAGATGGAAGCATAGAGAAGTACAAAGTAATATTTGTAGCTCGTGGCTTCTCCCAGAAAGAGGGTATAAACTATGAAGAAACTTTTGCTCCTATAGCTAGGTACACTTCCATCAGAACAGTACTTTCTCTGGCTGCAGTGATGAAATGGAACATACACCAGATCGATGTCAAGACAGCTTTCTTGAATGGTGTAGTCAAGGAGGAAGTGTATGTGGAGCAGCCACTTGGTTTTGAGACACATGACAAAGAGTCATATGTGTGCAGGTTGAAGAAATACTTGTATGGCTTGAAGCAAGCTCCTAGGACTTGGTATGGTAGGATGGACAGCTTTCTATCCAGTTTAGGCTTTACCAAAAGTAAAGCAGATTCCAACCTTTACTACAAGGTTGAGGAAGACAATCCAGTGATACTACTTCTGTATGTGGATGACCTATTTGTTACAGGAGAAGATAGTTTGATTGCTGATACCAAGAGGAATCTTGTTGCCGAGTTCTAGATGAAAGACTTGGGGATGATGCACTATTTCTAGGAATGGAGGTGTGGTAGAGTGCAGATGGGATCTTCCTTGGACAAGGGAAGTATGCAGTAGAGATCCTGAAGAGTTTCGGGATGATGGACTGCAAGGCCTTGCCACACCTATGGCATTGAACCTGAAGCTTCTGTGTGATGCTTCATCTAATCCGGTTGATGTCACTATGTATCGTCAGATGATTGGGTCCTTGATGTACCTGATGAATACAAGACCAGATATTTGCTTTGCGGTGAACACATTGAGCCAGTTCCTGACAGATCCGAGGAGTTTTCACTTGGTTGCTATAAAGCATATTCTGAGGTGCCTGAAGGGTACAATTGATTGTGGGCTCAAGTATGATGCGAATCAAAAGTTTAACCTGCAGGGTTATGTTGATTCGGATTGGGCAGGTAGTGCTGCAAATAGGAAGAGCACTTCTGGGTGCTTCTTCAGTATGGGATCAGGTGTGATCTCTTGGTTTAGCAGGAAGCAGTCCTGTGTAGCACTGAGTGCAGCCGAAGCAGAGTATGTTGTAGCTTGTTCATCTAGTTGTGAGGCAGTATGGCTCTGGAAGCTACTGACTGAGTTATTTGATCTCCCATTGGAGGCTACTGGTATCTTTTGTGACAACTAGAGTTGTGTGAAGATGTTTGAGAACTCGGTGTTCCACGACAGGTCGAAACACATTAAGATCAAATATCACTATATTAGGGATATGGTGCAGAGAGGAGCAGTGAAGCTCATGTATGTTGCGACGGATGGGCAGATTGCAGATGTGCTGATGAAACCACTAGCCAGAGTGAAGTTCGAGTACTTCAGAGAGAGGCTTGGTATTCTTTAGATTGATGACACTTCGAGGAAGAAGTGATGAACACATTTTCTAGAGCCATTCCAAGCATGATGAGAGGAGGATCCTTCACATGGCTGTGGATGTAAGCGTTGGATGATGAGCATCAGTACGATGCTCTAGTTACTACTCTATATATGCATCATGTTGGATGCTTGTTATGATTAGTTGGATCATGTATTTGTGCATGTATCAGTTGGATACATTATTATGATCAGGTAGATCATGTATGATGATATGTATCAGGTAGATACATGATATGCATCAGGTGGATGCATCGATGATCAGGATGATCACACTATGATGACATGCATCAGGAGGATGCCTTGACATGATCAGGTGGATCATGAATGACGAGTCCGAAGGCACATATGCACAGAGCCTTTCCGACATGGTGGTAGATGTGTTCTCCCATGTGCATTGATGTAAGTGCAGAGCCTTTCCGACATGGTGGTAGATGTGTTCTCCCATGTGCGTTGATGTAAGTGTAGAGCCTTTCCGACATGGTGGTAGATGTGCTCTCCCATGTGCGTTGATGTAAGTGCAGAGCCTTTCTGACATGGTGGAAGATGTGTTCTCCCATGTGCATTGATGTGAGTGCTGAGCCTTTCCCGGATGGTCAGAGGAAAGTCCTTCCATGCCAGTGAGTGTAAGTGATGTGTTGTGTGCATTTGGACTGTGCTTCGTGGACGACGATCAATATGATTATGAGTATCAGGATGATACTCTGTGGTCGTGGAAAGGTTGCGCAGTTACATGTAAAAGATCCTGGGAGATCCGATAGGTTGAGTAGCATGATCGTAATCAGTCTTGGGATGCTCTTTTGAGGTTTTGTTGATGCACATAATCAGTCCTAAGGATTCCACAGTATGGCCAGTGATGATGAAGACCTACAGATGGTGGGCTTACATCCAGTATGAAAAAGGACTGGCTCTGTAGAAATCCCTATGACGAGTAGATTGGATATTGATTGAGATAGCAGCAGCAGTGACAATGACGATGATGCGATGACGATGATCCAGTGACGATGATCCAGAGAAGAAGACTTGTGCTAGCAGATCTGTGTCAAGAAATACCTTCCTAGTTAAGAGGGAGTGTTGATGTATATGTAACTTCAGAATGTATTTCACCTATGTATATTGTACTCCTATAGAGATGTTATTATTCCTCTATACATAAGTGTCGTCATTTGTATTGACAAGTGTCGCAAGTGTCGAACTTGCTGTGATGGGTTATTAGACCACCAAGTGTGGGGTCAGGCCGGATTAATGTAACCATGGGTTATTAGACTGAGTTAGACAAGTCAGCCCTGTTAGTTTATTGGGCAGGACAGGACAAGTATAAATAGAGATCGGGAGATCTCTATTTGATCATCTCATTACTCACTCTTCCATCACTCAGAAAGTGGCACACATGTGAGGAGGAGGATCAGCTGTTAGGAGAAGACTATCTCTTGTACTTTGGTTGTATCATTACTCTTTCTATCTCTGAGGAAGTTGTGGGGTTTTTCACCTTTATGGTTTTCCCCAGTGAAACTCTGTGTGTCTATTGTCTCATGTGATTGCTTGGTGTGATTGATATGCATTGTTATACTTGATATGCTATACATGTTATTCTCTCAGTAAAGATCCTAGATTATATTGAATTAATGCTAAAAAATTAACAATTATCCTCTTTTTAAAGTTAATGATCGCTTGATTCTCCATAGCCCAGTCTATCCCCAGCAGTACCGGATAGGGACTAGTGTTATCCACAATCTCAATTACATTGAAATCCGCAATATATGTCCTGATCCCTTCAATTTCAACCAGAAGTTGACATACCCGACCGAGCGGGTTGACCTTGCTCTGGTTCACTAGTTGCAGCTGTACTGGTGACCAAGTCATCTGTGGTTTTCCCATTGTCTCCCATGTTTGTTTAGTCAGGATATTCACATCCGAACCTAAATCCAAAATGATGGAGTTGACATCAAATTATCCAACTTGTGCCGACATCTGCATCTCCCTACCTGTCTTCCTTCTATGTATGCGATTAAATCTCTGTTCCAGTCGTGTGCCTCCCCATCGTCGCAGTGTACTAGCTATTTCTTCCAGTCCGTTTAGGTCTTTTGCCAAGTCTAGACAACTTTCCAAGAAGGCTCCTAGGGTGTTTTCCTTCTTTAGGGACTTTGTTGAGTCGAACGTCGGTGGCATGTCATAGATTTCTTCCTCAAGAGGTAAATGCCTCCTAATCCTTATTGCCTCCTGCGCTTTTAGGAAGGAATCTCTTTCCACTTTGACATCAAAGGTTACCTTCTTCCGCTTTGTTTGTGTTGGTCTAACATTGGCATGTGACCTATTGCCACCTGTCACTGCCCCTCCTCTTGTTACTATACCATCTTTTGCAGATATACGCACTCCTTTGGTCGATGCCCTCTGGTCTAACAAATAGTACACCATGGCATGCCTCCTTGACGAAGGGAATTTGGTGCCCCCGCATGCAAACACTCACTGAATTCTGGGCAGTTGTCCTTATGATGTCCCTCCCTTCTGCATTTGATACACCATATGTCTCCACGGGTCTCCTTGCCCTTCTTGATATCCTCCAATTGAAGTGTCAAATTGTCCAACTGTGCTTGAACTCTATCCATTCCTATTCCTGCATCACCAATTGGTGAAGTCTCTAGTTTCATCGCGATTTCTAATGCTTCTACCTATGTTGTGACTTTTTGTTACATCAACGGCCCTCGGATATGCGATACTAGTCCTACGATGAACCATTCTTTATGCTGCAGCTCATTTATCAGAAAGCTCACTTTCGCTATCAATGTCTTGTATCGCTGGTTGAATTCCCACACTGACTCATTCGGGAATTGCTTAATCTCCTTAAGCTCAGTAACATATTGTGACTCAGATTTTTGTTTTTTAAATTCATCAATCATCGCCGTTCTGACCTGCTCCAATGTTTTGGCTGCAGTCCCTACTGGAACCTTTACAAACTTCATGTACCAGTCTAACGCCCAACCCCTAAGGGTCGTCGCTAGATGTCCCATCTTTATCGCATCATCCTGAACTTGTTTCACGGTCCAGACTGCTTCGCATATAAACCAATACTGTTCGGGATCCTCGATCCCATTTCCCTAAAATGTAGGCATCTTTGCCTCGTCTTCCATCCTAACGTTGCTATTATTGTTGTTCACTGAAGCTCTACTCTTGCCGCTGCAAGTAGGGAAACTCCGCAAATAGTTTTGATTTCTTCCTATGAAATTCGGAGTAGTGTGCGGGGTCTAAGGTACTTGGTAACTTACGATCTGACCTCCTTCTGCCTCTGGGGTAACCTGGTCGACGACTTCTCCGCAATGAGGTTGCTTCCTCCCCTGTGGTCCTGTCCTGCGGTTCTTTGTTCCGGTCCTCTCAGAAGATTCTCTCTCAGTCCTCCTCTTCTTCTCAGGACATCGGAATATTGCTCCACTTCTCAAGAGACCACACTCTTCGTCAGCTTCCCTTTCAAATTCGTCGTCGCTCATGTCCGTCAGCTTCCCTTTCAAATTCGTCGTCGCTCATGTCCATCTACCACATATTTCTATCACACTTGCATTTACGCGATACCTTCACCCTTGCACACCAATTCTTCTACTCATCAGATGACATCCTCAATATTCCTTTTTTGCAGACAAGCATTTTAATCCACAGTTTTAACGATGATGAAAATCTTCCTCTTGGCCCCCTGAAGAAATTTCTTTCGGTGTCGCTGTGTGACTTGATAGTATCTACTGCGAACTCAGTTAGGTACCCTTCAAGGATACTGTCTACCCAAAAATCAACAGCTTATGATACCTTGTTATTGACCTGCTTTAGCTGTCGCACCAACTCCGGGGTCCAACAATCAAGTTCAGTCTTCTGGCTGTGGTTCTTACGGAACATCAACTGTGCTAGCCACTCATGCAATAACACCGGGAATTCACAGAAAAATATTTCTTGAATATCTGAATAAACGTATCTTTCTAACCAATCGGTTGTTGTCTGTTTAGGATCTCGTTTCTCACTTTCTGCGAATTCTTCTTCCTTCTTATCGAACCACTCCTGGATCTCTAGTTTCGTCGGGTGCCACATCATATCGTCTTTTCTTCTTCCTTAGGTCTCGACAACGGAACCATTTGTTGACGCAGAGTCTATTGACAGAGGTTCATTCTGCACTGTCGCCAACAAACTATCAACCTAACTCTCTTATACACCGGCCCGGAAAGGTGTAACCCTTTCCAGCAACACTTGCAAAGCAAGTGCAGTCTCACCCGAGGTGGATAAGAGGGTTGTTGGAACCAAACTTCCGCAGTTGTGTAGAGGATATGCGCACATTAACCAGAGATTACAACATTCATAACATATTATTAACTAATCATCCGCAGCATACATCATTCATAGTTTCTAATGCATACATTTAGAACATACTCAACAACACATTCGCATTAATGAACATAAAACATTCACATAAGCCATTATTCATCATCACGTCATTACACAACAACATAATTCATGTCATAACCGAAAATATTCATTCATTCATCAAAACCTGCGGAATAAACTTCGCAGAACTATCAAGTCATCATATCGCGGATACAACCGAACCCAAAAGACAAGATTAATCTCCAAAGCTTCGATGCCCTTAATATTAGAATCCTACTCTATTTATATTCTTCTATCCTATTACAAAATGGCCCACATGGCCGACTTGACTAATCTAACAAATCTTATGCTTCCACAAAAACGGCGAAAGGTCCTTTTTCTGCGGAGTGACCCTTTTGCATCTGTCGGCTTCCACACTTACTGCAGATCTATCCCATGCCAACACTCACACATTAGGGGGCATCTTTTACAGCGTAATTTTCTGCCTTGTGAGCATCAACATTATTTGGCCTTCAGGATCCATTTCACTGACTCAGATTCACTTTATGTCCTTCAGAAACACGTTTTCCCTATTTTTCTTCCTGTACACTTGTTGTCCCATTATAGCCAGCATGCACACGAGCTGTTCCACTATAGCCTGCGGGTACCAAGTAAAATGGTAAAAATCATTAGAAAATTACTTTTTACTCCCAAAAAGTGGTCTTAGGGTGACCTTTGGCCCTCCATTTTCCCCGAAACAAATCGATGTGTCCTTTCACTTACCTTTGGAAGGCTATATATTGAGCTCTTATGGCATATGGAAGGGAGGAGAAAGAGAGAGCAAGATAACTCTAGTGGATTTTTTCCGTGACTTGAGTCTACACTCATTGATCCTAGTTGTTGTGGATTCCTTATATTCACCTTCCAAACTCCTTTCATATTTTGAGTTTTCCATTACAGGAGGATTGAAGTGGTGGAGGCACAAGTGGAGAGACCCAGTTCTTGGTTTAGATTGGTTGCCAGCAAGAGGTCATATATTGTACTTCTTGTTATTCATTAATGGAAATACTCATTTTTTCGTCCAATTGATATTGTGAATATTGTTTAATTACATTGGGTTATATTTGCTTATTATATCATGGATCATGCTATTGATTACGCTAATGTATTTCACATATTATATGCACTTGCTTGTACTTGTTGTTGAGACTAATTTGCAGGTCCAAGTGTAGAAGTTGAAAGCTCAACAGGGATCTACATTGAACATCCAGTTGAAGGTTGGTCTTTTCTCCATTATCTGAGAATTGTCATTTATATATCATTGTATTGGGAATTGAGTTATTTTCTGGTACTCAGTTGTCTATTGTGGTCTACCCCAAGCCATAGGAAGTTTTCTCTGTAACACATACAGTATTCTTCGACGGATTGGCGAGAACGCTTTCTAGCTCGACATTCCTGCATGCCTGGGTCTGCATCCAGTATTTAATGTGGATCTACTTCGAACATACCATGCACCCTTGTTGGGACAGAATGACTAGAACCCGAAGACATCCATCCAGATGTTCAGGAGCCTCTTCCTTGCGACACCATTGTGGGACGACGAGTACGCCATACAAGGACGAACACAATCCCATTGTTTCAGGTTTCCAAGGCTAGCCAGATCCCCTCTCAAGGAAAGTGGTACTCTATTACTGAATTGACCGACAATTTTCCTCATCTTCACAAGCAAACAATGGGGTCCACTGTTTATTAAGGAAGGAGGTATGATTTGCATTGCAGTTGGCAAGTTATCGGCGTTGATGCAACTTCGACAAGTTTCGACTTCGACACGACTTCGACTCGACAAGTTTCCAATCCGACAGGTTAGCTCCGACAGGTTTCGAATTCGACACACCTCGACACATTCGCACCTTCGACATGTTCAACAACCTCACAGTTTGCGACATCGACAAGCAACGTCGACATGCGACCAATGACTGTCGAACTTCGATAGATTGTCTCTCTATTTTCTGGTCGACTGTAACGATTGAACTGTTCTAACTTCTTTGTAACTGAACGTAACGAGAAGGAACCCAAGCATCTCAGAATTCTATATAATCATGTATAATATTGTAACATAGAAATCTTATCATGTCTTATACTTCGAAACTGCTCGGTTGTAAAGCAATCAACTCATTTTCCATATATGGCCTCTTAGCTCATCTCGTTTGCCGAAGAGGGGCTCTAACTTCAACCATAACTCTTTTAGAGTCTTCAATACTTCGATGTGGAAGAGTATATCTCTGGAAATATGAATACACATGAAACCAAATGGTTCATCTAATCTATTCAGATACTTGGTTTTCTCCATAGCTGAATGTGGTTCAGGATCCTTTCCCATTGTCACCCTGTACAGTGATTTGTTGCGCAATACCTTCTGCATATCATCGCTACAATAAAGATAATTGAAGGGTGTCAGGATCCAGAGAGAGAGAGAGAGAGAGGAGAGTTCGAATTGTCCATTACAACTGCTGGAGCGAATACAAGGTGAAACTGTTGCTGCTACTAAAAAAATTGTTGCAACTGCTGCTGCACTCAAAAAATTGAATAACCTGCAAAAAAATCAAAATAACGGAGGTAGACTACTACTAAGCACTGGACAGTAGGCACTTTTATCCGGATCCTTCACACCTGGATAGAGAATTCAATGCAATGGCACCAGGATTTGCTATGGAAATCTAGAGGCTTCTAGTGTACTACCGAAAGCAGTTTCTCAACCTATTCGCTCAATGGCTCTGATACGACGTGAAATTCTATGTCACAACAAATCTATAGAGTTGAGCATACCTCACAAAGAAAGAATGAGTAGAAAATTTGAAGAAGAGTGAAAACTCCATTAAAAATTAGTAGAATAATAATAATGCAATAGAACTCAGATAGGAGCAGAATAATGTCACATGTTCCAATAATCAGTATAATAAACAATGTTGCTACAATGGATATAATTCAAATCATACAGGAGAATTTGAACCTCAGTTGGTCTAGCATAGGGATTATCACCACTGGAGTGCTTCGGAAGACTCAAAGTCAACTGAATTGAACCTAAACTCAACTAACTGAAGTCACAATCAGTTAGCTAACTAAGGAGGGTGCAATAGTGAGTCTATCATGCATGCCAGTCAGAAAAAGGTGCATGAGGCTACAATCAGTGGCATCCAAAGCTCTAACCCCCCACAAGAGTCAGATAACTCAGGTGGAATTTACTGGAACACTCAGTAGGTTTCTATAAAATAGGGAATTGACTGAAGTGGTCCTAAAATGATGCATGCAAGGCTTGGAAGGTGGTAGATGGATCCTAGATGACATCTGCACACCACTAGGGGGGAAATGACATCATCAACAACTAGGAAAAATCAATAATGATAGGTAGGACAAGGATGGAGTATTGAAATATCCTAACATAAGAGTGGTGCAAAGAGGGTGCACTAAGAGAAAAAGGAAGAGAGACTAAGAGGGAGCATCGAGTAGGAGTAGGATATAGAAGATTTGCATATCAGAATACATGCAAGAGAGTTATTTGTAGCAGATATTGAGATGTTGCAGAAGGTTTGAAGAGATGGTTTGAGGATTTTCCAAATGTAAGAGTTGTGTTGGGGCCATGTTGGTACACAACTTGGGGATTGTATTTATTTATTTATTCAATGCAATAATGACTCAAATGATGATTTATGAGTAACTAATGACTCAATTAGAGTATTTTAGAGGTTAGTGGGAAATTAGGTAAATAAGGAGTTATGGTTGTAACCGCCTTATGATTCTTTATATTATTTCCTCATGGAGATGTGAAAAGTATATTTGTGATTGTATTGAGTGATATTGTCTTGGGATTGAGAGATTAAATTAGGGTTTGAGTCTTTTCCTTCTTGCTTCTTAGGAAAGGAAAGGTTTGTACAGTTTTGTTTTAAGATGAATAAATGATCCAGATTTTTTTTGTGCATTTATTGTACATTATTCTTCTATTTTATGTTTAGGAATGAAGATCTATATGATCCAGATTTTTTTTGTGCATTTATTATACATTATTCTTCTATTTTATGTTTAGGAATGAAGATCTATATATGTTTATTCTTGTTGGATGGAAATGGCCAACATAGATTCATTTTGGATTGTTCATAATACATTGTGATTATAATAACCATCATTTAAATATATATAAGTATAATTTAATGTTAATGTACCCTATCACCATCATGTTTTCCTTTCATTTATTATACAAATTTTATACTTTAATGAGTAAATGGCAATGCCTATATTCTATGCCTTTATTCAATTATGAAGTTTTCCTTGTTCCATAGTGTGGATGCACGTAGTTTTTGATGAACTAGCATTATTTTATAGGGTATGCTCTTGTCTCATCTCATGTCTTAACAAGAAAAAGGCCCACAATCTCATATTGTATGCATTTGATTGCTAAAACTGCTCGCCAACTTTTAGAATATGTTGCTAATGATTATATAACTATATTTTTTATGTGAAAAAAAAACTATGTTTGTCAACCATGGGAGTGATCTTCATCATGTCATTTTGCAATATCTGTTACAAGATATCTATTTTGCATATATTTGTTTGCAATCCTTGCTACAATATCTAATATTTTTGTGCATACTTTTGCTACAATATCTAACATTTTTTCTGCATTTTTCCAAAATATGATAAGGAAATTTTTCCATTTGTTAAGTAAACAAGTTTTACTAGGTACCCCATGGGAGTGATCATATGTTATTTTGCAAATATTTGTTTATTATCTCTGCTACCACAATATCATGTTTTTTGCATTTTCTTTCGACATTGACAAATTTGAAGCAAAATTATATAGATTTTATATGAATATTGAATTTCTTTCCAAATTGTTTTATGGATTTGAAACAAGAAGAAAATGCAAATATTTGTTTATGATCTCTGCTACCACAATATCATGTTTTTTGCATTTTCTTTCGACATTGATAAATTTGAAACCAAATTATATAGATTTTATGTGAATATTGAATTTCTTTCCAAATTTTTTTATAGATTTGAAACAAGAAGAAAACATATTTTTTGTGTGTGAAGATTGAATTTTATTTTCACATTTTTGAAATGAAACAAAATTATATAGATTTTATGTGAATATTGAATTTCTTTCCAATTTTTTTTATAGATTTGAAAGAAGAAGAAAACATATTTTTTGTGTGTGAAGATTGCATTTTATTTCCACATTTTTGAACAGAGCCATATTTTTTGAGACATATTTTTTTGTGTGAAGACTGTGGGAAAAATTATATTAAACCTTTTCATCTTTCTTTTTTGGTTAAGGCAAACACCGTCTACATCGTTTTTTTGGTTCAAGCAAATTCTTCATCTATATTTATTTTTTGAATTAACTTTATCCAAGTTCTATACAAAATTTAACTTTTTTTTAAAGTGTAATAACTTCATCCTAGCTTTATAAATATCATCATATGTAATTTTTTCACATTAATTATAAAATTACAATATGTCTATGTAATTACGAGGATGCCAGTTTGGGTTCCTCTTCTCAGTTTGTCATTACATTTTTTATATTTATCAGTTTTTGAGGATGTTGGAAATGCTTTGGGCACTTATATGAAATCATGTCTTGAAAGAATAGGTTTATGTACATATTCACACATTTGTGTTAAGGTAGACTTTAGTAAGGGTTTTTCAAACAAAATGATTTTCACATGCAAGAACTTGAAATACGCAAAGGTTTTGAATTGTAATAATACAACATTCCAGTGCACTTTATATCATATTCCAAGACATTTGCACACTACTTTTCCCATGATTGTGTGTAAATATTGTCTATAATTTGTTTATTTAATATTAAAGTTTCTATTTTTAACAAGCTTTGGATTTTTTGTTTTTTATCCAGTCAAATTTAATAATGTTTTATTAAATTATTCTTATTATTTTTACGTAAATTCTTTTGTCTAAATACAAAGAGGTGGGGACTAAGTTGCATGCAAATCTTGTTTAAAAGTATAAACACCCATTTCATTCAATTTCGATTTTTTAGGCAAAATCTAGACTAAAAAAGTGTGAATTTAGCATTTCAAAGTGTCAATATCAACATTTCTATAGTGCACAATTGAGTTCCGAAAGTGGAAGTATTAGGTTTGAAAAGTGTATTTTTAATTCCAACAGTGTCTTTTTTGAATACTTATGAACCCTAAAAGTGCATTTTTTAATTATGAAAGTAAGAATTTCATTTCAAAATGTGTGAATTTCAATTAATTTTTTTTGAATTTCGATTTGAAAAGTGCATTTTTCATTTCGAAAGGTGCAATCATTGAATCTAATTATTTCAATATCATAATTTTCATCTCCAAAACTATGATATTTTATTCCAAAAGTATAAATTTTAATTTTATAGTTCTAAATCACGATTCTATAAGTGTCAATTTTATCGTTTCATCTCATATCTCATTTCCATTTGAACGATGTAATTTTTTTTTGTAAAGTTCGGTTTCTATTAAATCATATTAGTAGATGTCGTGGGGATGAACAATGTAAAATTAGTTGTCCACTTGTTCTTCATTTTTTAGAGAATATAAGTGTCATATTTTGCTATTATCCAAGACTTTGGCTTCTATGCATATGATATTCTTCTTTTGTTTATATGGATCCCTTTTGTACATTGCCTTGAATTGCTTTGAAAAAGTACAATACTATAATGCACCAGTGGTCATCATGACTTGTTTTAAATTATTTTCTCACACATAATATTCAATATCAATATTATACTTAACAATATTTATAATAGTAATCCTCCTAGACCATTTTGTCAAGAATTCTTCGGTAACATGTTCCCATTGATAAAAGAACTTGTTCTGCCAAACCCTACATTAATAATATAAAGGAAAACGATAAAATGTGCAGTTTGAAGAAGAAGAAGAAACAATGTATACAATGAAAATCAACACTTCCTTTATTCAACACATAATTTAACATACTTATTTATACATTAATAAGACAGCTGGAATATTTCATTGGGATAAGAACCCATCAACCTCTATCCATATGAACATCAATCCCACTCTCAACATTATGCCCCATTTTCTCTTGTTGCACCTTAACTGCTGCAAGGCCCTTCTCATTTATTTTTATCCTACCCTTAGTGACCATGCGGATATGATGCTATTTACATCAATGGTCATATTGTTTTGTGCACCAACAACCCAATGTTGGTTTTTATTTAAACAATTTATATACAACACCTTGAAGTCCTTTGTTGCTCCTATTGGCTTCCACCATTGCACCTCTACTTTGTAAGACTCAAAAGTAGCATCTGAATCCTGACAAATATCACCAAGCACCCTACCCAAACATTTTGTACAATCCGTCTTTAGTGATTGCACAATGACAATTTGGCCCTTTACAACATCTGCCCTTGGAATGAAATGATCTATAGGTTTGTTGCATGTGGGTCCAACATAGCAATTCTCAAATGCATGAACATTTTCCTTCAAGTAGGAATCCATAATTTCATGTGAATATTTTGTAGGTGCACTATTATGTATGTCCTATCTTGTTAATGGCCAAATATTAGTTTTTGATAGATCAACAATCTAGAAGGGGTTGTCTAAATATTCATATATATCCTCCCAATAACTTAAATTTGGATGCCAAAATTGTTCACTTCCCTTCTTAATCCCTCACATCCCAAATGAAATATATGTTTCCTTGTTCCATATTTACTTATTAATCATGTAAGATGTGGAGATTTATCTAAATTTTCCACTACAATTTTATTAAGACTAGCTACTATTGCAACAATATTTGACCTATATTTTTGCAATCCCCTATTACCATGCATAGCTCTCACATCACCATTCAAGAACACGATTTTATAATTGTAAAAAGTGATCCTTCCATGGAATTTATACCATGCATTTTGACATACATCTATTGTGTCCAATCTCATTGTAAATAAACTTCTTATTTTCTCATCTCTTTTAGAAAAAGGAAAATTTGATGCCATAGAATTTAAAACATACTCTTTGTGAATCTCCATTTATACGATGAAATGTTTTCACACATTCAACTATAGATTTAAGTGAAAATTTTGATATACAAAAATTTGAACAATGTTCAATGCCAATTTTTTCAAAGAATACAACTTCATCAATTCCAACTCCATAAGGTTAGCTTGACTTTATTTTAGAAATTATAGTTCCATCTTTTCCACTTTACATAATTGTATGGACTTGTTGTCTTAAATTTGACATATGTAAATTCACAATTGGAAGTACCTAGAAGCACCATTTGCAAAAGATATATTCCAACAATCTTCCAAAAATTGGCCATGTCTTCTTTTGTGTTCGTTCTTAGTATGACATACAAAGGAACATCATTGAGGTAAAGCAAATGGTTTGCAAGCCATCTTACAAGAGAACCTTCAAATAAATCACAATCCTCACAATTGTTAAAGAATTTTTGAATTAAAATTCCAAACTCACTACCATCTAGTGGCTTAAACTGTACTATATCTCATTCAAGAACACTTGACACTATTCCCTGAGCAATCTAAATTGGGTTTAAAGAAAATTGATGTATCAAAATAACCTTCTCTCCCACAAACTTGATATTGTGATTTTGACTTGATATTTTCTTTGCACCTTAAGACTGATTATTGTTTTCAACAAACAATAATGTACCTATATTAAAATGTTCGATTTTTTTATGTGGCCATAGTACAAGGCTTCCACTACTTAATTATGGGGAGCATGCCATATAAGAAAACACTACTTCATGCACTGGAATAACAAAGGAGAAAGCACCCAAAAGTGTTCCTTCAATAAAATATTTGTCATTGACATTTGTTCTGAAACCTATGAAAGTGCAATCCTTGCATTCTAAACATTTATGTAACAAATTAACCTTCCTAACGATTAAAAAAGACCTATTGTCACTTAGAATAATTTGTTCTCCACTCCTAGATTTAGAAATTGGTATACCATTCACCTCATTATGTTGAAGAGTATATCCAATGTGGTTAACAATCTTATATGTATGCCATTGAATATAACCACCAACTGCCTATGACATTGTATTCGCACCTACTGATGCATAGGGAAATTGAAGATATCCATTTAAAACCATAGTAATGTACGTTTATAACGATACATCCATTATGAATGCCGATAATATGAAATATCTTTCTTTCTAGAAAAGAGATTCCCTTAGAATTTTTAGTCCATTCAAAAGTAGGTCAACACATTTTTGAGAACCCATATTCATTTAAGAAGACATTTTTGAAATACAAAATAGCAAGAACTCAATAAAAATACATATAATTTAACAAAAAAAATCAATTAATTTAAAAAGAGAAGAATATTCTCCATGAAATATTATCAATATCTATGTAAATATTTTTTTTGTTTAAATGTTCTCTTAGTTTAATGTTCTTTTTTCATTATGGGATCCAATAAAAAAGCCATCCCATGTGGTGGATCTCTATGAAAAAGATCGATAAGAGTGAAAAATATTTTCTCATTGTTAAACGTGTCCTTGTCCAAGGTCCTATGGAAAGGAATATATAAAATAGTGACCTCTAATTCATTGGTATTTACCATATGATGGTTCTTTAGGATGATATGAATAGAAGGAGCACATGTTCCTGTCAAAAGGCATCCAATATGGTGGTTCTCCAAAATTTCCCCATCAGAAAAGGAGGTACCTCTCACTACTCAGTGGTTCCTCTACTCTCATTCTCTAGGAGATGATCGATGTGAGAACGAAAAATCAATCTTTCCTAAAATGGAAAGAAGTGATAAGATAAAAAGTGACCAATCCCTACTCAAACATGATACATGTGTTTCCTCTCTAGAAAGAAGATGTTCATAAATATAGTAACAAATCCCTCTTGAAGATGTACTATGTTATTGTTTTTTGAGAAGGAATTGATAGCAGAAGAAGTGGATGATCCTTCCTAAATAGGTCCAATATAGTGGTTCCTCAAAAGGGATCCATGCGATAAGCAAATACCTCTCACTCCTAAAAAATTCCTCTGTTATTTTCACTAGAAGGCAATCAATGTGATGACGATAAGAAAATACTTCATCATATGATATCGTATAAGAAATTCCTCTGTTATTTTCACTTGAAGAACTTGGCTTCCCTCTATGAGCTCATTTTTACAAACCATGCCCAAGATTATCAAAGGAAGCCTTGGTGGCATTGGGACCCATTAATGATTGTTATGTGTAACAATAAAATAATAATATCTGCATTTACGGATGCACTTTGGCCCCAGACATCCAGCCCAAGCATGTTTATTACAGGGTGGTGATCATGGAAATAACATACCATACAACAAAATATGGGGCCAATGTTAGATTGAAAGAGCACAATAAAAGCTTGTTCCCATTGTACCCTCTTATGATTGGGGCCTTCACTTTGATATATTTAGCCGCAACATTGGAGTAGGCTAACGAGATAGACTTTTTAAAATGGCAACTTAGGGAATTTAAAGTCCATGATCCAACTGACAAGATCTTTAATCATTTCAAGCAGCAAGGCCTTACTTGGCCATATTGTTATTAAGATTACCTCGAGGAGGAATATTGCAAGCAAGCTGTATACTTTTACACTGTGTAGACATGTAAGAATGATGCTGCTAAACATGAAAAGGAAAAACTTAATTTATTAAGATCTATTATGGATGTGATAGGAGCTTCAAACCCAGGGCCTTCATCGACTAGCTTTACAACAAACTAAAACACTAAAGATTGAAGAGTCACTAGGTACTTTAGGTAGCCAACATACAGGTAAAGAGGATCAAAGAGATTCCTTGGGTAATAATCTATCAGAACCTTAAGGATGAACCAATCCTTACTTAAGCAAATATTTTTGATAATGTATAAATAGAAGAAAGAGCGGTTATTCCTTCCTAAAGGGGTTGAACACAATGGTTTCCCAAAAGTGATCCATAAGATAAGGAGGTGCCTCTCTCTCATAAACATGTCCCTCATTTTGTTCTCTTGGAAGTGATAGTTATGCGAATGCACAAAGAATCCCCTCTCACACTGTCCCATAAGAATATTTAATGAAAAAGGTTCGATCGGGTAAAGAGTCACTAGCCCTTACTAAAATAGATCGAATGTGGTGATTTTTTATGAGAATATCTATCAAAGAATACATATTTGTTCCTTTCGTAAGGTGTACTATGTTATTGTTTTCCTATTTTTTATCAATGAATAAAGAGAGACCATCCTTCATGAAGAGGTCAAATATGTTGGTTCCCCAAAAGAGATCCACTAGAGAAGGTGGTACCTCTCACTAATCAGAGTTTCCTTTTTTGTTTTTGTTTTGTGAAAAGAGATCAATATGAGAATGTGCGAAGAATCATTTCTCAAAGGGTCCCATATGGGAATTCATTGAAAAAGGTTAGATAGTATAAGGAATGACCAATTACTAATCATACAAGTCACATGTGGTCCACAATCCCAAGGTAAGTCTGTTTGAGGAATGAGTGACCTTTCCTTCATAAAAAGGTCTCTCAAAATAGAAGGATGAGTAACAATTATAATTATGATATATTAGTAACATCTCCATCTAGAAATTTATTAATATATGTGAATTATTGTAATGTCCCCATCCAAATAAATCACTAGAAGGGAAAATTCCACCAATCTACTAGTTCCCTAGGTTGGGGTGGAAAAATTTAGATTTGGAATAAGGGAGCAATAAAACCCCAAATGGAAATTAGCTTGACTAAAATATATTAAAAGGGGCTAAAAAATATTTTTAATAGGAAAATAAGGTGGCACTTGATCATGAGGGAACATTGGTGGTGTGGGACCCACACAAAGCAATATTCTCCATGCCACATGGCATCCTACTCTCACCCATTCGAATCCAAGGTGGATTCTAATGTTCTTGGGGGAATTGGAAGGGAATTATACTTGGCATGAATCAATGAGGGTCGAATTTGAGTGGAAGAGTAACTCCCATGGAAGAGGAAGAGGCATATTCCAGGTATTGTGACACTTGGGCTAGATTCCCTAGCTTCTATGACAACAATGATGAAGATGCTATGAAAATTATGAAAAGGATCAGACCTGATTGCTGAAATCCGACCTATATGACATGTTAGGGATAAAACTAGCCTCCAAGAGAGCGCACAATGGAGTTATGGCATCCAAGATTCTCCCCCATTCGAATTGATGGAAGAGGGAGGCTAGGCATTATTGGACAAGCGGCACTCATTGGAATCTCTCCCCAATTCAAGTTGGCATGAAGCTCTTGGAGGGAATTCGAGCCATGGAGGACTTGGAAGGATAATAAAATACAAGAACAAAGAAGGAGAGGGGATTTTTATCATTTCTCATTTTTCAAATTGGAGAGCATAGCTTGTCCATGCAATTTGAATGTTTATTCTTCTTGCCTTAGTACCAATTTCGAGGGTGCAAGATTCCCATCCTAATTGGAAATTGGAGAGGCCATTCAGGCCTTTCATTGGAGCTGCGTGAATTCATTTGTTATAGTTTTAAGCTATAGGGCTTCTCGTGACCATTTCTTCTTCAACTTGTTCCCACATCTCTCTCACTTTTCTCTTCATATTCTTGCTCTTGGAGGAAGGGCGCACATGGTGAGATGATGATATCTTTGGGGAATTAAAAGCGGCCCCATTTATTTCTAATATGATGTATACACTCTGTATTTGATGCTCATATGAACCTCAAATCGAAACTCCAAGTAAAACTATGTAAAAATTCCAAACTATGTATGAATGGTGCCATTTTCCCCTATATCTTGTTGTAAGAGCTTGAAGTTGTTTAGTATCGAATTTTTTTAGTCAATATATGTGATTTTATTGCTGTATGGAGAGCCATTAATTTAATTAATAATTTTCATATACATTATACAATTAATTGGAACATTTCTCTCAAATTTCATAGCAAGTTATAACGTTTTTCTATCATTTCCCCCTATGTGAAGACATGTCTACAAATATGGGGTTTAGGGGAGTTGCAGAAGCCTTTAGGAACTGATTAATGATGCATTTGGGTGCCCATTGAATTCATATAACTAATACATGTATTTGTACTAAAATTTTGGAGGTTCTTACTGCATTTGGGAAGCCATTAGCGACCTCTACCCTTCGGGGTTTGAACCTTGAAATTACTAGTAAAATTCCCAATTTCTCCTGAATTTAAATGAATGTTGTAGAAGAATTTTGAGAGTTTCCAAGAAACTATAAGCTTCATTTTTATGTCCTAATACGCTTCAAACACCTTCAGACCCAATTCAAAATCCTTAGGAGCCATTTGGAAGCATTTGAGTCACCACTAGTCCAAGGTTCGAATTGACCAAAAATTGCAATTTTTCCAATTTGTTAAAAAGGGACACTACAAGTGGTATCAGAGCATGGTCCTTGCACCTAAGTTGGGTGACCATTTATGAGGTCTAGAAGGCATATCCCACCTTTAGAAACCAAAACTGAAAGAACCTTTGGTGAAGAGGAAGAAGCAGGAGAAGAGGTGCACTTTGCTGAAACTATGGATAAGGATGAGAAAGGGACCTCAAATATGGAAGAGAAAGAGGAGTTTAGGAAATTCATGAAACCATTTTTTGAAGACATGACAAGGCATATAATGCAAGGGTTCGAATTGATGGTGTTGAGCGGTAAAACCTATGACTAGGAATTATAGATATCACCAACGTACATTTTAACTAGTTACAGAGATAGGACATCATAAAGATACAACAAGCAAATATTATTTTAAAGGTAAATAACTAAGATATGAAATTGTAATTAGATACCTGAACAACTAGCGATTGATCCAAGCTCCCAAACTTCAGACTTCTGCTCCATAGAGGTCACCTGCAATAACAGATACCTTCCTTAAATATTATGACTTAAATAAGAATGAAATGTTTTATATGAAACTCATGTATAACAAACAAGAAAGATTCAAAACATACTTTCATTAACATAAACAAGCATATCTGGGAAAGGAATTTTTTGTATTAAAACATTAAGGGTAATCAACCAAACCTGCCCTGCAACTGACACCGTTGAAACCTAGCCATGGGTTCCTGCTCCTCCTCCTTCAGTAGAATTTTCTCCAGCATAACACTAGCATCAAATTGGTTCTTCCTTCTCAAGGCCCTCCCATTGTATTTATAGCAACTCTGGGAGGATAGAATCGAAAGGGAAATTGGTTGGGGAGTTTAGGGTAGTTAAAATAACTGTACTTAACTAATCCCTAATCATCTTTAAATATTTTTTATAATGATTTAAAGATACCCGCGACTGTCACTCTTTACAACCAACGAACAACTCGCGAGTATTGTGTCTAGCAACTCGCGAATGAAACTTCTAGGATGATACCCGCGGGTTGACTATATATACTGTCGCGAGTGACCTGTGAGATGACTGAAGGTAGAGTCGCGGTTATGTCTTAGAATTGATCACAAATAATAGTTTGTTTAGGATAACATTGCAAATTCTAAGGCCAAAGCGTCTATAATCAAGTAGGCTCTTCCATCCATAATGTCCTTTTGTGTGACCGAAAAAGAAATGTAGTCATGGACGGAGAAGTGGCATTTTAGATGATAAAATATGCCCTCTAATGTATGAGGGCGGAGGGAAAGACAATGGCAGAAATACATTACAAACAAGTAAGTAGAGGAGCATAGGAACCACAGGAACAAGATCGCAAATAGTACCTGAAGTGGAAACAAGGTCAGCGAGCAATTACAATCTTGATATCAGGAGATGTTCAGAATGTTAGAATATGGTCTCCAATACATAACTGAAATGATGTATATAGCATGGCCACTAAAATAAAAACATGGATCCATGTCAAAAGGAGATCATAGCTATAGAAACAAACTGGATCTATGTCTCAGAATGAGCCAATCAAATATAGATCAGTCTTGTGCAACTTGGGTGATAAGAAATGAACTATATCCTAAACCCAAGGTCTTCAAACCAACCATCGATAGTACAAAACCTAAACCATGTGAATAAAAGGAGTTGAAGTCGAACATGGAGAATTTAGTTTGATTACCGGTTAATGATGAAAACCATTAACAAACGCGAGGACACCCACCATTAATGAAAATGGGGTCCAAGGTACCTAGTACATCCTTACAAGTGTGAATAATAGGTCTTGATGTCGAACACTTGAAGAATCCATCAAGTAAGGGACATTGATGTATTCCCATAACTTAATAGCGAGATAATCTGCCACTAATGACTGCAAATCTCAAGGTACTAAACGGGAAACTCTAAGTCTTCTTCCCAGCGAAAAATGTGTTGAAGTCAATAGGAAGAGACTGGTGAAAAGGAAGGCACTAATGTATCCTTCATCATCTCACACGAGGAACACCGAAAGATTGATTTGAAAAAAAACTGATATAAGGGATGGTCGACATGAGGACTCAAGATGAACTGCAGAAAGGCTGACACAGGGGTAATCTTTGAACATTGAGCACCAAAGTAAATTAGGCAGTTGTGCACTAACATAAGAAACATGATATAAGTTTTCTATGTAGGAGACTTTATAAATATCCATATGATCAGAAGAGTAACCAATCGGTGGAGGACACACATCTGGAATCAAGTTAAATCCTAAAGCCAAAACTAAAACCTAGTGACTTATGAAAGTGTTGTGTTCAAGGACAGTTAAAACTGACTTCCTATGAATGAATGAATAACATAAAATTCCCTTCCCTCTCTTTTTAAAAATGGATTTTCTTAATTTAACGAGCATGAAAAGGTTGAAAATAAAGCTCGATTAACAAGGATAATTTTAGGGGCGAAATTTAGCCCATGGGCTGTTTTTCCATGTTTTTTTCCAAAAAAAGATTCGCCAATTTGCATTTTTTGAAGCCCCATTTCGCCCAATTTTTATGTGGTAAACTTTTTTCACTCTAAAAATCGCCAAATTATAATATAAACTATATAAAATCCTTAGAAATTGAAATAATTTTGGAAAAATATCGCCAAATATTTTATAGTTAAAATTTTAACAATTGGTAAGATTCACCAAGGTTTATACACTTTTAAATAAGTATGGACCCTTAAAATTATTCCTGGCTCGATATTGTCTCTCTTGTAAAATTTTAATGATTCCAAGAGAGTAAACTCAATAATCCATCTTCATTTTTGAAAACAAGCTCGAAGAGGAGAAAAAGAATGCTTGGCATTGATCCAACCATGTGTAATTTAACGAGTCCATAGGAGGAAAGCTCATGACTTTCTTCATGTTTTAATGAGTTTGAAGAAACGATAGATTAATACTCGATAAGGTACTGATCCATGGATTTTAATATCGAGCCTGGATCTATTTGTGCTTGCCGATGTTTTCAATTTTAAGGAGTCTAAAAAACTGAAACAAAAACTCCATATACCTACTCATGGATTTCACATCAAGCCCGAGTTGGTAGATGCTCGCTGGTATTTTCATATTTCGAGAGTCTGAAAATCCTAAAGAAGACTCCAAAGTGTACTTTTTAGTAAAGTTAGCCTCTTCATCAAAAAAGTGTAAAAGTATGCGAGAGAGGACTCTTCTACTCGAAAACATCATGGAATTCTTTAAATAAGTTGGTATACAAAGTGATCTCTTGTGGAGAACAATTCACGCCAATGAAAATATTTTCCACGACATTAGGTTTAATGGAAATATTGATTGGAATAGTTGTTGAAATATTTGCCATATTACCTTCAATGAAAATTTCCTATTTTTCTAAAGGGTTAATGGACCAGTCAACATTTCCACCAGGTCTCATTGAAAACAATCCATTCTCGACCTTGTTCATATCTCGAAGGAAATAGGATTGATGATGCATATGTTCCCAAGGATGATCCAGACCTACCATGGCTTCCAAAATTGTCACCTACCCAAATTCTGAGAATATTATTTTATTTGCAAAATACTTTATGTTAAATTTTAATTACAAAGTTTTGTAATTATGAACAAGTTTGGTCAAGGATGAATGTAATTACTGATTATTATTATTTAATAAATTAAAGTAGGAGACAAACACCCAAGGGAACTGTTAAATGAGTGTTCACTGACCCACTAGGAGGAATGGAAGTTGTTAGAAGGTATGGGACAGATGGCAGCATTTGCACTTCACCACTAGCTATTGGTTATGGGACAACTACCCCTAAAAATGTGGCATTATCACCCAGGTGGGTGGGAGTGAGCAGGAAGCTCATTAAATGACTAGTTAACCACTAAAAGGCCTAGGCATCCTACATAAGGCAATTCAAATTGAGCAGGCATCTCTCTTACAATATTTTTCTGCAGAAATATTCCTCAAGTGCATCAAGTGATCACTGAGAGATTCGAATAGGGAGGCTATGTGAGAGTGAAACTGTAAGTCTGTTGAGTATACTGAGAAGGCATACCAGAGGTGCTGGTGCAGGTCTCTTTGACTGCTGAGTCTTGATAACTAGATAATCTACATTCTATCGCAAGTTGATGTACACAAGCTTCTAAGTTTCTTCCTCCTGGTGGTTTAGTGAACAGGCTCGGGGGTCCTAAGGAAAGTAACTTGGATGTCTTCAGGAATTGGTTGGGTGGAACAGGTTCCTTCGGCTGTTTGTTTCCCTACAGTTAACCAGGTTTTACTGTTCCTACTTTTATTTACAGTTTAATGTTTCCGCTTAGTAGAATTATTAAACTTTGTCAAGTAAAAGAAGTTATTTTATTTTCTAATCTATGTATGATTTTGAATGATAAAGCTTTGTGAAATATTTGATTTGATAACCATCTCTATATTTTTCCCCATGCCATTCTCTGCATAGTACTCGAGTATAGAGAAGCAAATTAATGATAGATGAGAGATAGGCAGAATGCCATTGATTGGATAAATGATTTCAGTAGTGTTCTGATTAAAATTATGTCCTATGTTTAAACACAGTAAAGCATTACAGTATAGCATCAATAGTAGTATAGAATTCATATAAATAATACCTGAAAGAAAAACACAATATGATTCTGCACAGTTCCATATATTTCTCTAACTCTATTTATTTCAAATAGTAACATTATGCATTTCAACATTTTAAATTTAATGTTTTTCCAGCACTTCATATTCTATGAAATATAGCAGCTGCAATTTATTTTCTATACAATTTTGTTATAAGCAAATACTTATCAATCTCATCGCTATTTGTCATAGTTTGTTTTCATATATTTATACTTCCTTTATAAAAACCAAAACCCTATGATTTATCAGACCCTAGATTTATTTGGTACACAGTTCATAACACTTCATCAAATATTCTTGGCAACATTAGACATTTATTGCCGAAGTTACAGTAGCTTGATATCTAAACTCTAGACAACATTTCAACTATCTTTTATTTATGCTAAGACTAACAATAAGACATTATTTATCTCTTAGCCAAAATCACGATTCGTATCAATGTCTAACATTAGCTCACAACCCTAGCAGTAAAACATATACAGATTCAAAATATTCACATATGCGAGCTAAGGCCTTTTTCATGGTTCGAATTTCTCTGCACAAGTAAGGTCGACAAGGAAAAGTCCAAGTAGGGTTTCGTTCTTAAAAGAAAAATAGAACATGGAGGCATAGCATTTTCGAAAAACATTTAACAGTCAACTATATCATCAATTTTTCAAACATGTTTAGCAACAAAGAAGATGGAGTACAGAAACAACTCTACAGTCAACCATCGTGGCTCGGCACACTTTAACAACTATCACACAGTTTTCTTACCCATAATTTTAAAAACATAATTGTCCATTGCAAAGAAACAAGCCATTGTTTTTAAGTGCAAAAGAACCCTCGGTTCTTGGTTTCCATTCAAAGTATATAATAGAGAATTACATTACAGCCTTACAAGGTTTCCAACAATACACAGAGTTACCCTCATCATCTTTAAACATTAATCCCAAACCGTGGAACAACAAAACTAAACAGGGTTTTACCCTGGACTTTAACAACACGAAAACGAGAACCAATTTCTCATCAACAACACAACTAGGCATCAAATAGCCAAGTGGCAACTTAAAATACTGAGAGGTTACCCTCTGTACAGTTTGAATCAAAACAAGACAAACTTAAAACTTCCTATTCATCCATCACTGAAACAAGTCGAAGGTTTCCAACTCTTGGCACACAGAAAAACACCATCAAAGGCACCTACGAGGTTTTCAAGAACCACCGAGGCTTACCCGAAAGCAGTTGTAGCACTTCCATTTCCAATCCTTGGTATAGAAACCTTCCAACGAAGTGGGCACCTGTCAAGTTACAAGTTCAAAGGGTTAAAAGCATGCAAATGCAAATAAAAAGTAAGTTCATAGTATTACACTCAGTATCAAACTACTTACCCTTAGAATGAAGCCTCTGATCTTAGAATCACCACTCCTGCAAAGACGACGAAGCCTGAAGATAGTTGCAGCATTCACAAATGCAAGGACTCAAAAGACGATACCATCTATTGGAAGAATCGAAAGCCAAATACAAACCACTCTCAACAACTGACAAAAGAACCACACTTTTTATGACTGTATCGTGGCTCTATGGCACAAAGCATAAGCCTGTAACTTTAACTATTTCACTCAGGTCTCAGGTTCAAGACCGAGGAGGAGTCCTCCTCTCAAAAAATCAAACAACCCTACATCGCAGCATTCGGTCGGCACCACTAAGCGTAACAATGAAGACAAGAAACCAACTTCCATCACTTACCATCGCAAGTTTAGGGTTTTGTTCACAGCCTTAGATCATAGGAAAATCAACGGTGGATCAACTGCTGGTAAGGCACGTTGATAACTGCATCTAATAACTGCATCTACCAACTACCAAGTAATCGGGCCGAGAACTGGTGCATAGCACAACTCAGCCTCATCATGCCAATCGTTGAAATCACAAGTATGTGAAGATCTTACAGCAGAGCTTCCACATCACCACCAAGTGGATCGACATTAATAGCTAAGACCTGTCATCGCCAGTTCAAGCATGTTAAGGACTGAGCTTTATTACCTATCACAAATCGAATTCATTGTGGTGTTAAACTCATAAAATGCACATTGTTATATAGTCCAAAGGTTTGTTATGGGCATCGTATCAATGGTATTATTATACCAAAATGTTTATGCGTAGACACTATTGAATATGTAATTCGATGCTATAGTTTTATTATATATATAGTAATCCATTTTAAAAGAAATAAAGTCTTAGCTATAGTTTTCAATTTTGTCAATATATTATATATGTTAGATCATAGCATACATGCCTTATTCATAATATATTTTATAAATTTGCTTTGTATTGCAAATTATAACGACAAATATAATATCATAAGTATAATTAAAAGATGGCAATGTACACTTTAACGATGAGTTCATAGCATGGATATTAATCACTGTATTTTCACATATTAACTAGGTAATAATAATCAAATGATAAATTCGAGACTTAAATAGTCTAAGTTTTAAAGTTACATTCTGTATTGATAATAATGACGATAGACATTTAGAGCAATAAAAGACGACGTGAATTTATAACATTGAAGAATTTATAAGTAAGAACATAAGCGTAGAATTAGAACCTAGTATCCATACCTCCAGTACTTGTTTCGTAGGAAGGATTTTAGCATTTAATATTACATTGACGATGAATTGATGAACTCATGTACTCTTAACTCAGGGTTGTGGTAGAATTTCTTACCTGCGTTCTACACATGGAAACAAATTTCAAATGCCTTAGCTAATCGTAGCTAAGTAAACCCCAGGGTACCTCGTAGGACCCCTTCATCATCACACAAACAAACTGTTAGCACTTCATCAAGAACATCACAATAGTACAAACTATGTACAGCATGTAACCTTAATAAGAACTTAAGCAAATCTGTAAACTGTACTCTTATGCATAATCATAAAAGATCTTTCGTTAAGAAGATTAACATCTGCTTAAATATAAAATGACAAATACAATTATATCATATTTATTGGAGAAGTATAACGTGTCATCGTTACTAATTATCTTAGTTAAGAAATCTAATTAATTTATATGTTCCGCATTAATGACTTTGATAATTATTGCTATTATGAAAATTTTTAAATTTTGGTATTTTTCAAGATGTTACATGTGGTATCAGAGCTCATGTTCAAACTCTAGGCCTAAAAAAGGTCCAACAACACGCAACAGACAATTTATTTACAACAGAAATCTTACTAATTCAAAAATTTAAACTATTGTGTTATACAGAAATTATTTTGAGTTACAGGTATGGAAGGATCAGCTAAACATTTAGAAGACAGATTTTGACCCAACAGTCATAGCACGGGACAGCATTTCGAAGGAGAAGAATTCCATGGCGAATTAAATGACAATTCTTCAGAATTGTTACGAGCATTTCAAGAGTTAAAGGCAGAAATCAGAATTGTAAAACAAAACAATGAGAAAATTTTGAAGGCACAAGAAGAATTAAATCAAGTACTGTTCGAACAATGCCCAACTGATGAAAAGAATAGAGAAATTGAAAATACCTCCAATATTGAAGATTTAACTCATCCAGACAGAAGTAAAAAGATGAAAACTGATGATGCAAACAACATTTCGACATCATCAGAAGCTGCCCATGAAAAACAGAAAAAGAAAAGAAATTATTCAAGTGACAACAGCGAAGGGGACTACAAACCCAAAAGGAAAAGTCACAAACAGTATGACCAAATTGTTGGGGATTTCAAGAAAATCAAACCCCCAACCTTCAATGGTGAAACTAAAAAGGGAGAGACAGCAGAAGCTTGGTTGTCCGACATGAAAAAGTATTTCCAAATATATGATTATTCTGAATCATTGAAGGCAAATATGGCAATCTACAACTTGATCGGCAAGGCAGATATTTGGTGGCAGGACATCAAAAGTGTGAAGGGCATCAAGGAAAAGGATATAAAATGGAGTACTTTCAAATGATATTTCAAAAAGAAGTTCTTATCGGAACAATACTATGAAGAAAAATCAAAGGAGTTCTATGACTTAAAGCTGGGAAGTATGAACATGGAGGAGATGAACAGTAAATTTATGAATTTACTGAGATATGTGCCATACCTCGTGGAAGAAAAATCGAAGATCCAAAGATACTTGAGCTGTCTACCTTTCAACATCGAGGACAGAATCGATTATGACAATCCAAAGACCTTAGAAGAGGCCATGAGGAAAGCAACTTTTTGTTATGATACTAATCGGAAAAGAGAAGGAATGCCAAACTGGAAAAGTCATAAACCCAGTAATTTTGACCTAAAAAAGAAAAATTTCAGGTTTAGTGGGAATTCTGGTTTCCAAAAGAAAAAATTTCAGAATCGAAATTTTCAAGGAAACAATCCCAGAAACAGTCAGCAGTAGAATTTTACAGCTCCTAGAAACACTCCCAATACTACCAAAACTAATGATCAAAAGGCACCTATCAAATTTTTTGAGTGTCAAGGTCCTCATTATGCATCAGAATGCCCCAAGAGGAAGTGGGAAACTAACAACATTCATTCCATACAGACTGAACCTACTGTTGGAGACTTGGCAAGGGAGATGCCCAGAATTAATGCAGCACTTGACAACAGGCAAGCAGATCATCAAATCTCTATGGTAGAGATTGAAGGTATGCTACAAAATCATCCTGTTACTATTTTGATTGATCTAGGTGCTAGCTTAAGTTATATATCGCCAGATATTGTAGAAAGTTTTAAATTGAAAACAGAAAAGTTCAGTAAATCTTGGTTAGTTAGACTAGCAATAGGAACAAAGAGGAAAGTATCAAATTTTATTGAAATTTGTTCTTTATCCATGAATTAGTTAAATACACAAACCAAGTTGAATGTTTTACCTTTAGGATCCTATGATATTATAATCGGAATGGACTGGTTAGAAGCCCATCATCTCATTCTAAACTATTATGATAAAAGTTTTACATGTTTAAATGATGAAAGAAAGACTATAGAAGTAAAGGGTATTCCAAGAAAGACAACCCTTAGACATATTTCAGCCATGCAAGTAAAGAGGGCAGTTAGGAAAGGATGTCAATTGTTTGCAATAAATGTAGTAAATTATGAGTTTATTTGTAAAGAGGACAAACTGAAAGTAGAAGACATACCTGTTCTAAAGGATTTCAAAGATGTTTTTCCTGAGGAGATTCCAGGATTACTTCCTAAAAGAGATTTAGACTTTACCATCGAATTAATACCAGGAGTAGTACCGAATTCTAAGGCTCCATATAGGAGAATATACTGGAATTAAATGAGTTTAAATCACAGTTGAAGGAACTGATTAATAAAAATTATATAAGACCCAGCGTGGGGAGCACCTGTTATATTTGTTAAGAAGAAAGATGGTACCCTAAGACTGTGCATAGATTATCACCAACTGAATAAGATGACAATCAAGAATCGATATCCGTTGCCTCGCATAGACAATCTATTTGATCAGCTGCGTGGAGCAACGATATTTTCAAAGATTGATTTAAGGTTATGATATCATCAAGTGCGGGTGAAGGATGAGGATATTTTCAAAACAGCCTTTAGAACTCGATATGGACATTATGAGTTCATAGTCATGCCATTTGGCTTGACTAATGCCCCGGCTGTATTTATGTGTTTGATGAACAATATTCTACACAAATACTTAAATAAGTTTGTTGTTGTGTTCATAGACGACATTTTAGTGTATTCTAAAAGCAAAGAAGAGCATGACGAACATCTATGGATTATCTTACAAGTTCTGAGAGATCAACAACTATACGCTAAGTTTAATAAGTGTGACTTTCACAAGGACAAAATTCAGTATTTAGGACACATAATTTCTAAGGAAGGAATCTCGGTTGACCCCGATAAGATAAAATCCATTAATGATTGGCCGGTTCCTAAGGATGTGTCGGATGTAAGATCATTTATGGGTATTACTGGATATTACAGAAAATTTATAAAGGGTTTTTCAAAGATTGCAAACCCCATAACCTCCTTACAGAAGAAAGGGAAGAAATTTGTGTGGGATTAGAAATGTTTAGATAGTTTTAAGAAGTTAAAGGAGTTACTAACTATAGCGCCTATTCTGAGGATAGCAGATCCTAATAAGGATTTTATAGTTTGCACAGATGCATGTAATGATGGACTCGGTGGAGTCCTAACACAAGAAGGGCATGCTATGGCATACGAATCTAGAAAGCTGAAAATACATGAGAAGAACTACTCTACTTATGATTTAGCGTTATTAGCAGTAATTCATGCTTTAAAAATGCGGCGTCACCACCTTATTGGCAGAAAATTTACCTTGTTGACAGATAACATGGGTCTGAAATATTTATTAGATCAGACAAATCTAAACGCTAGACAAGCTAGATGGTTAACTTTCCTAAGTGAGTATGATTTCGAAATTCAGCATATTAAAGGGAAAGAGAACAAGGTTGCTAATGCATTAAGATGTAAAGCAAAATTGAATTTTATTTCATCCATCAGTACTTACTCAACAGATTTAGGAAATTAGATCCTTGAAAGGAGTGAAATGGATGAAGAATACAGAAAATTACAAGAAAAGACAGCAAGTAACAGTTCTAAAAATTCTATGGCAGATTACAGTTTAAAGGGAAATGGATTGTTATTATACAAAAACAGATTGTATGTACCCAACATACCATAAGTAAAATTTTGATTTTAAATGAGATGCACAAAAGCCATTGCTTTGGTCATCCAAGTTATCAGAAAACCATCACTATGCTACGGAAAGAGTACTATTGGCCCATAATGAAAGATGAAGTGGCAAATTACATATCTAATTGTTTGGACTGTCAAAAAGTGAAGGTTGAACATCAACATCCAGCTGGACTGTTGCAGCCATTGCCTATACCTAGCTGGAAATTGGAAGTAATAAGCATAGACTTTATTACTGGACTACCCAAAAATCAGAAACAAAATGACTATATCATGGTGGTAGTAGATAAACTCAGCAAGGCAGCACACTTTATACCTGTGAAGACTACTCATAAGGCTCCAGACATTGCAGAAATCTTCATGAAGCATATTTTTCGACTACATGGTATACCAAAAGTGATAATTTCAGATTGTGACTCTAAGTTTACTAGAAACTTGTGGAGGTCCTTATTTAAAGGGTTGAATGCAACCTTAAATTTCAACACAACATTTCATCCACAAACGGATGGAAAGACAGAAAGAGTGAATCAAGTATTGGAAGACTTGTTGAGAATGTATGTTAAGGATCAGCCTGGTAAGTGGGAAGACTACTTGCATTTAGCAGAATTTGCATATAATAACCATTATCATGCATCAGCTAGACTTAGCCCTTTTGAAATTCTTTATGGTAGGAAATGTGATACAAAGAAATCTAAAAGCTGCCCAAGATAGGCAAAAGAGTCAAGCAGATCTTAAAAGGACTCATAAAGAGTTCCAGGTTGGTGAACATGTTTTCCTCAAGGTAAGACCGAAAAGAGTTCATTGAAATTGGGAAGCTGTGCCAAGTTGGCACCCAGGTATTGCGGTCCTTTCGAAATATTGTCAAGGGTTGGACCAGTGGCATACCAACTGGATTTGCCACCAAATTTGAAGATACATAATGTTTTTCATATATCATTTTTAAAGAAGTATGTACACGATGCTACTCATGTTGTAAATTGGAATGATGTACAGGTGGGACAAGATGGCGATTTTCAGGTGGAACCGGACTGTATCCTCGAAAGGATGGAAACTCTACTCCGGAATCGCACCATTGGGCAGGTAAAGGTGCAATGGAAGCACCTTAGCCCAGAAGAGGAAACCTGGGATTTGGAGAGTAGTATGCAGGCAGCATACCCAACTATGTTTCAGGAACACTCAGAGAGTGATTAACCAACATCGAGGACGATGTTGACACTTAAGGGGGGGTGTATGTAACCTACCTAAATTCTGAGAATATTATTTTATTTGCAAAATACTTTATGTTAAATTTTAATTACAAAGTTTTGTAATTATGACCAAGTTTGGTCACGGATGAATGTAATTACTAATTATTATTATTTAATAAATTAAAGTAGGAGACAAACACCGAAGGAAACTGTTAAATGAGTGCTCACTGACCCACTAGGAGGAATGGAAGTTGTTAGAAGGTATGGGACAGATGGAAACATTTGCACTTCACCACTAGCTATTGGTTAAGGGACAACTACCCCTAAAAATGTGGCATTATCCCCCAGGTGGGTGGGAGTGAGCAGGCATCTCATTAAATGACCAGTTAACCACTAAAAGGCCTAGGCAGCCTACATAAGGCAATTCGAATTGAGCAGGCAGCTCTCTTACAATATTTTTCTGCAGAAATATTCCTCAAGTGCATCAGGTGATCACTGAGAGATTCAAATAGAGAGGCTATGTGAGAGTGAAACTGTAAGTCTGTTGAGTATACTGAGAAGGCATACCAGAGGTGCTGGTGCAGGTCTCTTTGATTGTTGAGTCTTGATGACTGGATAATCTACATTCTATTGCAAGTTGATGTACCCAAGCTTCTAAGTTTCTTCCTCCTAGTGGTTAAGTGAACAAGCTCGGGGGTCCTAAGGCAAGCAACTTGGCTGTCTTCAGGAATTGGTTGGGTGGAACAGGTTCCTTGGGCTGTTTGTTTCCCTACAGTTAGCCAGGTTTTACTGTTCCTACTTTTATTTACAGTTTAATGTTTACGCTTAGTAGAATTATTAAACTCTGTCAAGTAAAAGAAGTTATTTTATTTTTCGATCTATTTATGATTCTGAATGATAAAGCTTTGTGAAATATTTGATTTGATAACCATCTCTATATTTTTCCCCATGCCATTCTCTGCATAGTACTCTAGTATAGAGAAGCTAATTAATGATAGATGAGAGATAGGCAAAATGCCATTGATTGGATAAATGATTTCAGTAGTGTTCTGATTAAAATTATGTCCTATGTTTAAACACAGTAAAACATTACAGTATAGCATCAATAGAAGTATAGAATTCATATAAATAATATCTGAAAGAAAAACACAGTATGCTTCTGCACAGTTCCATATATTTCTCTAACTCTATTTATTTCAAATAGTAACATTATGCATTTCAACATTTTTAATTTAATGTTTTTCTAGCACTTCAAATTCTACGAAATATAGCAGCTGCAATTTATTTTCTATACAATTTTGTTATAAGCAAATACTTCTCATTCTCATCGCTATTTGTCATAGTTTGTTTTCATATATTTATACTTCCTTTATAAAAACCAAAACCCTGTGATTTATCAGACCCTAGATTTATTTGGTACATAATTCATAACACTTCATCAAATATTCTTGGCAACATTAGACATTTATTGCCGAAGTTACAGTAGCTTGATATCTAAACCCTAGACAACATTTCAACTATCTTTTATTTATGCCAAAACTAACAGTAAGACATTATTTATCTCTTAGCCAAAAGCACGATTCGTATCAATGTCTAGCATTAGCTCACAACCCTAGCATTAAAACATAACAGATTCAAAATATTCGCATATGCGAGCTAAGGCCTTTTTCATGGTTCGAATTTCTCTGCACAAGTAAGGTCGACAAGGAAAAGTCCAAGTATGGTTTCGTTCTTAAAAACAAAATAGAACATGGAGGCATATCCTTTTTGAAAAACATTTAACAGACAACTATATCATCGATTTTCCAAACATGTTTAGCAACAACGAAGATGGAGTACAGAAACAACTCTACAGTCAACCATCATGGCTCGGCACACTTTAACAACTATCACACAGTTTTCTTACCCATCATTTTAAAAACATAACTGTCCATTGCAAAGAAACAAGCCATTATTTTTAAGTGCAAAAGAACCCTCCGTTCTTGGTTTCCATTCAAAGTATATAACAAAGAATTACATTACGGCCTTACAAGGTTTCCAACAGTACACAGCGCTACCCTCATCATATTTAAACATTAAGCCGAGACCATGGAACAACAAAACTACATAGGGTTTTACCCTAGACTTTAACAACACAAAAACGAGAACCAAGTTCTCATCAACAACACAGCCAGGCATCAAATAGCCAAGTGGAAACTTAAAAGACTGAGAGGTTACCCTCTGTACAGTTTGAATCAAAACAAGACAAACTTAAAACTTCGTATTCGTCCATCACTGAAACAAGTCGAAGGTTTCCAACTCTTGGCACACAGAAAAACACCATCAAAGGCACCTACGAGGTTTTCAAGAACCACCAAGGCTTACCAGGAAGCAGTTGCAACACTTCCATTTCCAATCCTTGGTATAGAAACCTTCCAACGAAGTGGGCACCTTCCAAGTTACAAGTTCGAAGGGTTAAAAGGATGCAAACGCAAATAAAAAGTAAGTTCACAGTATTACACTCAGTATCAAACTACTTACCCTTAGAACGAAGCCTCTGATCTTAGAATCACCACTCCTGCAAAGACGACGAAGCCTGAAGATGGTTGCAGCATTCACAAATGCAAGGACTCAGAAGACGATACCATCTATTGGAAGAATCGAAAGCCAAATACAAACCACTCTCAACAGCTGACAAAAGAACCACACTTTTTATGACTGTATTGTGGCTCTATGGCACGAAGCATAAGCCTGTAACTTTAACTATTTCACTCAGGTCTCAGGTTCAAGACCGAGGAGAATTCCTCCTCTCAGAAAATCAAACAACCCTAAATTACAGCATTCGGTCAGCACCACTAAGCGTAACAATGAAGACAAGAAACCAACTTCCATCACTTACCATCGCAAGTTTAGGGTTTTGTTCACAGCCTTAGATCATAGGAAAATCAACAGTGGATCAACTGTCGATAAGGCACGTTGATAATCGAACCTGCAGTACAATCAATACCATTTAATAGCTGCATCTACCAACTACCAAGTAAGCGGGACGAGAGATGGTGCATAGCACAACTCAGCCTCATCATGGCGATCGTTGAAATCACAAGCATGTGAAGATCTTACAGCAGAGCTTCCACATCACCATCAAGTGGATCGACATTAATAGCTAAGACCTATCATCACCAGTTCAATCATGTTAAGGACTGAGCTTTATTACCTGTCACAAATCGAATTCATTGTGGTGTTAAACCCATAAAATGCACATTGTTATATAGTCCAAAGGTTTGTTATGGGCATCGTATCAATGGTATTATTAGACCAAAATGTTTATTCATAGACACTATCGAATATGTAATTCGATGCTATAGTTTTATTATATATATAGTAATCCATTTTAAAAAGAAATAAAGTCTTAGCTATAGTTTTCAATTTTGTCAATGTATTCTATAATGTTAGATCATAGCATACATGCCTTATTCATAATATATTTTATAAATTTGCTTTGTATTGCAAATTATAACGACAAATATAATAGCATAAGTATAATTAAAAGGTGGCAATGTACACTTTAACGATGAGTTCATAGCATGGATACTAATCACTATATTTTCACATATTAACTAGGTAATAATAATCAAATGATGAATTTGGGACTTAAATAGTCTAAGTTTTAAAGTTACATGATGTATTGATAATAATGACGATAGACATTTAGAGCAATAAAAGACGACGTGAATTTATAACATTGAAGAATTTATAAGTAAGAACATAAGCATAGAATTAGAACCTAGTGTCCATACCTCCAGTACTTGTTTCGTAAGAAGGTTTTTAGCATTTAATATTACATTGACGATGAATTGATGAACTCATGTACTCTTAACTCAAGGTTGTGGTAGAATTTCTTACCTACGTTCTGCACATGGAAACAGATTTCAAATGCCTTAGCTAATCGTAGCTAAGTAAACCCCAGGGTACCTCGTAGGACCCCTTCATCATCAAACAAATAAACTGTCAGCGCTTCATCAAGAACATCACAATAGTACAAACTGTGTACAACATGTAATCTTAATCAGAACTTAAGCAAATCTGTAAACTGTACTCTTATGCATAATCATAAAAAAGATCTTTCGTTAAGGAGATTAACATCCGCTTAAATATAAAATGACAAATACAATTATATCATATTTATTGGAGAAGTATGACGTGTCATCGTTACTAATTATCTTAGTTAAGAAATCTAATTAATTTATATTTTCCGCATTAATGACTTTGATAATTATTGCTATTATGAAAATTTTTAAATTTTGGTATTTTTCGGGATGTTACAAGAATAGCTTCATTTGATGGGAAAACAGTGCCTAAACAATCGAATTAATGGGTGGATTCAATTGCCCATGCAGGTGCGTAATCGATATTTGACTCCATAGAGACCAAAGGAATCAAGATATAATCTATAGCAGCATTTTGTGATGCTTGATAAGTCTTTTCAGCGACAAATAGGGACACGATTGGTTCATCCGGAGTAGGAAGGATCCAAGGATCAGTTGTTCGAGACACAATGAAGATCTTCTTTGATAACACATCGTGGAACCAATATAATTCATAGGAGCAGGTAAGTCAAAAGTGCCCATCAAATATGAGTACATACCTACCCATACACTCTCATTGGGTGGACGGGCTTGATCAATCAAAGGGATATTAGAATCTGAAGAAGTTGTATTGTTTTTCCTGGCATAAACTAATTGATCAATGTTAACAATCTTACCATCATGGGGGAACATAAGAACCCAAGAAATGGTCGAAGGAATAACTTGCATTGCATACGTCCAACTCCTTCCCAACAACAAATTGTAGTCGAGAGCAGCATCTACAACTTCTACTTCTACCGGCACTACTTTACCTGCAAGCTGGATCTCAAATGAGGTTAATATTCCATGCGGATGGAAAGACCTCCCATCAAAAGCAGTAAGTAATGTAGTTGAAGGGACTAACTCCGAAGAGCCTAGGGCTTTCCAACAAGAGATAGACATTACGCACGTTGACACGCCTTCATCCACCAATGTTCGTCCAATATTTTTAACACCATGGACTACTTCGATTTGGAAGGCCATGTTGTAGGGAAACCAGGGTTTGACATTTGACATGTAAATACTAGATATCATACTTGAAGAATCTGTACTGCCTATTGCCACCAGAAGTGCATTCTGCTACGATCGACAACTTTGCAAAACTTCTAGAGCATAAATAGCACACGATGTTTGGGGTAGGTCCTCTACAACTGAGTAGTTTGGAGCATCCCTTGCATTAGGGTTGTGTGTTTCCTGTTTGTAGACACCTTTAAGAATATTCGGCATATGATCTGTAGGTCTCTCTATATGAAGAGGAACAGATGACTCAGGGATCTCTTTATCTTTCTGTTGTGTACCCTGGTTATAATTTCGGGCTCTAGTTTGTAACAAATAATGGGAGCTAATCATATTAATATAAGATTGATCATCCTGTGTGGTATGAGGAGTGCCCCCAATATTAGAGCCATCAGAAGTTGAACCTTGTCCTTTGGGAAAAGGATCCTTCAGAACGACGGGCTTCTTTTCACTTAACAGCTTCTGGGATTCATCTATGAGAGGACATTAATGAGTGAGGTGATAGTCCTTACAAAGTTTGCAAGGAAACTTCACCTTCTTCTTTTCTCGCTTGCCCTCCTCGGCATTTTCAGTAGTTTTTGGATTTTGTTGGTTTCCCTCCCCTTTCTTGCCCTTTTTTTTATTGTTGGGTTGCCGAGGACCCTTTTGATTTGAGTGCACATTCTGTACAGTTTCAGTTTGTGTCGAGGAGAATGAAACAGTAGTTGCTTCCGCATCATAATACTTTATGTATAGTGCATGAACTTGTTTCTGCAAAGCTTCTAACGTGGATGTGTCAGCTGAACCCACAATGCCATCAGCATGTGGTCCAAATGTTTGGCTTTCCAATATCAATGTTGGACCTAGGTGCAATGGGTATGATTTCATAAAGGATCTCAGACTGTGAATAAACCAAGTCGAGTTGTTGGGTCCTTAGAATAGATTCTTCCTCAAAAGTAACCCCAGAAGTTGACACATCTTTAGAGACGTAAGGTAACAGTGATTTCAAGAACCAATCCAATAGGAATTCTGGGGGAATCTCAACCTTAATGAGTCATTTCTGTCTTCTCCAATCTTGAATATGGTTAGATAAATGAGTGGCCTTGTTCTATCTAAAAGTATAGAGAAGATATGTACCAGCATCATACCGAACGGGAAGTTGGAAATGGTTCAAGAAGACTGTCTCCAAATCACAAAAATTGTTATAAGCTGCAGCTGGTAACTCGATATACCATTTCGTTGCAACACTAGTCAAGGTCCTTTGAAAGAGCCTCAAACAAATCGATTCATCAATTAGCAGGTTCGAGGAGCACCACAAATGAAATGTTGTGACATGGTCCCCTGGGTCTTCACCAATATTTCCTTAAAACTTTGGAATTTCTGAAGGGATTTTGGTTGGGCCGGAGGCCAAGCAGGATTATGTCACACAGGGTCATTCATCAATTTTGAAATATCTAGAAAATTCAAAGTTTCCAGGAAAGGTAAACAAGGTCTAGTCGATGGCATTCAGTTTTGTGGAATCTAGTAAGGAGAAGTTTCAAATCCATAACTCCCATAAGGTTGATTGAGGTTTCCCCCATCCATTAGTTGTGGTGAAAAATTATTTTTAAAATTGGTCCAGCCGTACGATAAGGGATTACTTCCTTGAGTCCCAGTCCATTGTGGATGAGTGTAAGTACTTCCAAACGGAGTATAAGTATTGCTACCTCCTCCACCGAAAAGTGAAAAAGGAGCATTCCCTACAGGTACATTGGAGGTTTGCACATTTGATGAATGTACATTAGATACTGTAAAGGGATTGAAATTATGTGTTGGTACAATGGAAGGGGTAGGAATTGAGCCCACAAACGGTGCAGAAGGGGAAATATTCCCTCCATGCCAAGGAAAACCTTGATTAAACGGGGCTAAGCTGGGATTGACCTGAAACTGTTGAATAAAAGGAGAGGATGTAAATGGCACCGTAGGTATTCTTGAAAAATGAATATTAGATGACCAACGGTGGATCCAAAAGGAGTATAAGCCAGTGTGAACTGAGTATTGGATATTCTTGATGGTCCATCATTGAAGCTGAAAGAAGTACACAGAGTAGAAGACATATACAACGATCTTGGTACCGGGGTAGTAACATGTGGAGGAGACAAACCTCCAATCCTAATAGCTGATGTGGGAGTCTGTGGAACTCCCGATACATATCCTAAGTTATCCATATTAGGTCTAGGTGTGAATCTATATACACTTAATTCAGGTTCACCTACAAAAAAAACTGGTTCTAACAAAGGATCGTTTGGTCCAGTTAATGGAGGATTGAAGTGTCTTGTGAAATCTTCAGTTGGAAAATATTCAATCTCAAAGCTTTGTGAGACCGTTGCAGTTTGTGTAATGACTTGGGGTTCTATAGGAGTTTTAGTTGTACCAGTGAGTTCAAAAGAACCACAAGAATCAGTTATACATCGTTGAGGTGGCAGTGGAGGCTCCACTGTGAGTGGAGAAAGGTTTTCCAACCTTCTTGACCTACAAAGAGGTTGGTTCTCCACACTTGCAACACAAAAAAATATAATTGTTAAACCTAGGGTCCGCTAAAACAACAAATAAGCACAGAGCACACCACTATAAAAATTCCTAAAGTGACCAAGATCAAACAAACAGATAATATCTCAAAGGAAAGTTTGGGATGATTAGGGTCCATAACAAACCAGTAGAGTAATGAAAGATAGCTACCCAGGGTTCACAATACAGAGTCTTCGGGTGCAAGCGTTTGAATCACCAACCACCCTCCCAAATAACGGCAAGGGATTTCCTCCCACGTTCGTCCAAGTTACAATGGAAATAGCCTTCCACCGTCACCTATGAAGAAGCCTAGTGGTCAAGATACTAAGGCTACCATCGATGTAAAAATATTCCGGGGGGACAGTCGTAGGTTGAACCAACATGCATGGGCAAGGAAACTAAGCCCGAAATCCAAAAGCACACAAGGTACTAATGGATCCTCGTACATGTATTAGCTCTGGTAGATGCTCGATTAAAAGGCGGGGGGGGCGGGTATCCCCAACTAGTCAATCTCACATGACCTTGTGCTTAACTCCAATTTGAGTGGAGCTTCTCGGCACACCTTTTACAAGGGTGGATTTACCTAAATATAGTCTTACTACAATTTTGAGTTTAAAATAATATTGGATAGTTTAAAGTGATCTAATCCAAGATCCTAGCGTAAGCTAGTTGGTTTGTGTACCCTAAAAAGAAAAGTTACTAATGATTTTTAATTTAAAAAATTATTTAAGGAATTTAATTACTCAAAAGGGAGTGGTTTGTGTGCAAAGGTGGTTACAAATTGAAACAAAAATAAAGTATATAACATACAACTTCCTTTTTACAATTTCATTTTCATTTATCTTTCAAAAAATAAAGACTTGGAAAGTGTAATATCCCTCTTTTACGCCCCTGCTATTTTGTAAATGCAAATGTAAATTGTACTTGTTTGCTGGTGAGGAGCTCAAGGCCAAGGCCCCACCAGTAAACATTGTAAGTAATGTGGCTTAATAATTCTAATTGGTAAGCTGGAATGCAAGTTTAGGAGACTGAGGTCACAATGCAACCTACCATCGAGGGCATGAATCCTCTAAGGGGGAAGAGGTGAAATGGCTTGGAAGCCATGGGTTGATGATAGATGTTGTCCTGGTGCCGCAAGCACCTAGCAAACGTGACATTCACTGAAGGATTACTTGAGTTGTTTTGTTTTCGATTAGTCCTAGATGGGGACGCCAAAGTTACCGTTAACCACCGAGAAGCAATCAAAGTCTCCTAAGACGTAAAACTTAACACTAAGTTAATCTTTGCTAAAAGTTGTTAAGTAAAACTAAGGAAATCCTTTGAATGACCTTGACATCCTAGTCTCGGCAGAGGACGTCAAGGGTTTTTTTCATCGAAACCCACTACCTAATTATTCAGCATAAGCTAAGCTATTTTGATCATTATTATTAGTTATAATAATAATTGGTAATTATATACCCTAATACCTTGAAATGCAAAGAGAAACAATATACATATATGTATATAGAAACGCATGCATTTGAGTATTATCACTTTGATAAAGTACTATTACTACTCTATATCCATTACATTGTAATGCATTAATTAATAATTCCATATATATTAATAATGTATTAATATATATGGATGTGTACTTAAACCATTAAAATTATATATATATATATATATATAATATTATTTTGTAATTAGTAAAGCATTATACTTATATGTGTGAAATATTATTATTTTGTAACACCATATATTGGAATGCATTAATTGGAAAATGCATGTAATTATAGAAATACCCATATAAAGATACTCACAAGAAGGATACATTATTTATCAAAGAATTATTTAAGTGGTCTTCTTGACTATTTAAAAGAGAGAAAAGTTAGGCATATAAAAACCCTAACACTTATGGCTATTTACCAAAGTTAACGCTTGGAGAGTTGAGTAAAAGAAACTATTTATTATTTTATATATCATTTTTTTAAATGTGTGTGAGTTATACTTCTTGGTGGAGAATATTATTTACTCACTGGTAATTATTTCTTCTTTATGGCTTCCTGGAGAATATTATTTACGGGTTGGTAATTATTTCTTCTTTATGGCTGCCTGGAGAATATTATTTACGGGCTGGTAATTACTTCTTCTTTTTGGGTTGCATTGAGGTTTTAATTCCTGCCTTATGCATGAAGGAGGGAGGAGGGAGAGATATGTATTATTACTTCGTGTTGGGGATTTCCAGGGAAGCTTGTTGTGGGGGAATAATCCCTTTGTTGTTGGGTGGAGATTTTTTAATTGGGGGTTTGTTGTGCATCACTTTTGGGCCAGCAATGGCCCTAAACTTGGAGGATGCCAAAACGGAGAGAAGGTGCCAATGCGCAGAGGTAAGGGACCGTGTATTTTTTTGGTTTAATATATTATTTGTAGATATATTACTTTGCATGTATGATAGAGCAGAGGATGTAGAGAAGGGAGGGATCCATTGAAGTCACATCCCTGTATAAATTCCAGCTTATATATTGTTTGTAGATATATTGCATTGCTTTGTTGGTTCCCCGTGTTTTACTTTCTAGTTGATATATATATCTTATAACTATTGTGGATGCCATGCGCAGAGAGAGAGGTAAAAGATCCCTGCGTTTTAACTTTATGGTTGATATGTATATCTTATAACTATTGTGGATGCCATGCGCAGAGAGGGAGGTAAAAGATCCCTGCATTTTAAATTTATGATTGATATATATATCTTATAAATATTGTGGATTCCAATGCGCAGAGAGATGGAGGTAAAAGATCCCTGTGTTTACTTTCTGATTGATATATATGTTTGATCAGAGTCGTGGAGAAGCTCACTATATATTCCATTTTATATTAATTATTCATGTTGCGTGTTTTGAGTATCTGTTGCATGCACAGATGCTTTGGGAAGGATCCAGATCCCTGTACACAATTATTATGATATAGTATGTATATAAATTCATGCCTGAACCCTGAGTGCATCGTGCAGAGCTTTGGGGGAGAGCAAATTTCTCTATTTCCATAAGAAGCTGGGGATTGAGCCCACATTTGGGTTTAAATCATTGTGTAATTATTAATTTTTTTTTCATGGATCCTAAATGCTTGAATCCCTGTTGTGTTCATATTATATTTATACACTTCCTTTTTAATTGGTTTCCGGTTGTGCGCAGAGATTGGGGAAAACCCCTTTACGATTCTAGCTTTGTATATATGTGTATATGCTAGACCATTTCTTCCTGCGTGTACATGAGAAGATCCCTGTGCATATTATATATGCACACTTCCATTTTAATTTTCCCATTGTGCAAGCCTGGGCAAAGATCCCTGTGTTTTACTTTCTGATTGATATATATGTTTGATCAGATCCGTGGAGAAGCTCACTATATATTCCATTTTATATTAATTATTCATGTTGCATGTTTTGAGTATCTGTTGCATGCGCATATGCTTTGGGAAGGATCCCCAAGCTATGGGAAGGATCCAGATCCCTGTACACAATTATTATGATATAGTATGTATATAAATTCATGCCTGAACCCTGAGTGCATCGTGCAGAGCTTTGGGGGAGAGCGAATTTCTCTGTTTCCATAAGAAGCTGGGGATTGAGCCCACGTTTGGGTTTAAATCATTGTGTAATTATTAATTGGTTTTTCATGGATCCTAAATGCTTGAATCCCTGTTGTGTTCATATTATATATATACACTTCCTTTTTAATTGGTTTCCGGTTGTGCACATAGATTGGGGAAAACCCCTTTATGATTCTAGCTTTGTATATATGTGTATATGCTAGACCATTTCTTCCTATGTGTACATGAGAAGATCCCTGTGCATATTATATATGCACACTTCCATTTTAATTTTCCTAGTGCGCAGGCCTGGGAAAAGATCCCTGTAGGTTATCTTTTCATATGTTATTTATATCTATGTTGCATATCTTGGGATGGGATGCACATAGTCGGGGAAAGATCCCCGCTTGATATCCTTCTTTTATTAATTGTATATTGTGCAGATGTTTGGGAGATGGATTCCCATATACCTTTCTGGGTTAGTATGTTAAATTGCATGTCGAATGTTGTTGTGGTTTGGATGAATGCGCATAGAGGGGGAAAAGATCCCTGCATCCGTATGGGTTCATATATTTATCATATATTCTATGTTATTGTTTCCTTGGTTACTGCACAGAGCTTACGGGAAAAGGATTCCTGTCAACTATATTATATATGTTGAATGCATGTTGAATGTTTTAAATGCGGATCAGGGAGAGGTTTGGGGAAAATAATCCCTGTGCATTATTATAATATATTTATATGTTTTATCTTGTTGTGTTATTGCACAAGTGTTTGGGAAAGGAATTCCCTATGCATATTTCAATATTGCATATTATGTATAATTGCATGGTGTATGTGCAATTGTATATTGTGCAAATGTTTGGGGGAAAGATCCATTATAACGTCTGGTCTATATATTATATATATAAGCTGGATTGTCACACACTTACTCACTTTGTTTAGCTGCACAGAGCTTGGGAAAAATATCCCCGTGTCTTTATTTAATGTAATTATTGGGGTGTGAATTCATACGTTGGTTCGGGTAGGGAAACTTTCTGCATATGCCCTGTTTATATTACATCACTGTCATAGAACCCTTGGGGAAGGGACAATGTCTCAATGTATAAATTATAATGATCTGGTCGTGATCATCCTGGGAGAGAGTCCCTGTGATGCCTCTGAGAAATATGGTTGTTTGTTTTGGAAATGTGCTCTCTATGAGAGGTTTGAGAAAGTAGAAATATGGCACACACTGTGTCGCAGAATGTACTCCTCTATATTTTGATAAATAAAGATGCGACAACTCTTTGTGGACGTAGCCCCTAGATATGGGGTGAACCACGTATACTGGTCTCTTTCTGATTGTGTACCTTATGTGTTTTTTTTCTATTGATATTGGTGATCCTAAATGGTAAATGATATCACTAAAGAATGCTAAATGACTATTTCATAAGTTTACATGTGAAATGATAATTGTTGGATGTTTGGTAGTGTAATGATCATGAGGAACTAAGATTCCAAATTAAAAAGGGATTACACTTCTATATCTGTTATGTACTATTGTTGGAAAGGATTGGGCCATAGGTTGGATTAAAAGCAATGGCTAGACATGTGTAATGTATAAGTGTTATGTAAACAGGTAGTGGTTGAACAAGTGTTCGTATGTAATGCTACTTGATATTGAAGTACATATTTAATATGACTAATACCTTGATTGTTGATGTCGAGGAAATTTTTTACAACTCAGTCCTTAACAATGGAAAAATGGAAGTTGGGTATGTTACAGAAAGTAAACCTAAAAGCTAACAATTTTTTTTTTTTTTTAAGAAATAACATATACAACTAAAACTAAAAAGAAAATGTCTTTGCTTAACTAAAGTACTTTCTTGTTAAAATTTCCTCTTTAACAAAAAGAAAATGGAAAATAAATATGATGAGACAAAGACATTAAATAATGCAAGTAAAAATAAATACACACAGACCTATCAAACTCATAAAAATAACCCTCTTAAGATTTCCGGAGATTACGAATCCACTAAGTTCTTCTGACAAGCAAAAAGTCACTCAGTTTTGGCAAAGAGACACTAAATCAAATTGACCTAACTGAAAAAGCATACAATCAAAAGATATTAGAATTTCCATAAATCAGTCATCAAAATGAGAAGAGTAAAGTGTCAGCCAAAAAAAGTGTTGGCTCTAATAGTGTTCTTTAAGGATTCCAAAATAGACCCAGGTTCTGTGCGGTTCAGGGAACCAACAAAACCCTTTTTCACCGGTCCTTTCGGCAACAGTCTGCGAGCAGACTGAGGTCTCACCCGAGGTGAAGTTATGTGGAGGTTGCAGAATCAAGTTTCTATAACTGGGTGATGCGTGCTTCAATAGAATGGGGGACTATGCGAAGTTCCACCTACTTCGTGATTAAGGCTTATGCTATCGCGCATCTAGGGACTGCGCGATACGGAACGACCGCTTAATAACAGGACAGTGTAGCTGAGGACTGCGCTTCCTCTTCAACACTCGCACAATTCCAATAGATTTTACTTAATGCAAACTTAGGCATTCAACAAGCATATTAAACCGCAAACCTTGCAAACATATGCAATATGATGAACTACACTGTAACTAAGCACTTCCGGTGCTGCGCTTCAGGGAATTTCACTACACAGACTTCGTTGGCTTAAGTGTTTACCCAATCAACTTATACATTCATCTTACTCAGAAATACCACATTTACTTTCTTAAACTTTACAAGCTTAAATCTATAAGCTCAATGTACATGTCCATAAATTAAATTGTAGAGATCTCTTATCCCACAAAGAAATATATCTTATACATATGAATTTAAAAATGGGAAAATTCAACCATTTTTCTATCTAATTTTTTTATGAATTTGCAAGAATTTATAGTTCCACCTAATTGATTAAAACTTTAATCACACAAATTTTCCCTAAAAGATTTAGCCTATTTAAGATAACCCAAATTATCAAAATTTCAATAAAATAAATGATTGCACCAAGAGTAGCGACGTGTTCTACGGCCCGGTATGGGAGAGATGTTGTGATGTAACGTAACATAATGTAACATTATGTAATGTTACCAAATATAAAACGTAATTAAAAAAATCATGTTGGCTCATAGAATAAAAAATTATTTAAGAATTCATGTTGGCTCATAAAATAAAAAAATAAAACCAGCATAGATCCATCTTAAACCTAGATCTATGAAGCACCAAGAGAGATCAAATTTCTTGAGCCGTAAATTTTTTCTGGAAATATAAAAAATTTAAGGTAAAAAAAAATTGCAACCAAGAAAATGGATCCCTCTCTGTACTTGATAGATCTAGATTTAAAATGGATCTATGTTGATGAATATAAAACTCACTCCAAATAAAAATATGTCATAATTTTTTTTAAACTTTTTTAATATTAAAAAAAACACATAATTAAATTCATTACCTTTTCCAAATTAAAAAATAAAAAATAAAATGAAAATCTCATCCTCCTCGTGAAAAAAATATAAAAATGTAAACAAAGAAAACTTAACAATATAAAGTTAGTCCAAAATGTTGGTTCAAACATCCTATTTCAAATATAATAAAGATGTAAAAAAAATCTTACAACTATGCACTTTGTCCATACATTGTTGGCATTTACCAATAATTGTTTGGATAGCCTTGTACGAGACATTACAAGGTAGGTTAGGTGCTTTGGTAAAGCACAATAGGTGGAGGCCAATTTATTTGAAGTTCAAATCATAGTGGGCAACAATGTTCAAATTTGAATTCTTCTTAGTGCAAAGGGTTTTAGCTCTTCCTAGAAGTGTAAAGTTAAAATTGTCTGAAAATTTAAAATTTGAATTTTACCCTTTTTAATTAGAAGGATATAATTTATATCAATATTTTAAAAGAAGGGTAATATTTAAAATTATCCATCCATATAATTTCAATTTTTATATTGAAAATCCTATGCTATAAAATTCGATTTGTCATTAAAAATATTGGAAATATAATAAATTATAATCATTCATTGCTTAGCTGCAAAAGATGGCGTGTGATGATTAACGACTATGAGGCACTAGCCACCAAGATTTGACTCTGACTCTCGAGTCACTTCGGGCTAAGATCTAAGGTGCAACAATGTGTCAACGAGAGCTGTAACAAAAAAGAACCACTACTAGTCTACTACTAGGCCCAAAGCAAAATTGAAACTTTGTGCCTACTACCTATGTGAATCTGGTTACCAATGTCCATGTGTTTTTCTTCAAAATGAAATTCAAATGGCTAGTTTAATGAGTCCTCCTCTACAATAATTCATTTATTGCATGAATGTCACATACTCATGGAAACTCTAAACAACATTGAATGGCATGGAACTGCAAATAATAACATGTAGCTAGGACCAAAAACCATGTAGAGGTCGATTTATGCATTGATATAGAGAAGTGGCACTGAGCAAACGATATGGTGAGACAATGAGTTAGAAAAAACATTTGGACCAAAGCACCACAATGGTTATTAAAAAAACAAGGCTCAGGAATAGTCTCAATTTGATGGGCGGAATGATCATGATGTAATCTTCCTCCGTCCTTCCAAACATATGTGGTTTCTCATCACAATTGTCTTCGACGCTTGCCACCAAAATACATATAAAAATTACATGTCTTTACATCCTCTTCTCTTTAAATCCTCATCGCATAGTCATAACTAAGGATTATTCTCCACATTTGTCTTTGGCGCTCACCACCAAAATACATATAAAAATTACATGTCTTTACATCATTTTCTCTTTAAATCCTCATCTCATAGTCATAACTAAGGATTATCATGCATGCACATCCTCACCTTATAATATCAACTGGGTTAGGGTGTAGAGACAACCATAAAATATCAAATGTGTCAAGATGCAAAGAGTAAGAGACAACTATAAGTAAGTCGTATATTAAATTTACCATATAAGTATTTAATTGACACTATCAACTAAGATTGTACACGTTGGATTGTTGTGATCTTCTTATCACTCCTTATCAATGTGATTGTAAGGCACTCTTTGAAGGTGAAGTCCACAATTTTAAGTCTTCTTCCTCATTCGACTCATGCCTTTTGGTGAGACAATAAGTAGGGTATAGGCATTAACATTGAAGATGGTTTCAATATAGAGGTAGATACATTAATTATTTTCATTAAATAACTTAAATTTCATGCCAGTGACTACGAATTTTTCGAATCGTGGATTGGTACAAAACACAACAAATTTTAGAGCTTCGAGCTCTTAATTACTCACATATAGAATTTTCTCAAATCCAACCATTAACAAACTTATTTTGGTGTTTTGGTTCAATTTAAAAGGAAGATTGTCGAGACTCAAACATGCAACAAGTTGCAAGGCTCTAGTTGACTTAGGCTTGATTCCATCCCCTCCATCCCATACCTGTATGTTGTCGCGATAAGTGTTGAACAACAAAATTTGATGCCCCAGCCCCTATGATGCTAACGTTGCTAACTTGCTTGGTATGGAAGATTTTTTCTAATGTTTTATGAGATATGCATTATTTTTTCTTAGGTGCCTAATGCCCATGACTCTTACATCTCTCATGCTTGAATGGATGCCCTCTCTCCGTTTTGAATTAAGTTTTTGATTGGTTTTATATGTATTTTTTGGTTGTAGATTTATTATAGCCTCACTTTGCTTAGTGGCTTCCTTTTGTACATAATTAACAATAAATAATTTTCTCATGGTTCTAGTTTTATTTTAAGACTATATCTAGTTAGAATGTCCTAGACTATCCATAAGATCATGTGATGCCTCAATATGGTTATTGCATAGTCTAAGTAGTTTTTATGTATAATGAAATGTGCTTCAATCTAGAAAAGTACTACATAATAGTTGTTATTTTAATGAATTGTTAAATTAATGTTACGTATATGAAAAATTAATGTGTTCAAATTAAGTTTTATTGAAAAGATGTCATTTTCATATAAATATTAAGGAGTGCTTATTTGTTCATGATTATAAAAAATTGGATGAAAAATATTTGTTTTATACATTGTTGGGAGGAAAAGTTTAGTTAATTTATACTTGTAATTGAAATATAATTATTTATATTTCCCTTCATCTTTGAAAGGCTCCAAAAACACATACCCTTTCAATTGAAATTAAGACCCACCCTTCAAATTAATTTGATCAATGGCGAAAAACCCTTGCAGGATTCCAGCGAGAAAAACCCACAATAAATCCATTGATCCGATTGAATGCAAGAATTTAGGTCCAAGATAAACCCCTCGAGACGCTCGTCGTAGGGTATATAAATCAATCTCTGACTTGAAATGATATGTTTTCACCATTGTATCCATTAGAATTCCAATAGATTTCACTTCTATATTTTCATAGAAAAATATAACTTACTATTAATATGCGAAATAGTAAAATATGTCCAACTGTCAAGTGACTGTTCAAATACATACAAATCTGCCAATATGGAGTCCCCGGAACAAACCGGTTATATCATCAATATGAAAATCAAGTGGTCTGTCTAAAACAGTCATCAAAAGCTGCCATAACAGTCATCAATATGTCCAATAATATCAGATAAGTAAATGCCACAACATCATAAGTATAGGTATCCCATAAAAAGTCCAAAATATAGCTGTCCATAAAAACATAACTATCAAAATCACCCCTGAAGGGAATGGAGTGTAATACTAATATTACACCCTATCTGAGTCAGCATCTGCATGAGGATGAGATAAGGCCGCAAAAATATATGAGAGATAATATAGATTTGCCCAACAAGATATTGGGCGTATCAAGTATCTGCACAAGTAAACTACAAAACGTATAAGTATCCAGCCGCATAAAACCTATGGAAAGATAAATATAAGAGCAATATAAGACAGACGCCCTCAAGACCAATGTAATATGTAGGAACCATGAGAAAAAAGCAAATCATCCCGCCATTCCTGCCACATGATGACCCCAGGCTGAGAGTTGAGGGCTCGTTTCGAGAGCATATCCGCCTCCAGATTGACCTCCCGGAAGATATGTTCAAAGTGAATGTGCTCAAATTCTAGCATGAGCTTTCTAGCCTCCTCCAACCAGTGTTTGAGCAGGAGAACATTCAGAGAGGCAATACCTTTAGCCCAGGCGATAATGGCCTGCGAGTCACCAAAAATAACCAGGGAGGAAATCAACCGTTTCCGGGCACAAAATAATAAGAGCCATAGGGCGCAAATCTCACTTCGTGTGTTTGAACCATTACCCAGGTTCAGCCAATAATGAACAGAGGTAGTATTGGTGATGTGAATAGTTGCTCCGGCACCCCCAGTGCCATTCAAACGAACAGCAGCCCCGTCAAAAAAACCACAAGGAAAGACAAGAATAGGAGGAGTCATATGATTCCTCAATGTCCGCTTACTCGAGCCAACACCCACACCAAAGGCTGATATGTATTCCTTGTGAGCTGCAATGATCTTATTGCATAATGATGCACAATGTGGTTTCAGATCATCAAAAATGTATGCATTGCGAGCACGCCACACCTCCCAGATCATGAAGAAAGGAAGTTCGACACATTCAGAGTGAAGGCTCGTCCAAGCCTCCAACCATTCAACAAAGGATTGCACCCCCCAACAGAACTGTACGCCGGATCTGTGAGCCACCAGCTCCCATAGCTCCTGAACGAATGAACAAGCTGAGAACAGATGATCCACTGTCTCCACCGCACAGCGGCATAGTGGACACCATCCCGGACCACAGAAACCACGACGACATAAATTATCCCACGTGAGTATGCGGTTTGATAACGCAAGCCAAATAAAACACTTAACTTTGAGTGGAATGACCAGTTTCCAAATATATGGTTCCCACCAACTGATGTCAACGCAGGAATCGGCAAACAGAGCATCATAGACCAATTTTGCAGAAGGCACCCCTGTAGCCACATCCCAAGACCAAGCCAATCTATCGGCCTTATCAGATAATAGTGTATTAGATTGGTAAAGAGGCCCAACATATGCGTCCCACTCCAAAGCCATAGCGCCATATAAACCCAGCTGAGTGGTCGATAACCAATGGGGCCGTCCCCCCCTGAACTGACCCATCGCATGAGCCAGAGTGTAATAGCCATTTGAGCTGAGATGGGCCCTCAATTCGGAAGACAGTATATGCTCGTAAGGACCACCCAGGATCGGGTCAAGACCCAGTTTTATGTCGCGTCCATTGCCTGGTAGCCAAGCAATCCATTGGGAAATGATTTTTAAAGATCCAAGCAACCCGCTCCAGATATTGGATACCCCCACCGTGACCGGCCGATTCCCCCGGAGCCAAACCTCAACAGGAGTGTTCTTCAAGTACTTGGCTCGAATAATACGACCCCATACAGAGTTGTTAAAAAGAGCACGCCACAGGCTCTTTGCATGCAGGGCCGTGACAAATAAGTCTAAGTTCTTTATATTCCAGCCCCCCAATCTCCAGGGTTGAGCCAGCCGGGCCCAACCAATAAGATGATATTTTTCCTGTCCACCACAGTCGGACCATAAAAAATTGTACAACTTACGTCGAATGTGGCATAGAACAGACCGTGGGACTTTGTAGAGTGTAAACCAGTACACTCCCAGGTTCTGTAGAACCGCTTTTGCCAGTGTGAGTCTTCCCCCCAGGGATAGGTTGCGGTAGCTCCAATGACTGATACGTCCCTCGAAACGCCGGATGAGCCAGCTCCAATCCTTCACCAAATAGTTAGACGGTTTTATAAAGAAGCCAAGATATTTCGTACCAGTCTCCAGCTCCAAGAAATTTAAGGGAAATATTGAACCAATGGAGTTTTCTACCTCCCCCAATAGAGAGTGTTTAATGAATCGTGATTTGTTATAGTTGATGATCATACCAGATACCGAGCAGAACAGTTTCAGTATCCCTTTATGTTGAGCCCACTCCTCAAGAGTTCCAATACCAAAGAGCATTACATCATCCACAAACAGGGAGTGTGAGACAGAAATATCTCTGGTAATATGTATGCCTTGGATCCTTCCATCCCTCTTGGCCGTATGTATAGATAAACTCAGGCCTTCAATGACCAAAAGGAAGAGAAGTGGTGATAGAGGACAACCCTGTCGAAGACCCCGTGAGGCCTTGAAAAAATCCGTGGGAAGAACATTGACCAGAACTGCATAATTAACAGAGGTAACACAAGCCATAATCCATTTCATCACCCTCCAAGGCAGCCCAATTTGTATCAGTATAAATTTCAGGAAGTTCCAATTCACCCGATCATATGCTTTCACCAGATCCAGCTGAAGAATAAGGGCAGAAAGATGTTTCTTTTTTATAGAGTGGAATACTTCCTGAGTCACACCCACAGCATCATGGATCTGTCGACCTTGCAAGAAGCCATATTGTTCAACAGATATGTGTCTGGATAATATCGGTCTGATCCGGTCAGCAATAACTTTTGCAATAATCTTGTAGACCAAATTACAGAGAGCTATAGGACGGAACTCATTATAATTATTCGGGTGTGAGGACTTCGGTATAAGGGTCAGATGTGTGGAATTGAGAGCCCCAGATACAGCTCCTTGTCTCCGGGATTCCTCAACAGCCTCCCTGATGTCCTCCCCCATAATATCAAAGAAGTGTAAAAAAAGTTCCACGGTCCACCCATCCGGACCCGGAGCCTTATCTTTGGAGAACCCACGCAAAGTACATTCCACTTCATCCAGTGAGACCTCCAAGAATATATCATCCCCCTCCACCTCATTGAACATGCGCGGGTATTCCTTAATAACTTTAAATTGCTCCGCCATAGAGGTATTTTTAGGATCACAATAGTATTCCTGGAAGTGGTGAACAGCTTCCCCCATCAATTCGTCAGCCCCCCATATCCGCCTTCCATTGTGATCATTAAGATCCCATATAGTATTTTGCATCCGACGAGAGTCAACAAATTGATGAAAAAATTTTGTATTCTGGTCTCCTGACTTGATCCAAATAGCCCGACTCTTCAATCTCCAGGACTCCTCTTGTATAAGGAGGATGCTCAATTTACGGCTCTCCAGCGAGGAAATCTTCAATGCATCTGCAGGGCTGAAATCTGACCCAGTGGAACCCAGCATCATCGTGGTCAATTCCAATTCAATCTCCTTTAGTTCGCGGCCCAAATCCGCTTTTTTGTTTTTTTCCCATCTAATAGTGTGATCCTTTAAGGTCTTCAGCTTCACCGCCAGCTTGTCCATGGCCGAGCGTTCCCCCGCAGCATCAGTCAGAAGCCAACAGTTCCGCACACTCTGAGTGTATTCCCCATCCAAGAGCCAAGTAGAATTGAATTTAAAAGGATAGCATTTGTGACCGGCTTCCACCTCAAATTGCAAAATATAGGTAGATGGTCGCTGATTTTGATTTGATGGATCCAGGATCTGTAATTGTGAAGACCGTCCAACATAGATTCAGAGATAAGAAACCGGTCAATGCGTTTCTGGATCAACATATCTCCCCCCCGACCATTTGTCCAAGTGGGATCCATCGGGCATGGCACAATGTCTACCAGTGAGAATTTCATGAAGAGCTGTTTGAAGAAAGGTCCCATCATGTCTCTACGAGCCACCGAACCCCAGACCTCCTCATCACCCCAAGTGAAGTTGAGATCCCCAGCCACGATTAAATTTTCCAGTTCCAGCAAATGATTAGTGACCGCCTCATCCCAGAAAGTCAACCTGTCAGCATAAGGCCCATAACAGTTGATGATATTGACATTTTTATCTGACCCTCTGATGTTTCCCGATAATAAGATGCCCATAGAAGTGATAGAGGGATCAAGTCTCAAAACCGCTGGGTTCCAAGCTGCTAAAAGAACTCCAGATAGGCCAACTGCGTCGGCGGTGCAAACCATCCACCCCGGCTTGACTTTATTAAAGAAAATACGTTCCCTTTCACCACAAACCATAGTTTCCTGCAACAGTACCAAATCTGGATTTGTAATATGAAGTACTCTCTTGAGGGCTAATTTTTTGGGGAGCCCCCCCACACCCCGAATATTTAGGGAGAAAAAGATCATTTTCGAACCCTTGCAAGGGCTTTCAATCCTCTAAGAGCCCGGGTATCAGTAGATAAGGGGGAATTCACAGTGACACAGGCATCCACAATCCCCCCCGTGGAAGCCTTCTTATTTTTCCTGGCGCTCCTCGTTTTCAGAGGGGAAAGTTCCAGAGCCAGTCCACCCCTACGGGATCCTTTAAGAATACAAGAGTCCCCCGTAGTACCAGTATCTTTTACAGTTTTGGATGTCCCCCCCCCCCCAACTCAGTGGCGGGCACATCAATAGCCCCCCCCCCACCATCACCAAGGATCGTCGTCCTTCCAACAGGCCGGTTTTTGTAAAAAGTAGGAATAGAAGCCTTCTTAACCATCTCAGAATAGGAAGGTATGAGTAATACCCTATCGCCAGGCTCCGCAGATTTTATCAGCCCATTAACCGAATCGACAACCGGAGCCCCCACCTCGGGCCCCCCCGGTTCAGTAGCAGTCCCCACCAAAGGTTCTATCAAAGACAACGACCCCCCACCCGTCGCACCATCACCCCGTGGCTTCAAAGGGGCGTCAATATCACTGGATATAATCACGGTCGGAGTGTCCGTAAGTGTTATCCCGGGAGATACCGAATTGTCAGGAGGAGTGTATATCTACCCCGTCGAATGCCCAATCTCAGGTAGCCCGTTCCCCATGTCATGGCCACCCACCCCCCCGGTTTCGTTTGGTATGTATTCAGTACCAGAAGATGAGGAAATCATGTGATGTTTGCGACTCATGTAATTCCCATTATTACCATGATTTAAATCAAGTGCATTTATACACGATATATCCAACTCATTCAGTGAATGAAAAAAATTTGGGTCCTGAGATTCTAACTTACGGAATAGAGCTGAGTCCGGAGCGTCCAGAGAGGGAACTCGGTTGGATAAGCCGTCCATCGAACCCGAGGTATCCCGCTCAATATCACTCCCATCGTCTGACGACCAGAAAGGACCACCATCCTTGAGCCGCCCAGAAGAAGCAGGTGCCGTGCACTGACGCCACAAATGCCCCACCTCCTTGCAGTTGGAACAGCGAAAAGGGATGCCCCAATAATCAATGATCTGTGAAAAAATCCAGCCACGCCAGCGGATGTTTAATACATCAATTAAGCCCAGAGAAATGTCCACCTCCACGAGGACCCGTCCCATGCGTCTATCAAAACCGTTCAAATGCTCATCCTCCACATGCAGAAATCTCCCCAAACTGTTACCAATAGCCTCAAAAGCCCCCCGATTCCAGAGAGCAAGGGGGAGCCCAGGCAAAAGAACCCACAAATGACGGAGACGCACCGAGGCAGTTTCAGGATCAAAATCCGTCTGCCATTTCTGCAGCATTAAACTTCCAGAGCCGTGTAACCAAATTCTGTCCATAATAAGAGTGCACTGAGCCTCTTCTTCGAATTTGAAGCCGTACCACCCACAAGCCATGGCGAAAATTTGAGGAGTGTAGTTAAGCAGAGGCCGCCACTTCGCCGTGACCCAAGCCACAATATCTCTCTGGTTCATAGCATGGTAAGAAAATTTCCCCACAAGAACTGTCATATTGGCCTCAACGACCTCCTCCAGTCCAATGTCACGACCAACAGTCAGCCAAGACTCACCAGGACGCCGAAAATACCTCCCATTCAGACGACGGGTCGCACGAGAGGATGAACCAGGGTTAGGTTTGTTACCCATCTCCGGGTATTCCTGTCCACTGCCAACGGAGGGGTCCGACCCCCCCGAACCACCATGTGTCCGGCGCCCAGCCGGGTGTCTTCGATATACCTTGCCACGCGGAGCATTCTGGCGACCACCGGCGTTAAGGGCCCTCTTGCCCTTTAACTATTCCCTGAAATGTTCATCCGACTAGAATAAGCTGCCGTCTTCCGGGATGATGGGTTCCCGCACCGTATCTCCAAAAACGGTAGCCATTGTTAACCACAAAACAAAACCGCCGCGAAACCGACCCGAAAACCCTTTCCAGCAGCCAATAACCCGAAAATGGGAGTTTTAAGGAGGAATTCGGCAACCCTTTTCCAGCAGACAATATCCGAACACGGGAGATTTAAAAAAGAAACGGCAAATCTTTCCAGCAGACAATATCCGAACACGGGAGATTTAAGAAGGAAACGGAAATACCCAGAAGTATGATTAAAAGGAAATACCCAGACCGCACACCACGAAGACCCACACGTCCACACATCCACCACGCGCCATGTATCTCAGGCCTAGAAACCCTAGGTTTTCACCATGAAACCCTAAATGCTCTGCTCCCCCATCATCCCAAACCGTCTATCATCCAAGATTTCACTTCTATATTATTGCGAAAGAGGTGGGTATATAACGTCACACTTCATCGAAAATTCCAACAGATTTCTCTTCTCAGACAGATCGAGGAAAAATAGTGGTATCAAATGTCAGAAGCCAGGTGCACTCTGTAGCTGAGGGTGACATTGACACGTCTCAATGTTACCATGATGGGACACAATAAGGTTGAGGCCATTCTATTTAAATTCCAAATCATATGTACTTAAAGTGCATAGTAAACTTTTCTGTTCGTAGGCCCATTTATTTAAAGTTTAAATCATATCTACTCCATAACAATTTGCTTAGAGTTCATCATATTTTTCTATGTATAATGATGGTTATCTGTATATTGGTTGGATTATGGTTTTGCACATGTTAAAGTGGTCCTAATATCATTATGGAAAATAATTCACTTTGTTTATTGGATGCATTAGCAATTAGTAATTGCACCTTGGGATGCAATAAAATGTAATAAAAAAAACATCGTATTGCAAGCGAAGTAAAGAGATGGAGTAGGCACATTCAAAAAAGATATATGGAAGTAGAATCAATTTGAATTGTTGAACCACGAGAGTTGTTTCTATCTATGGAAATATTTGTTGTTCATTCAGAATCTCAAATAAATGAGAAATTTACTTCTATGGAGGAGAATTGGTGACAGTGAGCCAACAATGTGAAACAACGAGAAATCCATGGTTGGTACAAGAACTACTAGGAAAGATTCCGTGGAAGATTTTCATATGTTTTTGTTTTTATATACGTATTCGTCACAAGTCAAAAATCTCATTGAATTCTTGTTATGCTCTACTTTATATTAAAATTAAAAAAAAAAAAAAAAACAAAGAAAAAATGACCCGCAGAAGTTTGCTAATCATGATCATGTCATCATACCAAGAATCATTAGCCAAGCAATCCCCATTATACCTTTCCCTGCACAATACCTACTTTGTATTGAGTACTAACGAGGAATGCCTAAATCTAGATTTTGCGAGTTAGGTAGATAACTTGTGTACCCTTAAGAATTCTACTCAAAGAGGATTGCACAATAGCTGAAGTTGCTTGGGATGAGCAACATGTGAGTGTTGGGGGCTTGTTAGAGTGGGTTTTGGATGTGTCTTGGAAGTCGTGCATTGGAAATGGACCACATGATAGTTTTGCAAGTGGCCCAAAACCACGCAGAAGGAGGAAGTTAGTTAGAAATTAGTCAATAGTTATGTCTACTTTGTAATCGTCTCCACCCATGTTTTGATGCATAAATATGTAGGATATATAAGGGTAAAGGAGTTAGTTAGTGTATGTCTTTTTGAGAAGCCCGTATTGGAAAACATTAGCCATTGTATTTGTGTTGTTGGGTAATGCAGGGTAGTTGAAGACTAAATCTTGGTGCTCACGGCGCAAGATATGTAAGCTTGTTCCAATGATAATATAATTGAGAGATTCTAGTTGCAGTGTTCTATACTTGTAACAAATGTGATGAATGTTTGTTTTTGTCACACATGGTTAATCTAATATGATGTTGTTATGAATATTGGTTATGTTATGATGAAAGTAATGTAAAAATTGCGGGATAAATGAATAAATCATAGATCTGTTGAACGTGAGTTCACATCCCTTCATCCATGTAGAAACTTGGTTCCTACAATCCCCTCTGATACCTCGAGTGAGACATCATCTATTCACATGTGATGCCGAAAGGGCCAGTGTCTAGGGTTTTGTTGGTGTGATTTATGTTGAACCTTGGGTCTGCCTATGCACCAACAACTTGCAACTTTAATTTATTGAGTACTAACAAGGAATGCCTAGATTTAGATATTGCAAGTTAGGTAGTTAACTTTTGTACCCTTAATTCCTTAAGGATGATAAGTAAAATACATTAAGCCAATGGGATAAAAAGGAAAATCATTAGTTCATCCTTATATTAAGATAAGTCCATTATGCAAGGATGTGTTAGCATCCTCATGGGTAGGGTGTTTGTTGGATATTTTTATATATGTCATGCTCATAAACATCAAAAATTAATTTCCTTCAGGAATGTTGTAAATTATATGTCATGGATTCTCATGTCTTGTGCATGGATGCCATTGGACATGGGCATAATGAAACGTGAATATTTTTATATATGTGATGGAATTTGTGATAAGAAATTCCATCAATTATATATATGCTATCATATGTTATGGATAATTAATTCCTAAATGTGATTGGTACCTAGATAAGTATGGTAAGGCATGATACCGTGTGTTACCTTTCAAACTAGCAATAACAAATTTGCAGCACAATATGATGAAATAAGTTAGTGACTGGTAAGCATGGGAGATATATAAACCCAATGCTACTTCATCTTAGTCTCTTAACTACCTTGGGTAACTCCTAAACCCATGGGAGAGCCCTATCAAGATACATACAATCATCAACAAATAGATACCTTTCTACAACCTTTATGACAGAGATTCGTGCCTTATATGGAATTAATCAATGAATCAAGAAGACAACTTGATATACTCAGGCGTTAATGCAAACAACTACTTGCCCAAAATAATAGATATCAATGATTTCTAGCACAATTTCACGTTTACCAATGAATTTCACACAACCCAAGGGACACCTCAGAAAAGCGTTCCCTTAGGGAGAGATGGACAAGCAAGGCAAGGTAAATCCCTTGGGGGCATCAGAAGGAAAACAATGCCCAGGTTTTGGGAGATATAGAGATTTTATGTTTCTCGAGGCAACTGCAAGAATGTGGATGCCCTTCAAGATCTGTGGATAAATACACTAGGGAGAAATTGATGGGTGGACTAGATTTTTGAAATTCCAAATATTTTTAGGTTTTTGAATTTATGTAATTTTTTAGGCCACTTTTGACATATATGATTTTTAGAGTTTTTTATACATAAAATGGGGACGCCCTTCAGGGTCTGTGGATAAATCCACTAGGGTGAATTTGTAGGGAGAAGCAGAATTACAAACTCATGGCTATTTTTGGAGTTATGAATTTTCTAATTTTTAGGGTTTTGGAATTTTTCATATTTTTAGGTATTTTTATGCATAAAGTTGCAACCACAAATATAATACAATAAATGTTGAAAAATAGAGTAAAATTGACAAGAAAGGGGATATTATTTTTGTCTCAATACCTAGGGAATTGGGATATCTATGGTTAACATCCCTCACTTAAGATGTTCCTCTAGCACTTGTAAGATAGGGCATCACCTAGCAACCTCTAGGTTTGATAGGTGAACCTAACTAAGGAAAATGGAGAATTCCAAGGCCTCAAAAGCAATAGGAAACTGTTATGCAACATGTTTCCTTCATACAAAGTTGACATAATATTGGTAAAAAAAACTAATTCGGAGAAAATGCAGCATCAAACTACCATTCAATCCACATAGTAACATTATTCACCAACATTCAACAAGAGATGAGCAAATAAGACACCTTTAGGTCACACTTGTGCATGTATTATTCTAACAAGTCTAGCATCAACCATAGCATGTGCAAGAAAAAATCCCTAGATCATTCATCCATTCACCATCAGGAAAAAGAGAACTTCCCAAGAGAAGTACTAATCACCAAAGAGACTGAAAGAGTAGGATAAAGAGAAAATAATACATATTTGAACCCTTGTCTTATGATTTTACAATGACGAGAGGAGTTTTATTTATACTTTTCTCTCTTGAATATTTTAATTTTGAGCCTACGAGCCTAAATCATAAAATAATATTATTTTGGGGTAAATTCTACAAAACAAAGAATGTTACCCTAAAATGTACAAAATTAATAAAATAAGCTAAAATGATCAAATAAATACCTTCACTTGATGAAGTAGTGAGCCGGGGGCGTCATGCCCCATCTAACCCCAAAGTGATAAAATTCCCTCAACACCCCCCCTCTAAGGCATTGCAGGCTCATATGGTGCACAATAGCTGGAAGAAGGGCGCACTGGTCCAAGAAGGATTGAGCAAGGGTCTCTGGAAGATGAAATAGGTCCAAGTGGGTGAAAAAAGGTGTTAGGAAGAGATAATATTCCTTTACAAATGCAATCACCTCTGCAAGTAAAATAACCAGGATGGGCATGTGCCCCACTGGGCCACCCCAAGAAGCCTCATAGCACCAAGCCATGGCCATAAATCCCTATGTGGTGGAGATATCATCACAGGAAAGGGTATTCAGCAAAGCCACTAAGACAGGTACTTCTCAGAGTGAAACCAAGGGGGATGGCCATGTCCAATCTAGGGGGTAAAAACCCCCTAAACTAAATATCCATACAATAAATGCCACTTTGACCTGTACAATAAAAACAATTGGGTCGTTGCTCTAGCAATAGCCTCGTTGGGACATTGTAGTTGCTCAGGCACATAACATTGGCTACAACTATGGGACATGTGCTCTTCTTGGGAGTGCATGAGAACCTCTTGAATCTCCTAGGTACCTATATACCCGCGCACATATCTAATAATAAAGGCATCAAATATATCAGAGGTAGACACTTCCATCCTTCCTTTTTCAAAATGAAGATAAATAACCAAAAATGAAAGAACGACAAATGCAATGCATAGGTAATTCAAATGTTGAATTGAAATGAAACTAACCTTCCTACATTAATTATGATAAGAAAGAAGGGTAAAGTGAAATCATACCACCCATGTAGCCACCCGAGTACTTGATTTTCTTCCTTTGTGTTTGCAGATAATCCATGATAGAATCACGTCAATAATAAGTTGTATACATACCAATATGCTTGTTGGGTTAGAGAAGGAATACTGGATGAATGTGGGAACTTGGAAGCCTTGAATTTTATGCCATGGAGAATGGTCCCTTTCACATGCTTTATCTATCCATGCCTGTACCAGGATCATTTACACATTGTTCCCAACATATATCTATTCTGTGAAATTTTTCTCATAGAATTGGCCATCTGATCCTAAACTTGATCCCAACATGTACTTGTACCCGTTCAAGCTTTCTTTTGGACATGCAAACATGTAGTTCATCTTTGTAATAATCATGTTAGTATCCCCAATAATCCTTATAAATTTGAAACTGTCATCCACAAAGTTCATACCTTAAAGTTTTCAGGGAGAAGATAAATTGCAAATATCATGGAAAGGGGAAGTAAATACTATACCCATACATATACCTATCTCGGATCTGTTGAAATGCATCACTAAAGACTTACCTATAGTGGATAGAAAGAGTTGATCAAATTCTACAATACTTCTTGAGGGGCATTATTGAGAATGACAATCCAGGCCCATCATCGACCGAGTGACTGTAAAGGAACCCTCTGCCTGACATCCCATATAACCTTCCTTGATGCTAGCTAGGCATGACTGAACTAAGTCCAAATAAGTCTCACTAGAGATGTAGCCTAAAAAATCTTCAAATCATGTATGGAGCAGTCGCATATGATGATCATCTGTAATAGAAAGAGGGCTCATAGTCTGAGGTTGTAACGTACCCACCCATCTCTCCAAGGCAAGGAAGGGAATGTGAAGCCAATCTCTGGGGCTTTCACATAATCTCAGCCCACTCATTAGAATCATATGAATAGAACAAGAGTGTGCAGATGCAAATCAAGCAAATATGCACAACGGAATTAAGACTCATCCACACACAATTCATGCTCATCCATCATATCAAAATAATCATCAAATTAAACATTATAGAAGTAAATACACATCAGATACTTATCTTCCTTTCGCAATTGTACCAAGCAACTAGCCATGTCGCTGCAACGTTCCACCCAACCGTAGGATCTTCGACGGCATATACTGAGTCCGTCCAAAGGCCACCCCCAAGCTGGGCATGATTCTTACAAGGAAAAGGGGACATTCACTCATTCACAGCCAATTAATCATTTCATCTGAGCCAAGCCAGTCCACAGCTGGGTTTATCAGGCTACATTTGAACCCTGGAGGCTTACACTCAAGCTCAAGCCAAAGCAATGGATTTACCAACATGATGGCCATGGGTTTGGGCTTTCCCAAATTGTTTCCATCCAAAAACGAATTGTGGGATGAGGAAAAACATTCACAGGGAGGAAAAACGATTTCTCCCCAACCATCTCAGCATTTAACAGCCAGAATGGTCCTTGTGGAACCCTAATTCGATTTTCCATCTTCCCCACTGGTATACAATACAAAAACACCCTTATCCCAGCTGAGGATCCAAGAGAACACCCAAAAAAACATGGCTGGAAAACACCCAAGTAGATCCAAACCCGTGAGGGAGAGCAATTGGTTGATGGATAATGGCTTGGGGGAGAAATTCATGGCTCTTTTCTTGCCCAAGAAGCAAAACGCGATTTCCCATGCAGGGTGGCTTTCCCATACCCGAATTTGGACAACCATACCTCTCATTCCCCAAGGCATTAACTACCTCAACCAACTCTTGGGAGAAATCAATGATTGGGTACAAAAGTCAACATGGGTAGTTGAGGGTATGATGGGTTCTCTCATTGACACTTGGCTTGACTTGATTGGCTCCAGGTTTGAATGTTTTCCCTCCCAATTCCTTGTAAAATCATGCCCCCATCTCTTGTTGCATTGCATAGCTAGTTGTGGGTATTTTATTAAAAATGCATATTTACATAATATCCACAATTCCACTGTGCCTGGCTAGCACATAAACCATATGCATCAATAAATCGATGGCAGGGCCTTGGCCTTGAGATCCTCACCATGATTTCATAACAATATTACATCATTTACAATTTTAATTCCATGGGGTTAAGATGGGGACGTTACAGAGGTGCTTTATCATCAACTGAAATAGAAAAATGATTGATCCAATCTTCATCATCAGAGCTACAAGGAGATGGAATAATCATATCTTTATGGACCAAACTTCCATTGATTATGTATTCATTAGAATTTGGCTAGGACTCATTCATACTAACTTCTTCCTTTTTTTATGAACTGGAGGAAAGGATGATGGAATTTTTCCTCGAAATATGTGCAACTAGAAGCATCAGAAACAACACTGCTAGGTTTTGAAGAATCATATATTGGTGGACGCGTGAACTTCCAATAATCATCATCTTCAAGGATAATGGTATTTTCTTACAAGAAACACAATATATCATAAGAAACTTTAATTTGCAGAGAACTCACCATTTCCTTATGTTCTTTAATTTCTTCAACTAAGGATTCTTGGTCTTCGTTTCTTGCATCACAATCAGATTTATTTTCAGTAGGATCTTCATCTTGGGACATACGACTTAAGATATCATCGACCATATCCTCAACAATGGCTTCCTCAAGCAAGTCTTCTAAGACCTAATCTTCACTTTGGATTTCTTCGAAAAGGATGGCTTCATGATCCACGGGGACTTCTTGAATGGAATATGGATGCTCTTGTTTCTTGTTTTCTTTCTTGAACAAGTTATTTTTGCGCTCAACATGAGGCATCCATTTGTCATGAATTTATGGATCCCAATAACTACATAAAATTTCTATCAATTCTACAAAAGAATATATATTTTCCGTTGGCTAGGCTTGCAAACCAAGCAAGGTCCTTTCCTCCCAAGTGAAGGATGAATAACCTCATGTAAAAATCATCTCCCTTAATATCATATTATGAAGCCAATAACATAAAATTGTATACCTGGTCCTCAACACCATCATCATAGTCATAGAAATTGTTCCAAAATGTCTTGCGACTCATCTGATTTTTCTGTAAATTTTGACAAATTAAGAGGAGAAAACTATACTTCCATTTCTGCAAAGGTCAAATGATCAGGATCTTCAAACTCTAAAATGTCTCCTTTGATTTCTTCATCTTGGTCATGACCACAGATGTCTTCGTTATTTAAGTTCTTATTGTTTTAAAAATTAGGATCCCACTTCTCACTTAAAGTCTTGACTAACTGTTCAAATGATGAGATCCCTTTAGTTGGAAGCTGATTATACCAGTTGTCAACATCTTGATTAGCCCCAAACTCAAGGGATGTTACAAATAATCTCATTATAATATCATCGTATATGATGCCCCATGCCTTAATAAATTCTCTGAACATCGTAATATGCTCTGTAACTAAGTTGTCACATTCATGAAACATTGGGACATACTTAAGACAATCATATTTATCCAACTTATTTGGACATCACGGGATGTTTAAAAATCCAACATAGCAAAAATATCCATATCATTTACTTGTTAATAACCTAGGGTGCTTACTTTGAATTACACTTATTTAGCTTGGTTTCATCAAAGGAGATGCCATATAGGACTTGCAAGGTTAGCCTTTAACAAAATCTAATCAAAGCAAAGCTTACCTCTTAGCCTTGTTCTTGTAGAGTACTTCTTTTGATTTTCTTCAATGGGGGTCGTCGGGAGAGACCTGCCAAGTTAGATCAAAATAAATCTCACCAAGTACTAAACAAGAACATACTTGGGATGTCTTGAATGGAGCACTTGTAATTGGAGTTGCCAGATAAGACTTGTAGGGTTAGTCCTTAATAACAATAAATCTCAAATAGCAAATGAAGGACTCACCTTGATTTCTTACCAAATGTCATTATTTCCAAGGGTATGAAGAATATGACTTGATCTAACCACCTCAAGTATCTTGAAATGTCCCTAGAAACGATGCCAAGAAATGTTACCATTCAAACCAGCAGTCCTAGATTTGCAACACAATGTGATGAAATAAGCTAGTGAATGGTAAGCATGGGAGCGATCTAAACCCGATGTCACCTCAGCTTAGTCTCTCAACTACTTCGAGTAACTCCTAAACCAAGGCGAGAGCCCTATCAAGATACGTGCATTCGCCAACAAACACATACCTTTCTACAACCTTTATGATAGAGATCGATGCCTTATATGGAGTCAATCAATGAATCAATAAGACAACTTGATCTATTCAAGAGTTAATGCAAACAACTACTTTCCCAAAATAACATATATCAATGATTTCCATCACAATTTCATGTTTACCAATGAATTTCACACAACCAAGGGATGCCTCAGAAAAGTACGTCCTCGGGGGGGGATATGGACAAGCAAGGCAAGGTGAAGCCTTATGAGGTCTCAGAAGGAAAAGACATCCTAGGGTTTGAGAGAGATAGGGTTTTTACATTTCCTGAGGCAAATCCAAGAATGAGGATGCCCTTCAAGATATGTGGATAAATCCACTAGGGAGAAATTGATAGGTGGACCCGATTTTTGAAATTCCAAATATTTTAGGGTTTTAAATTTATGTAAATTTTTAGGGCCCTTTTGACAATATATGATTTTTAGGGTTTTTTATACATAAAATGAGGATGCCCTTCGGGACATGTGGATAAATCCACTAGGGTGAATTTGTAGGGAGATGCAAAATTACAAACTCATGATTATTTTTGGAGTTATGAATTTTCAAATTTTTAGGGTTTTGGAAGTTTTCATATTTTTAGGTATTTTATACATAAAATTGTAGCCACAAATATAATACAATAAATGCTAAAAAATAGATTAAAAATGACAAGAAAGGGGATATGATTTTTGTCTCAATCCCTAAGGAATTGAGAGATCTATGGTTAACTTCCCTCTCTTAAGATGTTCCTCTAGCACTTGCAAGCTAGGGCATCACCTAGCAACCTCTAAGGTTCGGTAGGTGAGCCTAACTAAGGAAAATGGAGAATTCCAAGGCCCCCAAAGCAATGGGAAACCCTTATGGAAGATGTTTCCTTCATAGAAAGTTGATAGAATATTGGTAAAAGGCCCAAATTAAGAGAAATTGCAGCATCAAACTACCATTCAATCCACATAGTAACATTATTCACCAACATTCAACAGGAGATGAACAAAGAAGACACCTTTAGGTCACACTTGTGCATGTTTTAGTCCAACAAGTCTAGCATCAACAATAACATGTGCAAGAAAGAATCCCTAAATCGTTCATCTATTCACCATCAAGTAAAAGAGATCATCCCAAGAGAAGTGTGCATCACCAAAGAGACTCAAAGAGTAGGAGAAAGAGAAAATAATATATAATTGAACCCTTGTCTTATGATTTTACAATTATGAGAGGAGGTTTATTTAGACCTTTCTCTCTTGAATATTTTAATTTTGAGCCTACAACCTTAAATCATAAAATAATAATATTTTTAGGGTAAATTCTACAAAACAAAAGAATTTTATTGTAAAATGTAAAAAAATAATAGAATAAGCTAAAATCATCAAAGAAATGGCTTCACTTGATGAAGTAGTGAGCCAGGGGGGAGGTATGCCCAATCTAACCCCAACGCCCCTCATCTAAGGCACTATAGGCTCATCTAGTGCGCAATAGATTGAAGTAGGGTGCATTGGGCCAAGAAGATTGAAGTAGAGGTCTTCAGAAGCTAAAATAGGTCCAAGTGGGTCCAAAAAGGTGTTCTAGGAGGAGATAACAGTGCTTTACAAAGTGCAAGCACCTCTGAAATTCAAATAACCAGGATGGGCATGTTCTCCAGTGGGTCACCCTCATAAGCCTTAGAGCACCAACCCAGGGGCATAAAGGCCTGCATGGTGGAGATCTCATCACACCAAAGGGGAAGTTAGCAAAGACACTAAGCCAAGTGCTTCTGAGAGTGAAACCAAGGGGGCTAGCCATGTCCAATACACGGGGTAAACAACCCCAAACCAATTATCCATACAATAAATCCGACTTTGGCTTGTACAATAAAAAATGTGGCCCATTGCTCTAACCTCAGCCTCGCTAGAACATGGTAGCTTCTTAGGTGCATAACACCTCGCACATGTGCACATGTGTAATTGTTGGAATAGTTTGACAAATTGATATAGTGTTATTATGTAAATATGTAAATATTGGTTATTTTTTATATGAGTAAATGATTGTGTTGATATTCATATATATGATAAATGGATATAGCACTGTGTTAATAAAGATGCTAACAACTAAAATAATTGAATTATCGTTTCCATAATTATGTGATAATTGGCCTAATGTGTGTATGAATATGTTAATGAGTGAAATCATATTCATGAAGAGTTAATATGTTACTTGCCTAAGTAATAACTTACAAAGGAGAATAGGATGACATGTAGAGTTGTATTGGTTATGGAAAATCAAAGTAAGTCCATGATGAAGAACTTATTACCACATGCAAAAACTATGTATTCTCATATTGTCAAATATAATTATTATAATGAATAGATTTAAAGTGTGTTTGAGAGTTTAATGAAGATATGCTATGGTAACTATGTGACTATGATACATGGGAGATGATTGACCTATCCAATGAACTAGATGTTGGTCATTGAAAGCTTGAACACACACTAAGGTTGTTATTTTGTTGACATTGGAACACTCTACTATGTCTTGCTTGTCTTTAGCTAATGGTTGGCTTTAGTTCACTAGTGGTATTTCTTTGCAGAATATGATGTGATGCAAGTGGACCGGACTCTTAATTCCTACACTATTACACATGATGGGATAGATTTCTCAAGGGGTTTTAGAGAAGCAAATTGCTCAATATAGTGTTGTGATTTGTTGTAAGGAAGAGGTAAATTGGATGAATTTGTATTGTTGATATTTGTGACATAATTTGGCTCAAAGCATGTGGAACTATATTTTAGGTGTGTTAATAAAAGCCACATGATAGTCATATTAAGCAATGATATTTTCATACAAATAAGTATTGAGGTACTTGTAGTTTGTTGTTTAATTCATCACTACTTGTAGCTAATCATTTTGTCCATGATTTCTTGGAGATTTCCATTCTATCATTGACTTCTTCTTGTTCATCAAACAATTTGAATTCTATGTAGGCAAATTCAACTGCAATTGTTGTTGTTGTAGCTCAAAGCAAACATTGCCATGAAAGTGACTTATATGAAGGTTAGATTTTCTATGGCCTATTGCTGGTTTATTCTTATGTTGAATGACAACAAAAGCATCTCATTTGTCACAAAAAAATTAGGGTTTGATCTCATACTCAACTATGATACCAAGGTGAAGGCCAAGAGAAATTTTGATACACATGAAAACATGGGAGATGACAAGGCACTATCCCTACACATGTCTTCACTGACTAAATGACTAAAGGGGTACCCAAACATATCTAAACCTAGAAGCATGAACATTGGACAGGTGGCGCCACATGCTAAGACACAGAAGGGACACCTGTCTTTGGGTAAGACACCTGTAGATGCCTCGGGTTCAGACCCGTCTGTGGGAAGTGCTAGGGGACCTCCTGGTCGAGGCTTCGGTGAGAGACTGGGTTCGTCATCCGTGCGGCTAAGAGGTTGAGCGGCAAATACTTCTGCAGGCCTGGGGAGGCTTGGTTGACGGTCGGCAGGGATATCCGGCTTGAAGAGATTGTGGAATGTAATATGACGATTCTGGTTGGCAAGTTTTCATATCATGCTATGAATCGGCGTGATATTGTCAAATGGGTAGAGGAGAAATGGAATCCCATTCTGCATTACACTCCTTGGGTCTTCGCGTTGGCGTGTGGATGGTACGGCTTTAAGTTCGAACAAGAGGCACATTGTTCTACCATTCTGGATGGTCTATGGCTCTATGGTGCGGGAAGCTTAATGCTGCAGAAATGGCAGACGGACTTCGACCCGGAATCTGCCTCGGTTCGTCAACGCCATTTATGGGTACTTTTACCTGGACTTCCACTGGCATTGTGGAATCGTGGGGCCCTTGAGGCTATTGGAAATCGTATTGGGCGTTTTCTCCATGTGGATGAGGAACATCTTAACAGATTTGACCGGAGGATGGGGCGGGTTCTGGTGGAGGTCGATATCTCTCTGGGGCTTATTGATGTACTCCATATTAACTGGCGTGGCCGCAAGCTTACTCAGATCATTGATTACTGGGGCATTCCTTTCCGATGCTCGAAGTGCAAGGAGGTGGGGCATTTGTGGCGGCAATGTCAGGCTCCGGCTTCATCTGGTCGACTTAAAGACGGGGGTCCATTTTGGTCTTCTGATGATGGCAGTGACATTGAGATGGACGCGACGGGTTCATTAGATGGTTTCTCCAACAGGCTGCTCAATCCTACTGCGCTGGTTTCGTCCTTGTGCCATCCTTGAAGGTTCTGGGTCCAACTACTTGTTGGGAGCATATCCATACTCACCATATTTTTGCGGCATTTATTTCAGACTCCTATTGATCCTGTTCGGTTTTATTGCATAGATGATAGTTTTATGATGCCTTTTGTGGATGGCAGTTGAGGATGACTGTATTTGAGACTTATTATTTATTTTGGATTGTATATTTTTTTATCAGATGACTGTGGGGTACTGTTCTTCTGGATATTACTGGTCCAACTTGTGGACGACCTGGGGACTTATGGTTCTTTATTTTGGACTATTCTGTTATGGTTGTTGACACATTACTATCAATTGTTGACATATGGCTCTATCTGATAGGGTTAGTGTAATTTGTATGATCTGACAGCTGGACTTTTTTACTATTTTGCATATTAATAGTAAGTTGAATTTTTCTGTGAAAAAAAAAAAAATGAACATTAGACATTAAGGACATGTATGATATCTCCTCAATGAACAATGACATCATTTCTCATCTGTTGTTCCATGTTCGCATCCTCGTCTAGAGTCTTCTTTCTTCTTTAATATTTGGAGTATTGATTGTCCTCCCCACTTGGATAGATTCTCTTATTTGAAATTCTAGAATAACATGAGAACTCATAGACCACATGGTACAACCAGCGACACACATTAAATTCATTACATTTTCCAAATTAGAAAAAACAAAAAAAAACTCATCCTCGTCATAAATAAAAAATAAAAATACGTAAATAAAGGAAAATTAACAATATAAAGTTAGTCCAAAATGTTGGATCATGTATCCTATTTCAAATATAATAAAGATGTAAGAAAATTCTTACAACTATGCACTTTGTCCATACATTGTTGCTTGTTGGCATTTACCAATAATTGTTTGGATAGCCTTTTACGAGACATTACAAGGTTAGGTGGGGTAAAGCACAATAGGTGGAGGCCAATCTATTTAAAGTTCAAATCATAGTGGGCAACCCTTGTTGGAATCCAGCGAGAGAAACGCACAATACATCCATGGATCCGGTTGGAAATGCAAGGTTTTAGGTCCAAGATAAACCCCTCGAAACGCTCGTCGTGGGGTATCTAAATAAATCTCTGACTTGAAATGATATGTTTTCACCACTGTATCCATCAAAATTCCAGCAGATTTCTCTTCTCGATTATTGCGGAAGGGGTGGGTATCTAACGTCACACTCCATAAAAAACATTCCAATAGATTTATCTTCTCAGAATTATGGCCGACAAGGCGGGGTATCAAAACGTTCACCAGTACAACCCATCAAAATTCCAGCAGATTTCTCTTCTCATAGCGATTGAGGAAAAGCAGTGGTATCAAACGTCAGAAGCCATGTGCACTCTGTGGCTGAGGGTGACATTGACGCCCATTCAGAAAGTTGGGTGCGTCTCAATGTTCTCATGATGGGACACAATAGGGTTGAGCCCATTGTACTTAAAGTGCATAGTAAACTTTTGTGTTCGTAGCAGAATCATAGGCCCATTTATTTAAAGATTGAATCATATCTACTCCATGACAATCGGCTCAAAGTTCATCATATTTTTTCTATTTATAACGATGGTTATGTAGATATTGCTTCGATTATGGTTTTGCACATGTTAAAGTGGTCCTAGGAAAGGGATCAAAATTGAACCCGTCATAGCCCGTCAAAGGGCCCCAAACCCGTCCCAGAAGTGTTATTCAAATATTACCCGTCATAAAAAATGATCATTTTTTATTTTGACCGTTTTTAAAAAAGTGTAATATTTATTTTAGAATTTCATCAGAAGTGCTAGGTGAGAAAAATGCCTGTCAAATATTTATTAATCCATTGCTGCTGGTATTACATATGTCAGGAAAATATACTCATCGGTATCACCTTTTTCCCTCGTCATTGATTCATTGTTCGCAGTCACACCGTATTAAACAATCCAGGCTCTAAGAAGTATCTGCACATATAGCTAACCGGAATGTAAGATAAATATCCGCATAATATAGAGCATAATAACAAAAAAGACAGACAGACATAAAAAGCATCATAATAATCAAGGCCAATGAAGATGATAGGACCCATGTGAATAAAGAGATCCAGCCCGCCATTCTTGCCACATGATGTCCCCCGCCAGAGAATGAAGAGCACGTTTAGAGAGTAAATCAGCATCCATATTAGCCTCCCGAAAGACATGCTGAAAATGGAGATGATCAAATTCGCGGATAAGGTTTTTTGTCGCATCCATCCAGTAACGGAGTAGCAGAACATTGAGAGTTGTTTTGCCACAAGCCCAAGAGATAATAGATAAAGAGTCACCAAAGATAATAAGTGTGGTGATCAATTTCAGTCGTGCCCAGAAGAGAACAAGCCATAGGGCACATAGCTCGCTCCGAGTATTAGATCCATTCCCCAAGTTCAGCCAGATATGTATGGAAACGTCCATGTTCAGATGTAATATTGCACCAGCACCCCCACACCCATAGCGTCCCACCGCAGCCCCATCAAAAAATGCACAAGGAAAGACAAGAACAGGGGGAGCAATTCTACGGGAAATCGCAGGAGTATCTCTCCCACAACTGATATCATGTGTAGCCATAAATTCCAGGTGTGCAGCAGTAGTTTTGAAGCAGATACCATCCCTAGAAGGTATTTTACCTTCAAATATGCACAAGTTTCTAGCCTTCCAAACCTCCCAGATCATAAAAAACGGTAGTGCAGAGCCACCCCCCGTCAAGACGAGCCCAATGCTCCAGATTTTCATTCAGAGTGCCATGATTCCAAAGATACTGTATGCCAACATTAGAGGCAATCATGTTCCAGATTTCTCTGATGAAACAACAGGTTGCAAATAGATGGTCCACAGATTCACCCTGTGTGCAGCAGAAAATGCACCACCCCGGGCCGCAAAAACCACGGCGACACAAATTATCCCATGTTAAGATCTTGTTGCACAACGTAAGCCAGGCAAAACATTTTATTTTAAGGGGTAAAGAGAGTTTCCAAATATATTTATCCCACCATCGTCTCGCATAGCAGGAATCTGCAAACAAAGAGTCATATGCCATTTTTGCAGTAACAGTCCCACCAGCCACATCCCACGACCATATTAATCTATCGGCAGCGTCAGTTAATCTGATATTAGATTGGTGCAATGGTCTGGTGTAGTCCGCCCATTCATTTCCCAGAGAGCCTGATAAACCCAGCTGCTTAGCCGTAACCCATCTAGTATGCCCATCCACATACCGACCGGCCACATGAGCCAGAGTGTAATATCCAGATGCACGAAGATGAGTCCTCAAATTTAAAGATAGTGTATGATTCGAAGGACCCCCCATGAAAGGGTCCCTTCCCAACAGAATATTGCGACCATTGCCCGGCATCCATGCGATCCACTGAGTAATAACCCTGATGGCACTGATAAGGCCGTTCCAGATATTTGAAATTCCACAAGTCGCAGGGCAGGCCAACCTCAGCCAGCTAGTAATCGGGGTGTTTTTCAAATATTTGGCACGAACAATCCTGCCCCATATAGATTCATTAAATAGTACACGCCACAGACTCTTAGCATGTAGGGCCATAACAAAGTGTTCCAGATCCTTAATGTTCCAGCCCCCCAGATTCCATGGACGTGCCAAGACACTCCACTTTGCAAGATGATATTTCTCCTGAGTATCATTCCCCGTCCACAAGAAACTGAAGACCTTCCGTCTAATAAGACTTAATATGGAACGAGGGATTTTACAGAGTGAGAACCAATATACTCCCATGTTCTGTAGTACAGATTTAACCAACGTAAGCCTTCCACCCAGAGATAGAAAAACGAAAGCTCCAATGATTAATGCGTGTATCAAAACGACTGACAAGCCATGTCCAGTCATGGATCTTATAATTAGATGGTTTGATGACGAAACCCCAGATATTTAGTGCCTTTCTCAAGTTCAATAAATTTTAGAGGCAGAAAATTTGAGATCGCCTCCTCCGTACCTTCATCCAGCAAATGCTTCAGAAAGAATGATTTGGTATAGCTGATAATCATACCAGTGACAAGACAGAACAGATCAAGTATAAGCTTATATTGAATCCATTTAGCAATTAAACCCATTCCAAAAAGCATAACATCGTCCACAAATAAAGAATGTGTTACAGAGATCTCCCTGGATACTTTAATGCCAGTGATCCGACCCTCCCGGCGCGCCTTGTGGATGGAAAGGCTCAGTCCTTCAATAACCAGTAAGAATAGTAGTGGAGATAGAGGACATCCTTGTCTTAGACCCCGTGTAGCCTTGAAGAAATCCGTGGGATGCCCATTGATTAAAATAGCATAATTGACAGAGTTTATGCAGGCCATTATCCATTTCATCACACGCCAAGGTAGCCCAATCTGGATGAGTATTAATCTCATAAAATTCCAATCCACCTTATCATAGGCTTTAACCAGATCCAGTTGTAGTGTAAGAGCTTCAATCTTCCTTTGTTTGATAGAATGAAAGATTTCCTGTGTCGCACCAACAGCATCATGAATTTGTCTACCACAAAGAAACCCATACTGTTCCATAGAGATGTGTTGAGAAAGCAGAGGTTTGATTCGATCAGCAATAATCTTGGCAATAATCTTGTAGACCAGATTACATAGAGCAATCGGTCTGTATTCATCATAGCCATTTGGATGTGACGTCTTCGGGATAAGTGCCAGGTATGTAGTATTAAGAGCCCCCGAGACAATGCCCAATTTGCGAGATTCATCCACAGCCATCCGCAGGTCCTCCCCCATAATATCAAAGAAATGGATGAAAAGCTCCACCGTCCATCCATCAGGTCCAGGAGATTTGTCCTTTGCAAAACCATTCAAAGTTTTTTCCACATCTCCCAGAGTGACCTCCAGGAAAATGTTATCCCCCTCTTCCTCCTGGAACATCCGTGGATACTCCTTTATAAGCTTAAATTGTTCATCCAGGGTGGTATTTTTTGGATCACAATAATATTCTCGAAAATGTCTAACAGCTTCATTCATCAGATTCTCCTCCCCCCGGATCCGTCTGCCATGATGGTCATTCAGGTCCCAGATAGAGTTTAGCATACGTCGAGAGTCAGCATATCTGCGAAAGAATTTTGTATTCAAATCTCCCGCCTGTAGCCAGGTAGCACGACTTTTCAGCCTCCAGGATTCTTCCTGAATCAGAAGGATTTTCATTTTCCTGCACTCCAGGGTAGAGAGACTAGAAAGTTCCATGGTATTCAATTCATTCTCAACACCACGATTCATCAAATATTCCACCTCCATCTCAATCTCATTGAGTTCTTTTCGCATCAAGGCTTTTTTAGATTTTTCCCACTTGATAGTATAGTCTTTGAGTAACTTAAGTTTCACCGCCATTTTGTCCATAGCAGATCTCTCCCCAGAGACATCCATCCGCATCCATAACTGCCTTACCCCCGTAGTGTATTCCACATCCGCCAGCCAGGTGGAATTGAATTTGAAAGGATAGGATTTCTGGAAAGGTTCATCATCAAGTTGGAGAATAATTGGCAGATGATCACTGATTTTTATTTGGTGCATCCAGGAACGATAGTTTTGTAATTTGGATAGCAGTGATTCTGATATAAGGAAACGATCAATACGTTTCTGGATCTGTTCAGCCCCTTTCCTACCATTCGACCAGGTTGGTGCCAACGGTCTTGGAGCAACATCAATCAGAGAATGCTTCCTGAATAAGTCTTGGAAAAAAGGACCCAATGGGTCACGTCTAGCCGTAGACCCCCAAAATTCCCCATCCCCCCACGTGAAATTAAGATCCCCAGCAATAATTAAATTTTCCATGTCTAGCAGATGTTCAGATGCCGCCAGGTTCCAAAAAGCCTCCCGATCACAGTACGGACCATAACAATTTATGATGTTTATGGTCTGTTCCGAACCCCTCATGTTTCCAGTCAGCAAAATACCCATTGATATCTGTGCTGGTGACAATCTCAACACCGAAGGGTTCCATGCCGCCAAAAGACCCCCAGAAAGCCCAGCCGCGTCCACAGAACAATACATCCATCCTGGCTTCACTTTATTAAAAAATATACGAGCTTTTTCCCCACAAACCATAGTTTCCTGTAAGAGCACTAGATCAGGTTTAACAATCTCAAAAATTCTTTTCAGGGCCAGTTGCTTGGGCAGGCCCCCCACCCCTCTGATATTTAGAGAGAGAAAGATCATTTCCGAACCCTAGCGAGGGCTTTCATTCCTCTAAGAGCCCGGGATTCAGTAGATTTGGGGGAAATAGTCATGTCAAGGTCCACCTCTGCCCCCCCCAGAGTGGCCTTCTTGTTTTTTCTGGAACTTCTAGTTTTAATAGGCGAAAAGTCGGGTGCAAGGCCACCCCTATGGGCCCCCCGAACAACACATGTGTCCCCAGTAGTCTCAGGTATATTCCCCGTAGGGTTTTTGCATGCCCCCCACCGACAGGTTTGAATCCTTCAATGCCAATGGGTCCTCTCCAACCCCATTGATGTCATCAGGGACCACAATCTTATTCTTAAAGTATGTATGAATAGGGGTTTTCTTTACCATATCGGAATATGTAGGCATGTGAATGACATTTCCCCCCACATCAGAAATGGTATTAGGTTCATCACCGGGCCCGTCCGTTACCAAGTCATCCTCGCCAGCCATAAACACCGGATTCAAATCAATAGTCCCCACCCCCCCAACCATGTTGGCATCAGGAATTTTAGCAGTGTCTGTCTCCACAACCCCACAGCCCAACCCCGCGCCCGCAATATAGCATGCATTGTCCAAATCCCGAGTGTTGGGTACCGGCAGAGTAGCCGAGGGAGGAATCTCAGGAGGAATCACATTGACCAGAGAAGGGTCACCAGGATTAAGGTTTTGTAACCTATCCATCAATTCAGACTCACTAATCGGATCATCATAAACAGAATTGTCATTTGAAGTGCTATCCGTTCCGGTGGAAACATACCCCATGTTTTGACCTCGACCCAAATAGTTTCCATTATTGCCATGGTTCTTATCTAAATTATTTATGAAAGTAATATCCATATCATTTAACGAATGGAAAAAATGAGGGTCCTGTAGTTCCAACTTACGGAATAATGCCGAGCCAGATGCGAGTGGGTTGGGTACCCGATTTGAAAAACCATCAAGTGCGCCTGTCGCATCCATCTCCAAATCGCTGCCATCGTCGGACGACCAGAGTGGATCCCCCTCCCTGGGGCGACCGGAAGATGCAGGAGCCCTACATTGTCTCCAAAGATGACCCACAGCTTTGCAATTCGAGCACCGGAAAGGTATACCCCAGTAGTCTATAATTTGAGCCAATTGACGACCACGCCAACTGATATGCAGAACGTCTATCAATCCCAAAGAGACATCAACCTCGACCAGCATTCTACCCATACGCCTGTCAAAACCATTCAGGTGTTCCTCCTCCACATGTAAAAAACGACCCAGCCGGTTTCCAATGGCCTCATATGCCCCCCGGTTCCACAGTGCCAATGGCAGACCAGGCAGTAGCACCCATAAATGTCTAAGACGAACAGTAGCCGAGTCCGGGTTGAAATCCGTGTGCCATTTTTGCAGCATAAGGCTCCCGGTTCCATAAAGCCATAACCCCGCAAGAATGCGAGAACTGTGTGCTTCCTCATGAAATTTAAAGCCATACCAGCCATATGAAAGAGCAAATACCTGCGGCGTGTATTTAAGAATAGGGTTCCATGTCTCTTCCACCCATTTGACAATATTTTGCCTGTTCATGGCATGGTATGAAAACTTGCCCACAAGAACAGTCATGTTGCATTCCACAGCTTCCTCCAAACCAATGTCTCGACCAACCGTGAGATGTGACTCCCCAGGTCTGTTAAAATATTTGCCTGCCCGCCTATTGTTTGCACGAGACGACGTACCCTGCCGTTCACCACCAGCCCGCTCATGGCGAACTCTACCACTACCGACCGATGGGTCCGAACCCAATACATCTCCATGTGGCACACCCGTGTCCAGGTGTCTCTTTGGGGTTTTTCCTTTTGGTGCCACCTGTCGACCACCGGAGTTCATAGCCCGTTTTCCACGGAGCTGGTCCCTGAAGTAGGAGTCAGTCTTGAACAGACCAGCCTCTTCAATCATATAGTCCGAGGCGTTCATATTGTTGCCAGCAGACATGTTTAGATCCGGTCCCTCCATTCAGCCTCCAGTATGCAGATATACCCAGATGCACAGCGCCAGGAATGACAGGTGATGTCAAAAGCAAACCCTGACAAGGGATATTATGATATCCGGAAGCAACCCAAACAATGGACCGTCCCTAGAACTGTGTTCCTTCCCAAAATAAACCGCCCGTAATTGTTTAAACCCGGTTCCACAAATCCCTTATAACGACAGTTCACGGCAATGTCCGGCACAATCACGGTTCAGACCAAATGAAACCATAAACAGAGAATCCCTAGATAGATTCGTAACCGTGAAGGATACCCAATCATTACCCCCAAATAAAAACACAGAAAATCATATAATGGTAAAAAACTCTGTCGGTTCAAGCCAGTCAATATCACAGTGTATAAAAACTTACGGATATTCCTCCACCGGATGTGCACCGCCACCCCAATGCAAACGGGAACCCCAAACAGGTTTACGCCATCACCGCCGCCTCACAGTCGGAAACCCTAGATCTGGTTTTTCGCCCGCACCGCCTCACCGCCAACCTCCTCTAGTGAAAAAAATCTATTAAACACGTACTCTAACCAGCGACAAACATAGACATCGGATATGCATTCTACTTAAATGATCGTACTTGAGCGACAAGTAAGTATCTGTCATATCTCTTTCCATAATAATTCAATTGATCTCCAAACCTACTGGTCATTAAGAGGCATATATTGTATATATTTTACTGGCTAAAACATTTTGTGTAATTTACTAAAACATTTCATGTAATTTATGCCACCGCCAAACTACCGGTATTCTTGTGTCAGGATTTAATTATAGAAAATCTCAAGAAATTATATGCATTTTTAAATTTGTATATGTAATCAAGATAGGTGGCAAGCTACGGTGGTGATTCGATTGTTAATTTTTGACATGGTACTATTTTGCAATGAATTTTATAACATATATAATAAATTTTATATAAACTGTATAATATTAAATGAGAATCTTATTATTTTTTTAACTTATAAAAAGTGTAGAAGTCCTTTGTCATCGTATTGATTCTGTCCGATAGTAGAATGTCCACTGTAGTTTAGAATTTAATAGAAAATGTATTAATTTTGATATGTAATCTCACCCAGATTGAGATTTAATTTTCCTCGATTTTATCTTATGACAAAAGGACACCAAACTTGATTGGACATTATCAAATCCATGTCCCTGGAATTGCAGAATACTGTGTTTAGAGCTTCTGAACTAACCTGAAATGGTTTAGATCTTCTCAAGTGAATGGAAATCTTATGATTTTGGTAAATAACATTGTATATAATGCAATAATCTAAGCATTAAGATATGCAACAATCCATTCAAATATAGATAGCTGGATTCCAAACAAGAGTTTGCACAAATCCACAATTTCAATGTGTTTGCAAAGCCCCTCTCAAACCTGTTGACAACCTCTCAAACCCTCTACCGAGTTGTTTCTAGGTCCGCTCCCTCCGCTCGATACTGAGCATCCTTTAGGCGTACCAGTCGCTATTACTAAGATTTCCGTGGGCTGTGAGTTTATAACTACTCAAGCAGATGGATTGGATCTACGCATTGTCGTTTGTTAAATGCCCTAGCTCTGTGGTACATACCCCGGTGAACCTGAGAATAAAGAGCAGTTGTCTCTAGGTTGCTATACTATTCAATATGCAGGCGGTGACTTTGGTTACATAGTATTCTCCAGGTATACTGTATGCATAGTTCTCCATTGGTATTGGCTTCAAATTAGTTTATATCAATACTTACAGCTAGTTATTCTAAAAAAGACAATGTTCACTACAAACAATTTTTTTCACTTTTTATTAAGGTTTGTGTGTTGATTGGGGCTTTTCACTGTAAATTTTGGTTGCAGCTTGGTGGCTCCTTGTTGCTATTACTTTGTGGATGAGTATTGCTACAAACAAAGGAGAAGAGAGTGTACTGCAGTTAAATGAATCTACAATGATAAATAGGCTCCTTCAGACATGATATTAACTGAATATTGTAAGTTAAATCTGTCATTTTTAGTTCAAGGTTTAATATAGGAAAAGTTTGAATTAATGGATTCCAAATTGCTTACAAATTTGAATGCTTGGATATGAAATGTTGCAACTGACTGCTAAAAGATAATATTCAAGTCCACAATTTGGATTAAAATTCATTGATTCTGAGGTAGAGAACATGCGGGGCAGTCTCTTCCTTTGCTCGCTTCCTTCTTTATGCAATGCAGATTGATGTTATCAAGATTGTAAGCAAGCTTTTCGTTCATACCAGGATTGTAAACCCTATTGTGTTCCCAAATTGTAATATAACCAGGATTGTAAACCCTACTGTGCTCCCAAATTGTAATATAAGGTTTATACACTTACTTTGTCATAAACTTACCTTAACAATGGATAGTAAAAACTCAGGTGACATATTTTATTCTAATATCGTTAATTGGAATAACTTTGATTTAGTTAATGAGGAAACGTTTTTCATTTTGACAACGTTGTTTAGATTGATTTAGTTAATGAGGAAAAGTTTTTCATTTTGACAACGTTATTTATTCTAAACAGAGTTAGTTAAAAAGGAAATGTTTTTAATTTTGACTACAAATTGTTTTGTTCTATAATATTTTAGTTAAAAAGGAAACGTTTTTCATTTTGACCACAAATTGTTCCGTTCTATAATATTTTGTTTGGAATAATATTATTTCACAATCAAATATTAATGTGGAATAATATTTGATATTTGATTGTGGATTAATATTCTTGAATAATATATTCAATTTCCACTACAGTTAATTGAAAAAAATGTCTAATTTCATGTACTTCTACCATTTTATCTAGTATTTAAAAGTTTTTTTAATGAAGGATTTACTTAATTTATATTTGTCAATAGAAGTGTAATTATGTATATAACCCTTAATCCTTGAAGGGTTGGTTAAACACATACCCTTCAAAATTGAAATTAAGACTAGCCCTTCAAATTTAATCCCTGGTCCTAACATCATTAGTTGGGTGCGTCTCAATGTTCTCATGATGGGACACAATAAGGTTGAGCCCATTGTGATCTTGGTGGCGCAATCATGTGGGTTTTCAGCATGTCGACCATTTAACTATCAAAATGGAGATGAGGGTGTTTGCAGGTTTTTCTCAGGGCGTGGATTGTTGAACGCTCGGTGGCCTGCCGGTTTAGATGTTGACGACTGATACTTGTCGTCGAGGTGAGTGGTTTTCTTATCTCCAAAGTGAACTCTGCTGGTAACCGTTGATATTTATCACACGGCTCGGGATTACATCCATGATATCGACGGGTTAACACATCGGCGTCCACGGTTATAGGCCACTGTAACTGTTGCAGTTTAATTCTTTATGTTTTGATGCTTTGGTTTTCTAGCCTGTGTGTTTAAGTGCCAGATTCCGTCCTGGGAGATACACGGTGGCAAGACGTGGTTACCGGTAAAGGGGGGTTTTTTTGCTGTGACCTCTGGAGCAAATATAACTTCGGACTTCCGGGGTTTGGACCACCGATATATCAGTTTTTTGTTTCTTATGGACCGGTTACCAGTGTTTTATGTGCCGGTTTCTGTCATGGATATACTTTGTGGTGAGCCGTTGTTACCGGTATTGGGGGGTTTGTTGCCGTGATCTCTGGCGCACATATAACAACGGAAACCGGCATCGGTATTTTGTTTTATCTGGGGGGTTTTGTTGCCGTGAGACATCAGTTTATTGCTTTTACTGGACCGGTTATCCGAGATTTTGGGCAGTGTTAAAACACTTTTGGCAGGGGGGTGGCCGTTAAAAGGTGGTTTTGAGCCGTGAATCTGTGACCGGTGGGTTTTGGGCTGCCGGAATGGAAGGTAACAGGCCGGAACCAGTATTGCCAGCTGATAATAACATGAATGTGTCGGATTTCATGATTGAAGAAGCCGGTTTATTCAAACCGGATTCCTTCTTCAAAAACCAGCTGAACGGGAAGAGGGCCATAAACCCTAACCGCCGCCACGTGACGCCACATGCAAAATGACACAAGGGACACCTGGCCTTTGGTAAGGCACCATGGATGAATTTAGGGGCGAAATTTAGCCCAATGACGAAATTAAAGGGGTTTGAATTATTTAATGGGCGAATTTTGTATATTAAACTGATTTTTTATAAAATAATATATTCGTCCCCCTTTTATTATTAAAATATTTTCTTAAAACCAAATAGCCCTGAGTTATATATATGAAAAAATAGAAAAATACATTTTCGTCCTACGAAATTCCCCGAGAATGAGCGTGTCGCCTTTGATTTCTAACCAAAATTGAGTCGGATCCTTTTCTTGCCCCCAAATTCCAGTAAAACTTCCTTAAAATCATGGATATCGCCCTCGATTTCACCCAAGTTTTAACTCAAATCCTTGGTTCGCCCCCGATTTCACCCAGGTTTTGACTCAAATGCTTGGTTCGCCCCCGATTTCACCCAGGTTTTGACTCGGATCCCTGGCCGACCCACGATTTCCAGTAATGTCGAAGTGTAGTGGCTATTTTTCCCTACAACTATGGTGTAAATCTCCTTTACAGTTAAGTTTATGCCCGAAATCCTTGTTTGAAGATTTTTTAATCCTAAATCCGTCCACATTTCATGGAATCCAAATTGAGGGGGACGATTTCATCTCTATAAAATGTGTAGCTTACTCAGTGTATCACCCAGTCACATAGTCACAAATAGCTCGCAGAGATTTGAGAATTGGGGTTCAGGGTTAATCACTTAATCCTATTTTTTTCACAGTTCAAGAATCAACATTCCTGGGGTTGGGGCTTGCATTGGACGAACATAGTCAGAGATTACACTATACAGGTATTTATTTTGTTTATTTTTTGCAATATGTCGAATGAGTACTAGGAGAAGACTGCAAGCACCTTAAATCACCACTGAAGTCTCCATTCAAAGACCTCAATGTCTCTACTTTCCCCTTAATCACTATCTTAAAAGAATTGTTGTTACCTACGTCTTTACCTCAAGTTGCAATAATGAGGTTATGGTTGTGTATGTTTAGTTTATTATATAGAAGTCGGAGGACTTGCTTCATTGACGGCCCTGCTTTACCTTCTTTTTGTGTACACAATTTTACAATGCTAATGAGACATTGAAGCTGTTCAAAGTTGTAATTATCTGCCAAATTAGGATCTACAATTTCAGGCAATCTAGAACACGTTGCAATATATTGTTGGGTCCATTCTACAATATTTTTGGTTTCCTGTGCTTCCCGCCTAGCTGTGATAAGTTCCAGAAGCAACACCCCATATTTGTATATATCACTCTTTTCCGTCAACTCTTGAGTGGTAACATATTCAGGGTCCATATACCCTGCAATGTGGGACAATATTTAAAAAATAATCATAAGCACCATTGGCTTGACAATTTTTTTTGTCCTTGTTATCTTACCATTCTCAATTTCTAGTTTGATTTCTTTATTTGCATATTTGTAAGGCATTTTGTCAACGAATTCTCATAATAACAAATTGGCTTATTGTAGGCAAAATTACTTAATTTGGCATATTTTGTTCTATTAGTTAAAGATAAGAAAATTTTATCTAGTAAGTCTTTTTAGTTTAGAAAATATTGTGTAGAAGGGGTATGCATACCTATCCCTAGGGTACATGATCCATGTGTTGGTATGTACACTTCATAGATAGTTTGATGTCAAGTAGGTACCCCTACATACCCACCCTAATCATGTACAGCTGGTACAAACCACTCAAAAACCTGAGACGTACCTAGCTTCAAGTACTCATATCCAAATTGAGTACATCGGTGTGGCAAAATCTAAAAAAAAGTGATTGGTTTTAGAGAGGAATTTGAAAAATTAAATAATAAATCCTTAAACTAAAGGAATGTTGTGAGACCATCCTCCAAAACCCTAAACTACCACTTGTTATTCCCTTTCCTCAACTCATCAACACTAAAACATACTTAATTTTCACATTTTTGTTTACAACATGGAGAGAGAAGAAACCCAGCAATGAAGAAGAAAAAGATTTGGGATTTTGGTGTCTTTTTTCTTGCATAAAAATTCATGGACAATATATCCATTGGATTGCATGTGCTTGTATCGAACAATTTGGATGTGATATGTTTGTTAACTTTTGGGGTTACTCCAAAAGTGTTCTCACCTTGCTAAGAGAGCACTATGTTTCCTAGCCCCTTAATGATGCTTCATGGACATATGGATGGCCAAGTCTAGGCATATACTTAACCTTGTAATTCCATTTTGTATTGACACCCTTGTACCTAAAAGTCCCATTGACCTACTTTTGTGGTCATTTGTTGGACATTAATAAAATTATCTTACCTTATCTTATCTACTTACCTTTTTTCAAGGCACCCTCTTCCACAAACTCACCATAATTTGGATTCATTTACTGCTGATATACCTTAAGATAATAAATCCCCAACATCTAAATAATGAATCCATTCCAAGTACCATCTTGGAATCTTATATCATAGGTATCATAGATCGGTCAAGGAGACAATCAAACTCTCAGTGTGTTTAAATCAATGGTACAGTAAAGAATATAAGTGATGATTTGGAGCAAAGTTATATGATTAGATCCACAATTTGAAGAGTGCTTATCCAAAGGATAAATTCCAAAAATATTCTGTGTACTATGCTCAGATTTGACAGCAACCATATCTCCTTATCATTGGTCTTGCAATGAGTCTCTTTGGCAGCAGTCTTAAGTTCAACATATGGGGTGATATTAGCGTAAATCTATCTCAGTGGAAGCTATTACAACAAATATAACAAGCTCTGAAGCAAAGGATAACTCAGCTCTAATAATGAACATATACCTCTTATTTGTCAACTCCTTTTTCCTGTGATTTACGATAAAATTGTTTCTCAGTGAAGATTGGTATTTGGTCATATCTCTCTTATAACAGTCACTTAATTTTTTATTCAATTTATCAGGGTTAAATGCCTTTATCCACACAGAAACTACACTCTCTAAAATTTAACCCCAATTTTTTGTACAAATAAATTTAAAAATGGATTTTTAAAAAGATTATGGTTTGGAGTTTGCCGACAGCACTTGTTGTATGTTGTTGAGGATTATTGTAAAAGCTAATATAATGACCAATTTGGTGAACATTATGTTTAAAAAATGTACTCTTGGTGAACACTGCGAACAACAAAATGACTATTGACATTATAACTCCTCCAATAAAAGAAGATGCCAAGAAGAAAACAATGGAAAATTTAGCCCCATCAAGAATCCTGGCTCCATGTTTGTTCACAAACCTCATAGTGCATGTACACAGGTTGAGGTAAGTAAAAGTGATCTTCGAGATAATATCATAACATCTCTTCAGTATAACATAAAAAGTTGCAAGTTATAGTTTAAATTTGCATACACATAATAACATAATTGGAATAAAAAATCTAAGAGGTATAAACATATCCAATGTATTTTTGGCGAGGCTGCGAAGGATTAAACCAAAAAATACTTGAACTTTGCAATATTATTTACCTGGAATGTCAAACCAGACCTTCAAGGAAAATCAGCCATCCAACACTCCAGCCATTCCCATCCAGAATTGCAACGGTCTAAATCATACTCCAAACATGGGAAACAGGCCAACACTCTTCATCATACCATGCCCATAATTATATTGATGAAAATCATAAGTCTGCTAGGAACAAAAAGAAATAGGGTTACATGTTGCCTCCTTTTTAAATGCTTTAAACCCATATTCTATGCATTCATTGAATTACACAACAATGGTGATGAGGCATGGATGAAATACTCTCTTTTTTTCTCTGAGTTGCTCAAGATTGTCATACAAGATTATTGCCATGAGTATCTTTCATCTTCATGCTTCAAGATGGTGACAACACAATTTTGATGGCTATTTCAAATGCCATGTTGATTCGAAATTACGCTCCCAAATACCTAGAAATGTAGATAGAGGCCACCACTGAGAACAAATCTAATAAACTGCCTGAAACCTCCCATGCTGTCAAGCAAACAACCTGATGGGGACTCTGTTTTTATTGAGTTATTTGACTTGTCAATGGGCCATAATGGAAGGGGGCGTGCAGAGGGTTCACATTATCAAATGGTGAGGTAAAAGAAACTATTTGAGCAGAGTTCCACATATATACTTGATTCCCAAACACAATTATCATTTTATTATATAATGTCAATTACTAGTTCACATATGTCATTTTTGGTTTCAGTTATTGCACTACTCTTCAGTTCTGTTCCTTGAGCTCATTATTGCTGCCATCTTTCTCAATTATTCTGTTTTTCAAGTATTTTGTCTTGTCTAATGAAAGTTTGGATTTTTATTCTCTTGATTCGATCATTTCTTGTATGGTCTCTGGAGGGTGTCATAATCATTTAAACTGCACCTAAGGCACATTAGTTTTTAGAGTAAATGATATAGAATGGACATGATAATGTTCTCTGAATTGTCCTATCTTTTAGCTGATCCTGATCACCAAGACTTGCATTGCTAGGATTCTTGAGATGCTATTGCACTCTGGTGGTCACATTGGCATTCACTTATAATGATAACTTGAGACTCTAGTAACAGATCTCCCCTTTGAGATTATCTGAGATTTTGTCACATTTATAATCCTAGATAAGGGGGTATGTGAATCAAGGAACACATTGTGGCCAAATAGTATCCATATATATCTATTGTCAATCCTCTCAGCCTTCCTACTAACCCACCCATTAGACAGTAGGTACCATTATTGTCAATCCTCTCAGCCTTCCTACTAACCCACCCATTAGACAGTAGGTACCATTCTCAAAATGGGGAGAAAGAACCTAGACTTCCCAGAGGATTTATTTCCACAGAAAAAATATAGCATGTCAGGGTGAATTTAACAAAATGACAATGAGTGCTATAAACGACTATTTTAGACAAAATGACAATGAGTGCTATAAACGACTATTTTAGACAAAATGACAATGAGGCTAATTCCTGAGCCTTTAGAACCGTCCTTAAAATGCAGCAGTAGTAAGTTGTATTCTGGATGACACTCTTCTTAAAGTCTGCAGTGAGAGGCAATTCTAGAGAAGGGAAATGACAGTATACCAGTCTACATTTCAGGATTGGGATGTAGGTTGCAGGGGAGAGTGGGAAGGTGTACAGGGCTTGTTTTCATGATCGATTCGGAGACCTGTCCATATATTACAGATATCGAATCTTGCAAAATAGAGTGCTACATCAGAAGATAATATACTACATTATGATTTGCCTCATGATCATCAACTGTATGACGGATCCACGACAGAGAAATTGAAGTATTGTCATTACTTCTCGGAGCAGCAAGAGAGAGATTGGAACTTGTATATTTGGACCAGTAAATGGTTAAGGTCAGTCCATATCTAAAGCCACTTTCCAAGCCTTATTCTCAGCATGGAGAACGATCACTTTCAGAACCAAAGAGCACTCCGAAAGTGGATAGAGGTGATATGTGACAAGCAATTCAGTTTTGTTCAACATTCCAATATCAATTCTTATAAATTTAAGCGGGGAAGAGAACCGAAAAGGAGGGTTCCTGTTCATCGGGAATCTCATTTTTCTCATTTTCGCCGTAGACAAGTATATCATATTGATCTGCTTCTTTTACCTCTTCAAAGAAATGGACGAGGATTGATTCTCCAGTCATTGTAGAAGCTGCGGAGGAGTTTGCAGGGAATATTAAACAATTTGTGGTATTCGTCAATCACTCCAGATCAAGAATTTTTTATCAGATTTGTTTATTAATCAATGATCTACTGGGGGAAGTGTCTTAGCGACTGAGACATGTCAATCTCGTTAACTTACTCACCAGGGATATGGTGGATATGATAGAACGTTATAAAAGAAACAAACTTACCTGAAAAGAATAGAAATGAAGCAGAAACTAACGATAATCAAGGCAGAGGTTTAAGCTCTCTTCGTAATAATAATCTAGACTATCATATAAAACCTGTATCTCATACATCGGGGATTGGCAATTAGTGGAAGCTTTGAAGCTAAAAGACAAAGGAAAATTTCTCACCAAGAGATCACCGACACTCTGAGAAAAAAAATGTTACCCAACAAAAATACGGCGTGAAGTTAGTAAAGTGAGAACAGAGTAGTTTAGACTCAATTATGACCCTGTAAATAAAATGGGTCTTGGAAAACCATGAGGAAACAAGACGTGGCTAGGAAGAAGGGAAAGTTTACAAAAAGTTACATGATAAAACAGTGGGTTGGGGAAGAAACGATGATCGAGGGTAAACGTAGACTCCAGAAAGCGAAAGAATTTGGGAATCTTGATTGCTAGAATAAACCCACCAACCAAGAAATGGAAGATGAAGGGCCACTTTCTACATTACTTGAAACACCCACAGGAGACTTATGTTGTGGGTGCAAGTGAGAACTTCATGGGGTTTGAACCGAATACCACTAGGAGCAATGTCATACTACACCTGTGTAATGCACAAACTTCTTTGACTCGAAAACTAAGTAATGCATAAATCTTCTATTAGTTTTAAGGATATCGAAATCTTTTGTTTTAAAAGGGCTATTTACTATAAAGATTGGAAAAAAGTACTATAGCATGCCTATCCTTGGCATTGGAAGCCATCAATCAACCGTGGATCCCACAGCTTCATACAAGCCATATCCACAAATCTCGGTTTTGACTCAAAGTTAGTTGCAAGGCATGAGTTCAGGGCATGAGTTCGACCTGGGATACCCACTTGTCAAAACTCATGAATTCGGAAAAAGATGAACTCCAACGCCCACACTTCTCCATCATCTCTCATTATTCGAGAATTTGTATTAGCCACTAATTCCACCATATTGACTGATATTGTTACCACATGTGCATCCATCCGAATACAACAGCTTACCCTCATTACTTACGGGGGCATTAACTCCTTCATCAAGTCAAACAATCAGTTGGGAAGGTTCTACACCTTCAATGTATGATGGTTAGCGTCATTCGTGTTCATTTGGATAATGCACCTTGTTTCTACAGAATTTGGGTTTCCTTGGTTTGAAGTAGTTGGGATTTTAGTTATCCGTGGGAGGGTGAGTCCTGGTTACTCTTTTTCAGTAAATAAAATCAGAGATAGGTAAGGCTATTGTGGGTAGAATATTTAAACATTTCCTTCCCCCTTGTTGAGTTTGGTTTAAACCTGGGCAATCCCAAACTCCATGGACTGCCCAGGTTGTCATGGCAAATATCAGAGGGTCATATATGACATGGAGAGGATCCTTCACAGAGATGAGGACTATATAAATGAAAACGGGATTTCCATTCTCTCCCTTTCTAACAAAGTCCAAAGCAATGAGTGTTCATCTAGTTGACAGACCGAATTATGAGCTAATGGACACTGTTTTGTTTTGCAGCAAATGAGACAAATACAAGCTCTAAAGGCAGATTGTATGACTAAAACCACTATAAATTCCATCATCAAGGCACAAAATGGGACTTCCATTCTTTTCCTTTCCAACATAGTCCAAAGCAATGAGTGTTCAATAGCTCACAGAATTATGAGCTGATGGAGATTGTTTTGCAGCAAAGGGGACAAATACATGCTCTCGAGGCAGAGTGTATGACTCTTAAAACCACTATGAATGTTCTTATCAGAGGCACCTTTCTCGGCAGTCTCAAACCATCAACAATCTCTAGCTTCTACTCTGGTCGTCACCAAAGAAGAATCAACAATCTCTAGCTTTTACTCCGGTCGTCACCAAGGAAGAAAAAACAATTTTGTAAATGATTGAAGATATGAAACTTGAGAATCAAGGATTCCACCAAGACAATGGAGAACCAGGAGAAGCCCACAGCAGGCATTTCTTTCACTAACATCTCTTCACTTAATTCTATCAATTTGTTGGCATGTCAAGATTCATGACCCCACATGTCCATTGGACCATTAAGGGACGAGATAACAGGTAGAGTTCCTACTTGCCTTGAATTTAGTTAGTGCAGTCGTGTTTCGTTGACACCTTCTAGTTGCGAGTGATCAAATACTGCTTGTGAAATGTATAAATAAATCCATCATCTCCTCATTCATACACTTGTTCATTCGAGAGTCTAGGAGTCGAGAGAGTCTAGAGTTGAGCTCCTGTGTATTTTCTTTTGTTGCACTATCTTAGTAATCTACAAAATCAAAAGCTTGATTCTTATTGGCAAAAAATTCGCCAAATTTTTACTATATTTTATAAATCAGTGAAAGATTTGCCAAGTTTTCACAATTTTTTATAATTAAGTGAAATATTCGCCAAGATTTTACAATATCTTATAATTTAGTAAAAGATTCGCCAATATTTTACAACATTATATAATGAAATGAAAGATTCGCCAAAAAATTATATATACATATTATATTATTGATAAAATCGCCTTCAAGTTTTCCTATATATCGGGGAGATTCGCCCATTTTTTATACATATAAATTTTGGGGGGGTTCTTAAAATCATCCCTGTAAGGCACCTGGGAAAGCCTCGGGCTCGGACCCGTCCGTGGGCAGTGCTAGAGGTCTTTTGGGTCGCGATGTCGGTGAACGAGATGCGTCGACCTCGCGTGCGGCTAGAAGACTGTGTGGTAAATATTTCAGCAGACCGGGGGAGGCTTGGCTGACAGTCGGCCGGGATATTGGTCTTGAAGAAACGGTGGAATTTAATATGACAACTCTGGTGGGTAAATTCTCGTATCATGCTATGAATCAGAGGAATATTGTCAAATGGGTGGAGGAGATGTGGAATCCCATATTGAAATACACTCCGCAGGTAATTGCGTTGGCTTGTGGATGGTACGGGTTCAAATTCGAGCAGGAGGAGCATGCTACTCGCATTCTGAATGGGTTATGGCTACACGGCACGGGGAGCTTAATGCTCCAGAAATGGTAGACGAATTTTGATCCTGAATCGGCCTCAGTTCGTCTTAGACATCTGTGGGTTCTTCTTCCTGGTCTTCCACTGGCATTGTGGAATCGTGGGGCCTTTGAAGCCATTGGAAATAGGCTTGGTCGATTCTTGCATGTTGAGGCGGAACACCTTAATGGCTTTGATCGACGTATGGGGAGGATGTTGGTTGAGGTGGATGTCTCCTTGGGGCTTATCGACGTTCTGCATATTAACTAGCGTGGCCGACAGCTGGCACAGGTCATTGATTACTGGGGCATTCCATTTCGTTGCTCGAACTGCAAAGCGGTGGGGCACCTGTGGCGACAATGTAGGGCTCCGGCTTCTTTTGGGCGCCTAAAAGATGGTGGTCCGTTCTGGTCGTCGGATGATGGCAGCGACCTTGAGATGGATGCGACAGGCGCACTTGATGGCTTCTCCAACCGGCTTGCTCCTGAATCGGCACTGTATCGTAAGTTGGAATTACAGGATCCTAAGTTCTTTAATTCACTAAATGAACTGGATATTTCTATTATAAATGCATTAGATCTAAACAATGGTAATAATGGTAATTATTTGAGTCGTCGACACAACTTGGCTTCAAACTCCTCCGGGACTGAACAAAGATCAAATGAAACTTCTGATAATGATGACCCTATATCTGAGACGGAGTTGTTTGAGAGAATGAAAAACCTCTGCCCTGTGGATACCTCACCGATTATCTCCGTTTCTCCCGTTCCTCCTGCTTCTGGTGAACGACGACCCTTATATCCTCTGACTCTGAGCTTCCCTTCCTTGCCCCAGATGATGAGAAGGGTCTGGATGATGCTGGGATGAGTTCTGGCATGAATACATATGACATTGGGGCCGGGGGGATTGGGTCCTGTGAATTGAATTCTGTAAATTTGCCGGTGACTGATTGTCACATTGATGGGCTCAAAATAACTCCTGAATCGGAGGAGCATATACTCCACATTCCATCATATTCTGATATGGTGAAGAAGACACCCATTCCTACATTCTACAGAAACAGGGAGGTGGACAATAATGAGACTTTTGGCGGAGATTTGGAGGGCTCTCTGGGTCTGAAGAATACTACCGCGGCCGGGGTGGCTGATAGGGCTTCCTCCGCACTCATTCCTATTACAACTGGAGACATTTGTGTTCAAAAGGGGGCACATAGGGGTGGTTTGGCTCAGGACTTCTCTCCTCTGAAAACTAGAAGCGCCAGGAAAAACAAAAAGGTCACTCTGGGGGGGACAGAAGATGACCTGAACAAGGTGGACTCCCCCAAATCGTCTGATACCCGGGCTCTTAGAGGAATGAAAGCCCTTGCGAGGGTTAGGAAATGATTTTTTTCTCTTTGAATATTAGGGGGGTGGGGGGCCTGCCCAAACAACTGGCCCTCAAACGCATGTTAGAAATTGTCAAACCTGATTTGGTACTACTACAGGAAACTATGGTTAGTGGGGAAAAAGCACGCACCTTTTTTAATAAAGTCAAGCCGGGATGGATGTGTTGCTCTGTGGATGCGGCTGGTCTTTCTGGTGGCCTCTTAGCGGCTTGGAACCCACCTGTTTTGAGACTAATCCCATCACATATCTCACTGGGTATTTTGCTGTCTGGAAATATCAGGGGCTCGGAGAAGAACATTAATATTATTCATAGCCATGCAAACCCAAAAGAGCACGGTGGCTACATATAGAACACAGTGGCATAGTTTTTTTTTATTTTTTATTTTTTTATTTTTATTTTTTTATTCTTCCGTACATCAAACAAAATACTTCACAGTCGTCATTATTGAATCTAACAACATTGATGAATGACCCCGAGATTTACCCCAGACCACCATTGTAGCTCAGTCTAATTGTTCAAACATTTTCCAAACACACGATAACAAAATAATGGTAGTTTTGCATTCACGACGCCGAGAGCGAGCTAAAAACCTCGACTCTCCAGTTTTGGCGCCACCATAAAATGTACGAGACAAGTCATATTGTAAGTGAAAACAGTCCATAGGGTTTAACCCTAGATATCCAAACAAACAACATTAAATAAAACAATGGAGTAACAATTCCAACAGACCCAAAACTACCCTATACATTTTTCGGTGTCGAGGGTTCCAAATTTAGACACCCAGCTAACGTCGTAGAGCCACTAGTTTACCAACCCACAGTGACAAACATTCACCAACAAAAACGTGAAGGGCACCTGTGGGGTGCAAGGACCACCGGAACTTACCAGGTTTCAGATGCATGCTCTCTCCAACTTTGCTATCGTTACCCGCAGAGTGATACCTACCAAGCATGATAGGAAGGGTTACCAACTGATGAAAACAATAGAAGAAGAACGTATAAACACAACGAAACTATCATTTAGTGCCTTCTTACCTTTAGACCGGGCTCGATAGAGTTGAATGGATTCGACAGTCATTCACCAAACTCGACACCGAGGACACTACTGCATTAAAAAGTTGAACCGTGAACTTCCACACAGATAGGAGTTGTATCTTCTTACAACACCATTGCCGAACTAGAGTGCTATGGCACTGTACATACAACTGTAACACCCTTGTGCCTAGGTCTATGGTTCGAGACCAAGGAAGGAAATCCTCCCTACACCATTTCGAAAAACCCCAAATCGCCCAGAAACCTGACGGCTCTACAAACACAAACACAAATGACTGAAACACTAACTTTCCCACTTTACCAACGCGGGAATCGGACATCACTTTCGGTCACAAATCTCACAGAGATCGACGGTGGATAGCTGCCTCCAGGGCACATCGATTTTTGCACGTAGCTGCATTAACTGCCTCATTAAATTATCACTCCTACCAAAGTGTCAGTAGACTCATGCGAGAACTGAAGCGTTGCACAGCTCGGATTCAGGGTAACACTAGCAATGATTGCGGGCACGTGACACTAGCCAGCTCAGCCTCCACATCACTTCACACATGCTCCAAACTTAAATTCGACAGTTGGAAGTCTATACATCACCACTCGGTCGCGATCGAAACCTTAGCAAGCCATTCCATGGTTGCATTATATTGATCAAGCGCGAAAGTTCATAGTCAATACATTGGACATGAACCTGTAATAAATTCCATAGATCATACGAACATTTTGGATGCATTGTTACACACCAATTTTTAAACTTAGGAAAATAATTCGGACTATATTACCATTGCATTTAGAATTAGTGCCATATACTTTGTAGATTTCATACATAGGATAAGAATTATCAATCCATAATAAGAGCTGGAATGTAAAGTGTAGACATTTAACACAGCGTTAGTATGCTAACCATACAAATCCATTTGATAGATAAGTACCTCAGATACGAATTGGGTAGACGACATCATGCACAGTAATGAAAAAGGTTCATAACACTAGACTGTAGACCACACATATAATATGACAGCGTAATTAACCAAATAATGAATTCAGGGCTGAGGAAAGTCTAAATAGAACCAAGACAGAACGATAAGCTCGGCAGCATAAACAATAGATTTACAAGCTTTTCAAATAGCCTCAGCGTTGGATTTTGGCCTCACTAAAAACATCTTTTAGTTTCACAATAGCAGTTATAGATTTCAACAATTACCTGGACGACGTGAAATTATACCACTGGGAAATGGTACAGCATACAAACTAGGAGAAGAACAATTTAGCCAAACCCCCGGTAACTGGTTTTGCAAAAAAAAAGAAAATTAAATTTTCTAATCACACATTGACTATAAATGGATAAGCACTTGTACTTGTCTCGCCCGTGACACTGAATTTCTTACCTGCGACCCTGCACATGAGAAACAGGGCACAAATGCCTTAGCTAAACGCAACTAAATAAGCTCCAGGGTACCCCGCAAGGACCACCCTTTCATCATCATCAAAAAGCAACTGTCAGGACATTGTTATCAAACTCTTTCGCAAATATTATTCCAAAAAGAAAACAGAGAATGTCGCAAGATGAAAAGTCACATCACATATGTAGTAAATGATTTCTTACGTCGCAATAATTAAGTTTTCTTCCGCATTTATGACTCATTAATGTTAACCGTACAAACATTTAATATTTTCTGTAATGACTATTAATTGCTGTTTAAAAATAAAAATAAAAAAATTCTAATTGACGAGATGTTACAAGTAATGTGCATCCACAATATACATCGAAAGAAGCAAGGTGCATTGTAGAATGCATGTGGGGTCATAAGAGAGGTATCATATCAATATACTAGGTATAAATATAAAGGGGTATAAATATGTTAATGAAAAAATTGATACATACAATGTCTAGTGAAAATAGGGGTTTTTTTAAATTGGGAAGGCATATTGGGAGGGGGTTAAAAAAACGATTTTGGAAGGTATTTTCCAATATTTAGTGAAATTAGGGGTATTGTTTCATATTGCATGAACGAACGTGCTATGATAGCGGTTTATTGAGTGAAACACCTGTGTTTTAGTATACGAGTTGGACATGGTCCTTGAGTTAATTGCATATAGTAATTATGGGAAATGTGCTCTGTCCTAACCATGGAAACAATCATTCAAAATGAAATAAGAATTACGTTATTTTCCTAATACACATTGTATTTTATTATTAAAATTTGTTTTTAAATTTTAAATAAGAATTTATATATTTGTTTATAAATTTTAAATAAGAATTTATATATTGTAAACAAAGTTTGTAAAATTTAAATATTTAAATTGAAAATTTCATAATTAAACCTTGGCGTTCAATTTATTTTCAAGTAAAAGTGTTTGTAGACTTGACATCTCTGTGACATATTGGAGAGAAAGCAAAGGAATGCCAGAGATCCCGTAAGCATTATTTTTTCGAGCCGAGGGAACCTATGGTCAAATTCAAATTCAAAAAAAATGGTGGTTGGTAAATAACTAGCATTTGCCCCTTGAGGGGAAAAAATGAATGTCAGTAGGAAAAGAGCAAAGTTTGTAACAATCTCATATTACAAAGACATAGGCACTCAACCCATAACAAAAAATAATGTTAAGTTCATCAAGACAGTGAGCCAATTACAATTGCTAATAAACCAAGGAAAGTAACTGGTTATTAATGACTCTCACCGCATTAAGGATTCACACGTCTTCCGACAATATACATAGTTCACAACAAAGCACAATAAAAATGCAAACTTACAACACAATAGGAGTGGTGAATCTTCGCTATGCTTGCTTCAAGAATGGAAGATACAATGGGAAACCCAAATATGTTTCTTTCTTCTCATTGAGGATTTCAAGTCCACAATAAAAACTTTACATGCTTATCAACCATGTAAAGGGGAACAAACCTGTCACTATATGAATTAATCTTCTGAAAATCACTAATAAACTAAGGAAAGTAACTGGTTATCAATGACTCTCGCCGCATCAAGGATTCACACGTCTTCTGATAATATAGATAGTTCACAACAAAGCACAATAAAATGCAGACTTACAACACAATAGGAGTGGTCGTAGCTCTCAATATAAAGGTTGTATTTTTTCATCGTGGAGGTAGATGAGGAGAGGTCGCTTTGCGTGGCTGCTTTGTTTCTATGAATGTAAAAGAGAGTACACAGTTTACAAATCAATTGAGATTAATATTTATATCACTACTACTTGGGATAATTCATTATGAGCTTAGCTTGAAAAGCCATTTCCAAAAAGGAAACTAAAGAGCATTGAACTAAAAAGTAGTAAAATATAGCACTGTTACAAAAATATGAACAAGCATTTAGGTTTTTTAGAGAAAATGAATCCCAATAATATCCATTGAAATGCACACATTGCATATAAACATTTGTGGAATAGTTTCTCAAGAAGGGAAATTTGTTTTCATTGACAAAGAAGAATAAATGAACAGCAAAAAGGGTTGGTTCACCACTATATAGCCTTGTAAGAGTTTGTTATTTGGTGAAATTGCAAAAATGAGAATAGTAGGCAATGTTTTCATTTGAGTGTTGTACATATGAGAAGATACAAATGATAGTTACAATTAAAATTAGTTGGACGCTTCTAAATTGGAAATATAGTATGCCCATGTAGTAGCTTCTCCAGTTATGATATTATATTCGCCAGGCTTTAATAGTTTTAGAGACACTTCATGATAAGACAGTTATGTTTCTATATGTGCAACTTTTGTTGGTGCAGCCTTGCAGGTATCCTCAAGGAAAATGAGATGTGTAGATGTTTTCCTCACATAGAAGTCGATGTCTTCTTCTGTTATAGCATCAATTTTCTTGATGTAATCCAGGTTTGATTGCAACAGTTGCTGGAGTTCTTCCACTGATGCACGTGTTTCAAAGTCTGTAAGATTTGCTTGAAAATCATTTGTTTCCCCTTCCATTATCATTAACTGAACAGTCAATGATTCCTTTTTTGTGTTAAGGTGGTTGTATGTAGCTAGTAAATTGTCTTTTTCAAATAATGTGGCCTGTAATTTTGTGTTTAACTCAATGGTCTCTCCACGTTCCTTTACCAAGGTGGCCTTGAGTTTCAACATTTTTTTTTTGTTTCGCTCAATAGTGGTAAGCAGCTTGTCGACATTGTCAGCACTTGCTTGTATAGGTGCAACATTCATGGAGGCTGTGAATTTGGGGTCCTTTTGGGTGCCTTTTACAAGTGTGTTTTCTGTGACGGTGACAATATTTGGTTGAGCGGTCATTTTCATTATTTTTTCATTGGGGGCTTCTGGAAAATGGTCAACATGCCATGCGGTGTATTTGTCTTTAATGCAAATCCAATTAGAAGTTATGACAAATGTTGTGGATCCAATGTCATCGGGGAGGGTGCGAAAGGTTTTGAATAGGAGCAGCTTGCTCTAGCAGAATGAAACAAAGGAATATGCAGTAAAGGGTGGAATGGTCGTGAAGCAAGGAAAGATATGGACAATTTTGAGAGGGTAGATTGGTTTCCATTGGGAGTGCTTTATATGAGGAGAGAATGACCAAGAACGTGCAGCTTCAAGAAGGGTAAGGTGCTCGAGTGCAGGGGGTTGCTGCATGTATGCAAAAATGACGGTGGTTGTTGGCGGGGGTGTCAGGAGAGTCATTGGAAACACATCCAAAAATGCTTTGGATAACATTCAAGGATACAAAGGAGCGACTGCAAAGGGAAAGAGGGATTTTTTGGAGCATGTGGTAAGTCTCTTATGCACCAATGTCATGATCTACAATAGTTTCTGACAAGAATCGTCTAATTGGTTGAAGGATGGGGCTATCATTTGGAGTTGCATGTGCAAGACGAGAAAGAATTGCATGGTATCTTTCTAATTTGGGCTCTGCCTTTGCTGCGTATTTTTAAATGTATTTGAGGACAACATGTCTAGAGAGAACAAGTTGGCAATCAACATTAGCTCTCCGAATTGAGAGCATGGTAGGGTTGTGAATGTTTAGGAGGGCATCGTTCCTTGTAAGGTTATATGTTTTGTGGCCATTTGCATCAATGGACAAAGAAGAAGTAGGTTGTAGATCAAAGGAAGCCGTAGCGATATTGAAGAGATGATCCCTTTTTCCGGAGCCAAGAAGATTCTGAACATTTTGTGTGCCTATGAACAAAATTAACAAGATCTTCATAATAAGCCAAGTGGTTAGTTGCAAGTATGGAATGTGATCCAATGGTGCATGGATCATTTGTAGAAGAGGGTTGGAAGCATGGGGTTGTATAATGGTTGGGTCGAGGATTCCATGCAGTAACATATTTGTCAAAGTATTTTTTTGCATCTTCGACCTTGGTAGCATCTGCCCAATATAACGTGTCCATATTGGGTGCATTTTCAAGCCATAAGAATCCATGTATATGCACAGAGCCCCTATGTTTCCATGTATATGCGCAGAGCCCCTATGTTTCCATTCATACCTACATGGAAATTGTAAATATTAGGAAGGTACATTTGAGGTTCTGAATATAGGCAACTTTGATGAGAATATGATTTTTTACCAACCTGCACCAATATTCTTTTGTAGAAATCCCTTTTTGAGGAACCTCTTTAAGGAATATTTTGAATCTATTGTGCATGTATTCAGATGCAACATGTGGATTGGCAATAAGGTTGCGAATCCTCCATTGGTGTTGTTGATTTGAAGTGGATGGACCTTGTCCATGCATCAGAGAATGCAAATCCGCCCACTTGGTATCAGTTGCGCTGAGAGTGAAGAAGAATGTTGGTGTCCCTTGTTGATTGATCATGTTAGCTAGTTCACCCTGACTTTTATTCCAATAGGAATGTGTCCCACGAAGGGTGGAGCCAAAGCGCATGACTCGTTCAACGATCTTAGCATTAGGCATGTCTTGTAATTGATGTAAAAGTTCTGAGATGGTTGGAGGCAATGTATCTTCAATGTTCCGTTTGACAAATACGAAAGCATTATAATGGCTACGGTGGCGCATCATGAGGTTATATATGTAATAATGAAACTGTGGATGTTGGCCAAATATATTGTCATGGTATCGAAGAAAGTGGAGTGCATAATTGTCCATCCCAACCTCTTAAATGTGTGGTTGTTTAAGCATGGCAACTCCAGTGGGAAACAAGGTTGGGAAGGCCATGGAGAGGATTCCTATTGTGTTGTACTCATTGATAGGGGAAGCATCTATTGGCGGCTAGTCAATGCAAGGTGGAGTTGGTGCATTGCTTGTGGCTAAGAAGCATTTGATTTCATCAACCTTAGTTCCACAATTTGTTTGTGTAGATATAAAGGAGGAGGATTGTACTTCATGGGATTCAAGGAAGCTGGGTGGTTGAACAGTAGAAGATGAGGTATGGTCAACAAATGGGGTTTCATCGGGTGTGACATGATGAAGGAGAGATGAAATGTCTATTGGTTCAAAAGGCAAAGAAGATAATGCAATTGGGTTAACTTGAACATCTTTGTAGTATGGGTCATTTGATAGTTTGTATTCAAGAGAAGAAAGAACACGTGCTCGACTAACAAAGAATTCATAAGGCTTGTTTGTAGGTTTGCATTTGCAAACAATAAGGATGTCAATTTCTGAAAGTAAATGAGGGAGGTAAGTGGAAATGCTAGAAATGTTTTTCAGGAAGCTGATAGTGTGGCCAGAATATGTATATTGTCCGCCACGGGCATGAGTGACTTGTAAGATTGGGTTAACACGAGAAATGAGCATTTCTTCAACTTGAGTAATCCTTGCAAGTACAAATGGTTGTATGCCAGGATCCATGTTGTTTTCCAAGGAAAAGCGGTGGACATTTTTTTCCGCGATACAGCGAGAACATGCATATGCACAACAAAAGTGGTTTGTTTTAATTCCAGGATAAGATTCCATGCATATAGAGCATACATTCATGGGAGATAGTTTGTCCAATAGTGTACGAAATTGTTTCTATGCACCATCGAGGCTAGAGTTTGTTGAATGGGGTGCTGCAGATGTGGATGGTGGAGAAGGTGTTAGGGAATGTTGGACAACGTGAAATGGGGAAGGGATATTAACAAGTTGACGAGCATCTCTATATAGAAGGCGTTGACGCTGGTTTTTTTTTTTTTGAGCATATAGAACTCTTCTGCGTGCAATGATTTGATCAGTGTCAAGATTTGTCGACATGCCTACAAAAAAAATTGTGTGGTGGTTATGATCTTGATGGTGCCTTTGGCGAAAGAGAAACATACTATATATTTAACCATTGGAAGAGTGAACAAAGGTAGATAGTAAAAGATAAGGGGATCATGGATAAATGATGATAAGTTGTTGCAAGAAATAAATATAGGCGCTTCTAAACATTGTTTATAAAGAAATGAAGTATAAAATAAGAGCATATATAAGATTGCAGATTTTTCATTTTTAAACAATTGAATGGCCAGATTTGAAACTTAACCGAATATTCGTTGTCTGTTGCATGATCGGAGGATGAGATTTCATGAAATAACTCATGCGCATGTTTAATTCCAAAGGTCAGTAATGATTTTTAAAAAAAAATGAGTTATTCCAAGTGTCCCACGCTTCGCTTGGCTCATGCTGGCTAGAACGTTTGGCTGGAAAACCACGTTCCCTCTCCAGTAAACACGTGCTACCAATCCATTTCTCAACTCCTCCAATTCATTCGTCCCCTCAGCTCCATTCCCCACCGTCTTGTCTGTACCAGCACGTGTCTCCTGTCTGTACCAGCACGTGTCTTCAAAACTAGCAGGTGTCTTCAAAACCGTCTCTGTTGCGCTTATAGATTCATGTGTCTTCAAAACCGTCTCTGTTGTGCTTATAGATTCGTGTTCAAATGGCAATGCTGAGCCTGGGCAGTTACATTGATTGCACTCCTCAGTCATTCTGGACCTGCATGTACTTTCCAGCATTGTGAAATTCATACATTCCAATGGCAGTGTTCGGGATTTAGATGCGAATAAAGGCAACAGAGCTCATGATTGACAATCCTCAGCAAGCAATTTGTATGTCATGCCAAAACGTCAACGGTATCCAGATTGAGAGTGGAATCAATTTCTTTCTGTAGATGAATGTTTGGAATTGGGGAATTTTCTTCTGCCCATTGACAAGAAACAAGTCTCGTAGAACGTGGCCTTGCCTGATGGCACACCAATTAAGAAAGGTACTGTCATATTTTACATCATTTATGCCATGGGACGGATGGAAAGTATGTGGGGAAACCACTGTATGGAGTTCAGGCCAGAGAGATGACTTAATAATGGCGTTTTTCTGAGTCACTCTAGTCCTAAGTTCGTTGTCTTCAATGGAAGTCCCCGCCTGTGCTTAGGAAAAGATTTTGCTAATATCTGATTCCATTTGCTAATAACCAAATGGATCTCTTCATTTGCAGCTATATTTTTTCGTGTCTCTTTTACCTAAAAAAACCCTAAAGTCTCGACAGGCCTTCTACCCTAGATCATCATCATCATGCCGCATATGATCTCCAATATTGAAGGTGATTTACTGTTCGTGATCCTTTCTAAACTCCCATCGTTATTTACCTGAGTACTTAAAAAAGGAGTATCACCCTCTAATGCTATTTTTGCTTTTAAAATTTACCAATCAGTGCTTTAAATGTTTATTGGATTTCAAAATCAACAATCCTATTTAATGTATTGGAGATTGATACATGTTTAAATAGATTGTTAAAGTAGGCTCATTGATCAATAAATTATGTTGTAGATTTGAGATGCAAAGAATTCAAATAAAATTAATGTTATAAGGAAATAACACTATTTTTAATCGATTTCTGTAAGTTGAATGTACAAGGGACCATCGTTTTTGACCTAGGTACTTAAAAAAGAAGTATTACCCCCTGTAAATGCTATTTTAGCTTTTAAAATATCCCAATGAATGCTTTAAATGTTTATTGGATTTGAAAATCAACAATCATATTTAATGTTTGATCGTTTTCCTATAAGTTGAATGTACAAGGGACCATCGTTTTTCACCTGGGTACTTAAAAAAGAAGTATTACCCCCTGTAAATGCTATTTTAGCTTTTAAAATATCCCGATGAGTGCTTTAAATGTTTATTGAATTTGAAAATCAACAATCATATTTAATGTATTGCAGATTGTTAAACTAGGTTCATTGATAATATTTTCAATAAATTGATCAATAAACCATGGTGTAATGTAGATTTGGGATGCAAGAAACTCTAATAAAATTAATGTACCTAGAAATACACTATCTTTAATCCTTTTCCTGTAGGTTGAATGCACAAGCGACTATCGTTTTTTTACTTGAGTACTATTACCCTCTATAAATGTTCATGAATTCGTCTCAACATATAAGTAAAATGATCGAATATAAATTTAATTGTGAATGGAGAAATAAATATAATGTTATTTAATTTATTTAATTATTATTGAAAAAACAAAGTTAAAGATTATTTTGGTTTAACTGTAAATTTGCCTTCTAAATATTTGAGTTTGGTTTTTATCTTATCACTCCAAGCAATATAGATAATATAGTTACCAAGCAATATAGATAATATAGTTATGGACAATCATAAAGCTCCTCTTCAACCAGATACCACTGTTGCTTGCCTACAAACCGTAAGGCCCCACAACCCTGTCCATGCAAACTCAAACATAGATGCCTGTTAAATTTCATTTTTGCATATAGTACTGTACTTTCAATTAAATGGCAGTTGGTTATACTTGAGACAAAAATTCTCTAATTTTTCTTATAGCCTTCTCTATTCAATACGGTCTATAAATACAAAATATACGTTGGCAATGGTTCTGGGTAATATTAGTGTAATGATAATACAATGAAGTTTGTGTATATTTAATTGGCATATTTGGAATTTAATTTGTATTTTGAATTCATATTCTTTATTTTTTGTATTATTTAGTTTTTATTAAAATTTATTATTTAAAGAAGTTATTTTAAAATTTTTCAAATTTTAGGCTTGCCAAGAGAGATTAATAATTATGATTATGTGTATATTTTTTTTAATTATCATAAATAATTTTTAAATAACTATTTATTTCTCTTTTTTTATCCACTTATTTATAAAATTATTTAAAAATATATATATAAATAAAGTTTTAATAACATTTTAATTAATATGTTTAATAAGATTTTAATTAATATACATATTTCTTATGTCAAAATCTTAACTTCCTCATTACCACAAAAAAAAAGGTGGATAGGATCAAAATTGAATTGGTTTTTCCTTTTACATTATTTAATTATTATTAAATGTTATCATTTAAGAAAATTATTTGTAAATTTGTGAAATTTTTAAGTTTGTTAATAATAAATTAAAATGATTATTATGTTTATATTTTATAAATTATTATAAATAATTTTTAAATAATTATATAAAGTAAATAATTAACTATGAAATATACATAAAACTTTAATAATATTTTAATTAATATGCATATGTTTTAATTTTACTTTTTAATTTCTTATTAATTAAATATATAACTCCAAAATATTTTTTATTTTATGAAATATATATAAAATTTTAATAACATTTAAATTAATACATACATATCTTTTAATTTTAAATTTGTTTCTTATTAATTAAGTATATAATTCGAGAATATTTTGTGCTTTATGAAATACATATAGAATTTTATTAACATTTTAATTAATATGCATATTTCTAAAGTTAAAGTATATATGCTTTTAAATATTCACTAGATTATCATTTCAATATGTAATGGAAAAAAAAAAATTACTCATTTTAAATTTGTAATGGAAAAAACAATAAAGTAATAATTAATCCTTTCAATTTTCATTTTCAAAAAAAGAATAAAATAATAATTAATCCTATCAACTTTCATTTCAACATATAATGGAAAAAAGATGTGTATATTTTTTACTTTATGAAATATGTATAAAATTTTATTAATTTATTAGTTTTTATTTAAAATTATATGTAAAATAAAAAATAAAAAATATGAAAATATTAATATAAATATTATTAATTAAAATTTTAAAATGATTTTCACTTTTACAATTTAGCATACTATAAATATTAAAAATTATTTTTTACATTTTTACTATTGAATTGTAACTATATGACATAATATTAATATTAATGTGAATAATTTAATAATACATTTAATAACAACAACAACAAAAACATTTATTATAATATATTTTATAACATTAATCACATTAATAATAATAATAATAACAACATTATTACATTTATAACAATAATATAACGACCCAAATTTAATTGATAGTTTGCTTACCTACAATTCATTTGGAGACCATGTCCTTCTACAATGAGTGAGAATGACAAAGCTGCAATCGATCCTTTATGAGAAATAAATAAACTACAAGAGGCCTAATAACAATCTGTATTATTATTATTTGCGATTTCTTCTTTGAAATTAAAAACTCAATGATCATTCCACGGCCAACCATGTACAACTAATGTCAACTAAAGTTTACCAAAAGTCAACCATGGTAAAAAAAGCCAACCATGGTCAAACAAAGTCAAGCATGGTTAACCAAAAGTCAACCATGTTCAAACAAAGTCAAGCATGGTCAACCATTGTCAACAAAAAATAAACCAAAGTAAACCAAATTCAACCATGGTCAACCAAATCCCAACCAATGTCAACCATGGTGAGCTAATGTCAACCATAGTTAAGCAAAAGCCAAGCAAAACGTCAACCATGGTCAACCAAAGTCATCCATAGTAAACCAGAGTCAACCAATGTCAACCATGGTTATTCATAGTCAAACATAGTCAGCCATGGTCAACCAAAGTCGACCATGGTCAACGAGAAGTCAATTATGGTCAAACAAAACGTCGACCATGATCAACCACAGTAAACCATGGTCAACCAAAGTAAACCATGGTCAACTAAAGTCAACCATGGTCAACCAAATTTAGCTATGGTAAACCATGGTCAATCCTGCTCAATCCCGCTTTCTCTCGCTTCCTTTGTCTTGGGATTGGACCGCTCTTCCTTCACAATAACCGTGCAATGCTTGATGAAACAAAGACTCTTTCTTAGAAGGCTTCCATTGTCCATCGACCTTTGCGTGATCAGAAAAACACAACCTCATCTTCTTCACGGTGCTACACGTACACTAGTATTTATGGGGAAACACCATTAAAGATTTGATAACATCATTAATGCTCACGAAACTAACACGATGAAAAATGAGAAGGAATCTTCATCAATGGTAAAAAGATGCATGAGACATGTGGATTTCAGATGGTATATGGAATGGAAGGGTTATTGGATTGAATCCGCTGGAGGATAGAGAACTGACTCGAATTCATTATTCAAAACAAAAATTATGAATCTGATAAAGATGTTCAACGAGCCGATGAGGTGGATGTGCTTCTGTACATTAATTTTTTTCAATTTTTCTTGATTGTAAAGTTGCCATGTCCACAAATTGACAACCACAAGAGCCCTGAACAAATACATTCATGTACACATCAGTGCGGGTGGCATTCTGGAACTGTTGAAAAGCACCAAACGGGTCAAAGAGAGAGAGAGAGTTTTTTATAATAAGCTTGACTAAACAAATTTTTTACTTGTATGTTATCGTTTGCTTGTTAATTTGTGTTTTTAAATAATATATTTATCTACAATTGACACTTTTAAAATGATTCAAGGTATCCAAAATCCAACAATTCAGTGATCCATGTTAAAATTGATCAAGGTTAAAAATTGTAATGATAATAAAAACTTAAGCCAAATGCAAACCATTCTACTAACACACATATACAATTCTGAGAGGCTTTTAATTTTGACAAGGACTTAAAGCTCTGCTTCTATCTCCCTTGTTTAAACTATAGTTCAATTTATGTTATTTCATATATGATTTTACACATGGATTAAATACCTTACAAATTATTGTCCTTGGAATTGAACCAATTAATGATAATTGGGATCTTGCTTCTAAAGACACTGATGATCCACCTTGATACACAAGTTTAAATTAAGTGGTTATCTAGATTATTGAATGGATAAATGTGAAAACTTATCTCATACGTGAAAAGTAATGATGATGTTTATATACTTTTTGTTATATGAGCATTAAGGACATTTGTTTTATTGTATATCCATGTGACAATTTTGATATATGTTAACACTTTTTATAGATCAGATAATATACAAATCATTTATATTTTAATTAATTCTTATATAACTCGTAGTGTTTACCAAGTCAATTAATTTTTGTTTTTAAACATTTACTTAATAATAATATTTTTTATTAATAATACTCAGGTTCAAGAATATTTTAATAGCAAACTATAACTTATTGATACATATCTTTTCTAGAGTAAAAAAATCCTTCTCATTTAATATTCTATCATATAAAAAAATCATTATTAAAACACAAACATCTTTTTCATCTAATATTTAATCATAATAAAAAAATATTATTAAAAATAATAAAATAATTAATCTAATAAATTTTAATTTGGGATTTTACATTACACTTTTTTTCTTTTCAATATTCATTATTTAAAATAATTTTATTTTTATTTTTATTCATATTTATCCAACACTTATCATGTATCAATAACACAACCTAACTCGATATACTTGAGTGAAAGAACTAAGGATCTCTAATTCAAAAATCACATTCTTATTAAAAAAAAAAAAAATGATATATGGATGTGCCTACTTTCTTCAATGAAAAGGTGAATAACTATAATTATAAATCCTATTCTCTTTAACTAAGGTGAATGCCAACACATGGATGTAGATGCAAAGGGAAATATTTATATAAGTAAATTGGTTTTTGCTTATATTTAAATTAATTAAAAATTAAAAATGATGAGATTTAAAAAAAAATTATTATTATTATTTATTTTAAGTTTTTATTATTTAAATTTATGATCTTCTAAAAGGAAATGGAAATATATACTCTTAACGGTTAAGCCCATCCAAACTGTACAACTTAAATACATAAATCATTTAAAAAAAACATATATAATCTTAATTCATTAATAATTTAAAGGAATAATAAATGCCTAATTTTTTTCCTTTTTAACCCCACCACCCGAACACTAGTTTCACAACGTGTGAGAAATCTCGTTCAATTGATAAAAATGTAAAGTCATTGTCTATTCAAATTCCACGACTATTCAAAGTTGGAGTCTTCCTCGCGACAATTCAAAGGTTTGTAGTCTTCCTTTTCCCAGAAATTTTTCTTGGCTCCTTAGACTAAAATTTCAACCTTATACAATTATCTTCCGGGATATTTCTTGTCTCCTTGAATATTATTTCTTAGTCTCTGGGAGGAGTCTCGTTTACTTTATACAATTATAAGATGACAGTCTATTCACTCAGAAGGAAAATTCGCTGTAACTACGAAGCCTGCCGATCAGAGTCTCGGGGGTCTTCTTTCCTCTTTGCAGGAAATTACTGGGCTCCTTCCATTTTCTATATAATGCAAGAACCGCATTGTGCTTTATAAGGAATTTTCAGATCTTAAATCCGACACCATTGCGAAGCAAATCAAACAGCAGTAGCAGACCATGGAATCGCTTCAAAAATCGTTTTATTTTCGCATGATATGGTTGGTTTCTTCACATTTTCATAGGCTTCCCTCTGTCAATTATGAAATTGTTTTGTTTCTATTTTAAATGGTTTGCTGGGTGAAAGAATTGAGTTTTAGCAGAAAGTTCTTTAAACGAGAAGATTGAATTTTTGTGTTGTTGTTTATTAGACGATGAAGGTTGTTGCTGGGTGTGTAGGTGCGAATCTTCTTTAGATTATTGAATTTATGCGGCCAATAAGTTTTCTGCTAATTATATATGTATTTGTTGTGACTAATGCTGTGATTCATATGGCGGGAAAGAGGACTGCGGTGGTAAAAGCAAATCCTGTGTTTCTTCATAAAAATTTGGAAATTGCCACACAGAGCAGAGCTGCTGGGCGTGGATCCTGCCAAGGCGGAAAAGGAAGACAAATTTTCTGATTCTTCATAATATGAGGTGCTTTTCAATCCAGCAGATAGTGCAGGTATTGGTATTACAGTAACAGGTATTGGTATAATTACAGTAACACTGTACGATGAGTATCCATCATGATGCATACCTTTTGGAGGCTCTGTAGCTTTCTTTTTGGTCTTCTTCTCTTCCTTGGCAGGACCCACGCTCAGCAGTTCTGTGAATCGGAAATTTTCCATGTATCAACATATATGTTTGGAACTTGTAAACATGAGGTGTTACTGTATTAATTCCCAACAATATGTTGGAAACATGTAAGCATGAGGAGTGATTATGATAATGCTTGTAATTATTGTGTATGAGAGTTTCAACATGATGGCAATTTGTAAATAGTGAGTACACAAAAATTAAATGATTATTAATATTTTTGAAATGATAATAAGTTGGATTCAATTCCTTGATGATAAAGCCTTTATGGTTTTGTTTATAATGAATCTTTCATTGATGATGCATACGATGGTTATGTCAATAGTGTTTTGATAAACTTTAGTTGGTGGTTGAGATGTGTAATTAAGTTACATTTAATATTGTTATCAATTTTTACCTTAAAAGGTTTTATCATAAGTCTAGCTACCACTACCATAATACCATGCTTATTAAGTGTCACTTCTAAGTGTGTTTTAGAAAAAAATCAAAATGGAGATGACACAAAACACAAAATTCTTAGGCATGTCATGATTTGCATCAAATTTACATTTATAAGTTATCGTGTTTTTCAACCAACACTTATAAGGAGTTGTCTTAGCTATGAGAAACAAGATGAAAATAATATTTATCATTAAGTCCCAATAGCGCTTAGTACCACAATACCATGCTTATTATATATCACTTCTAATTGTGTTTTTCGAGAAAAAAATCAAAATGGAAATGGTGCAAAACACAAAACTATAATGAATGTCATGCTTTGCATCAAATTTGCATTGATAGGTTGTCATGTTTTTCAACCAAAATTGTATGAGTCAAGCATTAGTCATGAGAAACAAGACACACAATATTTTTTCATCCATTTAACCCTAATGTGTGTCCTGCAATATTGCAAACCCCTCTTAAAATGGCATTTTTACATCATGTTTGCATCCAACTTGTGTGCACTGAATCGTGTTAGCCTAGCCATGCATTGACATGAGTGTTGAAAGTTCATAATGGGAGTCATATTTTTAATCATGTGTGCATCGTAATAAATTTTTAATAGCATCAAGATATAGAACATTTGACGTGTCATATTTGCATCTTTACAACATCGTAGTACATCAAGCATGCATTGTGTTAGTGTCATGTCTTCATCACTATTATCTTTTTTATGTCGTATTAGCACTATATTAGAGTTGCTTTATGTCAAATTAGAGTCACATCAATATTATCTTTTAATGTGATATTAGCACTATATTAGAGTTGCTTTATGTCAAATTAGAGTCACACTTGGATCAAAATCACGTCTAATTGCATCGTGTTCAACTAATTTGCATCAAATTTGAGTCATAAATATCGAAATTATGTCATTTTAGTATCAAAGTTGCATTGTAGTAATTATTAATTAATTAATTGGGTGAATTCATCGAGGTGGGTAATAATTATTTGTAAGGAAGGTGGAGGGAGTGGACACATGCTCAATTGAGATATTAAGTGGCCATTCAAGATTATAGAACATTGATGCAAATTATATTATTTATACACAAAAAATCACAAGTACTTGTAAGCACAAATAAAATGTGTTCATGATACATTGGATTCAATGAGAATTTTGAACTAGGGGTGGTTGTTGGACATTAATGAGAATCTAGAACAACAAATTGAATGAGGCACTACAACTAAATTGGCAGCATCATCCATGTTATGGGATGGGTGTTGAAGGTGTTCTTCGTCTTCATATTAGCAGTGGAAAGAAACAAAGGATTGATGTTGTTATCTATTTTCCCAATAACAGGAACTTGGGGCTCGAAGAATACGAAGTGAATCTGCAATTGGGATAAGCTTGGCGGTGAGAAGCCCAACATCATTGTAACATATAAAAGGGAGGAGAAGTATTTTCTAGTTGAAGATATCTCTTCCATGGTTTTAAAAAAGATGAAGGAGAAACTTCTATTGGGATCACAATGAAGAATGTTGGGTCATCATTCTTGAATACTTCAAAGATTCTCATAGGCAAGAAACCAAGGACGCGGGTGTCATCTCTATGCTAAATGTTATGAGAATTATTAATGAGTCCATTGGCACTTCCATTGCCAATGGGCTAGACAAGAAGACTAACGGTGTTGGTGAGAAGAATGTTATCTTTGATTTTGGTAGAGGTACTTTTGATGTCTCTCTACTTACGTTTGAAGAGGGTATTTTGAGGTGAATGCCATTATTCGTGATACACATTTAGGTGGTGAATATTTTGAAAATAGATTGATGAACCACTTTGTACCAGAGTTTAAGAGAAATCATAACAAGGACAATTGTGGTAATGCTAGAGCCTGACTCAAGACCTCCAAATCAAAAGTGAGGCTAAATAACCTGATTGACTAGATTATTAAGATACAAATAAGGGTAGGATCAATTCTCATGAAGTCTTGCACACTCAAAACTGATTGCAATAAGACATTGAGGTGTAACAAGATATACAATAGTTATTCTACCAAGGTAGGGAGCAACTCCTTCTACAGTGGGAGTTGCATGCCATACTTGTGCATATACAATCTCTCTCATGTTGCTAAATATTTCATCCCACCCACAACATCCAAGCAACAATACATTAATCTTGATGACCTTTATTAATTCCTAGAGATGAACATTTGTATGGATGGAGAGAATGAAAGTTTCTTTGTTCTCAAGCTGCCAAGAAAGTGCTAAGAGTTTCTTTAACCTTAATTATTGAGGTTAGACTATATATATACATATACAATGCAATATATTTTCTATTATTATTTTATTGTTTGAAGTCCTTTTAGTTTTGTTTTGTTTTAAGAGCTTTGTGCAGTTATTTCCTTTGATTATAACACAATTTCATTTATTATATCTTCTCTCTTCTATGATTGCAAGTTTACATTTTCATGTCATGACACATATAGCATACTTCTACTATTATCTTATCAACATTTTTTTACTATGAATACGATGATTCGATGAAGTTTGTGAATACAATGTTTTTTCTAGTGAACACAACCTCATGGATAGCATCTAGTCTATTAGATATGACTTGAATTTGGCCTATGTCTCTAGGGGATTAATACAAGGTTGATATTTTAAATTCATACTTTTTATTTTCTCTTGAAACTCTTCTATGGGATTATTTATTTTCCCTGGAAAACCCATCCAATACTGGACAGTAGTGAAGATCTATTGGTTCTCTCTTGTTGCTTGGTGGAGCTACTTCCTTTTAGCATTAATTTTTTCCAGTAGGTGACCCACTCCATCCATAAACTATTGTTGTTGTTGGTTCCCTTGGGATTATGCACTATCCAACTAGCATTGCAATCCCATATCGTGTTGATGCATTTTCCTCCATTATGTACATATGAAGCTAACACATTTTGTAGGTTGGAACTCAGAAATGGCCTCACTAATACTCTCATCCACCTCTTACAAATTGGGATACAAGTTCTATAGGCATAACTCAACAACTTATATTTTCACCTCTACTAATTGTTGAGGCTACCTTTAAATAACTTGGTCACTAGCGACCTCCACAAGTTACTTATACAAATACAAATGGGTGACCTATGGATATTCCTTTCCATGCTCCATTGCTATACCTTATCATTAGAAGTAGACCATTGTACTAAACTTCACTATCCTAAGTATCCTATCCTAAATGTGGTATCTAATTGAGTGGTTAACCACTTTCAATCAAAGGCCTTGAATGTGATAGTGTTTGGAATTCTACCTATGCATGCTTCTTTGTAGACTAAAACATCCTCACCATTCATGCTTGGGTATCTTTATACAAAAATGGAACCACATCAGTGCGATCCTATCATATCCATAACATGGCTTGGTATTGGATAGTACCTTAAGCTAATTATTCCAAATACACCATGATCAATAGGCTATCGAATGGAGAACGTGGAGGACTAGTGATTAGTATGTTATCTTGAATCTCCTAAATATTAATCTCATCCACATATATATATTACTACTTTCTAGGACCATTCAAGCACTTATTAGAACCATGGGGCACCGAAGGTGGTTCACCATCAATTCCACCTAAACCTAATACTCCTCCATTACTTGTATTGTCCACTGGGGATCCTCCATAGTGGGTTCTACTGATCTATTAAGATCATCCTATTGTTCAAATGTGGAAGAATGGCTAGCTTGTGCTATTTTATTTTTTATGGGGACTTTAGGGATGTTCAAAATATAGTCTTTGAAGACCACTGATGATATGAACAAACACCCTCTAAGTACTAGTCCTCTCAAATGTGTGATCCACATGCATAGTATCTTTGATAGTACCTAACATGTCCTTATTTCCAAAATTTGCAAGGTCCTGGAAAAATGGATATGATGTAGCAAGATCCTTTGATAAATCAATGGATGCCATGACTGGAATAGGCTCTAATACAAGTTAGCTATGTTGAGCAAGAATTGATGGTAGAAATTGGCTCAAAGGTTGCACAAATGTATACTTCTTTGTTGTTTACCCCTTAAAAAATTGACCACTTGACTTAGAAAATCTTTTAATTCCTTCCTCAAGAGAAGGTAGCTAAATTGAGGATGGATTGAATTAACATAGCCAACAAGGCTGGGTACTATGAAGGTTGGCTTGATGTCTCAACGGCCTTGGAATTTTATTCGACCCAACCTTAGTTCCTTTCCTCTTCTTTGACATCTTTGACAAGGGAACCACTTGCTTGGTTTGAGGAAGGTGATGTATAAAAAAAACTTCTGGCAATATGTAGTTGTCAACCTGTTTTTCATGTTGGGAAAAAGGATACAAACATTGGAGGGGTCATGAGAAGTTCCCATAATTACCTCCCTCAATTTCAAACGATTTTAAATAAGTGGCATAACCTCGTTCTTGAATTTTTTAGTCTTATTGATCAAACACTCAAACAGGTGTTTATAATAGTGACTCACCAGACCAAAAATCACACTTCATGATCATGCTACACACTACTGTATCCCTTGCAGTATATGCTTACCTTACATCATGCGTAGCCATTACATCTTATTTGTATATGTAATACAACCAACTGCTCATTAATGACAATCCATAACTTCCTAACCACTCTTCGTTATTTTGTTACAGTCAACCTGAATGGGTCAACTTTAGTTGATTGCTCGTTGAGCTTCTAGTCGTTCCATCGACTTCTCATCAACCAGTCGTTTGTTGAATTTTGACCAAACAACTATTTCGGTAAGTTGGATGACCATAATTCTCCCATCTGTTGCCTCCGAATCCAGTTGACTTATACTAGTTGACTATCGATGTTGCCAATCAATCCACATGCAAAGAATATAACATTCTCAACATGATCCTCTTACTATGGACCTCTAAAGTACTTTTCAAATTATCCTATCTGTATAATGAGGTTTCCAATTGTTCAATCATGCATGTGGAATGCTCTGCATAATTCGTCGATTTGGTCAGCAAGGATTCTTAAGGATTTTCAAATGCCAAGGAGACTATAATTAACACAACTATATGGAGGATTATGTGTGGCCATAATTATCTTAGAGCCACAAATTCCTAATGCCAACAATGTTGATTTGTTCTAGATTACAAACATTACACTAATACCAACACCACTGTCTAATAAAAACCCAAGGGAAAAGAACCAAATTAACACTACAAGAGGGGCACTCACAAGAACTCCATTAACTTAATTAGGGTTGAAGCCCCTCATCATCCCTATAGCCAAGTAAATCCATGTTGGTTACCCAAATCTACCTAAAACACACACAATATTCTACCGTAATAACAAACTTGAAACCCTTGACAAGAATTGATGTTATCCCACCTATGTTGAGAAGGGATTTTAAATCAGAGTTAATACACATACTAAGGAAGATGAAGGAAAAGTGTGTGATGCATACACAATATAGAGGATAAGTAATGATCTTGTACTTGATCCTTTCCATTGTATAAGTTTCCACGTTTCTTAAATTCATGACATGCATATATAATAATGATTTTCAAGCTTGAGGAATAAATACTATCTCGGTGTCACCCCACTTTTAACTAAAACACTTATTTAAATATGTAGCATGGTTTTCCATCTCAACGTCCTTTGAGTTACATGAATGACAAATATGGAAAAACTTTATCATTTCAAAATGAGTAGTTAATCCTTTGATTTGTTCAACCATTCTAAATAACATTGATCTACTTCTTATTTCATTGTCACTTAATCTCTAAAAACCATGAAATTCTTGACATTATGATCACATAGAAAATTTTAGGGGCAAAATTTAGCCCATGGGCTATGTTTTGATGTTTTCCCCCAAAAAGGATTCTCTAAATGATTCGCCAGATTCCATGGGCACGAAGGTTTCTACAGATGAGGAAACTTATGGATCCTTAAAATTTTCTCTAGAGTATGGTTAGTATAAGATACATAGCATATACCTTCGTTTGATTATTTGGTAGTAGTCTAATTTTTTACTATCCTCACTGGAATCCAACGATATGATCTTTGGTGAAATCATAACTTTTCATCATTCAAATTTCATTTTTGATTGCAAAATGGATTCAGTACCCTCAAATACCTTTATTACAATTGGATTATACAATCTTACTAATGCATAATTAATTATGAATATATTTATTATTTTATATATAATTGATATTTAAACAAAACCTCACATTAGAGAGGACATTATACCCTTACATTGAAAATGAGAAATTTTAGTACACGGGGGCTTCACTAGAAGGCAATATAATATCACGTTCATTCATATTGCGGTATTAAATATTCATTAAAACCTAAAAAATATATTGCTCATATATTAAGGGGCAAAGGGTTTTTTTTATTTAATGTAACAATAGAAAAATACTTTGGGGTCTTTTTTATATGGGCGGGTTGACAAATATCCGCCAAATGGAGATGGCGGGATCACGACCGGATGAGAAATCGGGTTGAGGAAAGGCTCAGGATTACCAATACGCAGGGAAATCGCGTCTTGAGGCATGCTTGAGGCCAGGGGTTTCGTTGTGAAGTGGGTTTCCAGTCGATCATAGTCGAGAGACAGTGGTCATTGACAACCAATTGTTACCAATAGAACTCAGCCAATTATTACCAATAGCCTTGGGAGTCTCTAAGCATTCGGAGCCTGTTATAGGCCCTCGATAGGCCTGAATACCCAACCACTCGTTCCTATTGCAGGCCTTGGGAGGTTTAGTCAGCCTCCTAGAGCTTGTTACAAACCCTGGGGGCTTGGATACCTAGCCCACAACACGCTTAGTCAGCGATTGGGGAACTGCAACATGCAATCTAAATGTTGTACTATGTGCATTGGCTCTAATGACATACAAGAAGTGATCTCCCATCTCTTAATTAGACCATTAGATGTTGCAAATCATAATGATATGTGGTTGAGTAATTGCATTGTGGGTGAAGTAATGTCACCTACCCAAATTTTGAGGATATTTATTTTATATTATTTCTTTTGCAAAATACTTTGTGTTAAATTATAATTACAAAGTTTTGTAATTAATGACCAATTTGGTCAAAGATGACTGTAATGACTCATTATTATTATTTAATAAATGAAAATAGGAGACAAACACTCAAGAAAGCTGTTACAAGAGTGTTCACTGGCCCACTAGGAGGAATGGAAGTTGCAAGAAGGCATGGGATAGATGGAAACATTTGCACTCTACCATTAGCTGTTGGTTATGGGACAACTCCCCCTAAAATTATGGCATTTCCTCTCTAGGTGGAGAGAGGTGAGCAGGTAGCTCACTAATGACCAATTATTTACCAAAAAAGACCTAGGCAGCCTATAAAAAGGGCAATTCGAATGGAGTAGGGGGCTCTTAGAATGTTTTCTGCAGAACATTTCCTCATGAACATCAGGTGATGAGAGATTCGAATGGGGAGGTTGTGGAGAGTGCAAGTATAAGTTTGCAGATATCCTGAGAAGGTAAAACCAGAGGTGCTGGTATAGGTCCCCTTTGACTGCTAAGCATGTAAGGATGGATAAATTTCTTGCTGCTGCAAGTGGAGGTCCTAAGCTTCTGAAGTTTCTTCCTCCTAGTGGATCAGGGAACAGGCTCGGGGGTCCTAAGATAGGCCTTTCGGTTGTTTGGGAGTAGGTTGGGTGGAACAGGCTTCTTGGGTGATTTGTTTCTCCTACCATTTTCAGGTTTTACATTTTTCTGTGTTTCCAGTTTCATGAGTCCCTTCAGTAATTAGTTTATAAACATTATTAATGATCAGTAGCAGTAAAATGTCTAAAGTTCTGATTTTAAAATTTAATTGTTGAACCGATAAAATGACTTCTCTGCATTTTTCCCCATGCGTGAGGCTGCATCGTACTCCAGTACAGAAAGGTAGCATTAAATCTTCTCAACATAATACTGATCTACTCTTAACCTAGAAAGACACACATGCACAGATCTATATTCCCAAGTATTACATTTTCTAAATAATTTAGCAGGATGCAAATTAAATCTCTGCACACACCACTCACATATGCTTTGTTCATTTTGGAAAACAAATATTTCATTTCTCTTTGTATAAAATAATTTTGATCACATTCCCTCCTCATCAAGTATCCATGAACTTAATTAACAGTCGCAAGAAAGACCATTGGATTTAGACAGTGATATTTTCCTCCCCTATAAGTTTCATTTCTTTTTGCAACCCGTAAGAATAAATACGCATTCAAATAAAAATACCATGATTCACAACATCCGCACACAGACACCCCATAAATATTTCTTTCTTAGATACATTTCAAATTTCACACATTCATACCCTATCTCGATCTTTCTTTCTTTTTCCTCTATGGAAGCTAAGTATGGTTTCAAGGACGCTGTAAGCATTCACACGACCGAACCCTAGGAAGCACGTTTTCCTAACTCTGTCGTATTTTCCAGCTAAACAAATACAAAAAAAACCACAATCTATGCATCCATCTGAGCATACAAACAAATCTTTTAACTTTCAAGAAGTTCCACCAAACCAATAGCTCGTAGTTACATCAAATACCCATCTAAACCTTCAACCCTAGAATTAAAATAAATCAACAGTTACATGCAAGCTAAGATCCGTACTCCGGTTCGTTTTTCCCTTTCCATTACTAGCATGGGCGCATCAAAATTTCACAGTAGGGTTTTCATTTTCAAACGAAACAAAATCGGTGGTTTAACCACCATTCACATTCAAGCTCCAGAATTCCATTATCAATTCATAGACATGCAAACCCAAAAGAGCACAGTGGCTGCATATAGAACACAGTGGCATAGTTTTTTTTTCCTTACATCAAACAAAATACTTCATAGTCGTCATTGTAGAATCTAACAACATTGACGAACGACCCCGGGATTTACCCCAAACCACCATTGTATCTCAGTCTAATTGTTCAAACATTTTCCAAACACACGATAACAAAATAATGGTAGTTCTGCATTCACGACGCCGAGAGCGAGCTAAAAACCTTGGCTCTCCAGTTTTGGCGCCACCATAAAATGTACGGGACAAGTCATATTATAAGTTCAAACAGTCTAGAGGGTTTAACCCTAGATATCCAAACAAACAACATTAAATAAAACGGTGGAGTAATGATTCAGACAGACCCCAAAATACCCTATACATTTTTCGGTGTCGAGGGTTCCAAACTTAGACACCCATCTAATGTCATAGAGCCACTAGTTTCCCAACCCACAGCGACGAACATTCACCAACAAAAACACGAAGGGCACTTGCGGGGTGCAAGGACCACCGGAACTTACTAGGTTTCGGATGCATCCTCTCTCCAACTTTGATATCGTTACCCGTGGTGCGATACCTGCCAAGCATGATAGGAAGGGTTACCAACTGATGAAAACAATAGAAGAAGAACGTATAAACACAATGAAACTATCATTTAGTGCCTGCTTACCTTTAGACCGGGCTCGATAGAGTTGAATGGCTTCGACAATCGTTCACCAAACTCGATATGGGGACCTGAATAAAGTACTTTTGAATTCCCAAATAATATTTGAATTCATTTTTAAGCATGTTAAAGTACAACCATTTAAGCTCTTATGTTAGTTGTCATTCAAGAAAATATTCATAAAAACTCAATGAAAAAATATACTGTGCACAACAATTGTGACACATGGACAAAAAATATATTGTACACAACAATTGACATAGACGAAAATATAGATCAATTTATTTTTGATATGTAGTTAAAAACATCGCAATGGAATGCCATCCTCAACTATCCGTTCATGGTCACATATGGATAGTTTCCATTTTTTGGTTTTTAACTGTTTTTTTGATGGAACTTGTACCAACTTTATTTGAGATGCACATACTAAATGACTATACTGACAACATATAACATCGGGCTCATAATCTTGAAAGTAGACATAATTTTTAGTCATATGCGTCTGCTGAAAAAAATAGCCTTTTAAAATGATGGATCCTCTTTCGTATGTAAATTCGTTGTCGTTGTAGTCCTCCAATAACTTCATTTTTCTTTCAGTGCATCGCATCAAATAATATTTGACATTTTCGTTGTTGTCTACAGGTGCAATCACAGTGAAAACATCTCCTGCGTAAGTTATAATTGGTGTTAGCGTTTTTAAATGAATTAAATTGACTATACTTATGGCGATGGACTAGAATGAACAATTAACTTAGAAGTCAAGAACAAGTTTATTACCTTCTCTAACAAGATCTGAAATTTTATCGCCATCAGACGATATTGCTATTTCTTCTAATTCTAACTCTTCTACACTTGCCAGTGGCATTTTTCCTTTTGGATTAACCTCTGTGTGTTTCCAAGCTTTTACGTAGTTGTTTGTTATGTTTTCACAAACTTCTGTAGATTCAACATTTTCAATGCAAATATGACAAAAGCATGATTGCTTTCTACTGCCAAATGCAAACACGTTGTGAAATGATTTTGTTTGAATAGAGTGAATATCTCTAGTCCCATGTATGGTGCTAGCGTCATATGGTATTGATCTATTTATATCTTGGACCCGAACAAGCCAAAAAAACCTACACAATAAATGATGAATCACTTTCAAAGAACAACTTTTAATGTTAGTGTACATGTACTTAAATGTTAGTACATACATACATACATGACTGATTGGAGGTTCTTGGAGCAACTTGAACTTTATTGAATGGGTTTTTTTTCTTGGATGGCGTTTACTATGACGGAGGTAGGGCTTACATGACTATGGCGGATCCCTAGGAACAAGGGCTGAGCAAGGGCTGTCTGTGGCTGTCAGAATTGCGAGCTAACGACCACCTGGCACGGTTTGTGGCATTTTTTTCTTACCCCGTTACCGGTCTGGTTGCACAAACCCTGCATGCGCTCACCCTTGGTTGCTATTTACCAGGGTTACTGTGGTTTGGTGGTAGGATTTCCTTTCTATGGCTACCTATGATGACCGTTTGGATTATGCCTATGACCCATCTGATGATGCAGATATTTGGACTCATCAGCCGGGTGGTGGGTGGCGGGTGGGGGTTTCTCCTGGGGCAAACGTGGTGGAGGTTGCATCTACTGTGGAAAACAGTGCTGCTCTTGGTTTCTCACCTTCCGGTTTTCTGGCGATTTCTCCTGGCTCGGGACCGATTACAGCGCCTATACCCAGTATTCCACCTCTTTCCCCATTAAAGGATGCGGGGTCTCTTTGGACATCGGATCAGGTTTTAAATGCCTTGGAGGGCTCGGCGGGTAGAATCAAGGGTTCTATCCCTGTATCTGACGGTTACCAGGGCACGGCTGGCGGGGCTCATCCTACATCGGCTCCTGTTACTGTTGCATGCGCGACGGAGGCTGGGGTAGGCTCATGGTCGGGACAACTGGAACTTCATGAACATCGGGGTTTTGCCAGTCCCTGTGTGGCCTCTGGCACTAGCTCGGACGAATGGGGAGGACATTCTTCAGGGGAGAATACTCAGCAGGGGAAACGGGGGAAGAAACGTTGGCTGAAACTTAGCAGGACGAAATACAATTACGCCCTGGGGGAGGATATAGAGTGGGATCAATTGATCACGATGACCAGTATCACGTTGGTGGGAAAAGCTTTGGGCAAATCTTTCTCTCTCCGCACCATTGAAGCCTGGGTGGGGGAACATTGGGCTGGGGTTTTGAGCTATACCCCGGAGGTAGTGGAGCTTACATGCAACTGGTTTGCCTTCAATTTCCATGAGGAGGCACATACCAGGTGGGTACTGAATTCAAACTGGAGTTGGGATCACTGTCCGGTGATGATAAAACCGTGGCACCCGATGTTTGATGCTAGTCGGGAACGACTGGATATTGTTCCACTGTGGGTTCGGCTCCCTGGTTTACCCCTTCATTACTGGTCGGAGCGACATTTCAGGGGGATTGGAAACATGATTGGTACATATCTTGATGGTGACTATAGTTTTCTCCATACTCGACAGAGGAAGGTTGCCCGTATACTGGTAAATTTGAATATCAGATATGGACTCGTACCGGATGTTACCCTCAGTTGGGGACCCTATGTTTATGTGCAGAAATTGGATTATGAGAATGTACCTTTCAGATGCCGGCGTTGCCATGCTTACGGCCATCCGGCTGATGAATGTAAGCTTCCTTTTCACAGGAAAAATGTGGGTTCGCAAAAAGCCCCAATTGTTGTGGATGCTACTCCTCCTGCGGATAACCCTGTGGCGGAAAACCCCCCAAATGTTGTTTTGAATGAGGATGAAGGACTAGGTTCACATGGGGATATGGTGGACACTCGTTCCACAAACTCTGCTCTATTGGTTTCAGGTGCACTTATGGCTGGGGCTGAAGACATACAGCAAGAGTTGGGAGTGGAGGCGCCACATACGGGGGAAGCGTTACCGGGGACTTCGGCTATTGTATCCACTCATCCGGCAGCTCACACGGAACTTGGGTCTTCGTCTGCGGGTATCACTCATTCCATTAAACCTCTCTCCTTTGATTTTGTTTTTAAGAATTTGTCTTGTGAAAATCCAGACTGGATAGAGGCTTTGAAAAAGTTGAATATCTCTTCGGCAATGGAGTTGGAAATTCCTACTTGTTTAGACCCTGACATCCCTTCTTGTTCATTTGCTTTACCATACCCTGGGGTAATGATGCTTGACCACCCCCCTGAGGTTGATCTTGGGCCTACTGAAGCCCCTTCCCCCTCCTCCCCTACCACTTCATCTGAATCTGGATATTTCCTTCGTTCCCTAACGAAAATCTCCTCGGGTGGATTGGGTGCTGGGGTAAACAGAACTGGAAAATCTGGTAGGCGTCGGGGACGGAAATCCCATCTCTCGCTGGCACAAACCAAGGCTAAGATGGATCTTATGGAAGGAAAACAAGTGACTATTGATCGGGCGCTTAGAGCAGTGCGAGCCCAAAAACGGGGTCGTTGATGAAGGTGATGTCTTTTAACTGCAGGGGTCTTGCTGGTCCCCATAAAAGATCAGCACTCCGCAGAGTGGTATCTATTGAACACCCAGATATCATTCTGCTTCAGGAAACTATGGGTGTTGGAGAGACTATAAAAACTTTACTCGAATGTTGGTTTGGTGGCTGGTCTTTTGCCACTTTGGATGCTCGGGGCAGGTCGGGTGGTCAGGCTATTGACTGGAATACCCGCTCAATACAGTGTCATAATCTTTGGGGAATGGAAGGGGCTTTGGGGATGAACTGCTCGTCACTGGACCTTAGTGATACTTTCACGGTGGTTAATATTTACGAACCATATATAAACCGTATTCCCTTCTGGGACTCTTTTTTCTCTCACCCCTTGTTACAAGATGGAAATCTTTTACTTGGAGGGGATCTGAATTTCTCTCTTGGGCCGACAGAAGTGTGGGGCAACAGAGCTAGGCCAGACCCTCTGACTGACTCCTTCACACACCAGCTGGTCACTCGAAATCTGCTTGATATTGAGCCAACCCTCCTTAAATCTACTTGGAGAAATAACCGAACGGGAGATTACAGAGTTGAAAAACGTCTGGACCGATTTCTAGTGTCTGAACTTTTTGCTGATAGGAACTATCTAATGAGGCAGTGGGTTGGCTCGGGGGGCTCTTTGGACCATTTCCCTATTTTCATGGAGATGTGGGATGGTCCTTTGAAACTAGCTGGGGCCCTTAAGTTTAATAAGATTTGGTTAAATGATGAGACCTTTAATGAACTTATTGGATCCCTTTGGGTACCCTTCAACCCTAGGGTGGGCCTCTCTGCCTCTCAACAGTTCTCGGACAATATCAAAAGGATTAAAGGGCCAGTGAAGGCTTGGGCTTATGAAAAGACTCATAGTGATAATAGAGAATTAAAGGCTATTGAACTGGAGCTGCAGTTCATTTATGACTCAGAATCTGGGGGCCTGGGTACACCGGATGAGAAAGTCCATTTGGTTTCTCTGGAGGGTAGGAGAAATAATCTTCTATTGGAAAATGAGGAGACTTGGCGTTTGAAGAGCAGGGCTATATGGCTATCGGCTGGGGATGAGAACACAAAGTTTTTCCATGCATATGCTAAGGGAAGGAAGGCGGCAAATACCATATGGAGTTTGGAAGACTCTTTGGGGAATACCCAGAAGTCTTTTGATAGTATGGCGGGGGTTGGGGTTAATCATTTCAAAACACTCTTCAAAGCTCCTGCACAGGCTAGCATATTGGAGGTGGTCAGGATGGCTCAATTATTTCCTCGGTTTGTGGAAGAGGAAGACAATCACACTCTGATGGTTGTTGTCACCGTCAATGAACTGAAGGGCGTTTTACAGAGCTTCCAAAAAGACAAAAGCCCGGGACCGGATGGATGGACGGTGGAATTTATCCTAGCACTCTTTGATCTTATTGGAAATGACCTGTTACTGATGGTGTATGACACTTGTAGATCGGGGCGAATTCCAGCTGCCATGAACTCCACCTTTATTGCCCTTATACCAAAAACTGACAACTCCTCTTCTTTAAATGATTTCAGATCCATCTCTCTGTGCAACTGTGTATATAAGGTGGTGTCAAAGATCATTGCTGGTCGGCTTAAGGGCATTCTGTCCAAACATATTTTGGAGGAACAGTTTGGGTTTCTGGAAGGACGACAAATACATGAGGCCATTGGTGTAGCATAGGAGGGCATTCATAGTATGAAAGCTCGGAAAATCAAAGGGGCCATTATCAAGATTGACTTATCCAAAGCATATGATAAGGTGAGTTGGTTGTATATACATTTACTCCTCACTCATCTGGGTTTTGCTGTGGATTTTATTAGGTGGATTATGAGTTGTATCACTACGGTATCCTTCGCGGTGCTCATTAATGGTGCTGCTTCTCTTTTTTTCCGGTCCGAAAGAGGCCTCCGTCAGGGATGTCCTCTATCCCCCTTACTTTTCCTGCTGGTTGCTGAGGGGCTTAGTAAAGCTTTGAAAAAAGCTTGTAGGGATGGCACTCTTCATGGTATCCAAGTGGCTCCTGATTTATTTATCTCTCATCTGCTGTTTGTGGATGATATCCTCATCTTTTGTATTGGTTCGGTAAAGGACATGGAAACCCTACAGGAAATCTTTCTACTTTTCTCTAATGCAATGGTTATCATGGAGATCAATGAGCGGAAGTCCACTCTATCGACTCACTTACTCAGGGAATGTGAGATTGTGGCTATACGTAGGATTTTCCCATTTACCTTCCGTCACCTTGAAGATGGTTTCTGTTACCTTGGTTTTCATTTAAAACCTAATGCTTATACTAAACAGGATTGGCAATGGCTCATTGAAAAAATTCATAAGCGGTTGAAGGTTTGGAGTCACAGGTGGTTGTCGCGGGCTGGAAGACTGGTTCTGGTGAAATCGGTATTAGAGGCTATTCCGGTCTATTGGTTGTCCCTCTCATGGATACCAAAAGGGATGCTGGAGAAAGCTCGCAAATTATGCTTTCGTTTCATTTGGAGCAGCAAAGGAGACTATGTTTCCCCCTGGGTTCGTTGGCAGAAGATCGCCATTCCTAAAGCTTTAGGGGGATGGGGTCTTAAAAATATACATCTATTCGCAAAGGCTTTGGCTGCAAAAGGGGTGTGGAGACTGTTAAAATCTGAGAGCTTGTGGACTAAAGTGGTCTTTCGGAAGTATATTGCCCCTGTATCTATTTTGGAATGGGTGCAGTCGATGGATAAGTCACATGTTGGTTGCTCTGTAATTTGGAAAGCTGTCATCAATTCTTTCCCAGTGGTAGGGGATCTACTTGCTTGGAATGTTGGAAATGGACAGGCCCTTTGTGTTGGGGAGGACCCTTGGTTTGGGAGCGCTGGTCGTCACCTCTTATCGGATGAATTAATCATTTCTCTGCGTGATTTGGGTATAATCTATTTATCTCATTTGGCTGTTCCGGATAGGATACATCTGTGGAATCAATCATGGGTAGATGTGAAATTTTTGGCACTTTCTGTGGCTGAACAGGTGGAGCTGAGGTCTTATTTTGATGCACTTACTGGTTCAAATATACATATCCGAGCCAGGGATGACGCTTTGGTATGGGAAGGTGCCCCTACTAGATTGTACACACCCAAGGATGGATACATCAGCCTGAGTCATTTCATGAATCCACGTGTTTTGGTTGGGTGGCGGTCTAAAATCTAGAAAATCAACTGTCCACTGAAACATCGCCTTTTTATGTGGAATGTCTTCGAAAACACTATACCCACCTGGGATTTTCTACAGCGGAAAAATAGGATTGGGTCGGGCTGGTGCATTTTATGCAAAGCCAACATGGAAACTTGTTGTCACTTACTCCTCCAATGTCCATTCACGGTGCAAGTTTGGGCGGAATGCTCCAGAATTTACAATTCCTTTTTTAATTGGGCTGGGGATTCGGTGTTGTCGGCCTGGACACAGTGGGTTTTGGACCCTATTGGAAAAACCTACATGAATCTCCCCTTATTGGTGGCATGGGGCATCTGGATGGCTCGGAATGGTATGATATTCAATGGAAAATGCTGTACTCCGGTGGTTACTGCGGTACAGATTTGTGGATACCGTGAGGCTTTCCCACACCATATCAAGGTGGCAAAACAAAGAGAGGTTCTTGCACTGAACATTGATGAGTCTATGCCTTGGGGCTTTTATGATGGATCTGCTTTGGGATTAACATGCGGGGGAGGGGCTGTGCTGCATCTTTCTACAAACCACTCATACCACCTTTCTTGGGGATTGGGGGAGGTTGGGAATAATTTTGCTGAATTCATGAGCCTAAAACTTCTTCTCATCTTTGCAAAGGAACGGGGATGTCAAAAGATTAATGTGTTTGGTGATTCAATGAATGTCACAAATTGGACTAGTGGCACTCAACATTGCAGGGATCTTAGACTTGAGAACATACTACAGGACATACTGCAACTGAAACTTTCCTTTTTACATTTTTCTTGCAGACATGTTTATCGGGAGAACAACCAGGAGGCGGACGCGTCTTCTAAGATTGGTCGGGACTTGGTAGTGGGGGTGTGGAAAGTGACGGAATACAGAGATGGAAATTTCTACGAGTACTATCATCGACCCTTCACGGATGGATTAATATTACATGGGCAGGGTTTGGAACAGGATCTACTCTGAGAGTCTATGGCAATGATATATACTATTTTTTGCTGGCTGTGATGTTATTTCTGGTTTTATACAAAGCTATTTTACTGGGGACACTTACAAGAGGCTCGGGGAGCCATCTGATTTTGGTTTTTTCTGGTTTTTGTGGGATATTTGTGCACCTCTCTATCGTATTTTTCTCTGAGAGAATATGGATCTGTAACTTGTTTTTTTTTTATGGCTGTGAAGTCTTTTAGCGGTAATAAAATTACTGGTGACACCTTCTAGAGGCTCGGGGAGCCATCTGATAACTGTTACTTATTTCTTATCGGATACAGTCAGGCAGACTGGATGGATGTACTGAAAATATTAGTTTTTTTTGTGAACTATTTTCTGATCCTTCATTGGACAACTGTATGCTTCTATGCATATTCAGAATGTAGTTTCTTCACCACTGATGAAATGAAATTACGCTTTTTTCCGAGGAAAAAAAAATGTTAGTACATACATTTTTTTAAATTTCAAGAAATAATATAAATTAAAAAAATAGTGTACATACCTGCGCACATCTTTTGATTGTTGATTATAATCATGGCTTAGATTTAATTGACACCATTGGACAACCTCTGCAGCTGAATGAAACCATGCAGAAGAATAGTTCATTTGCCATCTTCGAAGTGCTCTTTTTACGCATGCTCCTGCACCATCATGCTCACCTTTTCCATGCCCAGTTTCAAAGAAATTCCAACGATGTTTAATGTTCAGCACTTTATGAAGTCGACATAACCAAAAAAATGATCGTGAAGATTTAAATTGACCCACACATCCATCAGACCATATCCAATGCTCATTGAATTTGACTTCGCATTTTTTCAGTGAGTCATAGAAAATATTTTCTATACAATGTTGAACAAAATGTATATCGTGTGTACGATTGTCGCTGATATAGAAGTGATATTCTTTAATCACATCTCGATTGTCACATGTGCTTTCAATGCCATCAACATCCTGTTGAGAATGTCTATATACAACATGGACAAATATCAAAACTTGGTCAGAGTGATAGTATTCACTCTGTATCTCTTTTTGTGCAGCAAATGTATAGTTTTCAGCAAAATCAACTACGGACAAAATTGTTCCGGGTGGAAAAATTTCACGAGACTGTTTGAATTGAATATCTTGCCATCGTGCTCTATGTGAATGCTGGGTGTATTTATAAATTTCGCTTTCAAATTTTTTGAGAAAATCTGTGACGCATATCTTGTCTTCTAGCAAATCAATTCTTTTGGAATGTGAATCATTAGAACTTGTACTATAGTTGATGTATTCGTATCTCCTCCAATCAACATTTACATTTGACAACGATTGATCATTATCGATAGGATATTTATTGTGGAATAGCATCAGATTTGCACAATGATGACAATGTTTTCCATTGACACATTTCTTTGAATAAAATACTTCATCGTGATTTCTCTCACATAAAATTTGAGATATGAATTCACGTATCGTCGGTGGAGGTGGTGAATTTGTCCAAAACATTTTACCAAATTCAAGAAACGTGTCATAATATAACTGAAATTGCACATGATAACGGCAACAAAATGTATCACGTATAGTTATAGGTCTAACATACCATGGTTTTTGTTGCACAAATGTAGTGATTGATATATTAATTCCACGACGATCTTCCTTGAATTTATTGAACAATTGTACTTGTGTCATGTCCATTATATGTTTTTGTTGGCTTTCATATGCATTTCGTGATATTATTTTGCGTATCACATCTCTTGAATTTGGTGAAACTCGAGCATGGTCCAACCAATATTCTCGTACAATATCTTTAACACCTGCTCCTAATCTATCTTTGTAAGGTTGTCTACAAATAATTGCCCAACAAGCAAGTTCATTATTTTCATCTATTTGCATTCTGAATTTGCTATGTTTGTATAATGTCTTTCTTGATGTTCCAACTGCTTTTGCTAGTTCTGTTGTCAAACGCTTTTGTTTAGTACTAGCTGAAAGAATTGCTGTATGAATTGCTTTACGTGCAGCACTGATATCTTTCTTCCTGGATTTTCCAAAATTTTTTATTGCATCACCTATATTTTCCATCACATTTTGTTTCAATTTCGACTCTTTTGTCGCTTTGTGAATACCCAATAATGATGTAGCACCTTCTAACTTCTTGGACACTAATAAACATCTCAAAATTTGTGTTTGTCTTGCTATTGAGTAATCCTTGAGAACTTCATCATAAAATTTTGTAGCACGATATCGTGCAACATGTATTGGTAGTTTTTCTCCATATTTATCGCAATCAATGTCTTCTAACATTTCATCATCAATAGTAAAAGTACCTATACATCAAGTTAAATTTAATTTAACATATATCCAAAAATAAAATTCATTATAAAAAATGAATTTGGAAAATATATGATATATACATACCAGGTCCAATTTCTGGATCTTGAACTTGATCTTCAATATTGACTTCATCGACATTAGCATGTAAATCACAATTTACATCTTCTACAATGTTCTTTTCAACTTCAATTTGTTCTTCTTGTACTCTATTTTCAATTTCCATCTCTTCAACATTATCATGTAAATTTGTATTTATATCTTCAATAGTTCTCTCTTCCGTTTTGGCAACCCTTTGTTTTTTGGCAATATATCTGAGTTTTTGTTTCTCTCTATTACTATCATCATCACGTTTACGATCACCTTTTCTTTGACGTTTTCTCTTATTGCCCATGGTTGTTTAATCTATAGATGATAAATTAAAGAATCATGTTACTTTATAGTAAAAATAAATAAATTAAAATTTAAAAACATTTACGGAATTTATAAAAACATGAACTGAAATTTACTTCATCTTATAAAATTTTTATAAGAGTCTTTTGAAGAAGATCTCTTTGGAATTAATTTTCCTTTGAAAAACCTTCTTTGAAAGAAATAAGAAACTCCTTGACAATAAATTACCTACCCATTGGAAAATAATAAAAACACCTTGTAAATAAATCTTTGTTGTAAAAATCATTGGAAAAAAACCTCTTTAAAAAAATATCTACGAAAAAAGCCACTAGGAAAAAGTACTTTGAAAAAAAACTTATTTGTAAACATATCTTGGAAAAAACCATTGTAAAGAAATAACTCTTTGAAAAAACTCATTTCAAAGAAATAAGAAGTACAAAACTACCTTGCAAAAAACCCTTTGCAAAATACTTTAGCAACATAACTATTTGAAAAAACTCCTTTCAAATAAATAAGAAGTGCAAAACTACTTTGGAAAAAACCCTTTGCAAAATACCTTAGCAAAACAACTATTTGAAAAAACCTCTTTCAAATAAATAAAAAGTGCAAAGCTACTTTGGAAAAAAACCATTTGTAAATTATCTTACCAAAACAACTCTTTGAGAAAATCTCTTTCAAAGAAATAAGAAGGAAAAATATTTTTTTTTTGCAAAAATACTTTGGAATACACACTTTTTAAATACAATCCTTGCAAAGAACCTCCTTGCAAACATGTCTAAGAAAAGAAATATTTTGAAAAAACTCCTTGCAAATATGCCTTAGAAAAAAAACACTTTCAATGTGTCTTTTGAAAAAAAAAGGAAGAAACATACTTTGTAAAAACCTCATTTTGCAAAAAATGTCTTCTTTGCAAATATGCAATAAGAAAAGAAATATTTTGAAAAAACTTCTTGCAAATATGCCTTAGAAAAAAATCACCTTCAATGTGCCTTTTGGAAAAAAGAAGAAGAAACATACTTTGTAAAAACCACCTTTTGCAAAAAATGTCTTCTTTGCAAATATGCAATAAGAAAAGAAATATTTTGAAAAAACTCCTTGCAAATATGCCTTAGAAAAAAAACTCCTTCAATGTGCCTTTTGTAAAAAAAAAGAAGAAACATACCTTGTAAAAACCTCATTTTGCAAAAAATGTCTCCTCCTTTCAAAATTAGTTTGACAAAAAAATGCGAAGTTAAAACATGCGAAAATAATGAATCAACTTTAGGTTTATTTATATGAGTATAAAAAACTTCTTCTTCTTCTTTTTCTTCCTCCTTTTATTTATTTATTTATTTTTATTTTTTTTTATTTTCGGCCAACGAGTTTTTTTTCCGTTTCATTATTCGGCCGAATAACCTTCACCATAATTCACGGCGCCGTTATGGAAAAACGTTATTCGGCTGAATAATTATTCGGGCGAATAATTATTTCGGCCGAATAATCTCTGAAACATGAAATATTCACATTTCTGCAGCAGTTTCAGGTTTCTCCATTTTCGGAAGGGAAAAACCACCTCTTACACAACAAAACGAATGTCGGACTTCATACCAGTAGGTTCATCATTGAATTTACTTTACGTGGGTATAAATTTTGTTGTATATAGATAAGAACTGATATTTTTTAAGTTTTATTTTCGTAACATGTGTCGAGTTATGATTCAACTCTTTAAAAAAACGGCGAAAAGAAAAATCCATAACTTTAAAAATACCATTCCAAAAAAATCGAAAAAAATGTGGGATTCTTAATTGGCGTGTCTACTTCAAAAGGATGTTCGTAGATTTTTTGCTTTTATAGCGGAATGAGAGAAAAGTGGTGCAACAAAAAAGTTGTTGAAAATCGATTGAGTTTCCCCATTGATCGACTTTAAAAAAATATAATAATTACTATATAGATCCATTGGTTGCAAACTTATAATCAGACACTAGTACATTGTGTGTAGATTGTCGTAGCATTTTTTGTTTTTGCAAAAAACAAGTCTAACAACGATTTTAGTGGCACAACAAATCATAACTCTTTTGTAGTCTTTTTATTTTATAAAAACACACTGTCAAACATTTGCGAAATCGACATATCAAATCTTAATAAAAAAAATTGAAAAAATTATGAATAGAAAGCTAACATAATTCTATAAAAGTTTTCTTTTTACGGCAAAGTGAAATTTTAAACAAAAATATCACTTTTGTTCGCCTAAAATTGAAAAACATGAAAGAACCAGAATTGTTTTCTCACGAGACCCCCCAAAATAAACACCCATCTTCATTTTTTCACCCTTTAAAAACACTTTTTATAGATCAAATAATATACAAATCATTTATATTCAAATTAATTCTTATATAACTTGTAGTGTTTACCAAGTCAATTAAGTTTTGTTTTTAAACATTTACTTAATAATAATATATTTTATTAATAATATTAAGGTTCAAGAATATTTTAATAACAAACTATAACTTATTGATACATATCTTTTCTAGAGTAAAAAATAATCCTTCTCATTTAATATTCTATCATATAAAAAAGCATTATTAAAATATAAACATCTTTTTCATCTAATATTCTATCATAATAAAAAAATATTATTAAAAATAATAAAATAATTAATCTAATAAATTTTAATTTGAGATTTTACATTACACTCTTTTCTTTTCAATATTCATTATTTAAAATAATTTTTATTTTTATTTTTATTCATATTTATCCAACACTTATCATGTATCAATAACACTTACATGAAAGCAACCTAACTCGATATACTTGAGTGAAAGAACTAAGGATCTCTAATTCAAAAATCATATTCTTATAAAAAAATAAATAAAAGCAACCTAACTCGATATACTTGAGTGAAAGAACTAAGGATCTCTAATTCAAAAATCATATTCTTATAAAAAAATAAATAAATGATATATGGATGTGCCTACTTTCTTCAAATGAAAAGGTGAATAACTATATAGATAAATCCTATTCTCTTTAACGAAGGTGAATGCCAACACATGGATGTAGATGCAGAGGGAAATATTTATATAAGTAGATTAGTTTTTGCTTATATTTAAATTAATTAAAAATTAAAAATAATGAGATTTAATAAAAAAATTTAATTTTTTTATTATTATTTATTTTATGTTTTTATTATTTAAATTTATGATCTCCTAAAAGGAAATGGAAAAATATACTCTTAACGATTAAGCCCATCCAAACTGTACAACTTAAATACATAAATCATTTATAAAAAACATATATAATCTTAATTCATTAATAATTTAAAGGAATATTAAATGCCTAATTTTTTCCTTTTTAACCCCACCACCCGAACACTAGTTTCACAACGTGTGAGAAATCTCGTTCAATTGATAAAAATGTAAAGTCACTGTCTATTCAAATTCCACGACTATTCAAAGTTGGAGTCTTCCTCGCGACAATTCAAAGGTTTGTAGTCTTCCTTTTCCCAGAAATTTTTCTTGGCTCCTTAGAATGTGTGGAAAAGTTTCCACTTTATACAATCATCTTCCAGTATATTTCTTGGCTCCTTACACTAAAATTTCCACCTTATACAATTATCTTCCGGGATATTTCTTGGCTCCTTGAATATTATTTCTTAGTCTCTGGGAGGAGTCTCGTTTACTTTATACAATTATAAGATGACAGTCTATTCACTCAGAAGGAAAATTCGCTGTAACTACGAAGCCTGCCGATCAGAGTCTCGGGGGTCTTCATAATACGAGGTGCTTTTCAATCCAGCAGATAGTGCAGGTATTGGTATTACAGTAATTATTGTGTATGAGAGTTTCAACATGATGGCAATTTGTAAATAGTGAGTACACAAAAATTAAATGATTATTAATATTTTTGAAATGATAATAAGTTGGATTCAATTCCTTGATGATAAAGCCTTTATGGTTTTGTTTATAATGAATCTTTCATTGATGATGCATACGATGGTTATGTCAATAGTGTTTTGATAAACTTCAGTTGGTGGTTGAGATGTGTAATTAAGTTACATTTAATATTGTTATCAATTTTTACCTTAAAAGGTTTTATCATAAGTCTAGCTACTACTACCACAATACCATGCTTATTAAGTGTCATTTCTAAGTGTGTTTTGGAAAAAAATACCATGCTTATCATTAAGTCCCAATAGCGCTTAGTACCACAATACCATGCTTATTATATATCACTTCTAATTGTGTTTTTCGAGAAAAAAATCAAAATGGAAATGGTGCAAAACACAAAACTATAATGAATGTCATGCTTTGCATCAAATTTGCATTGATAGGTTGTCATGTTTTTCAACCGAAACTGTATGAGATGCATTAGTCATGAATTAGTCATGAGAAACAAGACACATAGTATTTTTTCATCCATTTAACTCTAATGTGTGGGGCCTACATTACTGTAAACCCCTCTTAAAATGGCATTTTTACATCATGTTTGCATGTTTGCATTCAACTTGTGGGCATTGCATCGTGTTAGGCTAACCATGCATTGAGATGAGTGTTGAAAGTTCATAATGAGAGTCATATTTTAATCATGTGTACATCGCAATAAACTTATAATAACATCAAGGTATAGAACATTTGACGTGTCATATTTGCATCTTTACAACATTGTAGTACATCAAGCATGCAATGTGTTAGTGTCATGTCTTTATCATTATTATATTTTTTATGTCATATTAGCACTATATTAGAGTTTCTTTATGTCAAATTAAAGTCACACTTGGATCAAAATCACATTTAATTGCATCATGTTCAGCTAATTTGCATCAAATTTGAGTCATATTAAGATCGAAATTATGTCATTTTAGTATCAAAGTTGCATCGTAGTAATAATTAATTATTTAATTGGGTGAATTCATCAAGGTGGGTAAGAATTCTTTGTAAGGAAGGTGGAGGGAGTGGGAACATGCTCAATTGAGATATTAAGTGGCCATTCAAGATTATGGAACATTGATGCAAATTATATTATTTATACACAAAAAATCACAAGCACACGCACAAATAAAATGTGTTCATGATACATTGGATTCAATGAGAATTTGGAACTAGGGGTGGTTGTTGGACATTAATGAGAATCCAGCCCAACGAATTGAATGAGGCACTACAACTAAATTGGCAGTGGCATCCATGTTATGTGATGGGTGTTGAAGGTGTTCTTCATGTTCATATTAGCAGTGGAAAGAAACAAAGGATTGATGTTGTTATCCATTTGCCCAATAACATGACCAACTTGGGGCTTGAAGAATACAAAGGGAATATGCAATCGGGATAAGCTTGGTGACGACAAGCCCAACATCATTGTAACATATAAATGGTAGGATAAGTATTTTCTAGTTGAAGATATCTCTTCCATGGTTTTAACAAAGATGAAGGAGAAACTTATCTTGGGATCATAGTGAAGAATGTTGTGTCATCATTCTTGAATACTTCAATGATTCTCAAAGGAAAGCAACTAGGGACGTGGGTGTCATCTCTATTCTAAATGTTATGAGAATTATTAATGAGTCCATTGGTACTTCCATTTCCTATGGGATAGACAAGAAGACTAGCGGTGTTGGTGAGAAGAATGTAACTTATCTTTGATTTTGGTAGAGGTACTTTTGATGTCTCTCTACTTACATTTGAAGAGGGTACTTTGAGGTGAAGGCCATTATTAGTGATACACATTTGGGTGGTGAATATTTTGATAATATATTGATGAACCAATTTGTACCAAAGTTTAAGAGAAATCATAACAAGGACCATTGTGGTAATGCTAGAGCCTGACTCAACACCTCCAAATCAGAAGTGAGGCTAAATAACCTGATTGAATAACTTATTGAGATACAAATAAGGGTACTAGGATTGATTCCCATGAAGTCTTGCACACTAAAAACCGATTGCAATAAGACGTTGCGATGAAACAAGATATACAATAGCTATTTTACAAAGGTAGGGAGAAACTCCTTCTACAATGGGAGTTGCATGCCATACTTGTGCATATACAATCTCTCTCATGTTGCTAAATGTTTGATCTCACCCACAACATCCAAGCAACAATACATTAATCTTGATGACCTTCATTAATTCCTATAGATGAACCTTTGTATGGATGGAGAGAATGAAAGTTTCTTTGTGCTCAAGATGCCAAGAAAGTGATAAGAGTTTCTTTAAGACTAGTTATTGAGGTTAGACTATATATATACATAAACAATGAAATATATTTTCTAGTATTATTTTATTGTTTGAATTCCTTTTAGTTTAGTTTTGTTTTAAGAGCTTTGTGCAGTTATTTCCTTTGATTACCACACATTTGCATTTATTATGTCTTCTCTCTTCTAGGATTGCAAGTTTACATTTTCATGTCATGAGACATATCACATATTGCTACTCTTATCTTATCAACATTTTTTACTATGAATACGATGAAGTTTGTGAATACAATGTTTTTTCCTAGTGAATGCAACCTCATGGATAACATCTAGTCTATTAGATATGACTTGAATTTGGCCTATGTCTCTAGGGGATTAACACAAGGTTGATATTTTAAATTCATCCTTTTTTTTCTCTTGCAACCCTTCTATGGGATTATTTATTTTCCCTAGCAAACCCATCCAATACTGGACTGTAGTGAAGATCTATTGTCTCTCTTTTGTTGCTTGGTGGAGCTAATTCCTTGTAGAATCAATTTTTTCCAATAGGTGACCCACTCCATCCATCAACTATTGTTGTTGTTGGTTCCCTTGGGATTATGCACTATCCAACTGGCATTGCAATCCTATAGCTTTTTGATTCATTTTCCTCCATTATGTACATACGAAGCTAACACATTTTGTAGGTTGAAAATTAGGAATGGCCTGAGTAATACTCTCATCCACCTCTTACAAATTGGGCTGCAAGTTCTATGGGAATAACTCAACAACTTATAATTTCACCTCTACTAATTGTTGAGGCTACCTCTAAATAAATTGGTCCTCGGTTACCTCCACAAGTTACTTATACAAATACTAATGGGTGACCTATGGATCTTCCTTTCCATGCTCCATTGCTATACCTTATCATTAGAAGTAGACCACGGTACTAAACATCACTAGCCTAAGTAGCCTATCCTACATGTGGTAGCTAATTGAGTCGTTCAAACTTTCAATCAAAGGTCTTGAATGTGATAATGTTTGGAATTATACCTATGCATGCTTCTTTGTAGACTAAAACACCCTCACTATTCACGCTTGGGTATATTTATACAAAAATGGAACCACGTCAGTGTGGTCCTAGCATATACACAACATGGCTTGGTATTGGATAGTACCTTAAGCTAATTATTCCAAATACACCATGGTCAATAGGCTATTGAGTGGAGAATGTGGAGGACTAGTGATTAGTATGTTATCTTGAATCTCCTCAATATTAATCTCCTCCACATATACATATTCCTACTTTGTAGGACCATTCAAACACTTGTCAAAACCATGGGGTCAGGGTGCCCAAGGTGGTTCACCACCAATTCCACCTAAACCTAATACTCCTCCAACTTTATCTATGACTCTATCCTCCATTACTTGTGTTGTCTACTAGGGATCCTCCAGACTAGGTTCTAATGATCTATCAAGATCATCATATTGTTGTTCAAATGTGGAAGAATGGCTTTCTTGTGCTATTTCATTTTTTATGGGGACTTTAGGGATGTTCAAAATATAGTTTTTGAAGACCACTGATGATATGCACAACCACCCTCTAAGTACTAGTCCTCTCAAATGTGTGATACACATGCATAGTATCTTTGATAGTACCTAACATGTCCTTATTTCCAAAATTTGCAAGGTCTTGGAAAAATGGATATGATGAATCAATGGATTCCATGACTGTCATACGCTCTAATACAAGTTAGCCAGGTTGAGCAAGAATTGATGGTAGAAATGGGATCAAAGGTTGCACAAATGTATACTTCTTTGTTGTTTACCCCTTAAAAAATTGACCACTTTAATTAGAAAATATTTTTATTCCTTCCTCAAGAGAAGGTAGCTAAATTGAGGATGGATTGCATTAACATAGATAACAAGGCTGGGGACTATGAAGGTTGGCCTGGTGTCTCAACGAACTTGGAATTTTATTCAACCTAACCTAGTTCCTTTCATCTTCTTTGACATCTCTGATAAGGGAATCACCTACTTGGTTTGAGGAAGGTGATGTGTAAAAAAAATTCTGGCAATATGTAATTGTCAACCTCTTTTTCATGTTGGGAAAAATCATACAAACATTGGAGGGGTCATAAGAAGATCCCATAATTACCTCCCTCAATTTCAAACAATTTTAAATAATTGGCATTCCTCATTCTTGAATTTTTTAGTCTTATTGATCAAACACTCAAACATGTGTTTATAATAGTGACATGCCACACCAAAAATCACACTTCATGATCATGCTACACGATACTGTATCCCTTGTATTATATGCTTATTTTACATCATGAATAGCCATTACATCTTATTTATATATTAAATACAACCAACTACTCATTAATGACAATCCATAACTTCCTAACTACTCTCAGTTATTTTGTTACAGTCGAATTGACTGGGTCAACGTTAGTTGATTGCTCATTTAGCTTCTAGTAGTTCCATCGACTTCTCATCGACCAATCGTTTGTCGAATTTTGACCAAACAACTATTTCGGAAAGTTGGTCGACCATAATTCTCCCATCTATCGCCTCCGACTCCAGCCGACTTATACCAATTGACTATCAATGTTTCCAATCAATCCACATGCAAAGAGTATAAAATTCTCAACGTGATCCTCTTACTCTGGACCTCTAAAGTTTTTTTCAAATCAGCCTATCTGTATAACAGGGTTTGCAATTGTTCAATCATGCATGTGGAATGCTCTGCATAAATCGTCGATTTGGTCAGCAAGGATTCTTAAGGATTTTCAAATGTCAAGGAGACTATAATTAACACAACTATATGGAGGGTTATGCGTGGCCATAATTATCTTAGAGCCACATATTCCTAATGCCAACAACGTTGATTTCTTCTAGATTACTGAACATTACACTAATACCAACACCACTATCTATTAAAAACCCAAGGGAAAGGAACCAAATTAACACTACAAGCGGGGCACTCACAAGAACTCCATTACCTTAATTAGGGTTGAAGCCCCTCATCATCCCTATCGCCAAGCAATTCCATGTTGATTACCCAAATCTATCTAAAAAAACACAATATTCTACCGTAATAACAAACTTGAAACCCTTTACAAGAATTGGTGCTATCCCACCTATGTTGAGAAGGGATTTTAAATCAGAGTTAATACACATAATAAGGAAGATGAAGGCAAAGTGTGTGATGCATACACAATAGAGAGGATAAGAATGACCGTGTACTTGATCCTTTCCTTTGTATAAGTTTCCATGTTTCTTAAATTCATGCCATGCATATATAATAGTGATTTTCAAGCTTGAGGAATAAACACTATCTCGGGGTCACCCCACTTTTAACTAAAACACTTATTTAAATATGTAGCATGGTTTTCCATCTCATCGTCCTTTGAGTTGCATGAATGGCAAATCTGGAAAAACTTTGTCATTTCAAAATGAGCAGTTAATCCTTTGATTTGTTCAACCATTCTAAATAACATTGATCTACTTCTTATTTCATTATCGCTTAATCTCTACAAACCATGACATTCTTGACATTCTGATCACATGGAAAATTTTAGGGGAAAAAATTAGCCCATGGGCTATGTTTTGATGTTTTTCCCCCAAAACAATTCGCTAAATGATTGGCCTAGGTTCCATGGGCACCAAGGTTTCTACAAATGAGGAAACTTATGGATCCTTAAAATTTTCTCTAGAGTATGTTTAGTTTAAGATACATAGCATGTACCTTCGTTTGATTATTTGGTAGTAGTCTAATTTTATTACTATCCTCACTAGAATCCAACGATATGATCTTTGGTAAAATCTTAACTTTTCATCGTTCAAATTTCATTTTTGATTGCAAAATGGATTCAGTACCCTCAAATACCTTTATTACAACTAGATTATACAATCTTATTAAGATATAATTAATTAAAATATATTTATTATTTTATATATACTTGATGTTTAAACAAAACTACCCATTAGAGAGGACTTTATACTCTTACATTGAAAATGAGAAATTTTAGTATACAAATTGGACATGGTCCTTGAGTTAATTGGATATAGTAATTATGGGAAATGTGCTCTGTCATAACCGTGGAAACAATAATTCAAAATGAAATAAGAAATAAGTTATTTGCCTAATACACAAATTGTATTTTATCATTAAAATTTGTTTATAAATTCTAAATAAGAATTTATATATTTGTTTATAAATTTTAAATAAGAATTTATATATTGTAAACAAAGTTTGTAAAATTTAAATATTAAAATTGAAAATTTCATAATTAAACATTGGTGTTCAATTTATTGTCAAGTAAAAGTGTTTGTAGACTTGACATCTCTGTGACATATTGGAGAGAAAGCAGAGGAATGCCAGAGCTTCCATAAGCATTCTATGGTCAAATTCAAATTCGAACTAGATGGTGGTTGGTAAATAATAATTAGAAATTGAAGACGGTCGGTGGCGTATGGCGTAGCGACATGATTGACTGTGGACGATCTAAAATGACGGAGGGCGTGGGCCTGGAATGGAGGTGATTGGACGGGCCAAAACAACGTGATGGGGAATGTTGATGGGAGATTAGGGGAGGGAGGCCAGAAGTGGTCCACCCCGACTTTGGCCACCCGGGATGCCACGCGGCTGCCACCCGTCGAGGGCGGGACCACTGCAGGTGGCTGCTCCATGTCGTCCCGGGTAGCTAGCGCTTTAATGCGCTTTATGGCACCTCGGGATGCGTGCCAGCTGGCCCTTTCCCGGCAGTCGCTCCCACCTCCCGTTCATTCTTGCTCGGGGCTGGAAGGTGAGCGTTCCGCCACCCCGGAAGCTGTCCGCCATGGCTCCGCTGCTGCTCCGCTCCCGCCTCCTGCTGCTGTTCGATGAGGCCGCTGCTTGGAATACCTGTGACTGTGTGGTGGTCCGCCCCGGTTTGTTGTTCGCGCAGAGGACGTCGCCGTGTGAGCACAGAGGTTTGGTTTGGTTAAATCGCTGGAAGCTGGTGGTGGAGTGGCCCTGTTCCATGGTCGTCGCCGTGCGTTGGATAACTGGTCTAGTGTTGTTGTTGTGTTCGTGGTCTGTGGCGTGGGTTCCCCGGTGGTTCGGCCCTGTTCCTGCTTGTTTGCGGGCTGCTCCTGGTTCATCCTCGGCTCATGGTGTTCATGTTTCTGCTTCGTCATCGGCTCCTGTTTCGTTCTCGGCTCCTGGTACCTGCTCTGCTCCTGGTTCGTGCTCGGCGGTGGCCACCTGTTCTGCAAACGTGGTAGGATTTTGATCCTACCGGCTTCGCTTGCATTGTGTTTTTCAACACAACCACTCTCTCGGTGTGATTTGCTTGCCTTCTCTGTCTGTGTTCGGTTTGTTTGGGTGTGGTTGCCTGTTCAAACGACGTCGTAGGAAATTGTTTTTTGGTTTTTAATGGAGCACTGTAATGGTTTTTGGTTTTTAATGGAGCACTGCAATGGTTGTTGGTTTTTAATGGAGCACTGTTATGGTATTTGGTTTTTAATGGAGCACTGTTAGGTTTTGTGGTTTTTAATGGAGCACTGTAATGGTTTTTGGTTTTTAATGGAGCACTGTTAGGGTATGTGGTTTTTAATGGAGCACCGTAATGGTTTTTGGTTTTTAATGGAGCACTGTTAGGGTATGTGGTTTTTAATGGAGCACCGTAATGGTTTTTGGTTTTTAATGGAGCACTGTTAGGGTATGTGGTTTTTAATGGAGCACCGTAATGGTTTTTGGTTTTTAATGGAGCATTGTTAGGGTATGTGGTTTTTAATGGAGCACCGTAATGGTTTTTGGTTTTTAATGGAGCACTGTTAGGTTTTGTGGTTTTTAATGGAGCACCGTAATGGTTTTTGGTTTTTAATGGAGCATTGTTAGGGTATGTGGTTTTTAATGGAGCACTGTAATGGTTTTTGGTTTTTAATGGAGCACTGTTAGGGTATGTGGTTTTTAATGGAGCACCGTAATGGTTTTTGGTTTTTAATGGAGCACTGTTAGGGTATCTGGTTTTTAATGGAGCACCGTAATGGTTTTTGGTTTTTAATGGAGCTCTGTTAGGGTATGTGGTTTTTAATGGAGCACCGTAATGGTTTTTGGTTTTTAATGGAGCACTATTAGCTTTTTTGGTTTTTAATGGAGCACTGTAATGGTTTTTGGTTTTTAATTGAGCACTGTTATGGTATTTCGTTTTTAATGGAGCACTGTAATGGTTTTTGGTTTTTAATGGAGCACTGTTAAGGTATTTGGTTTTTAATGGAGCACTGTTAGGGTATGTGGTTTTTAATGGAGCACTGTTAGGGTATTTGGTTTTTAATGGAGCACTGTAATGGTTTTTGGTTTTTAATGGAGCACTGTTAGGGTTTTTGGTTTTTAATGGAGCACTGTTAGGGTATGTGGTTTTTAATGGAGCACTGTTAGGGTATTTGGTTTTTAATGGAGCACTGTAATGGTTTTTGGTTTTTAATGGAGCACTGTTAGGGTTTTTGGTTTTTAATGGAGCACTGTTAGGGTATGTGGTTTTTAATGGAGCACTGTTAGGGTATTTGGTTTTTAATGGAGCACTGTTAGGGTATTTGGTTTTTAATGGAACACTGTAATGGTATTTGGTTTTTAATGGCGCACTGTTATGGTATTTGGTTTTTAATGGAGCACTGTAATGGTTTATGGTTTTTAATGGAGCACTGTTAGGGTGTTTGGTTTTTAATGGAACACTGTAATGGTATTTGGTTTTTAATGGAGCACTGTTATGGTATTTGGTTTTTAATGGAGCACTGTAATGGTATTTGGTTTTTAGTGGAGCACTGTTATGGTTTTTGGTTTTTAATGGAGCATTGTTATGGTCGAAATTGATTATTAATGGCACACTGTTAGGGCCGAAATTTATTATTAATGATTGTATGAATTAGCAATGAATGGTTGTTAATTTGTTAATGGAGTTGATTATAGGATTAGGGTTTGAAGGATGTGGGAAATTCTGACATAAAAAAAAACACCATAACAGTGCTCCATTAAACCCTTCATTGATTATATTGCTTTCAGTGATTGCTTGAATTTTGAAGGAATGGTTGTTAATTTCTTATTGGAGTTGATTATAGGATTGATGCATGCTTGAGATGAATAATTTGGGCATGCGAATTAGATGAATAAGTTGGACTGTGAATTGAAGGCATGAAACCTTTTAACAAATTAGGGTTTGCTATGGTTCATTGATTGTTTCAGTCATTGTATGAATTTGCAATTAGGGTTTGGAGGCATGAAACCTTTTAAGAAATTAACAACCATTCATGCTAAGTAGGGTTTGCTATGGATCAGTGACTGTTTCAGTGATTGTATGAATTCGCAATGAATGGTTTTTAATTTGTTAATGGAGTGCATTATAGGATTAGGGTTTGATATGGTTTCATTATTTCATTGCTTGATAACTTAGTATATTTTAAAATTGAGAGAAGGTTTCATGGTTATGGAAAATTCAGATATGCTTTAATGGTATGAAGGTTACGGGAAATTCTGACATAAAAAAACACCATAACCGTGCTCCATTAAACCCTTCATTGCTTATATTGCTTTCAGTGATTGCTTGAATTCTTAAGGAATGGTTGTTAATTTCTTATTGGAGTTGATTATAGGATTGATGCATGCTTGAGTTGAATAATTTGGGCATGCCAATTAGATGAATAATTTGGACTGTGAATTGAAGGCATGAAACCTTTTAACAAATTAGGGTTTTCTATGGTTCATTGATTGTTTCAGTCATTGTATGAATTTGCAATTAGGGTTTGGAGGCATGAAACCTTTTAAGAAATTAACAACCATTCATGCTGGACATGCAAATGTGTTTGTCCCATCTACAGTTAGTCCTCATTTTGTATTTTTCTATAATTTTGGTTCTCATATTTGTTTGTCCCACCTGCTTTCATTCTTGCTGTGTGCTCTAACCTAAGTAATCTTTAACTTTGTGCTTGGTGATGGTTTGCAATGCTTACTATCAATCCAGTTCAAGTCGATTTGCATTCAAGTCAGTATTGCATTCAGAAAAAACTTGCATTCAATTTAAATGTTCAATCAGGTTGGTCTACCACCCAATTTAGTTAAACATTCAATTTAGTTTGCTAACCAATAAATATAGCAATCCATTTTAGTAAGGAATGTAGTCCAGTAAATAGACAGAGACATGAAGAAAACAATACTTGACATAAAGGGCATATTCTTGTTCAACATAGTAGCAATTCAAGATTTATACATATGGTTGGTCCATGGTGGGTTGGGACTTTATACATTTACTGTGGTTATGCCTAACATATATCCACTGTCAGATTGGAATCAAACAAAAACTTAGGAAACCACCCAAAATTCCCCCCAGCAACAAAATATTCCTTTCATATGTGTATGCCAAACACAAAACATCTATCATTCGCCAAACAAAAAACCCTATGTGCGAGGAGGTTGACTGCCTTCATTACCCAAACTAGTTGGGTTAGATACTGATGCATGACCTGGTTTTGTTGAGCTGCAAACATTTGGTGCGGGCCAGGTTGATCCTTGTAGCCAAGGAGGAATTGAGTAACCATAGTTATGACTTGAGCCTAATTTCCCTGGGTTCACTGGAGTTTGGAAGGCATACACAGTATTTCCCCCTGCCTGGTGGTATTGGGGTATCTGTATGTTAATAAGGTCCTGGAACAATCTTCTGTTCTCTGAAAACTGATCCAATGGGTTGTCAACCACCTCTATCCTCTCCAGACCATTTGGATTCCTCTGATTTGCCTTTCTTTGCTCCCTTTCCTCCCTTGCCAATTGTTTCCGTCTCTCTCTTTCCTCCCTTTGTTTCACTCTTACAAGCCTTTCCTTCCTTCGATTTTCTGCTGCAACAATCTTTGCTTCCTTCTTCTCCTTTGCCAGGGCCTTCTTCTTCTCTTTTAAATCCTGCATCTCCTTTTTCTTGTGCTCAGCCTCAATCAGTAGGGTGATGTAGTCCTCTGATGTTAGTAGTTGCGAGCTCCTGCTTAATCTAAGATGCTCAGCAGTGGGATTAGATAGATGAGTTGCAACTTTCTCCACTGGCAACTTAAGGAACTGGCCAAGTAGTGGCTCATTTGGTGGGAGTGCCTCATCATCATTTTCTTGGTCCACTGTATCTTCATTTTGTTCAATCTCATCTCCACCACCCCCAAGTGGCACATAATAATGTACAGCTTCATTGTTAAGGACTGCTGGCATCGAAGGCAGGTTAAGGCTTTCATCGTTGGTGGGGGTGACAATGTGTCTGTTCATATTTTTCATCGCCTCTGCCAACCACTCGGGTTGTTCTGGCTGGCTTGGAAATGTCAACTCCTCGCTGTTGTTTACCATTGCTTGGTCACCTCCATTCACACTCAAATCGGCAACGTTGTTATGAACAATCCCTTGGCCATCTAATTCTGTTTCTGTCCTTCCAACAGCTTCTATATTCTCCCCAACAGGTTCGGTGCCATACTGACTTTCACTTACGTGTTCATTGTCGTCATCCAGTGGTTGGCAATGACCTTGAGAGAGTGATATGATGTTATCTGCAGCATCTGCATCCTCTCTCCCCTGAACATCAAAAGCCTGACTACATCCCGTGTCATGTTGAAGAGCATCAGAATTGAAAGGCCATATTCCTGTCCGCCTAAAACCAGCCTTGATATTTGATGCTGTGAGTGCCCTAGCAAAAGCTTTGCTTGCAAGTTCTTCTAATTCGAACCTCTTCACCTCTACCCCCGAGTTCTTTGCCATCCAGGACGCTCTCTCAGACCTGAAGTAACACTTGAAAGGCCCAAACACACTCACATCTAGAGGTTGCATCCTGTGGGTGGTATGTGCAGGCAGTGTCAACAGATCAATGCCTAGCCTATTTGCCTCCTCAATGGTTTGTATAGCAACGTGGCTACCATGGCCATCAAAAATCAACAGGTGTCTGTTTTCAGGTGAAACACCGCCAGGGACAGAGGAAGCAAAGTGGCAAAGCCAACTCAAGAACAGTTCTTTTGTCATCCAAGCATGGGGGTGTGCAGCCATGCATGCGCCAGGTTCACAGTTTTTAATGTAATTTTTGAGTTGATTCTTTCCCTTGAACAGATAAAAACCTGGAATTGATGCTCCAACTGCGTTGACACAACAAAGAATAGTTATCCACTCCCTACTTTTTGGCAGAATTTTGGGCACATTCCTGCTCCCTCTCTTGGCAATTACCCGCATGCCACAATTCCTCCCTGCCTGTAATCCAGTCTCGTCACAGTTCCATATATGGTCTCCTCTGTATGAGTGTTTCTCATATGCATCAGAGAGTGTTTGATAGAACTTGGTCACAACTGTAGGGCGCAGATTGAAAGCCCTATCCCTGTCAAGCCCCTCTGCTGTGCGTAACACAAGTTCTGGATGCCTTTGTTTAAATCCTCTCCACCATGATTTTCCTGGAAATCCATCTTTGAAGGGGTTTGGCCTCCCTTGACAGATTTGTGCAACAGTGGATTTGAGCTGAACCAACTCCAGACCATGGCCTAGTTGAGCCATCTCTTCACACCAAACCACAACTTCTTCTTCCTCTTCTGCACTCAACACTGTAAGAGGTCCTTTTCGCTTGGTATGGGTTAGGCCATTTATCCAGTAATGGATTGATGTTGGTGGAATCCCATGTTTTTTAGCAGCTGCTCTGATAGAAAAACCATTGAACTCTATATCATCTATGGTAGCCTTCATGTCTTCTTGTGTCCATCCTCTGATGGCACTAATCTTCTTACTGGCAGTTGCACCTTGAACTGTGGTTGATTGTGGAATAACACCTCCAGGATCTGCATCATTTGTCTCTTCAACTGTGGTTGATGGTGGAATAACACCTCCAGGATCTGCATCATTTGCCTCTTCAACTGTGGTTGATGATGGAATAACACCACTACGCACTGCATCATTTGCCTCTTCATCATCTCTGTGTGCATTGTTATTATCAGTATCATGTGCTATGTCCTCATCGGACGAGGTGCATCGTAGCTGGGCACCCCTGCTGAGTCTCCTACTTGACCTCCTTGCACGAGTAGTGCTGACTCTTGCCATGACTGCATTAAAACCAAAAACCATAACAGTGCTCCATTAAAAACCAAAAACCATAACATTGCTCCCACCTACGGAGATAGAACTAGCTGTGTTAATTCACAGGGATCTGGAATATTATAATAGCTGTGTTGAAAGAAAGTGTTAAAATGACCCTAGGATCTGGAGTATTCAAAAGGAACTAGCTGTGTAAATTCACAGGGATCTGGAATATTATAATAGTTGAGTTGAAACAAAGTGTTAAAACGACCCTAGTGATTTACATGTTCAATGCAGGTTCTTGCATAAAACTAGATATAGTCTGGCTACTTGAAAACATTATTATTGAAAGACAAGTTTATCTTGAATGCAATACCTGAACTCTGAATGCTGTCTTGAATTAACTCTGCAACTGTGTTTTGCTTGAATGCAATGCCTGGACTCTGAAATTTGATGCTTGGAAATAGAGGTGAGTTTAACAAGGTCTGGGAATTTCGAATAGCAGAAAAATGAAGTTTGTTTGAAGGTTGTAGTGTCTTTATAGCATTTTGGTGTTTGATTTGATTGGCAAGTTTGAGAAGGCATGGATTGCAACTGGCTGGAGTTGGATGAGTGGCTCAAGATTGACTTGGCCTCGATCCAATGGCCATCAATGGGGCTTTGTCGATCCATGTGCTCTTCGTAATGCCTATGGACATATGCTTCTGTTTGGTTTTCTGGTTGATTTGATGATTTTAATGGAGTTGGCTGCATTAATTGCATTGATTGGGCTTCTTTGTTGAACAGCAATGCACCTGGAGCTGACACTCATTCTCCATTTATTATGCAGGTGACATTTGATAGATGTGTAGGTGGGATGCCTTGGTGGTTAAGTGATTCTCGATGCTGGTCTGGGTGTACTCTAAAGCTTGTTCGATGGGCTCCATGTGATGGGCAATCCGTCCTTGTAGATTGGGCTGGCTGGGGAGTGATGAGGTCCAATTAGATGTTTGTGTCAGTGCATGTTGGGATTTGGAAGGGACATGATGGATTTGATTTTGGTTTTGTCAGGACTGCTCAGCTGTCAACCTTTTGTCCTATAGTTGACAGCTGTGGGCCTACTGTACAGAATGACACTTAATGAACTCAAATAGGAAACTTTTTACTTATTTATATAATTATATGTGTTTGACAGTTGGCATTTTCTTGATCACGTTTTGGGTTGTAACAGTCACCGGTTCTATCACCACTACCGGTTCCCGTTCAACTATAGAACTCTCTCCCCTACCTAGGATGGCAGTTGCAACTGGACACACTATGGATATGGATATTGAAAAAGGGGCGAGGCAAAGCAATCCTTTCTGTATCACATTTGGTTGCCCATTATTGGGAGTCTGGAGATGTAAATTTTGTTGAAGCAATCAACAGTGAGAATTGGGAATCTAAGAATGATATTGTTTCTAAGATGCTCTTTGCACTTAGGGTTGGAAATTGATCGGCAAAATGTCTGTTATGGATTATTTTTTCCGTCAAATATAGTTAATTCTTTTTTGGAATAATCTTGTTACACATTGATATTTTTTCCTAAAACTTTTTTTGACAGTCAATATACAATAAACTTTTTCTTTCTCCTGAGTTATTAATATATGTACAGTGGAATAATTTCCACTTGAAGGGGAAGCAATTGTGCATAAAAAATTCATTTTGAAGAGGATCAATTATACAACAAAATATCCCAAAACTTGAGATTACATTTTACAGCTCACCATTCCAGTTTCCTTTCTTATGGTCATTGAGTTGCGCATGAAACCACCACAACTTGATACTTAAATAACAACTTCCAAATTGTTAGATGTAAGTATGAAAAATAAAATGTTTCAACTTGTGATAATTTGGGGCTGGATTACCATCTCTGCTTTTTCTAGATTGGAGGAGGATGAGACAAGTGTACTGTTCATATTGATTTTATGGACGTTATTCAAAATTTGAAATAAACAATTATAAAAAAAAAAAAAAACTAAAAAACGAGTTCAAAGATGAGTTCATTTAATAGTTGAAGGGTGAGTCCTTTCAATTATTTAATAATTGAATGGTGAGTTTTTCAACCCCGTATCATCTGTTTCCTCAGTTGAAGGGAGAGTTCAAGGGGAAGTTATTTAAATTTAAATTGTTGAATGGCGAGTTCAAGTAATAGTTGAAGAGTGAGTGCTTTCAATTATATAATAATTGAAGGGTGAGTTTTGCAACCTCATAATCTGAGTGCTAACCGTGGGTGGAGCTAATTTGGTGGTTTCCAAGTGTTAATTGTCCCCTCATTATACATCAACGATGTAGTTGGGCAGTTAGCCTCAATAGGCAGTGTGCTAGCGGTGGCCTTCTATATCCTTTGATAACACGTAATGAGAGCATTGATATATTTTTTTAAACGAAACCAAGAAAATTTATATTAAAGGTGTTGTAGCCTAACCGTCCAGCCAAATAGAGTACAAAATAGAGAGGCAATATTTCAGTCTGCCATGACTCAAAACTTCCCATATATCTAGGATTTATCCATCATTTTGTAATGGAATTTTCCTTATCATCTAGCTTACTCTAGCTTACTGGTATATAGAATTACAAAATTATTACACCAAAATTGACATTTGTGACACATAATTAAAAAAAGACATTGTAGTTGGAGTAACCCGGATGGTTGGCGCGGTGTTGCTGACTGGTTGGTACTTTTCTGAGAGTGCCATTGTTGAATAACATTCGTGTTCATAGATGGTTCGTCTCTCTCCGGCCCCTGGAAGGTTTTTGGAGAACCAACAGAGGAGGAGGCACGATGCTCCACTCGACGAACCAACACAGGGTGCAACCTCTCCCTTAAATTTGCGGACGTCCTCATGTAGATCCTTATTCAACTCTCATTGCTCTCATCCCCAGCCACACAAGCATCTGATTTCGATCTCCAACATTGTTTTTTTTTAATTGGCCCTTTCCAACTTGTCTCTTGTGTCTGCAAACCACTGAATTTCCCTCTTGACCTCGTCCTTCGATCTCTGTTCTACACTGTGCTGCCAAAAATCCAGGTACAGATAAAAAACCCCACCTTTTCCTCTAGTTCTGCTAGCATTCTTTCATGCTGTGCCAATGACACCTGAGAACGTGAGGTGGAGCCTGCCATATCTCCAGTTATTTCTAAGCCCTGGTCTGCCTCCTCTGACGCTCCAACCTGGTTTCAGAATGAACGCAAATTATCGGATGACTCTTTCCCCTATTCCTTGCACCCTGAATTAGAGCCGGAAGAATGACCAATTCACCAACCTCTCTTGACGCCATTTCATGAAAAATCCCACACGCTTCAGTCCGGATGAGAAGATGGGTTCATAACTCCCTACAATGCCTTTACTCTGAACACCTTCGGGCCTTCATGAGGACGTACAATTTGTTGCTTCCATTTTGCATCATAGAGGTAGAGTTGGTTAACATTTGTGTAGGTCCACCTGCCTCATTTGTACTTCGACAAGGTGTAGTATAATCATTAGGGGATGTGAGTTGGTAGGAAGGCCCCCTATTTTACATAACCCTTGCGCTAAGGAAATAACCCTTTGCTAAGGAGAAAGCAAGGTTGGCTTGTGAGCCTTCCACCTTACCTTGTTGTGGTTCCTGAATACGTGAAATATTTCCAATCAAGGTTGGCTTAGCTAAACCCCCTTCCATAATGCCAAAGCTTCCGCTTGATTGTTTAAGCTTCTTGTATCATAGAGGTAGAGTTGGTTAACGTTTGTGTAGGTCCACTTGCCTCATTTGTACTTCGACAAGGTATAGTATAATCATTAGGGGATGTCAACCTCCTTCCATAATGTCAAAGCTTCCGCTTGATTGTTTAAGCTTCTTGCATCATAGAGGTAGAGTTGGTTAACATTTGTGTAGGTCCACCTGCTTCATTTGTACTTCGACAAGGTATAGTATAATCATTAGGGGATGTGAGTTGGTAGGAAGGCCCCCTATTTTACATAACCCTTGCGCTAAGGAGAAAGCAAGGTTGGCTTGTGAGCCTTCCACCTTACCTTGTTGTGGTTCCTGAATACGTGAAATATTTCCAATCAAGGTTGGCTTAGCTCAACCCCCTTCCATAATGCCAAAGCTTCCGCTTGATTGTTTAGGAAAAATTCCTAATCCCAAAGCTTTCACTTGATTGTTTAGGCAAATGCCACCCTTGTTCAAGGCTCTGTTGAAGGAGATAATATTTTGGTTTTTGTTTTGAATTCATTCTTGGAATTCCGCTTCAGTCATTCTTAAGGCCCAACTATTTAATTTTGGTTTATTAGGGAGTTTTAGTATGGTGTCTAAGAATATTCCCCAACTAGTTCATTTCTTGAGTTTCCAAGGCTTCCTAGGCTTGATTGGACTTACCTTTTTGGAGAATTGCTTCAGCCATTAAAACCCATGCTTGTGATGCTACCTATCTTTGTCTGGTTTCTTCTCCATTGAATCAAAGAGTTTCTTGCTAGCCATATTTTCCAAATTATGAAATAAGGAAGAGTTTTCCAAACCCTTTTAAGGAGAGGTTTGTGATCAAAAGTACCTAGGTATTTTTTTATGACATGATAAAAACATTTACGCACATCTCAGAGGCATAATAGGAACGCATACTAGATCCCAGCCTCGCTATTCCATATTGCTTTGAAAATGGGCAACATTGGAGGGTTACCCCAATATTTAAGAAGGAGGTTGTATCCTTATTTGTCAGAAAACTATCCCCCTTTTGGTCCCCAACCTCTAGTGTCACGGATTGATTTTTTAACTAGAGCTTTTCCCTTGAGACGCATTATAATCTTGAGCCAATCCTCCTCTATATTTACTGGTAATTTCTCTATTTTCCAACCCTTCCAAGCATAGTCATCAGTCCACTATGATATATCATTCAATGTCTTAATTCCCTTGTTATCCATCCATTGTTTAAGGTGGTCTATCTCTCTGACACTCATGAGAATTTGTTTTCCAACAATTTTGTCAGTCCAGATGCTTATTCTCTTCCCATTTCCTGAGACCCATGAAATGTGTCCCTGAATGAGAGTGAGGGAAGCTTTGCATAACGTCCATATTTGGGAGCAAGAGGATGGCTTTGGATCCGTGTCTAAACACTTGAGACGATTCTTGGTCAAATATTTTTTCAAATAATTGACTTCCACCGAGATTTTCCCTTGGAGACGAGTCTCCAAATAATTTACCTCTCGATATCTCTATTCATTAATGTTGGATCTATTATCGCCACTCCACCCCTCTATAGGCACTGTAGCAGTCCTCCATTTGATCAGATGAATTTTTTGTATTAAATCTCCCTCCTTGCCATAATTTTTTTTGCATAAGGGGACTCAAATGCTGAAGGAATCTAATGGGTGCCAAAAGAATTGAACGTTGGTAAACAGGTAGAGAAGATAAGATCGATTTGAGAAGGACCATCCTACCTGTCGGATTAATCCATCTTTCCCCCCATTGGTTCATTTTGTGTTTAAATTTATGTATGATTTCCTGCCAATTCTCAGCTTGTAGCTTCCCTTGGAAAATTGAGATGCCTATATAAGTAAAGAAGTTCCATTCAGGGGGGATATTGAATTGAAGGGAGCTCGCTAGAATCCTTGTCCTTCTGGCAGAAGCGTTCCAAGTATAAATTCTACACTTGCTTGAGTTAACCGAACCTCCTGAAGCATCTAGAAAAGTATTTAGGACTTGTCTAAATCGCTCTACTATGATTGTTGAGGCCCCACCGAGAAGGAGGGTATCATCAACAAATTGTGTCACGTCCCATCCCGTCATCCCGACCCACAAAGAGAGCATGACTACAACATGGGGTGTCTAATTCGTCCCCAAAACCAAATAAGGCTAAATTGCGATTAATATAAAATGCACAATTGTATTATACAATGGAACTAAACATATTAACACACACACAAACTGGAATGCATAAGCATATCAATCCCAAGAAGATGATGATTCAACATGCAGAGAATCAATCTCATTCCCATGGTATACACAGACTTCATATCAACATGATAAGATAATAATTCCATTTAATTAATCATGAATAATTAACATTCAGAACATAACACAGAATGATCATAATTTAAACCACAGAGACTACTTATCTTTGAGATGAAGTTTGCCAAACAACTGGCTATGTGAGAGCAACGTTCCACCCAACCATAGATCTCTGTCCAGCCTATATTCTTTTGGCTGAGAGATCACCCCCGAGATGGGTTGTGTATCCACTAAGGAGAAACTAAATAAGCTCACTCAAAACTATGGTTTTACATAAATAATCATGCTAAGCCAACACACATTTGGGTTTATCAAGCATGTAAGAGACAAGGAGAAAGATGCTAATGAATCTGCTTAATGAATCTGCCAACTTTCTACTTAATGAATCTGCCATGATTACATATAGTAGTGGTGATAGTGGGAAACCTTGGCACAAACCCCTACATCTCTTGAAAAATTCTATGGGTCGACCATTGACTAGAGGAGAAATCCAAGGATATCCAATACAGACTTTTATCCTTTCAATAAAATGATCAGAGAAACCAATTTTTTTAGAACATAGAAGAGAAATGAGTGACGTACCCAGTCAAAGGCATTTTCCACGTCTAACTTTATTATCATTCCACTTTTTTTTCTTTGCTTGCTTGAATGGATGGCTTCTTGGACTAACATGATGTTGTCCAAAATTTGGTGTTTTTGGATAAATCCTTCTTGATTCTCTGATATTATACTGGTTAGGAGGGATTTCAGGCAATTGGCTATTGTCTTGGACGGAATTTTGTAGGAGTTACAATGAGAAATAGGTCGAAGCGGGAGAAGGAGGAGGGATTTCTTTCATTGGGGATCAAATCTAGAAAAGAGGAGTTAGTATATCCTCCTATATTGCATTTATCTCTCAATCATTGCAACATTCGGCATAGATCCACTTTTACCAAATCCTAACATTGCCGAAAGAAGGAGATAGAAAGCCGTCGGGACCCGGGGATTTGTCAACTTCTAGTCCCTAGATAGCTTCCTAGACTTCAGATTCCTTTATTTTCTCAGTCATTTTATTATATATGTCCTTGATTAACCTGGCGATATTCTGAAACCACTTAGATATTGTCAAGTTCCTCAATCTCTTCATTCATGAGGATCATCTTAAAATGGTATAAGGCTTCTTTTTTTATCTCCTCAAAATCCGAGGGCACCTCTCCATTTGACCTCTTAATCTCCTTGACGTTACTCCACTACTTTCTAGCTTTGGTTTGTTTGTGGAAGAAGGTTGTGTTTCTTTCCTTGGATTTCAACCAAAGACTTCTCGATTTCAGCCTTTAGGCCTCTTCTTCATTATGATGGGCTTAAAATAGCTTTTGACTTAGCTCTTTTTCAAGATGGAAGTGGATTTTACTTATATTTTTTCCTCCATGCTCTACTGCAAATCCTGTCAAGCCTTCTTTGCAATTTTTTCCTCTCCTCAGCTAGGTCTTTGTATTTTTCCTTAGCCCATTGTTTTAGGGCTTGTTTGACTTCTTGCATCTTGACGTCAAGCATATAGCCTGGAGAGTTGACAATTTAGTTGACCACTCTTGGCATGGATTTTTTTTATTGCTTCCTAATCTTGTAACCAAATGGGATTGAATCTGAATCGAAGGGGACCATAGTTAGTTGTATCGGCGAAGGAGAGGAGGATGAGATTGTGATTAGAGAAGGCCGAGGGAATGATGGAAGAAGAGATGTCCAGTTCTCCTTCCAAAAGGGAACTTGAGATTAAGAACCTATCCAGTTTTTCTGTAATATGGTGTTTTCCCAATATTTTGTTAGACTAGGTAATTTTCCCTTTTTTTAACGAGACATGAAAAAGGTCCCAGTCTAGAATAAGGTCTTCCACTTTCTCCCTGAAGGGGTCTTGGACCACGCTTCCCCCTTGTTTAACTCTATAAGAGAGGGTAGCATTGAGGTCCCCTACAATGTTGCTTCCCGTTATATCTAATCTTTCTTTCATTTCCTTTAGGGACTCCAAACAAGTGTGTTTCTTTGCGTAATGTTGTGGAACATAGATATTGTAGATTTTGCAGACTATGTCGCTTTGTCTGTTATCTAGTTCTATATAGATCCAATGTTGAGTGACTTTTCCATTTCTTTTTTCAAGGACTTGCTCATCCCAGAGAGTGGCTATACCTCCAAAGGTCCCTCTAGAGATGACTGCTACTAACTTACTTTTATTCCATATTTTTTGTCCTACCTTTAGCATTTCTTGATCTGTGAGTTTTGTCTCCTAGACAAGAAGGACAGTTGGATTTGTTGTTTTTATTAAGTATTTCATTGCTTTCATTTTAAAATTTCTACCTAGGCCTCTACAGTTCCAAAATACCATCTTCATTATTTACCACTGCTTGTTTTTGCACCACCTACTCATTGTCTTCCACCAGTGCTCTTTATCAGATTCGTTTTCGTGAATGATAGAGATTGTTATAATAATGGTGGATTTCCTTCCCATTGCTTTTTTATTTTTGGGTTGCTTCTTCTCTAACTTCTCTACCTATTTTCCTTCCTGAATTTCTTATATGTATTTCCTCTTCTGCATAATCATCTAGGTCACTTGATAGTTGCTGCGATTGCTTTTTGATTAGTACCCCTGTTACTGTTTCCTCAGACCCTTGAATGACAACCAACGTGCTTGTAGGGTCAATTTCAGCTTGGTATATTGGGACTCTTGGAGGGAAAGTTGATCCTAGGGGAGTTACTGAAGGGGCTACTACTTCTGCAAGGGATGAAATAGGATAGTGCACTTTAAATGGGAGATCTGGTTCAATGGGGACATCTGCAGATGACTCATTTTGGGAGAGGATTTCAAATCGATTTGTGGTTAGGGATTTTATTTTCGGAGTGTTAATAGGAATTAAGGGATTGTGGAGAGTCTTATTGACTTCAAAGGGGTTAGAAAAAGGAGCGGAGGGGCTTGCTGATGAAGGACCCTCTTCCACTGTGGAAACACCTATTTGTTTGGGTTGACTAGCTTGCTTGGTTACCATTTTCCGCTTCACTGTCTGCCATGTCATTTTGTTGCTTGGTTCCACAGTTGGTTTCTTGGGGTTATTTTTGCAATCTTTATGAAATGCTTGTATTCATGACAAGCTTTGCACTTGAATTGCAGTTGTTCTAAAAAAATGTGAATTTAGACTTTGAAAGTGTCAATATCAACCTTTCTAAAGTGCAAAATTAGGTTCTGAAAGTGGCAATATTGGCTTTGGAAAGTGTGTGTTTTCTATTTGAATAGTGTTTTTTTTGACTACTTATGAACCCTAAAATTGCAGTTTTTTATTATGCAACTATGAATTTCAATTAAAAAAGTGTGAATTTCAAATCAAAAAATGCAAATTTTGATTTGAAAAGTGCAATTTTCATTTGGAAATGTACAATCTTTTAAGGTGAAAAGTGCAATGTCTATAATATTTAGTTCTTGTTTGAATAACAAGTTTATCAGTTCTTGGTTCTTTTTTGATACAGTATCAAGGATATCTAACTTTTAAAATATATAATTTTAGTAGTTTCCAAATGAGGTAGGAATTATCTACGTAATCTGTATAGGAACAACTTACTTACACAGTAGTAACTAGTAAACGGTCTATTCTGCATCACAGTAGTAATTTTCCTCAAATGCCTAGAGGCTTGTGGACGTTCCAGACGCTCGACGTTTGCTCGCCCATCCAGGTTGATAGGAAGACTAGAAGGATTGTAACAACATATAAATTTGTTGGGCTAAATATCCCATCAAACGATATCCATAGGAACATCCACCCCACTCTCAACAGTGAACACTATGCCCCATCTATTCTCGTTGTGCCTTAACTGCTGCAAGGACCTTCTCGTTTATTCTATTTTTTCTCTTGTCCATCCTAGCCTTGGCGACCATGCCCATATGATGATATTTACATCGATCATCATATTTTCTTCTGCACCAACAACCCATTGTTGCTTTCTATTTAAGCAGTTTTTGTACAATACCTTCAGATCCTTCTATGCTCCTGTTGGCTTCCACCATTGCACTTTTACTTTGTAAGACCCAAGAGTACTAGCTTTTGAATCCTGATAAATATTACCAATCGCCCTACCCAACCATATTGTACAATCTAGCTCTGGTGATTGCACAATGACCATTTGTCCCTTTACAACATCCACTCTTGGAATGAATTCATCTCTAGGCTTGTCGCATACTGGTCCAACACAACAATCATGCAAAGTAGGAACATTTTCCTTCAAATAGGAATCCATAATTTCATGTTCATATCTTGTAGGTTCACTACTGTGAATATCATGGCTTTTCGATGGCCAAAAGTTAGTTGTTGAATGATCAACACTCTTGAAGGGACTTTCCAAAGCTTTATATACAGCCTCCCAATAATTTAACTTGGGACGCCAAAATTGTTCACCTCCCTTCTCAATCCCTTGATTCTAGAATGAAATATATGTTTCTATTGCTTTTTTTATTCCATCAATGTCTGAAGGTCTTTTTGATTGTAGATTTAATAATATAGGCTACACCACCAGAAAGTCTGTGCTACCATCTAGCAATGACCGCCACAGATGAATAGGAGAAGACCAAGCTTCATCCCGAATCGATGCCCTCCATTGCATGACTAGAATGTTATCTATGAGCTGAAATTTAAAAAACTAACATTTTTTGATACCGATGATCTTGGCATTTCCATCCAAAAGGTGGGGTTTCACAAAACTCTTAAAATCATAAAGTTCATCAATTAGAAAACTTTGATCTTCACATGTACTATATGTATCATTAATTTCCAAGAGTGAAAATATATTCTTACGCATAAGCTTTACTGATAACCTTCCATAAGTTTCAACTATGTCTTCATGGGTGTGTCCGACCAGGAGGAATCCAACTTCAACAATATCAAACACTCTCCTTGTTGTTAAAAGAGAGAAAAATGAAAATACAAAGCGATTTTTGTTATCATTGGAACAATTATCCATTTGCAACAACAATATGGGTGGTAGTTTTCTATTTGGCATGCATTGATTAGTACCATGAACACACAATATATCATGTTGCATTACATCTTGTCTGTATATCACACACTTTTCATATGACTCTGATTGCAATAGCACATCATGCAATTGGTGCTTAGATGTTCCACCTTTGTAGAGCAAATCACCATATTTATCAACCATTGCTACTTCAAGACTCTTCAAGCATTTAACCATGGATGTCACAGTGAAATTCGATCTCGTCTCTAAAAATGAGAGGCCGAAATGGCCAAAAAACCCAGTCTTGTGCCCATGAGTCAACATTTCAGCCAATGATATGGGAAGATTCATAACATTAGTAAAATATTTTTCCTTCTTACCCATCCTTGGAATGGAAGTCTTTGACTTATCAATTTTGTCATGAACAAGACACAGAAAAGTATTTGGATTTTTTTGTGAAGCTAATATGTGAGAATAATATACTTGGAGACAACTTGCGATGTATTTATTAGGAGTTGCCTCATGTCCTCACAACCTTTCCACCTTAGTTGTATCAGTGGTCCCCTTAAGATTATCATGTATTGTAATGCACTCATTACACCTTGCAAGGGAGTTTGATTTCAAAATTTTAGCATCTTGAAAATATTCTCTCATCACCTTGCTAGAGGATTGTGATACTAGAGGCAAGCCAATAATTTTGATTTCTTCATTTTTCATTTTTCCCAGCAAACCATGAGACATATTATATGGAAAAAATTTCAAGGTTGTCCTTGTTCCATCTTCAATGATTAATCGTGTAAGATGTGGAGATTTGTCTGAATTCTCTAATTCTACAATTTTATTAATAGTAGCTACTAGTGCAACAATGTTCACCCTAGATTTTTTCAAGCCACTGTTACCATGCACAACTCTGACATTGCAAGAACATGCTTTTATAATTATAGAAAGTGCTCCTTTTTAACCCATGGCATTTATACCATGCATTTTGACAGACGTCTATTGTGTCTAATCTCATTGTAAACATGCTTGTTTTTCTGTCACCTCCTTCTTTGGCCACAAGAGCACTTGATCCCATAGAATTTATAGCATACCATCTTCTTGAATTTCCATTCATACTATGAAATTTATTCACACATTCAACTATCGATTGAAGTGAAATCTTTTATATACAAAGATTTGAGCAACAATGTTTAGTGATTTTTTTTGAAAGGAATGCACCCTGATCAATTCCAAGCCTGTAAGGTACTGAGCTTGAGTTTCTTTCAGAAATTTTAGTTCCAGCTTGCCGCTTTACGGAATTGTATGGCCTTGTTCCATTACCTTTAACATCTATATATTCACAATGGGGAGTACCTAGAAGGACCATCTGTAAAGGACATTCTTAAAAAATATTTCAAATGTTGACCATGTCTTAGTCTGTCTTCTTTTTTAGTATAACATCCAAAGGAACATCATTGAGGTCAAACAAATTGTTTGCGGGCCATCTTACAAGACAACCTTCAAATACACCACAATCATCACAATTGCAGAATACTTTATGAACTAAAATACCAAACTCACCAGCATCTAGTGGTTTGAATTGTACAATGTCTCCTTCAAAAACACTTGACACTATTCCCCGAGCAACATAATGTGGCTTTAAAGAACATTGGTGTATCAAATTAACTTTCTCTCCCACAAAATTGATATTGTGATTTTGTCTTAATACTTTCAAAGTAGTTTCGGATTGATTATTGTTGAAATTGCTTTCAACAGAAAGCAATGTTTCTCTATTAAAATCTATGATTCTTTGAATCGGCCATACAACAAAAATTCAATTACTTAACCCTGGACAACATGCCATACAAGAAAACACCACTTCATCCACCATAATACCAAAGGATAAGTCACCCAAAAACGTTCCCGCAACAAAATCAGTCCCACTCACATTTGTTACAAAACCTATGGAAGCGCAATCCTTGCAATCCTGAATACTTATGTAACAACTTAACTTTTCTCATAATAAAAGAAGATTTATTCTAAGTTGTTATGATATGATATACACTCGTCGAAGTAGAAGCTGGTATATCATTCACCTCATTCTCTTGAAGAGAAGATCCAATGTGGTCAACGATCTCAGATGCAGGCCATTGAATACAACCACCAACTACCTCTGACAATGTATATGCACCTTCTGAGTAATGTTTATAATGATACATCCATACTGCATTTAAAGTCTTGGTAACGTTTATAATGATACATCCATCCTGAATGCTGCTATTATGCAATATTTTTCTTTCTGGAAAAGGGATTTCTTCAGCAACTTTCAATCCATTCAAAAGGAGGTCCACACATTGTTGAGAACCAAAATCCATTTTAGAAGTGATTTATGAAATATAAAATAACAAGACACATTGTTGAGAACCAAAATTTATTTCAGAAGTGATTTATGAAATATAAAATAACAGGAGCACATTAAAAATAATATTTATTGTAAACAAAGAATAATTTTTTCCACTAGTATATATTATCAAATAAGTCAATGCTCTACATGTTAATAGAATTATTGTATGCTATCATTCTCCATAAGACGATAAATGAGAAAATTTTCTTCACTATGAAGAAAACTTTCAGAGTTCTAGTAACAACAATCTCATGTATATTTACCATGCTATTGTTTTTGAGAAGGAATCAATTTCAGAAGGAGTGGAAGATCCTTTCTAATTGGATACAATGTAATTGTTGCTTAGAATAAATCCATGAGATGAGGTGCCGCTGAATGCTCAGAAGGTAATCTGTTGTTTTCACTGGAAGGCGCTTAAAGCGATGATGGATGAATGGGTGACTAATTCTTTGAGGAAGGAGCGGTTGTTCCTTATTAAAAGGGTGCCTTAGACCATAGAGGTTGGAAATATTTATCGAGATAATATATTATTAGTAATATTTAAATTTTATACATGAATTTGCTTTACTTATTTTAATTATGAATTATATTAGGCGGGTATCAATAAATGACATGCGACCTTAGCTATCTAACATGCATATGTCTGAATGGAGTGCACGAGTTTTGAAAAATTGACGATTTCATTGAAATCATATATCATATACTACATTCCTCACCTCAAAAATTAAACCACTCGGGGAAGGAGCAGCCCCTCTTTTGCTGAGAAAATTCTTGAAATCTTCACCAAAATCACATATGATCTGCTGAATTCTCGGAACTCCAAAATGGACCTACTTGGTAAAAAGGAGGCGACTCTTTCTTCTAACCATCTACTTTCCCCAACCCCAAAATGAAAATCATTGAGAAAGGATTGGGTGCTCTTTCTAAGACAAGAATTTTTTCTAAAAGGGCCCATACATATAAAGATCAACCATTCCTTTTCTATCATGTCCTTGTGCTCCTCGCAGGGGATGACGCTATTTAAATGATTTACATCTTCACATAAATCATATATGTTCTTTAGAATTACCAAAACTCCACAATAGACCTACTTGGGGATAAATTGGCAGCTCTTTCTCCTTAGCATCTACTTTCACCACCATAAAATAGAATAACTTGAGGAAGGAGTGACCGTTCTTTCTCTGAGAAAATTTATACTTTCCAAGAAAATGGTTGAATCAAATTTCCAATGAGATTTGTTGTTAAAGTGTCGATATCTACTTTCCGCGCCCCTAAAAAATAACCCCTTGAAGGATAAGAGAATTCTCTTTCTCCTTGGCATCCACTTTCATCACAACAAAATAGAGCAACTTAAGGAAGGAGCGACCACTCTTTCTCTGAGAAAATTTCCACTTGCCAGTAAATTGTTTGAAGCAAGGTTCCTATGAAATTTGTGGTGAAAGTGATGGTATCTACTTTCCCTACCGCTTAAAAAGAACCCCTAAATGAAGGATATGATGCTCTTTCTGCTCAACATCTACTTCACCCCAAAATAGAACAATTTTAGGAAAGAGTGGCCACTCTTTCTCTAAGAAAATTTCCACTTTTAAGCAAATTCTATAAGGGGAAAATCATACAAAATTTGTGCTTAAGGTGCATATATCTTCTTTCCATACCCCTTAAAAAGAGTGCTTGGAGAAAGGAGCGGATGCTCTTTCTCCTCAGCATATACTTTCAACTCCCCAAAATAGAGCAACTTAAGGAAAGAGCGGCCGCTCTTTCTCTGAAAACATTTCCACTTGCCAAAAAACTGTTTGAAGCAAAGTTCGTATGCAAATTATGTTTAAAGTGTTGATGTCGATTTTTCCGACTTTAAAAAAAACCCCTGAGGGAAGGAGAGGACATGCTTTCTCCTCGGCATCTAATTCCAACATGTAATGTCCCCATCCAAATAAATCACATGAAGGAAAATTTCCACCAATCTACTTGTTCCCTAGGTTCGGGTGGACACATGTAGACTTGGAATAAGGGATCTATAAGACCCCAAATGGAAATTAAATTGGTAAATATACATTAAATGAGCTAAATAAATAATAATAATAAGAAAATAAGGTGGCACTTGGTCATGAGGGCGCATAGGTGGTGTGGGACCCACACAAGGCAAGATTCTCCACGCCACATGACATCCTATTCCCACCCATTTGAATCCAATGTGGAGTCTAATGTTCTTGGGGGATTTGGGGAGGAATTATTCATGGCATGAATCAAGGAGGATCGAATTAGAGTGGAAAAGTAACTCCCATGGAAGAGAAAGAGGCATCTTAGAAGTATTGTGACACTTGGTCTAGCTTCCCTAACCTCTATGAAAACAATGATGAAGATTCTATGAACTTATGAAAAAGATCAGACCAAATTGCTGACATCTGACCTATATGAAATTTCATGGATAAAAATAGCCTCCAAGAGGGCACACAAGGGGAGTTATGGAAGCCAAGATTCCCCCCATTCGAATTGATGGAAGAGGAAGGCTAGGAAGTGTTGGACAAGTGGCACTCACAGGAATATCTCCCTAATTCAAGTTGGGATGAATATCATGGAGGGAATTCAAGCCATGGAGGCCTTGGGAAGTTAATAAAATACAAGAAGAAATAAGGATACCGGCTTTTGATAATTTCTCATTTGGAAAAATTTGGAGAGCTTAGCTTGTCCTTGCACAGTGGATGTTTATCCTCCTTGCCTTAGAACCAATTTCGAGGATGCAAGATTCCCATCCTAGTTGGTTGATGGAGAGGCCATTCATAACCCTCAATAGAGCTTCATGGATATGTTTTTATGCAAGTTCAAACCCCAATTGATTTCAAGTTCGTCTTCTCTCATTCTTCTCTATGCCTATTCTACTATCTTTCTCTCAACGTCATGTAAATGTGTAAGGGCGCACTTCTTGTTGCATATAGTTAGTGGAGGATTGTTATTTCGAATTCATGGACATTTTATATGATGCATATATTTGTAATAATAATATCATGAGATAAACTACTCGAAACATCATGTATTTCAAGTGATATTTCCAATCAAGAAAGAGATTCGAGCCATTTTCCCCATAGCATTTGCATAGTGAATTTGGAATGATGTTGTACCTATTTTGTATCAGAGTTTGATGAGATATTTATCCATGTTATGAGCTGTATATGAAGTTAATTTGATGTTCCAAATGATGTTTGTAGACCCCTGAAGTGTTACTATGGTTTATGATTAAATTCAAGACTCCTTGTCCACCATTTTCACCACAAATCTTATACTATAGAAGCTATTGTTCATTGGGTTACCTATTCGACCCTAAAACCAAATCCAATTCTGCACACATATTTTCCTTAATGTCCTTTAATAGAGCCAAGTCCCAAAGCAATAATTAGTGAAGTCCGTACAGTGTGTGGAAAAGCATTTAATGGAAGACCTAGGGGGGATATCTACTTCTCAAATTAACTAGTCTTGTCCTGAAACTTCTTTCCTTGCAAATTGCAGACCATGGATGGGTATATCAGTTGTTTGGGTGTCTGATAGATGTGTTAATGTGTCCTATTCCCCATCAATACCTTCCTCCCCAAATTCAAAATCATTTGGAATTGTTTGAAACCAGTTGTAAACTACAACCCTGGAGTCAAAACAAGGTGAACCCAAGAATTTTCTTTTGGAGGGATATTACACAACACCCCAACATAGAAATTTTTTATGAAAGAGAATTCTCTCTTTCTCTAATAAATTTTCCGCTCACCAACAAAATCTTTGAAGTAAAATTACTATGAATTTTTTTGTTAAAATGCTGATATCTAAATTCCCCACCATAAAATAGAACCCATGGAGGAAGGAGCAGATTCTCTTTCTCCTCTGTATATATTTTAAACACCCCAAAATAACACATATTGAGGAAAGAGCAATTGCCTCTTGCTTTGAGAAAATTTCCACTTGCCAACAAACTGTTTTAAAGCGAAGTTCCTATCAAATTTGTGATTAAGGTACTACCTACTTTCCTCACCCCTTAAAAAGAACGCATGGAGAAAGAATCATATGCTCTTTCTCCCAAACATATACTTTCATTATCCAAAAATAGAAGAACATGAGGAAAGAGCAACTTCTCTTTCTCTGAGAAAATTTCCACTTTCCAGCGAACTGTTTCAAGCAAAGTCCTATGAAATTTATGTTTAAAGCACCGATATCTACTTTCTCTAGCCCTAAAAAAGAATTATTGGAGAAAGGAACGCACGCTCTTTCTCCTCACCAGATTCTTTCAAAATCCAAAAATAGAACAACTTGAAGAAAGAGTGGTCGCTCTTTCTCTGAGAATATTTCCACTTGCCAACAAACTATTTAAAGCAAAGTTTTTATTAAATTTGTGATTAAGGTACTATCTAATTTCCTCAACCCTTAAAAAAAACCCCTACAGGAAGGACCAGACGCTCCTTCTCCCCAACATATACTTTCATTATCCAAAATTAGAAGAACGTGAGGAAAGAGCGACCTCTCTTTCTCTGAGAAAATTTCCACTTTCCAGCCAATTGTTTCAAGCAAAGTCCTACAAAATGTATGTTTAATGTGACGATATCTACTTTCCCCGCCCCTAAAAAAGAATGCCTGGAGAAAGGTACGGGAGCTCTTTCTCCTCACCAGATTCTTTCAAAACCCCAAAATAGAACAACTTGAAGAAAGAGCAACCGCTCTTTCTTTGTGAATATTTCCACTTTCCAGCAAACAGTTTAAAACAAAGTTCCTCTCAAATTTGTGATTAAGGTACTATCTAATTTCCTCACCCCTTAAAAAGAACCCCTAGAGTAAGTATCAGACTCTCTTTCTCCCCAGCATATACTTTCATTAGCCCAAAATAGAACACCATGAGGAAAGAGTGGCCTCTCTTTCTCTGAGGAAGTTTTCACTTTCTAACAAACTATTTCAAGCAAAGTTCCTACGGAATTTATGTTTAATTGCCAATATCTACTTTCCCCACCCCTAAAAAAGAACGCCTAGAGAAAGGAACGAACGCTCTTTCTCTTCACTAGATTCTCTCAAAACCCAAAATATAACAACTTGAAGAAAGAGCGGCCACTCTTTCTCTGAGAATATTTCCACTTGGAAGAAAACTGTTTAAAACAAAGTTCCTATCAAATTTGTGATTAAGGTACTATATAATTTCCTCACCCCTTAAAAAGAACCCCTGGAGGAAGGATCAAACACTATTTCTCCCCATCATATACTTTCATTAGCCCAAAATAGAACAACATGAGGAAAGAGCGGCCTCTTTTTCTCTGAAATTTTTTTCACTTTCCATCCAAATTGTTTCAAGCAAAGTCCTACGAAATATATGTTTAATGTGTCGATATCTACTTTCCCCACCCCTAAAAAAGAATTCCTAGAGAAAGGAATGACCTCTCTTTCTCCTCACTGGATTCTTTCAAAACCCCAAAATAGAACAACTTGAAGTAAGAGCAGCTGCTCTTTCTCTGAGAGTATTTCCACTTGCTAGGAAACTGTGCAAAGCAATGTTCCTATGAAATTTGTGTTTAGAGTGCCGATATCTACTTTCCCCAATCCTAAAAAAATACCTGGAGGAAGGAGTAGACACTCTTTCTCCTCAGCATCTAGTTCCAATACCCCAAAATAGAACAGTTTGAGGAAAGAGCGACAACTCTTTCTCTGACAAAATTTCCACTTGCCAGCAAACTCTTTGAAGCAAAATTTCTATAGATTTTGTTGTTAAAATGTCGATATCTAGTTTCCCAAGGTGACACGTGGAACACTCAGATGGTGACACATGGCATATTTGATTTTGAAAATTAGTCTAAAGATTGTATAAACGAATATTAAGGATATTAATGGTATCATTTCAATAAAAACATATGGATTTAAGTTATATAAATTTTTTGAATAGGTATTCAGGATCAAATTTGAAGGGCTGAACTTATTTTCAGGTTGAAGGTTATATACTCATACCACCCTTATAGCATGAAGGGCTTTAATTAAAAAAATTACACTTCAATTGACAATAATAAATTAACTCAACGTTTCATTAAAAAAATTGCTAAATAAAATATTACTAGATATGAGTCATACATTACATATTTCCCTGCATACACTTAAAGAAAGTGAAGTCTAACAATGCCATGCCACCCATCTTAATAAGGAACATCTAAAAAACTGTTCAACTGAAATTGATCCTATGGACAACTATATATCCCTTGTTGATATAACTACAACTCCATTAAGATAACCCCTACTCTACTTCAGGCACTTTTCAAGAATGTGGGAAACAAATATTTGGTTTCCAATTTCCTAAAACAAAAAGATGTAGAAAATTGGAAATTTTCTATATAGAGAATGGCTAGGTGGAGGCATCATATGTGCACACAAAGCTCTAATTTGCATGCACTCTTCCATTATCGTTCTCCTAACAAGGCGAGAGGGATTTCAGGTGATAAGTAGAATGGAGTACCATTGTAGGGAGGAAGGGGAGAGTAATAAATATGTCGACGAATGAGGTAGAAGAGAGAATAGGCACTGGTGGATGAGGAGTGAAGGGTCAACTGGGAACAAAAGAAAGCAATGTGGGAGGCTTGCATGTTCGAATTGGCCTTACCAATGGTTGTTCAACAGAGAATCAAGGATGTGGAACAACAACTATGGAAAGAGCTAGACAAGGACACCCTGGAAGAGGAATGCCAGAAAATGGAGGAATCAGGGTAATGGATCCAGGTAACAATGCTTCCCACCTCAGTATTTACGAATGGACAGTTGCACTCTACTAGGTGATGAAGAATGTGATGGGGCATGTGATTTGGGAGCAGATGGAGAATATTGGTGGAGAGGAACCTCCAGAACAATGGAGGAAAGTGCTGCAAATTGAAACAAAATAAATGCACCTGAAGATGGACGCCATCCTACAGTCCCTGGGCATCCGCTACCCACATCCTCAGACTTATTCAGTAGGCGACAGTCAGAAAGGGTGCTTTCCAGATATTCCATATATTCTGCTTTAAAGGTTCTCTGGGCTCGGGTTCTGTGTTATAGGGTCGATCATGGTTTTGAGGTCTTTGTTATTTTGGTATGTTAGATGTTTTATGACTGGAAAGATAAGAAGTACTAGTGTTTGGGTCATGTCCTGTAGTTTAGATTATATGATGGTTTGTAAGGAGTATTGGTATGGACTCAACAGTATGTGTAATTTTGGTTTAGTGTTCTGGTTAGATAGTATTATGATAAATCTAATGTTTAAGGTCAGAGATCCAAGAAGTGAAGGAGAATAATAGAGCTTTGTCCTATTTTTCTCAGATGTAATTTGATCCTTTTATATAATATAAAATTTCCTTACTTACAAAAAAAAACCCTACTCTACTTCAGGCACTTTTCAAGAATGTGGGAAACATAATGGTGTATAGGAGTAGAACTTTAATAAAATTACTTTTTGAGCTACACGGCTTAGTGTTAAATTTTATGAAAAATATGTTCATCATGTTTATAAAAAAATTAATATATAAATCAGTCATGGTATTGTATATAAAGTTGCATCGAAAATAAGAATTTACCTCATCTCAGATATTCGTTCATATAAGAGTTCAATATCCTGGAGCCTGCGTGGACTTTGGAGTACACTGAGCCTAGAATGGGAACCTGTGTGGTAGCATGCAACTGGAGTTTGGACCGAGCATGGAACTTGCATAGGGATTGAGCTACATCTCACGTAGATGGGACTGAGTGTAAAATAGATCCCACTGCGTGGAACTGTTACTCAAGCTTCGAATGCCGCACCAGAGCTTTCTTGCTGTTGCAGGGGAACTCGAACTCAAACCCTCTAAAATTCTATCTCGTAACTACTGCTTGTCAACTACTGCGAATATTGTGGCTATCAGGTAAATACAATGGCGGATAAAAAATGCCTGTGAAAACTTGATGCGTCACCCGAAGTAATTTAAGATAAAATTCACCTTTATTACACGCTACCGCCAGGAGAAAACAAGATCATAATTGTTAATGAAACGTCTTGTAAAAATTTATAAGAAATCAAGGGTTTATATTCGAGGAGGGTTAAGATCTGTGGCAGACAGGGAGTCCACTAGGAAAAGGTGCATGTTCTATAACGTTGGCAACTTTGGTGAAATGACCATTGGTACATGCTAAAGTTAGGAAGCAATTTACGGTGGATGAGTGGCGGAATAAAAGATCGATGGTTGATGTTGATTTCGCACTTTCAACTAGTGCGAAGAATGAAAAGGGTAAGTAATAGTAGAATTTTTACCACTTACCATGTGTCGAGTCAAGGATCGTTCCGCTGAATGAAAAATTGTAATGGAAAACTACTTCTCATGATCCTGAAACCACCTACACAAGATATTATAAAGGGAAAAGGGGTCACGAGGAATATTTGTCACCTTGTGCCCGACAAAGAAGATGTCGCTGGCACATCTGGAAGCATGGTCAGAGTTATTCCCTCCAATCATCAGCTTCTAGGTAGGCCACAATATCTTGAAAGAACCAATCATTTTGTAAAGATGGAGGGAGAAAGTGAAGTAGAAGTTCAAAATAGGGAGTTTAACAGGTTGGAGGAAATTTTTGAAGATAGAGATGGCGATGTTTTTGATACAGTCCTATCCCTTGGTCCCGTCCATGAAATTAAATATAAATTAAATATTTTAGAAGCACAGGGAATAGATGTACATGGGGTTCATAGGTCCTATCTTTACCATTTTTTCCCAGAACAAACCCTACACCAATGATGGTAAGCTGGTCTACAAAACCCTCTTGACGCAGAACAAATGGAACACTATATCCTTCTTGCACACAGAAAATTGGTGGTAATTTCTAACACTTCTCGTTGAGACATCTTTTGTTCTTCTATTTCCTTACATTTGCAACCACCCTTTGATTATGGTTCTTTGAATGATAATTCTCTTCATCTTTTCTAATAGTTCCTTGTGAAATTTCTCCTTAAAATTTTGTATATTTAACTTTATGTTATTATTTACTCACTTTCTCTTTACATACCGAGTACTTTAGTGACATGATTTTATTTATTCATTTATCTATTTTTACCTTATAAAAAAGTTAATAACCTAACAACAATCCATCGTGTGTATATATATATATATATAAAGAAAATAAATAAATATTAAATATCTCTTTTTATTTATTTATTTATTTTCTCTCTTTTTTTCCTTTCTTATATCTTTTAGTTTTAAAATTATTATTTCATTTATACTATATTCCTATATGAAATACTACTAACATATTATAATCAGCCACTATATTAAATACTACTACCATATTATAATCAACCTCTAAGTTGATAATCACTTGCAGGCCATATCACATGATTAATTGAGCTCATCATTATTCTATTATATATTTAAATAGCATGCTTTATTAATGTTGTATAGTCTCTTCTGCTATCATTTATGTGGTCTCCTATACATTGTTAGGTAATGTCTGGTAACCAAAATTTTGATTTTACTTACGTCCTATCTATATATATAGATTTTTAATTGTTATATATATATATATATATAAAAAGATAAAGATAATGTGCATACCATTTCAAAAAATGTTTGTAGACACATTGTCCTTTTTACTATATTCAATTTATATTTCTGTCGAAACTGAAAGAGCTTAACGCTGCTACCAGCTCGATATCACATGGACGTGGGAAGCTTGGCTTGCACCCATGACCCATTGAAGAGCTTCCAGGTATGGAAACATTAAAATATTTAGAGAAGAGCGTGCAGAGAGGACAGTGGCCCAACTAAACACTCTTCTTAACACTATGGATCCATGGATCATCTCGAAGGCGTGGGTCGCCGCTGTTCTATTTAAGTCTTTGTCCCCATTCACAATGGAAATTCAGAGTTCAGATTTATTTCTTTTTACGAGGTGAAACCTTTGAAATTTTAAAATTCTCTTTTGATTTGGATTGTTAAAAAAAAATTCTGGTCCATCCAGTTTGATGCTCGTTTTGAATCTCTAGAAGTATGGGGATTAGAATTATAACAATGGAATGACTTTCCCACATTTACCCCCATCGCATGGGTAATATAAACCTATTTATTCTTTGATTTTTTATACTCAGCGACCTTTAAGCATCATCCATCAGCACCTGGTAATTCCACAACTTGACACAGTGCCAAATATTTAATGTTTTCAGCATGCAGGAATGGGCTGTCTTGGTTGGAAATATAGTACTCAAATGACTCATGTCTATTTTTCCAGTCTCCAGGAAAACATGGGAACGAATAGGCCCAAACCGCAATAGGTACAGGACAACTCTGGTCCCTCCCTTAGGTAGAACAATGCTGCCGAATGGTTTGGGTCTATTGCACCAGAAATGGAAATCAAACTGATATAATGGAACATTCGCCCCTTGAATCTAAGCTATTTCATATGGTTCAATCTACTTTACTATTTTTCTTTCTAGTGAATTTTGTTTTGGAAATGTTGATTTAGGAAGAGTTTTTAAGCAAAGGGCGATGTCACAACAGATTTTTGGTGTCTACTGTAGCGTTTTCTTTTTGTTTATGTTTTTTTTTGTCATTTACAGGATGCCTGCTACAACAACGGTTTTTTTTGTCTGTTAGAGTAGATTCTGATCAATTACAATAGTTTCTGGTGTGTGTTCAAGGATAAACTGGTGCCCTAATATTGGAGGGCATAAAATAAAATAATAAAAAAAACAAGGTCCATATCAACAATTTCAAAATGCAATTTCACAATAACAATTCCAAATGAAATTTGAGGGACTTATGGAATAGTTTACATAGATGATGGCCCCGATGGCTAGCTTTAGAACCTATGCTTTGATATCATGTGTAATGCCCTTTAAGGACATTAAGAATTTTAATCTAAATAAGCATTTATTTTCTTTTCATTCTAGAAATGCATAAGAGTATTAATACAACCTCAAATGGTGTATTTCTTAACTATATGACTGAACAACCTATAAGCATCATGTAACCATATCAGCATATAAGAAGTTTACAACAACATATAAACAATTTAAAATCACAAGAAAAATACCTCATAAGAATGGTGACAGATTCCAAACTGAGCAAGCTTCCATCTTCATCTCGAGTTGCTTCTATTTTCATTGCCCAAAGTGGAACCACGGTTTTACCTCCCAGCCAACTAGGGGCCTAGTCAGACCCCCAAAGAACAAAACATTGATGCACTAGAAGGATATGTATCAAATCTTCCAAGAGTTCTCAAACTCTTCCAAATCTTCCAAACTCCTCATGCTCAAAATATCCAAAATTCCCATACTAAAAAAAACTCTCACCCAAAATATCCTCCAAGAGAAAAAAAGAGTCCCCTTCCACTCCCAAGTCTCCTATTTATATCAAAACTCCTCACCATATTCCTCATCCATTGATAAATTCCAATAAAGTAATAATAATCAATCAATAAAATCACTTTCTCCAAAAAAATAGCAATTTGATTTCAAGAATTAAAATATTAATAAACATAGTTGCAAAGTCTCACTTGTCATGCTTCCATCTTAATGCAACTATGACAAACTCTTTTCTCAAAATTTGTGCAAATCATAACTATCCATTTATTTATATTATCCTTTCATTCATAAGTCAAATAAGATATTTTCATATACTATATTATACTATGACATATTTTATATTATATGTATATAATTATATATGTCATTCAATAATACAATCAATTTATATAAATCTAAAACATATTTGACAAGTCAACAAACTCATACTTTCAACACACAAGTAATACTTTCAACAATTCATCAACCAAGCTACTATTAGGTAATATAACCATATTAATTTATTCATCGATCGACCATTCATAGTAATGTACTCACAAATTGGAGTATGGATGGCTAGTGCACACGTCTTAAGTGTGGGCACTAATAATCACATTTAATGCTCCTAATAGATCATTATTACATGCTCGCAAACAACATATAGAAGAACAATTAAACAATGCATCATTCATCATTCATAATCATTCATACGGAAGCAATAAGACATAATTAGATAAACATAATGATGAAATCAAGCATATAACCACGATGATTAATAACAATCAATAACACCATCCAATCCATCAATGGTCCCATCCATCCCATTAGTACTCCAACCACCTAATCACCACTACTTCCAGCTCCTGACCTCACCATCCCATCCTTTGCTGGAATATACCATGGAATATCAACTATGGGTATGACCATGTATAGAACCTGTAAGTGAAAGTGTCGATCGACCACATCGACCAAGATTCCCTAGCAGGCACCCACTAGTCATCATTGCACATCCACGGGAGCGTGCTCAACACAACTCTCCCACGAATCCAGGTTTTATAGGTTCAACGGTGGGAAATACCTCCATCCCCCCTGATTGTACTTGGGTCAACGCCCTACATCAACCATATTGTGCCATCACTGATCTAAGGGGTCTCATCATTGAACAACTACTTTGGGAAAGTCTTAGTTCCTGTCAAAACTCACCCACACCCATAGGTCATATAAATATTGGAATTCACAATCAAATAACATGAAAGCTGACATAACATCATTATCCTCTTTATGTCCAAGACATATCGTGCCCCTTGGCACTGTAGGAATATGACTATCACGTAGCTCATCAATATGTGGAATAGTTCATCATTAACATGAAACTCATGTACATACATATTACATACCCAACTCTTTCGAGTGTTAATCCATATCAATAAAACGACATTTAAATATAATCATATAAGTTATTTTTGCAACCAAACTAAATTAGCATTCCACATATTGATATTCCATATTCAATTTTTCATGTTCAAATGAAATAACGTATTCATTGTCATTAATAAATTAAAACAATAGATTCCATTTACCATCCACACCTCACAAGAGTACATATGTCCACATAACAATAGTATTAATCAATTTATCTCAGTCAAACAGATAATAGCAATTAAATGCTAAGCTAATTCACATTAGAGTTTTTAATTAATGATTATAAAAAATATGGGGCATTACAAAGAGATTTGATCCCTCTAATATGTTCAATGATGATACATGTGAAAAAATGAATAAAATTTAATGATTAATTACATATATATTATGTAGTGATCACTATTTAACTTAATAATATCAATACAAAATGTAATATCACTAAAATTAATGCATCTCAATAATACTAATATTACATCATATTGCATTGCCCAATGCACAAATTTCAAATTAGATGGATATTAGATCATAATGCACATCTCCATCTAAAGACACATTTCAATAGATCTTAGATGTCCCTTAGTATAACTAAATCATATTAAGGTTTCAACTATTCATTGGTGGTGATTTTATCTACTAGGCTAACTGTTTAAACTGAATCAAATTAGGGTTTAGACTATTTAAGTGAATGATATTATACAAACAGGTAGAACATATGGATGTAAAGTTTTGGCAAGTATTAATGGATCAACCATGGGTTTTTCGGTTCCAACAATGACTTGTTCCAAGTAAAAGATTTCATGTACAACTGTGGTGATTCTAGCTACTTGGTTAACTATGACAACTGAATTAGGGTAGGGTTACGATTATTGAACTGAATGATACCATACAAAATGTAATATCACTAAATCAATGCATCTTAAAAATATTATTAAAACATATTGCATTTCACATTGTAGAGATTTGCCTAAGATAATAACTCAAATATCCATCTAAATACATAGATGAATAGATCATAGATGTCCCTGACTGTAATTGAATACGCTTAGGGTTTGAACTATATAATGGTTGTGATTCTATGTACTTAGCTCATTGTGGAAACTAAATGAAATTAGAGTTTCCAGTATTTAATTAAATGATATCTTACAAAACGCCACAATTGAATGATATCATACAAAAATTTTAGAACTAAATGATGGAAAGCTTTGGCCATAATGAATAGATCAACATCAAGGTTTGTGGCTCCAACAATGACTTGTGGTGCGTGTTATTTATGTTAATTAGATTAGGATACCCAACCACAATTATTCATGTACACACTTTGATTATTGAATTAGCACATTATAATATTTGATGTCAATATATAGTCAAAATAGTAAGTGAATCATACTAGAGGGTTTCATCATTCTTGCTAACTTGGTGATGAAGAAGAAGATGATGTTGATGATGATGAAGAAGAAGATGATGACGGAGATGTTGATGAGGAAGGGGGAGATGACAATGATGATGAAGATGTTGATGGTGATGAAGATGGTGATGATGATGGTGACGATGAGATGATGATGATGATGGTGATGAGGATGAAGAAGATGATGATGATGGAGATGAAGATGTTGATGATGTGACGATGGTGATGAACATGATGATGATGATGATGATGGAGAAGATGATGATGGAGATGTTGATGAGGAAGGGGGAGATGACAATGATGATGAAGATGTTGATGGTGATGATGATGAGATGATGATGGTGATGGTGATGATGATGATGATGGTGATGAGGATGAAGAAGATGATGGTGGAGATGAAGATGTTGATGATGTGACGATCGTGATGAAGATGATGATGATGATGATGGAGACGTTGATGAGGAAGGGGGAGATGAAAATGATGATGAAGATGTTGATGGTGATGTTGATGGTGATGATCATGGTGATGATGATGATGATGAGATGATGATGACGATGATGATGGTGATGATGATGAATATGTTGATGAGGATGATGATGATGATGATGACGATGGTGGTGGTGATGATGATGATGATGATGACGATGGTGATGGTAATGAGAATGATGGTGATGAGGATGATGATGATGATGGTGATGAAGATGATGATGATGATGATGATGATGATTCATCTGCATCATCATCACCATCACCATCATTCTCATCATCAGCATCGTCCTCCTCTTCATCATCATTGTCATCTCCCCCTTCCTCATCAACATCTCCATCATCATCATATTCTTCATCATCACCATCATCATCTTCATCACCATCGTTATCATCATCAACATCTTGATCACCATCACCATCATCATCATCATCATCTCATCATCACCATCATCATCACCATCAACATCTTCATCATCATTTCATCTCCCCCTTCCTCATCACCATCACCATCACCATCATCATCATCTCATCATCACCATCATCATCACCATCAACATCTTCATCATCATTGCCATCTTCCCCTTCCTCATCAACATCTCCATCATCATCATCATCTTCATCATCATCATCAACATCATCTTCATCACCATCATCATCATCTTCTTCATCCTCATCACCATCACCATCATCATCATCATGGTGATGAATTGATGATGGTGATGATGGTGATGATGATGAAGATGTTGATGATGATGACGATGGTGATGAAGATGATGTTGATGATTATGAAGAAGATGATGATGTTGGAGATGTTGATGAGGAAGGGGGGGATGAAAATGATGATGAAGAGGAGGACAATGATGACGATGATGAGGAGGATGATGATGATGATGGTGTTGATGATGATGATGATGATGATGGTGATGATGATGATGGTGATGAGGATGAAGAAGATGATGATGATGGAGATGAAGATGTTGATGATGATGACGATTGTGATGAAGATGATGATGATGATTATGGATATGTTGATCTGATGATGATGATGGATATGTTGATGAGGAAGGGGGAGATGACAACGATGATGAAGATGTTGATGGTGATGATGATGGCGATGATGATGATGATGATATGATGATGATGATGATGATGGTGATGATGATGATATGATGATGATGATGATGATGGTGATGATGATGAATATGTTGATGATGATGATGATGACAATGGTGATGAAGAGGATGATGAGGATGATGATGATGATGCTGCTGCTGATGATGATGATGTTGATGCTGCTGATGTTGATGATGATGAAGAGGATGATGGTTATGAGGATGATGATGGTGATGATGAGATGATGATGATGATGATGATGGTGATGGTGATGAATATGTATCACTTTACGCACTTGATCGTTGGTACAAACATCCAACTACAGACAATGACAATGAAGTCATTAAACATGGTACGCTACTTACTACCTCATGCGGAGCATGAGAGGTTGTTCGAGACAATAAAAAACCGAGAGGATCCAGAAGGCGTAATTAGCTGAGGTACATAGTATAGCCATGTGATTGTTTATTCATGCATGATTAATGTTATTCATGTTAGATAGTTTATTTGATATCATTATCTTATATCGTTTATTTGATGTTTGAGTTATGATTAAGTTATGATTTATAGCCATGTGATTGTTTATTCATGCATGATTAACCCTAGAAGCACTAATATAACCCTAAAAACATAATCTAGCCCTAGAAATCCTAGAAAGCTAAACTAACCCTAGAAACACTAATCTAACCCTCAGAAACTAATATAGAATCCTAGAAACCTAATCTAGCCCTATTGACATAATCTATCCCTAGAATCCATGAACCACCACACGTACCCTCAATGTGTGAGTTTTTGGAGGTCGACCTCCCACCCCACATGTCATCTTCAAAAAAATTTGTTCTCTTGGTTTTATTCCCACCCAAACTTCATCATCATCATCATCAACATCATCATCATTTTCATCATCATCTTCATCATCATCAACATCATCATCATCATCATCTTCTTCATCATCATCATCTTCTTCGTCATCATCATCATCATCTTCATCACCCTCACCATCATCATCAACGTCTTCATCATCATCACCATCTTCATCATCATTGTCATCTCTAGGTTCCTCATCAACATCTCCATCATCATCATCTTCTTCATCGTCATCATCATCATCTTCATCACCATCACCATCACCATAAACATCTTCATCATCATCACCGTCTCCATCACCATTATCATCTCTAGGTTCCTCATCAACATCTCCATCATCATCATCATCTTCATCATCATCATCATCATCATCTTCATCACCATCACCATCATCATCAACGTCTTCATCATCATCACCATCTTCATCATCATGGTCATATCTAGGTCCCTCATCACCATCTCCATCATCATCACCATCTTCATCATCATCATCATCTTCATCACCATCGCCATCATCATCAACACCTTCCTCATCATCACCATCTTCATCACATGGTCATCTCTAGGTCCCTCATCAACATCTCCATCATCATCGTCTTCATCACCATCACCATCACCATCATCATCAACGTCTTCATCATCATCACCATCATCATCATCATCACCATAAGTGCCCGACAGAGGATTTTGCAAATTTGGCCCCAATGTCCAAAAATTGCACACTCCCTCATTGAGGGAAACCCTAGTTTCCAAGATGGACCTACAAGGTGAAACCCGGGCCACGGGATCGGAGGAGAGGGGTACCCCTAGCACTATACCGATGTCCAGAATCCAACGGAGTCAACGGTTCATCGATCGGAGCCACGGTCGTCATTCTATGGCTCGTTCCGTCTCACATCCAAAAGGCCTTCAGGGACACCTGCTGGATACTTGTCGGGGGCATAGAACTCAAACCGTGCAACAAAACTAGTTTCCTGGGTGTCTTGCAGGTGTTTCTAGGGGGGTTCTCACTGGGAACGCTAGCCATAAGTGCCCGACGAAGGATTTTGCAAATTTGACCCCAATGTGCAAAAATTGCACACTCCCTCACTTAGCAAAACCCTAGTTTCCAAGATGGACCTACAAGGTGACACCCGGGCCACAGGACTGTAGGAGAGGGGCACCCCTAGTACTATCTCGACGTCCTGAATCCAACGGAGTTGACGATTTGTCGATTGGAGTGATAGTCATCATTTTATGGCTCACTCTGTCTCGCATCCAAAAAGCCTTCAGGGACACCTACTGGATACCTGCTGGGGGCATAGAACTCCAACCGTGCAACAAAACCGATTTCCAGGGTGTCCTACAGGTGTGACTAGGGAGGTTCCAACGGGGAATGCTAGCCACAAGTTCCCGACGGAGGATTTTGCAAATTTGACCCCAATGTGCAAAAATTGCACACTCCCTCACTGAGCAAAACCCTAGTTTCCAAGATGGACCTACAAGGTGGCACCCAGGCCACAGGACCGGAGCATAGGGGCACCCCTAGCACTATCCTGACATTCTGAATCCAACGGAGTCGACGGTTCGTCGATCGGATCCACGGTCATCATTCTATGGCTCGTTCCATCTCGCATCCAAAAGGCGTTTAGGGACACCTGCTGGATACCTGTCGGGGGCATAGAACTCCAACCGTGAAACAAAACCGGTTTCTGAGGTGTCCTAAACGTGTGTCTAGGGAGGTTCCGGCTAGGAACTCTAGCCATAAGTGCCTGGAGGAGGATTTTGCAAATTTGACCCCAATGTGCAAAAATTGCACACTCCCTCATTGAGCATAACCCTAGTTTCCAAGATGGACCTACAAGGTGACACTCGGGCCATGGGACCGAAGGAGAGGGGCACCTCTAGCACTATCCCAACATCCTAAATCCAACGGAGTCGACGGTTCATTGATCGGAGCCACGGTCGTCATTTTATGGCTCGTTCTGTCTCACATCCAAACGACCTTCAGGGACACCTATTGGATACCTGTCGGGGGCATAAAACTCCAACCATGCAACAACACTGGGTTCTGGGGAGACATGCAGGTGTGTCTAGGGAGGTTCGAGCTAGGAACGCTAGCCACAAGTGCCCGGTGGACTATTTTGCAAATTTGACCCCATGTGCAAAAATTGCACACTCCCTCACTGAGCAAAACCCTAGTTTCCAAGATGGACCTACAAGGTGACACCCGGGCCATGCGACCGGAGGAGAGGGGCACCTTTAGCAGTATTCCGACGTCCTGAATCCAATGGACTCAACGGGTCGTCGATCGGATCCACGGTCGTCATTCTATGGCTCGTTCCGTCTCGCATCCAAAAGTCCTTCAGGGACACCTCCTGGTTACCTGTCGGGGACATAGAACTCCATCCGTGCAACAAAATCGGTTTCTGGGGTGTCCTGCAAGTGTGTCTAGGGAGGTTTTGGCTGGGAATGCTAGCCTGTTAGGAATCCGTGTCAACCCTTCTCTTTACTATTTTAGTATATTATTGTTGGACGCATATGCTTTGTAAGTCGTCCCGTAGTATTTGTTGATCCATAGTTTATATTAGCCCATAGTATTGACCCATAGTATTGGACACATATGCTTTGTAAATCGTCCTGTAGTATTATATGTCCCATGGTTTTGAATCATAGTATTGGGCATAGACTTAGTATATAAGTGTGTGTTGAGGTCATTGAAGGCACCGTGAAGTTAATTGTATTGAGCTTGCTCAAAGGAGGTTGCCCCCTCGAAGTGGCCCGTGATCAATATAAAAGTGATTCTGAGTTCTATTATTTCTGATATCTCATGTATTTGCATTAATTAATTATTGCAGGTCCATCACATATGGTATCAGAGCACTTTCTTGGGCTCGTTGGGTGGAATTTCTTCAAAAAAAAAATTTCACATCTGTTGCAAGTTTGGATCCGGGAATAACCCCTATCCCCTTAACTGTGGGAAGTACTTTGGCATAAGCCCTAAAACTCATTGTGAGGAGTACCACAGGAACCCCAAAGTAGCTGGCCCATTGAGAGGACCTGCCAGCGAAAAGGGCAACGACCCCTACCTGATTGACTAGTTCCCACCCGTGAGGTAAACCAAGAGCTGTCGTTTGTGGCAAAACGGTTATCAATTTTACCTGAGCCGTGGAGTGAGGGGTACTGCCCCAATACGCAAGCCGTCAGACAGCATTGGTGGCCGAGTGAATCCCTTGAACCGATAGGAAGCTGCACATACCTGGGTTCCATATCTATTTTGAGCTGAACTGTTGCCGATCACTTCCGCTCCAGATTCAGCCGTTTCAGGTCTATTCTGAAAGTCATTCCAGATCCAGTCACCATTTCAGATCCAGCCATTTTTGACCCCTTCCGTGCCGTTGCAGATCCATCTGTTGTGGATCCCTTCTGCGCCGCTATTGCCGATCCATTTCTGGATAAAAAAAGATAAAAAATAAAAAAATAAAAAAATAAAAAATAAAAAATAAAAATCTCCTGGTTATGGTTGTCACCCGCGCAGGAGTAAAAACCATGGAGGAAGCACTTGCAGCCATCCAAACCAAACCCCAAGATCTGGATGAAAATTTTCTCAGCCTCCATCTTCAGCATTCAGCCATGAATAATAATCGACGGCAAGAATCTTCTACAACCAATGGGTTCTCTTCTTCCAGCAATTTTCGTGGTCCGAAGCTCGAATTTCCTTGCTTCAACGGTACTGATCCGACTGGATGGATCTATCGTGCAGAACAATATTTCAGTCTACATAATACTTTTGATGTCCAGAAAGTTCCACTTGCATCCTTTCATTTGGAACAGGAATCCCTTCAATGGTACCGTTGGTACATCAAAGCTCATCCCAAGCCAAACTGGACAGATTTTTGCCAACTCATTTTGCCACGATTTGGTCCTAGTGCTTTTGACGACTTCACAGGAGCACTCACTAAACTGCACCAAACTGGCACAGTGAGAGAGTATCAGACGGAATTTGAGAAACTAGCCAATCACACAGAAGGATTGTCTGATGAATTCTACAGGAGTTGTTTTATCAATGGTCTCAAGGATGAAATCCGCTTAGAGGTCAAAATGTTCTGTCCCAACACAATGATGGAAGTCCTAGGGTTGGTTAAGCTGGCCGAGGACAAGATTGCGGGTCAACAACGCTCCAAACCCACCTTTGTTCCCTTCAGAAATATGGGTTTCCAATGACCTCCCATCACGCCTGCTCCTTGACCAACTCCTATCAAGCATTTGTCTGAAACAGAGATGCAGGCACGCCGAGAAAAAGGGCTTTGTTATAATTGTGATGAGAAATTCACTCAGGGACATAGATGTGTTCAACAAAAGCTCTATCTCTTGGATGTGGATTCTCCACCTGCCTCTGAACTTGGTGAAGAAGCTCTAGATACAGTCGATGATCAGGTTGATATTCAACACCCGCCTGTTGACACCCCATCTCAGGACTACCCAACCGAGATCTCTCTCCATGCTGTAACCGGCGTCACCACCCCACAAACAATGTGGGTCAGGGGATACGTCAAGACGCTCCCTCTTACCATACTCATTGATTATGGTAACACTCATAACTTCATTGACCCTCAGATTGCCAAACAGGCTGATTGTTTTGTCCATCCTTGCTCCCGCTTTGAAGTCATGGTTGCCAATGGGGCACCTTACCTTGCAAGGGGAAGTGTCACAATGTGCGTATCTCTATGGAATATTATAACCTGCGCTCTGACATGTTTGCCTTGTCCTTAGGCGGATGTGATGTGGTTTTGGGCGTTCAATGGTTACGCACACTTGGCCCCATCTTATGGGATTTTGATGAACTTTGGATGCAGCTTTCATTCAATGGGGCACAACACAAATTTATGGGATTACAACTTGGATCTCTCTGCATCATCAGTTCACATCACTTGGAAAAACTCCTTAAGAAGAATTCACATGGTGTCATTGCTCAGCTCCATTCCATTCAGATGCACCCATCAACAGTCTCCACCACTTCCTTGGATAGATATGCAGGTGTTTTTGCCGAACCAATGAGCTTGCTGCCTTCAAGAGACCTTTCCGGTAAGAATTTAGCCGCATCTACCTCTCAGCAGGCAATGATGGCTATTTTGCACGCAGTACAAAAGTGGCAGCCATACCTATTAGGGAATTATTTCTGCATCAAGATTGATCTCCAGGGTCTGGAAAATTTCTTGGAACAATGGGTCTCCTCCCCAACACACCTGTAATGGGTTATCCAACTCATGGGTTATCCCTATGCGATCACTTACAAGAAGGGTAAGGACAATATGGTGGCAGATGCTCCTTCTCGCACAATTGATGACCCAGTTTCTCTTACAACTCTTTCTCTACTTGTTCCAAATTGGTTGCAATATGTTCAACAGGGATATCTCTTCTATGAACTCCATGCTTCTTCATCAGCAGGGCACTCTGGGTTCTTCAAAATGTATGGTCGGAAACGATGTAACTTCTTTTGGCAGGGACTGAAAATGACAATTCAACAGATGGTGGCTGACTGGAATACTTTCCAGGTCAACAAGGGTGAAATGACACTCCTTTTGGGATTTCTCAAACCCTTGCCCATCCCTACACAGCTTTGGCCAACTATTTCTATGGATTTCCTAGCAGTGCTTTGGTGGTACAATACCACATCTCAGAGGACACCATATGACGCAGTCTATGGATAGACACCGCTAGTTCTTCTTCCATACACCCTTAACAGCTCCCCAGTTCAGGAAATTGACTCAGTTCTTCGAAACCACGATCAGATTCTTCTCATTCTGTAGGACAATATTCACATGGCCAGAATTCGCCTGAAACAACAAGTCAATCAACATCGTTCTGAGCACATTTTCCACGCAGTTGATAGTGTTCTTCTTCGTCTATAGCCTTCCAAGCAATCCTCCCTAACACTCCAAAGGCGTCAGTGGCCAGAAATGCAACCCGAGGATGCTACCGGGGAACCACTCCTTCAGATTCTACAACAATTTCTCCAACCAAAGCTTTGAGGACAAAGCTTTTTTTAAGGGAGAGGGGATGTTAGGAATCCGTGTCAACCCTTCTCTTTACTATGCTAGTATATTGTTGTTGGACGCATATGCTTTGTAAGTCGTCCCATAGTATTTGTTGATCCATAGTTTGTATTAGCCCATACTATTGACCCATAGTATTGGACACATATGCTTTGTAAGTTGTCCCGTAGTATTATATGTCCCATGGTTTTGACTCATAGTATTGGGCATAGACTTAGTATATAAGTGTGTGTTGAGCTCATTGAAGGCACCGTGAAGTTAATTGTATTGAGCTTGCTCAAAGGCGGTTGCCCCCTCGAAGTGGCCCGTGATCAATATAAAAGTGATTCTGAGTTCTATTATTTATGATATCTCATGTATTTGCATTAATTAATTATTGCAAGTTCATCACATAGCCACAAGTGCCCAGCGGAGGATTTTGCAAATTTGACCCCAATGTGCAAAAATTGCACACTCCCTCACTGAGCAAAACCCTAGTTTCCAATATGGACATACAAGGAGACACTGGGGCCACGGGACCAGAGGAGAGGGGCACCCCTACAACTATCCCAACATCTTGAATCCAATGGAGTCGACGGTTTTTCGATCAGAGCCACGGTCGTCATTCTATGGCTCACTCCGTCTCGCATCCAAAAGGCCTTCAGGGACACCTGTTGGAAACCTTTCGGGGGCATAGAACTCCAACCGTGCAACAAAATCGATTTTCGGGGTGTCCTGCAGGTGTGTCTAGGGAGGTTCCGACTGGGAACGCTAGCCATAAGTGACCTGTTAACACCCAAAAAGTGCTCACTAGCTCATTTCCCTATTCACGTGACCCATTTGTCTACTTTTCCCACCGTTTGAGCATCTAAAACCTTCAAAAGGCCACCAAAAAGACCATAATACACCTTTTTCCCCTCAATATATATATTTTTCCTCAAAAAACATAAAAAACCCTCAAAAAGGGTCCAAAATTCCCAAAAATATTAAAAGAGAATAAAAATATTCAAAATATTCAAAAAAGATAAAAAAGAGACCTAAACCATTTTAGCAATACCATTGGTTTCCTCAAACCATGGTTGTATTTTCCATCACCAAAAACTATAAAAAAGTGATAGGGGCTCCTCACTATTCATCCTCATTCATCCTATCCTTATGTTGCCAATTTCTTCTCTGAGATCTCAAGCCTCCATTTGAGCTTAAATCCATCCTTGGAAATTCCTTTTTGGCCTATATTCCCACTTGCATTTGGAGAAGAGAAAGATCATTGGAGCATTGGAGCGCCTCACCTTGCAGCTGCTCAACCTCCAACATCCTCACCTTTGAGGTAATACAAAAACATTCAAATTTTTATTTATTTATTTCATAGATCTCATTATTTGTTGTTCTTAATCTAGTTTTTATTTCATTGTACCTCACAGATTAAAATATTAAATATGTTTAGTCTTTGCTTTTACTTTGAGACTGCTATTCCAAGTTAATAGGTGCTCTTTAGCACATGCTTGGTTGAAAAACCAAGAAAAAGTTTTTGGCAACTCCACTGGTTTTTTGAATCATTGAATCTCTAGTTTAGATCCATAGTTTAGCTGTTCTTTACTTTTAAAGTTGTAGATCTACCATACTAGTTAGCTTCTTGATAGCTGCCCTAGCCATTGGCCCTTTCTACAGCCCACATAGCCCAACATTTCAATTTTTGGGTTCGTTTTTTGGCGAGCGTTTTCCGTCCGTACATAGCGGTTTTCGGCCTCACAGTCACGCTGTCCATTGCGGCTTTTAGCCTTTTTTCTGCGCGGTCCCCCGCGGATTTTCCCCTATTTTCCACGCTGCACCCCACGGATTTTTCCCGTATCGCAACGGTACACCCCGCGGATTTTCCCCATATCGCCACGCTGCACCCCGTGGTTCTTTCCCGTATCGCAGCACGACACCCCACGACTTTTGCCTGTATCACCGCGCTGCACCCTGCGGCTTTCAGCCTGACAAACACGATATCGCATTTTTTCGTCCGGCCATTTTTTCTGCGTTTTTGCTCATTCGGCCCATTTTTTTCAGCCTCATTTTCTGCAATTTTTTGACAGCATAAGTGTTTTTTTATTGCAGCATTATTAATTTATATTCTGTTAATTTCTTTATTACATATTTAAAAAAAAATTAAGTTAAGTGAAAGAAATATTATTTAGCATTTTCCAGATTATAGGTTTCATTTTTTGCAAGGTTAGAATCATAATTCTGAATTGCCCAATATTTTGCCCAAGCAAAGCATTAGAAATCCATTTATTTCTTTTACTTTTATGTTATTTACTTTGCCTTGAAAATTTTCTTTGAAACAATTTTCAAAGAATCCATATTTTTTGAAACAATTTTCTTTAAAGCATTTACATTTTAAAACGTCTTTTACTTTTTGCAAATTGAAAACATCATTTTAATTTGTGATTAATCGCCCAAGCGAGGCAAATTATTTTGGTACACAACCACACCAGCACACAATCTGTCACAATTTGATTAAGTGAGCCTTAAAATCTTCCTAACTCAACCAACATTCTGACCCCACTTGGGGAACAGTAAAAGAATATTGTAGCTTGGTAGGATTGAGGGGATAGGTTTTCCAATGACACCCCTCACTCATTTACATCTAAGATATAGTGTTTGACAATAGGGTACCGAAAATCCCCTAGTATTTATTGACACGGTTTTAAACCAATCTGTTGGAAAGGCCTCTCCCTTAGGAGGGTCGAAGTAGCAAGACTGGTTCCGAAGGCCTGAGTGGAATACCGCAATCCATTCAATCACCGAAGGACACCTACTCGATGTTCTCGTTGTACCACCCTTATGGGAGTATAGCGGTGATAGAACATGAAGTTGCGGATTCACCTTTCTGGACGTGTCATGAACGAGGTATCTTAGTGACCTATCTTCTAAAATTGTCTACCCGGTGACTTTCCCGGTAGGCGGATATCTAGCCTTTGGTTCTACAATTCATATTGTTTGACTTGGATTTCATCACCTTGCAAAGAGTACGTCTTGTTGAATCATAATACCATTGTACTTAGGTGTTTTCATGTTCCACTACCTCCCCTTGGTTTAGTGAGTACACCACTTTTATTTTCTAGAAGTCGTTTGCATGTTGGTATTTTGACAACATTTTTTGCTTACTCCACTTACTATAGCACAACTGTTATAGTAAGTGTTTTGAGGTTGTTTGTTGGCCGGAGAGCCATTTTTTTTTCACACTCCCCTCCTGCATGCATAGTTGCATTAGGGTTATTGATTTTTTTCACTCACCACTATCCATTAGTCTTACTAGCTGACTGTCACCATAGAGTACCTGAGACGTTTTCGGGGTGAAACCCCTCAGTACGGTTCACTTGAGTCTACTCGTCATAGACGTAGATCATTGTCCCCTAACTCCACACGTCATCGACATAGAGCCTTGTCATCCGATTCTGACGCACCTCATTTCACATCTGACTCTGAGGCCGAATCCGAGCATCCTATATACACATCACCAACTAGCCCCATAGTTGGCTCGCATTTTGACTCTTTTTTCACAGGGACTGTTGGTCCAACATCAACAACCCCCGCCATCACAATGGAAACCACGGTAGACAAAACTACCACAACACTCTCAGGTATGCCTAATATGGGACCCACACCTACCTTAGGCATGCCCAATACGGGACCTACACCTACCATCCCCGCCACAACTCAGATCCCAGTAATTACTGGAACCATTCCAAACCCAGTTGTAACTCATGTTGCACTTGGGGGCGCTGGCCCCTCTCACACGTATTTAGGTGGAGGGAAAATCCCTTTTACAACTAATATCCCCCTTGGGGGCAGTGGCCCGATTCATAATGCTACCATTAGCACTTATGCCCCAGTAACCATGTCACACCCCTCTCCCAGTCTGCCATTTATGCCTAGTCTGAACTTACTAGACTTGGCAAGGTTAACAAATGACCCAATTAGGCATGACCCTACTTGGCCCCCCATGCCCACAAAATTCCTGTCAGACATCCCAAAGTTTGAAGGGAAGGCTGGGGAAGATCCCCAAAACCATATCATGTCATTTCACCTATGGTGTTCCTCAAACTCCATAGTTGATGACTCCATTCGTTTGCGGCTGCTGCAACGAACTATTACATGCTCAGCCTCCAAATGATATATTGAGCAACAACATGGGACGCATCCCACCTTTACATCCCTTGCCTCCACATTCCTACAGTTATTTCAACTACCCGTCCGCTATGACGCAGGAGTTGAAATCCTTTTGTCTTGTAGACAGAACAACGCTACCCACATCACAGACCACATCCACGAGTGGCGCAAATGACGTAGTCTATGCAATATTAAGCTAGACGACCGAATTTTACTGGATTGGTTCCTCAAATCTCTCCTTCCACTCATTGCTAAATATGTAGCTTATGAACGACCCCAGTCGGAAGAAGAAGCCATCCTAAAAGCTCAGCAATTTGATCTGATCTACGCTCAGTGTGGCTACTTGTATAACATTTTACCCGACACTCCCCACAGTGATTCCTCCTGGACTGACGCGTCGGGGGCATCCCATGCCGCCAACGGCATCATTGGAAAATTTGTGTCCCACAACCAACCCTTTTCCATTATGTGCAGTAATATCAACCCCGATATTTCGCTGGACACATCTCACTCCGGAGCTACAACTTCGTATGCTCTCATGGCCCACCCCCACCACAATCATGGACCCTCATGTCCACCACAGTGTTATGGTCATACACCTTCAGCCTATCCACCTCTGGTTGCACCCCCTATGTATTACCATCAGCAGGCCACACATGCTCCTATTCACTCACAAGCCCCAGTGGCTTATTACCCACCACAGGCAGCGCTTGCTGTACCGCAACCTCCAGTCACTCAGACTTATCCTCCAAACAACAACAATGCTTCCCCCACCAACCAAAACCCTGATCGAACACTCAAATAGGGTAAGAACCACAATTTACAAACAAACCAACCATGTTCCATATGTGGGGTATACAACCATTACAGACACACTTGCCCCCATTTGGAGCGAGCGCGCGAATTGTGGACTGATTATGCCCAACGCCAAGGGTACGCGGCACAACCAGCGCCGCCTCCTCAACCACAACCCATGGTGCCACAGAATCCTTTTCCCACACAAGGAGTGGCGAACACTCGCCCGTTGGATCCTCCTCAAGGAGCCACAACACCACAACAACAAATCACATACTCTGCACACACAAACCAACCGATGGATTCAGGTACTCATCATCTCCTTATGATGTCATCGACCGACATGAATCTCCAAATGCATTGAAACCAATACGACCCCACTGCACCTGAAAATGTTCTCCCTATGATTGAAAAACCAGTTCAGAGCGCACCCACATCGTTCATCTCCACAGTCGGACCTGGGATATACATGGATAGTCCAATTAATTCCACATTCTAATCTATCCCACCCCGTTTGCGGATAACTGAAATATTTGACTTGTGCACCCTTTTGCACAACACACAACCACCTACTCAACAGCCCCCATTACTGCCACAACCACCCACAGTGCCTAGTCATATCGGAGCAACACCAATTCACACTATCCCATTTTTATTTCCCCCTTCAGGAGCCATCAACTCACTAGTAATGGCCACGCTCAATTTACCAGGGTTAACTTTAGGATTACCTGTGTGGTACCTGCCTGCCCCAACTCCTCCCCCAACACCGAATGTCATTTTACAACTGATGCAACCCATCAATACCTCCAACCGTCCACCGCCCGGTGTCACGAACTTCCAAAACCGACCACCCCCAATAGTGGCCACCACATCAACATCCAGTTATATGTTGAGATATTGTAACTTCAAAGAATATTATATTTGTACTTTATTATTCCGGAGATGTTTCATTCCTCCGTGAAGATCTTATTGTATATCCGGATATGTTTATTCCTCCGTCGGAATGTGGTAACTCGGGTTATTAGACTTGCCTAGTGGGGGTCGGCCCTGTGTGTGTCATGTGGGTCAAAGGGTTATTAGACCACCCTAGAGGGGTCGACCCAGTCAGTTGTAGTTGGGTATTTAACCCATTGGTTAAATACGAGCCTACGTGTACTTGTGTAAAAGATATGTCAGAGTAGTGTATAAATAGAGGAGGTGTGTTCCTCATTTGACACACTCACTCACTTCAGGATAGCGCACTTGTGGAGGATAGGTCTGCTATTGTGGAGGAGGAGATCATGTCTCAGGGTTTCATCTTTGTATATTGCTGGTCATCTATATTGAGGAAGCTTTGCTGGGTTTTCTACCCCATGAGGGTTTCCCAGGATAAATCTCTGTCTCTTGTGTTTATGCTGTGCTTGTTGTTTCTTCAGTGATCCTGTATATGCTATTATTGTGAAATGAAATGTAATGCTGCTATTTTATGTCTTAGCATATTAAATCTTAACATGGTATAAGAGCTAACCTGAAGGAAGACAAGGTATGGCACTTACGACACTTGCTTTACTTACGACAATTTGAAGGTTAGGGTTTTACATAGCAAAAACCAGTCATCATGGAACTTTCGCTATAAATCCATTTTTGCGAAGTTTCAGGGTCTGAAAAGTTTACAGGTCGACGATAACATCCCCAGGTACCTTGTGTCCAAAGGGAACCCTCAGATTCATTGTACTTTATGAGTTATGATCAGTACAAGTTAGGGTTTCTGCCTCTTCCAGATCTCAGTCAAAATCAGGTGACCTTGGAAAAAATGTCATAAATTGGGCTACGAAGCTCCAAATGAAATTTCGTAAAAAGTGACAGGTAGTAAACAGACTGTACTATCTCAGAAAAAATTTTCAGAGGCCGAAGATGAACCAGTGACACGTGGCACACCGTACAAGTTCGCTCTCCTGTTTTATCCCATAAACAGGTCACGTTGCGACACTTGGTATAACTCTCTCTCAGAAAATCCAATTGAGGTCAGACCTGTCAGGATGGAAAGATGACAGGTCAGGATACTGCAGCAAAATTTTTCAGACTCTGTGGAGCAAAAATTTCATATTTATAGCAGAAACAATTAGGTGCATATTTCTATCAAAACAGAATTATTTTTGGAGCACCTTTATTCATGGCTTCCGGAATTTAGGGTTTCGGAGAAAGTTAGAATTTTTGGAATCGGAGTCCACGGCTGAATGCTACTCAAGAAAATTGAAATTTAGAGACCAAGATCAAATTTTTTGGTTGGGTAGAATACCGGGCTTGATTAAACCCTAGCTCGGGATTTTGATCAGAAAGATGGAAAATTAGGGCTTCAACAAAAGTTGGAATTTTTGAAGTCTGTAACCATGGCTGGAAGCTCCTCAGAAAAATAAGAGTTTAGAGACTTGGATCAAACCTTTTGATTGGACAGAAAGGTGGGCTTCATTAAACCCTAGTTCGGGTTCCTGTCCAGAAGATCAAGAAGTTTCGAAGGCAATTTTGAGGGGTCAAATTTTGGAGATTTCAAAATTGAAGTATGCTAGTTTGATCAGCTTAGCAAGACACATCCTTCCATCCATTCAGAAGTGTGAAAGTCAAAGATGGAATTTTTAGGGTTTCTCTAGCAAACCCTAATCAAGCTCCAGATCAAGTTTCAGGGGGAGTTGAGGCTAAGGCCTTACATAAGAAGAATAAAGAAGTCTCGACAGGTATGACTCAAGGAGGTTCAGGTATGTCTTGAAATCTGATTCCTGATTAAATTCATAATGTGTTTGTCTTTATATTATTTGTTAGTACAATCTTGATTAATGTTAGACTTATCTTATCACCCTAGTAACAATATGAATGCATGTGAATGATTGAAGACATTCATTGATTAGGGCTATATGATTTTACTAATGCATTATGGTGTTGTGTGAGGTTGATGTTGTCTGCTAACAAGATTCAGGTACATCACGAAAGACAAATCAAGTTCCACATGAAGACAAAGACTCATCCATAATCTTTGTTCTACTTACGAGGTATGTATGACTTTAATATATTGTGCTTAACCTATGAGACATGCAGGTTCTAGCTCAGGATCTCTAAATCATTGAAGAGAACAAAGAAGATATTGATTAGGTATGTTAAACAGATATACTAACCCAGGTATGTTTCCTATGAATCTTACCTTGTGTTAGTATCCCTTATATAAGTATACTTGGTATAATTAGATATGCTTATTCATAAAATTAGTAATCAAGGGATTATGCATGTTGTAATTGATGATATGCATGAGTAAAAGAAGGCTTCCCTGAAATCTTGAATACTAATGTTTATTATCTATAATCATGACTATACATTTTCAAGATTATTTAGAACTATAATGTTTTGATAGCATTTAGAATATACTAATGGGTGTATGTTTGTGTATGAGATCATGAGGATGACTCTGGAGCATGCACAGTGGTACAGAATGAATAGAAGTACAAAAGACATACAGAAGATCAAGCGGGAGGCAACCACACAAACATAAAAGATAAGTATTTGAGTTTTTATTTGAAATAATAAATGATATTTCTTGTATGAATATTTGTATTCCTAGAACATATCATGCTGAGTGCAAACATTCATAGAGCATTGAACAGTATACTACTAATATGCATATGATTGGTAAGTTGGACAAACATTCTATTGTTGCTTGTCTAGAATGAAACCTCTTTGCTGACATGCTGAGAGCTGTGCACACTCTCGATAGTATGTTCTGGTAGAGATGGAAGGCATCTAGATAGCCACTGTATGCATACAGGATATGGGAAAGTGTTGTGCCAAAGTATTGGTCAAGATAGTTGCATAACTATGTAAATGATATCTGTATGCATAATAGGTTATCATGTCAACATGATTTCATGATTATGAAGTATTACTAATCATGTACTTAATTTTGTTTTGTAGGAAAGATCATGAAGAATAATGAACACCAAACAAGTGATGGATGTTCAACAAGAATATTTACAAATCAAACAAAATATAGAAGGCTCATGGCTAGAAGATTCTCTTAGAAAGAGGAAGAGAATCATAACAAGATTTTTGCTCCAAGTGGATAGATAAGACCATTCTCTTAATGGTGTAATTAAAGAAGAAGTGTGAATCAGGTTCTGTATGGGTTCCCAGGATCGATAGTAATTGATGAGAATACATGTGAGGATTGCATCATCCTTGAACACAAGTTCTAAAGTGAGTCGTAGACAAGTGTCTCTGAGAAAGAAGAGGGATTGTATCATCCTTGAACACTTGTTCTAAAGTGAGCCGTAGACAAGTGTCTCCGAGAAAGAAGAGGGATTGTATCATCCTTGAACACTTGTTCTAAAGAGAGCCGTAGATGTATGTCTTCGAAAATGAAGTCCTTGGTGGACATGAGAGGATTGGATCATCCCTGGACTTCAGTTCGAAAGAAGAGTCGTAGACATATGTCTTCGAGAATGAAGTTCTTGGTAAACATGTGAGGGGATTGGATCATCCCTGGACTTCAGTCCGAAAGAAGAGCCATAGATGTATGTCTTCGAGAATGAAGTTCTTGGTGAACATGTGAGGGGATTGGATCATCCCTGGACTTCAGACCGAAAGAAGATCCGTAGACATATGTCTTCGAGAATGAATTTCTTGGTGAACATGTGAGGGGATTGGATCATCCCTGGACTTCAGTCCGAAAGAAGAGCCATAGACGTATGTCTTCGTGAATGAAGTTCTTGGTGAACATGTGAGGGGATTGGATCATCCCTGGACTTCAGTCCGAAAGAAGAGCCGTAGATGTATGTCTTCGAGAATGAAGTCCTTGGTGGACGGTTGAGGATTAAGTCATCCTTGGACGTGGTCCTAAATGTACGGTGGAGGATTAAGTCATCCTTGGATGTGGTCCTAAATGTACGGTCGAGGATTAAGTCATCCTTGGACGTAGTCCTAAATGTACGGTGGAGGATTAAGTCATCCTTGGACGTAGTCCTAAATGTACGGTGGAGGATTAAGTCATCCTTGGACGTGGTCCTAAATGTACGGTTGAGGATTAAATCATCCTTGGACAGTAAATCCAGTAATTCCGAAAGGAAGGATAGTCCTAAATGAATTGAGTGGATTAAATCATCCTTGGACAGTAAATCCAGTAATTGCGAAAGGAAGGATAGTCCTAAATGAATTGAGTGGATTAAATCATCCTTGGACAGTAAATCCAGTAATTCCGAAAGGAAGGATAGTCCTAAATGAATTGAGTGGATTAAATCATCCTTGGACAATAAATCCAGTAATTCCGAAAGGAAGGATAGTCCTAAATGAATTGAGTGGATTAAATCATCCTTGGACAGTAAATCCAGTAATTCCGAAAGGAAGGATAGTCCTAAATGAATTGAGTGGATTAAATCATCCTTGGACAGTAAATCCAGTAATTCCGAAAGGAAGGATAGTCCTAAATGAATTGAGTGGATTAAATCATCCTTGGACAGTAAATCCAGTAATTCCGAAAGGAAGGATAGTCCTAAATGAATTGAGTGGATTAAATCATCCTTGGACAGTAAATCCAGTAATTCCGAAAGGAAGGATAGTCCTAAATGAATTGAGTGGATTAAATCATCCTTGGACAGTAAATCCAGTAATTCCGAAAGGAAGGAGAGTCCTAAATGAATTGAGTGGATTAAATCATCCTTGGACAGTAAATCCAGTAATTCCGAAAGGAAGGATAGTCCTAAATGAATTGAGTGGATTAAATCATCCTTGGACAGCAAATCCAGTAATTCCAAAATGAAGGATAGTTCCAAATGAATTGAATGGATTAAATCATCCTTGGACAGTAAATCCAGTAATTCGAAAGGAAGGATAGTCCTAAATGAGATTGAGTGGACTAATCATCCTGTAAATAGATTGGGATTGCCTCGTCCCTAGACATGGTGTGATGTCTTAAAGTGATAAGGACTAATCATCCTGTAAATAGATTGGGATTGCCTCGTCCCTAGACATGGTGAGATGTCTTAAAGTGATAAGGACTAATCATCCTGTAAATAGATTGGGATTGCCTCGTCCCTAGACATGGTGAGATGTCTTAAAGAGATAAGGACTAATCATGCTGTAAATAGATTGGGATTGCCTCGTCCCTAGACATGGTGAGATGTCTTAAAGTGATAAGGACTAATCATCCTGTAAATAGATTGGGATTGCCTCGTCCCTAGACATGGTGAGGTGTCTTAAAGTGATAAGGATTGATCATCCTGTAAGTTGATCTGGATTGCATCATCCATAGACATGAGAGTTGTCTTAAACCAAGAGGAACTGATCATCCCGTAAGCGGATCAGGATTGTATCATCCTTGGACCTATGTCCTAAAGTGAGAGGGATTGATCATCCCATAATTGGATCTTGTGTGTTGCAGGGTATGCTGCTATTGTGTATACTTGTATTGATGAGGATACTTGTATTGATGATATATATACTTGTATTGATGAGGATACTTGTATTGATGATGTGTATACTTGTATTGATGATGTGTATACTTGTATTGATGAGGATACTTGTATTGATGATGTGTATACTTGTATTGATGAGGATACTTATATTGATGATGTGTATACTTGTATTGATGAGGATACTTGTATTAATGATATTTATACTTGTATTGATGATGTTGTTGATCGTGATGATCTAGATGACGATGTTGTTGATCGTGATGATCTAGATGACGATGATGTTGATCGTGATGATCTAGATGATGATGCTACTGATCGTGATGATCTAGATGACGATGCTGCTGATCGTGATGATATAGATGATGATGCTGCTGATCGTGATGATATAGATGACGATGCTGCTGATCGTGATGATATAGATGATGATGCTGCTGATCGTGATGATATAGATGACGATGCTGATGATCGTGTGATGACGATGCTGATGATTGTGTGATGACGATGCTGATGATCGTGTGATGACGATGCTGATGATTGTGTGATGACGATGCTGATGATCGTGTGATGACGATGCTGATGATCATGAGATGATGATGCTGATGATCGTGAGGATCCAGATGTTGATGTTGCTGTAGTTGTTCGAGTGCTGCAGCAGATAAAGACTCAGTACTAAAGATGTTGATGTTCCAGTATTGAAGATGTTCCAGTAACTGCTTGAGTTACTGATGATGTTGAGAAAGCTTCCAATGACTTATAGATGTATCATGTATGATGTTGATGACTCCTTGCTCGTGCAGATGCTGTTATACTATCCTTCTCGTTAAGGGGGAGTGTTGAGATATTGTAACTTCAAAGAATATTATATTTGTACTTTATTATTCCAGAGATGTTTCATTCCTCCGTGAAGATCTTATTGTATATCCGGAGATGTTTATTCCTCCGTCGGAATGTGGTAACTCGGTTTATTAGACTTCCCTAGTGGGGGTCGGCCCTGTATGTGTCATGTGGGTCAAAGGGTTATTAGACCACCCTAGAGGGGTCGGCCCAGTCAGTTGTAGTTGGGTATTTAACCCATTGGTTAAATACGACCCTACGTGTACTTGTGTAAAAGATATGTCAGAGTAGTGTATAAATAGAGGAGGTGTGTTCCTCATTTGACACACTCACTCACTTGAGGATAGCGCACTTGTGGAGGAGAGGTCTGCTATTGTGGAGGAGGAGATCATGTCTCAGGGTTTCATCTTTGTATATTGCTGGTCATCTATATTGAGGAAGCTTTGCTGGGTTTTCTACCCCATGAGGGTTTCCCAGGATAAATCTCTATCTCTTGTGTTTATGTTGTGCTTGTTGTTTCTTCAGTGATCCTGTATATGCTATTATTGTGAAATGAAATGTAATGCTGCTATTTTATGTCTTAGCATATTAAATCTTAACATTATACTCCCCCACCACTCCGCAACACTGGGGGCAGAGGCCCACAAACCTATACCACTAGACCCACAACCCGCACCCCCCCAGCGACTCCAAAACTAGTGAAGAATCCCCCAACCACTCGTGCTCTCCCCAAGTTCTCTTTATGCGACAACATAGGCCATGCCACCCATCAATGTCCACAATTACCAGCACTTCAAGAACACATGAATATGTTGGATGACGACGCTAACATCCCAGTGGTCAAACTTGAACTGACTCCTCAGCCTCGCGATAAATCGTTGCGTACCAATCACCCCTGTGCGATATGCGACATTTACAGCCATTACTCACATCACTGCCCTGATCTCCCAGATTATAGAGCATCTCTATACGAACTAAATAATGTCAACCTAGAGGCATCCCCTCCTCTTATTGAGGAAATTCATCCCCCACCATCTTCCTCCTCGGAAGATATTAACACAATTTACATGGTTTCCAATGGAGACCCCTCTGTCCGATTGACCCCTTCCACTGATCCTTTGACACACATGTTCAATCTTTTCAAATCAATGAGGAAACCACATGTCCACAACATGGGGGCAAGCCCAAAACCTTACCTACTCATCATCATCGTCATTCTCATCGGAGATACTGGGGGCATCCACCCTACAAGGGGAATCCCCCATCATCATATCATCACTTTAGTATGCCACCACGGCCGACAGCTTCATGATACACCCCCCCACCAGCAGTTTCTCAATGCCCTATTGATCCCTCTCTGAGACAACATCTGCACCACATTGACACCTCTAAGTTAGGGGGTATAATAGATTACCTCGACCCTGGGATAGGGGGCATGATCAATCATTTTGAACCTTCCCTGTCACATCTATCTCAGTATTTCAATGATCCCATTGTTCGAACCAACACATATGTGATCCACAATCATAAACCCCATGCACATACCATGGGGGCAGGTCATTAACCCTACTCACTTTTTCACATGCGTGATCTCAACCATTTTTGAGGTCACATATCACTTGTATATTTGATTTGATTTGATACACCTAGTATTCTTCCCTCGCGGGTCATCAATTCTCCCCACCACTGCATCCTTGGCTTGGTGAGCTCACTTTTATTTGTAGCCATTTTTTAACCTAGTTATTTCCTTTGACCATTCCAGAGTCCTTATGACTTCCATTTTTTGCACCATTTGCACCGCCGGATTCATATTTCCGTGCCCGTGATGATCCTTGAGATCATTTCTCGCTCTCACCAAAAAAATTCGGGCATTTTTCCATGCCCCACGCCACCTCGATTTGCATGCCACATCGGTTGTTGTTAGTTTACTGGCGATTTTTATACCATCGGATTCAGTTTTTCGAACTTGTGATGATGCTTGAGATCATTTCTTGCTCTCACCACCAGATTTTTCGGGCATTTTTTCACATGCCCCTCGTCGCCTCGGTCCACATCGACCGTTGTCCATTTTTTATGTTCTTTATATCACCGGATTTAGTTTTCCGCGCTCATGATGATGCTTGAGATCACTTCTCGCTCTCACAAGAAACCCTTTTTGACATTGTGTCCCTACACATTGTTATCTCGATTTGCGAGCCACATCGACTGCTGTCGAGTTTTACAATTTTGTGCATCACAACTTATACATGAGCCATCCACTCCATCCATACCCCAATTATGGCATTGTTTTGCTATCATTCATCAACCCACAAGGAGACCTCATCAAGTGTTCCCCCCTACAACTATTCTTGGTTCCCATACTTGTCCCTTGATCGAACACTTCCTCCTTGCCTCACCATTACTTTTGTTCGGTATAATTTTATCTCTTTTTCAGGCTGATCAATTCCTTTACGAAAAAGACACTTAGGGAGTTTCTGTTAAGCTCTTTTCTGACTCCTAAAAAATGAAACGATCGCCGAGCAATCTTGCTTCCTTTCATGCTCGTTAGATGTATTTGAAAGGGCATCTACCTAGTATAAGTTTACCCCTTTTCTGGACCTTGTAGACTAATTATGAAAAATGAATACTCTAGTCACATCGGCTAGAAGAGTTCTCCATCTGCATTATTTTACACTTTTTTGGGCCTTGGAGACTAACACAGGGAAAAAGAACACCCTTAGAGTCCACTTACTTCTTTCAGACTCCCTAAAACTGAAAGCAACCACGAGCAATCACCGTCATGGGCTCATATAAATTCACATAACGGTACTTCTCCACCAGTTCAGATTCTTCTTATCGCTTTTAGACTCCTTAAAATTGAAATCACTCATGAACATGAACAGTCCTAGGCTTGCACAAATCCATAGGACAGTACCATTTTATGAGTACACTTTTATCCCTTCTTTGAGCTCCTTAAACCATGAAGAAGGCCCCAACGGTGCCTCTAGGTGCCACAACATATCATGTCTACTCACACTACCATGGCAGCTTCCCCAATTTGGTCGCCTTTGTTCAGAGTATTCTGCGATATACCACCTTGAGAGTTTCCCGGAACCATACATCAGTTTTCCCTCTTAAGGATCTCCCATTGTAGTACATACCCCTGATCCCTTAAGCTATGATCCCCATACCTAAAGTTAGTTTCATAAGCTCCCAGGTCATCCATGCCATCATACTCTGAACAAAGGAAGTCTGAGTCCCACCCACTTTGCGACCCGAGTTATACCCCATCCCCACAGGATGTTAGTCCCACTATCAATACTATCACCTTTTGGTTTTACACCTTGCGCTCCTATGAGGGAAACATCATTGCCTTGTTAGTTGCAAGGTCTCCCTCTGTCGAAACCAACCAATCTATTCCAGAGGATAGACCCAAAGGTCCTTGTGCCTTGGACTCATCACCATCAGTGGTGAGTGCCTACGAATCATTTTGAAAGGATTCCTTGGTGCCTCTCCAAATTATTGTTTCTCACATGCTCGACGTCAACACATTGATCGCATCATTGAGACTCGTATAGGGTATTAGTCCTTTCAGTTATTTGACAAAGACCCCGGATATCACCTGACTCTACCACATTTTTTGAGTCCATCTAAGGAAACAACAGTTAAAGATTCTTGTATATATCTGGGCTACACATGGCGACAGTATTCCAAAGCACCCCAGATATATGCTTCCTTGAAACAATAGTTGTTGGACACCTTCAAATCCAGCATATTATCCATCTTCCTGGTACCACAATCAGAGAGATAGAGATTTTTTCTAGTGTATCAGTTCTTCAGATCAATCATGGTATGACCATGAGTATGTCCTAGCTTTGTGTCCCCTCTGGACCATTATGATGTACACCGCAATTCTACATGTATTGTTCAGGTCCCCTTTTTTGGGCCTCATTATTTTTATATCTTGACACGAGCATGGGTATGCCCGCCTCGCCCATTATTAGAGATTACTCCTCATTTATTTTGAGGCTATGTATTAAAAGGGAATAAAAATATTCAAAATATTCAAAAAAGAGGGAAAAAGAGACCTAAACCATTTTAGCAATATCATTGGTTTCCTCAAACCATGGTTGTATTTCCCATCACCAAAAACTATAAAAAGGTGATAGGGGCTCCTCACTATTCATCCTCATTCATCCTATCCTTATGCTACCAATTTCTTCCCTGAGATCTCAAGCCTCCATTTGAGCTTAGATCCATCCTTGGGAATCCATTTTGACCTATATTTCCACTTGCATTTGGAGAAGAGAAAGATCATTGGGGCATTGGAGCGCCTCACCTTACAGCTGCTCAACCTCCGACATCCTCACCTTTGAGGTAATAAAAAAACATTCAAATTTTTATTTATTTATTTCATAGATCTCATTGTTTGTTGTTCTTATTCTAGTTTTTATTTCATTGTACCTCATAGATTAAAATATTAAATATGTTTAGTATTTGCTTTTACTTTGAGACTGTTATTGCAAGTTAATAGGTTCTCTTTAGCACATGCTTGGTTGAAAAACCAAGCAACATGCCCGACGGAGGATTTTGCAAATTTGACCCCAATGTGAAAAAATTGCACACTCCCTCACTGAGCAAAACCCTAGTTTCCAAGATGGACCTACAAGGTGACACTCGGCCCATGGGATCGGAGGAGAGGGGCACCCCTAGCACTATCCGGACGTCCTGAATCCAATGTAGTCAACGGTTCGTCGATCCGAGCCACGATTGTCATTCTATGGCTCGTTTTACACCCCTAGGTCCTGAGAAGGTTGAAGCTGTAAAGCAACAACTCTCTAGTATTCAACCTGAATTTATTTTGTTTATGTCGAACATAAAGAAGCTCTCCGTTCATGAGCTGGAACATATCCATCTTAACAATATTTATACAACATTTGTTTTACGAGAAACAGACCTTAGAACTTCTCGTAGCAATGACAATGAATCCTTCATTTTGCATTTGTTAGCAGAAGAAGATCAATTTTAGACAAAACAATGTAGTTATTACATGTGGAGGCAGCGATTTCCCATGGAAAATGAGTGTAGGATTGAGAAGAGGAAAGATGTTGGGAAATGGGATATTACATTAGCTTTTCCGATGGGTGAGCGACTTACAGAAGGAAATATGGCGGCTGTAGGTATCTATGCTTTTCTTTCGACAAAAATTGTAACGGGATTTCCATTTATAATACAGGCAGATTTTTTACTGGTTTCGTCAAGAGAAAGTATCATTTTCAATAACAAGTGGAACCAGGGAATCCTTCATTGTTTTCCATTAGCCTTTTGTTCAGCATTTTGTGCTCTGATAAGTAGTAATTCACCTCTATCATAGAAAACGTGGGTTGATAGGTACCTTCCCTTTCATATTCCTCATTATCCACAGCTAAGACAAGTTATAGATGCCATTCAAACCCAATTGAAAGCTGAGGAAGTGGTTTTATGTGACGTCAACTTTGGGAATAAACGTTTATGTAAACCAACAGAAGCTTGGATAATACTCCCTTCTTTTAAACGCATTCTGGAGAAAGAAAGAGGACAAGTTCATCAAAGCGACTTCATTCATCTATATTCTCATAATGTACACATAGTCCATCCTCATCTTGATAAACAACAATTTTATAATAGTTTGAATTCTTTGGGCGTGGTTGTATTCGGTTGTCTGATTGGTTGACAAGCTTGCTTGAAAAATCTGTATGTTGAACTTCTTTGTTTTATTGCTGAAAATTGGAAGGGATTTTCAAGTCACCTGCAAAATGCTCCTTTGTTGAAATATGTAAGTTCTTCCAACAACATAGATTTGGCTAGTGTATCAAATGTTGTCGTCCACACCATAATTTATCTCTCGTCAAAGGAGTCGCACATATTGTGGTTGACCAAATGGTCTGGGGAGCTTGGAAGTGCTGCCAAATATTATTCCATGCTTGAATCTACCTAGAAGGAAATTATAAATTTAGATCCTCGAGAATGACCGAATATACCCAGAAGGCAATTATAAATTTAGATCATCGAGAATGCCCGAATCTACCCAGAAGGAAATTATAAATTTAGATCCTCGAGAAGGTGAGAAATTGTATGAGTGGTTGAATCGGTATCCTAAAATTACAGAGCTTTCTATCTCAAAGTTTGTTGAGCGACTCCTGGATGTTGTATCAGACTCAACAGACAATAAACTTGTTATCACCACTGCACATTTTTTGCACCATCTGCAAATAACTACGTCTGGCCCGAAGAGATTACTAGTCTTTGCAAGAATATTCCCCTAGTAGATGAAGGTGGAAAAATCATTAGGGTACAAGGTTGTTTGAAGTTTATCTATCCTGCATCCACGAGTAATTGGGCCAAGGTGTCCCTGAATGGCCCCGTGGTTCCCGACTAGAATGCCCGTAGCTCCTGAACCTTGGCTCAGTTCGTGAATCTGTCGATTCTGGTGGGTTAGGGATACCGGGATTCAGCTAGGGGACCCCCTACAATGTCCCTCGAAGACCCGGAAGCGGTTCCAATGGGACATCTCCGGAGCTAGGGCTTTGCTCAGTGAGGGCCATTCCAAATTCGCTCAAGGGGGGAATTTCTCGTCCAGAGGCCCCCGGGTGTGCATGGCCACCGTAGACAGGTCCACAATGGCCACGTGGACCTGTGGGAGGCAACGAAATCCAAGTCCACTTGCCCATTTGGGTTCCGTGGCCCCGGAGAAAATCCTCCAACTGTCCCTAAATGACCTTGGGGTGCTTGACTAGAATGCCCGTAGCACCGAAGTTGTAGCTCGGTTCGTGTATCCGTCGATTTCGGTGGGTCTGGGACATCGGTTTTCAGCTAGGGGACCCCCCACAACGTCCCCCGAAGTCCCGGAAGTGGTGCCAATGGGCCATCTTCAAAGCTAGGGTTTTTGCACCCCTTCAAGGACACTTGAAGGATTTTCTCCAGTGGACCGGGCCATGCATGGACACCTATCCACAGTGGCCACGCATGGCCCTGCAACCCACACAAATCAACATTTCAATTTTTGGGTTCATTTTTTGGTGACCGTTTTCCATCCTTGCATCGCGTTTTTCGGCCTCACAGTCGCGCGGTCCATCGTGGCTTTTAGCCTTTTTTTTGCGCGATCCCCGGCAGCTTTTCCCTTGTTTTCCACGCTGCACCCCATGACTTTTTCCCATATCGCAATGCTACACCCCGCAACTTTCCCCCATATCGTCACGTTGCACCCCGCGGTTTTTTCCTGTATTGCCACACGACAACCCGCGGCTTTTCCCCATATCGCCACGCTGCACCCCGTGGCTTTTTCCTGTATCACCGCGCTGCACCCCGCGACTTTCAGCCTGACAGACGCGATATCACATTTTTTCGTCTAGCCATTTTTTCTGCGTTTTTGCTCATTTGGCCAATTTTTCCAGCCTCATTTTCTACAATTTTTTGATAGCATAAGTGTTTTATTATTGCAGCATTATTAATTTATATTCTGTTAATTGCTTTATTACATCTTTAAAAAAAAATTAAGTTAAGTGAAAGAAAGATTATTTAGCATTTTCCAGATTATAGGTTTCATTTTTTGCAAGGTTAGAATCATAATTCTGAATTGTTCAATATTTTTCCCAAGCAAAGCATTAGAAATCCATTTATTTCTTTTACTTTTATGTTATTTGCTTTTCCTTGAAATTTTTCTTTCAAACAATTTTCGAAGAATCCATATTTTTTGAAACAATTTTCTTTAAAGCATTTACATTTTAAAACGTCTTTTACTTTTTGCAAATTGAAAGCGTCATTTTAATTTGTGATTAATCACCCAAGCGAGGCAAATTCTTTTGGTACACAACCACACCAGCACACAATTTGTCACAATTTAATTAAGTGAGCCTTAAAATCTTCCTAACTCAACCAACATTCTAACCCCACTAGGGGAACAGTAAAAGAATATTGTAGCTAGGTAGGATTGAGGGGATAGGTTTTCCAATAACACCCCTCAATCATTTACATCTGAGATATAGTGTTTGACAATAGGGTACCGAAAATCCCCTAGTATTTATTGACACGGTTTTAAACCAATCTGTCGGAAAGGCCTCTCCCTTAGGAGGGTCAAAGTAGCAAGACTGGTTCCAGAGGCCTGAGTGGAATACCGCAATCCATTCATTCACCGAAGTACACCAACTCAATGTTCTCATTGTACCGCCCTTATGGGAGTACAGTGGTGATAGAACATGAAGCTGCGGATTCACCTTTCTGGACGTGTCATGAACAGGGTATCTTAGTGACCTATCTTCTAGGATTGTCTACCTGTTGTCCCTCTCGGTAGGGGGATATCTAGCATTTGGTTCTACAATTCATATTGTCTAACTTGGATTTCATCACATTGTAGAGGATACATCTTGTTGAATCATAATACCATTGTACTTAGGTGTTTTCATGTTCCACTACCTCCCCTTGGTCTAGTGAGTACACCACTTTTATTTTCTAGAAGCCGTTTGCATGTTGGTATTTTGACCACATTATTTGCTTACTCCACTTACTATAGCATAGCTATTATAGTAAGTGTTTTGAGGATGGTTGTTGGCCTGAGAGCCATTGTTTTTTCACACTCCCCTCCTGCACGCATAGTTGCATTAGGGTTTTTGAGTTTTTCTCTCACCACCATCCATTAGTCTTACTAGCCGACTGTCACCATAGAGTACTCGAGACAATCTCGACTTTTTCAGGGTGAATCCCCTCAGTACGGTTCACTTGAGTCTACTCATCACAGACGTAGGGTATTGTCTCTTGACTCCACACGTCATCGACATAGAGCCCTGTCATCCCGCGATTCTAACGCACCTCATTTCACATCTAACTCTGAGGCCGAATCCGAACATCCTATATACACATCACCAACTAGCCCCATGGTTGGCTCGCATTTTGACTCTTTTTTCACAGGGACTCTTGGTGCATCATCAACAACCCCCACCACCACAATGGAAACCACGGTAGCAAAAACTACCACAACACCCTCAGGTATGCCTAATATGGGACCCACACCTACCTTAGGCATGCCCAATATGGGACCTACACCTACCATCCCTGCCACAACTCAGATCCACGTAATTACTAGAACCACTCCAAACCCAGTTGTAACTCATGTTGCACTTGAGGGCGCTGGCCCCTCTCACACATCTTTAGGTGGAGGGCACATCCCTTTTACAACTAATATCCCCCTTGGGGGCAGTGGCCCAATTCATAATGCTACCATTAGCACTTATGCCCCAGCAACCATGTCACACCCCTCTCCCAGTCTGCCATTTATGGATAGTCTAAACTTACCAGACTTGTAAAGGTTAACAAATGACCCAATTAGGCATGACCCTACTTGGCCCCCCATGCGCACAAAACTCCCGTCAGACATCCCAAAGTTTGAAGGGAAGGCTGGGGAAGATCCCCAAAACCATATCATGTCATTTCACCTATGGTGGTCCTCAAACTCCATAGTTGATGACTCCATTCGTTTGTGGCTGCTGCAACGAAATTTTACAGGCTCAACCACCAAATGGTATATTGAGCAACAACATGGGATGCATCCCACCTTTATATCCCTTGCCTCCACTTTCCTACAGTTCTTTCAACTACCCATCCACTATGACGCAGGAATTGAAATCCTTTTGTCTTGTAGACAGAACACCGCTACCCACATCACAGACCACATCCACGAGTGGCACAAACGACGTAGTCTATGCAAGATTAAGCTAGACGATCGGATTTTCCTGGATTGGTTCCTCAAATCTCTCCTTCCACTCATTGCTAAATATGTAGCTTCTGAACGACCCCAGTCGGAAGAAGAAGCCATCCTCAAAGCTCAGCAATTTGATATGATCTATGCCCAGTGTGGCTACTTGTATACCATTTTACCCGACACTCCCCACGATGATTCCTCCCGGACTGACGCGTTGGGAGAATCACACGCTGCCGAAGGCATCATTGCACAATTTGCGTCCCACAGCCAACCCTTTTCCATTATGTGCAATAATACCGGCTCTGATCTTTCGTTGGACACATCTCACTTTGGAGCTACAACTTCGTATGCTCTCATGACCCACCCCCACCACAATCATGGACCCTCATGTCCACCACAGTGTTATGGTCACACACCTTCAGCCTATCCACCTCCGGTTGCACCCCCTACGTATTACCATCAGCAGGCCACACATGCTCCTGTTCACTCACAAGCCCTAACGACTTATTACCCACCACAAGCAGCGCTTGCTGCACCACAACCTCCAGTCGCTCAGAATTATCCTCCAAACAACAACAATGCTTCCCTCGCCAACCAAAACCATGATCGACCACTGAAATAGGGTAAGAACCCCAATTTACGAACAAACCACCCATGTTCCATATGCGGGGTATACAACCATTACACACACACTTGCCCCCATTTGGAGTGAGCGTGCCAACTATGGACTGATTACGCCCAACGCCAAGGGTACGCGGCACAACCAGCGCCACCTCCTCAACCACAACCCATGGTGCCGTAGAATCCTTTTCCCACACAAGGAGTGACGAACTGTCATCCGTTGGATCCTCCTCAAGGAGCCACAATAGCACAACAACAAATCACATACTCTGCACACACAAACCAACCGATGGATTTAGGAACTCATCATCTCCTTATGATGTCATCGACTGACATGAATCTTCAAATGCGTCGAAACCAATACGGCCCCGTTGCACCTGAAAATGTTCTCCCTATGATTGAACAACCAGTTCAGAGCGCACCCACATCATTCGTCTCCACAATCGGACCTGGGATATACATGGATATTCCAATGAATTCCACATTCCAATCTATCCCACCCCCTTTGTAGATAACTGAAATATCTGACTTGTGCACCCTTTTGCACAACACACAACAACCTACTCAACAGCCCCCATTAATTCCACAACCACCCACAGTTCCTAGTCATATCGAAGCAACACCAATTCACACTATCCCATTTTTATTTCCCCCTTCAGGAGCCATCAACTCACTAGTAATGGCCACGCTCAATCTCCCAGGGTTAACTTTAGGATTACCTGTGTGGTACTTTCCTGCCACAACTCCTCCCCCAACACTGAATGTCATTTTACAACCGGTGCAACCCATCAATACCTCCAACCGTCCACCCCCCGGTGTCGCGAACTTCCAAAACCGACCACCCCCAATAGTGGCCACTGCATTTATATCACCGGATTTAGTTTTCTGCGCTTGTGATGATGCCTAAGATCACTTCTCTCTCTCACCAGAAACCCTTTTTGACATTGCGTCCCTACACCTTGTTACCTCGATTTGCGAGCCACATCGATCGTTGTCGAGTTTTACAATTTTGTGCATCACAACTTATACATGAGCCATCCACTCCATCCATACCCCAATTATGGCATTGTTTTGCTATCATTCATCAACCCACAAGGAGACCTCATCAAGTGTTCCCCCCTACCACTATTCTTGGTTCCCATACTTGTCCCTTGATCGAACACTTCCTCCTTGCCTCACCATTACTTTTGTTCAATATAATTTTATCTCTTTTTCAGGCTGATCAATTCCTTTACGAAAAAGGTACTTAGGGAGTTTCTGTTAAGCTCTTTTCTGACTCCTAAAAAATGAAAAGATCGCCGAGCAATCTTGCTTCCTTTCATGCTCGTTAAATGTATTTGAAAGGGTGTCTACCTGGTATAAGTTTACCCCTTTTCCGGACCTTGTAGACTAATTATGAAAAATGAATACTCTAGTCACATCGGCTAGAAGAGTTCTCCATCTGCATTAGTTTACACTTTTTCGGGCCTTGGAGACTAACACACGAAAAAGAACACCCTTAGAGTCTACTTATTGCTTTCAAACTCCCTAAAACTTAAAGCAACCATGAGCAATCACTGTCATGGGCTCATATAAATTCACACAATGGTACTTCTCCACCAGTTCAGAGTCTTCTTATCGCTTTCAGACTCCTTAAAAATTGAAATCACTCACGAGCATGAACAATCCTGGGCTCGCACAAATCCACAGGACAGTACCATTTTATGAGTACACTTTTATCCCTTCTTTGAGCTCCTTAAACCATGAAGAAGGCCCCAACAGTGCCTCTAGGCGCCACAACAGATCATGTCTAGTCACACTACCATCGCAACTTCCCCAATTTGGTCACCTTTGTTCAGAGTATTCTGTGATATACCACCTTGAGAGTTTCCCGACACCATACATCAGTTTTCCCTCTTCTGCCTCTCCCATTCCAGTACATACCCCTGATCCCTTAAGCTATGATCCCCATACCTAAAGTTAGTTTCATAAGCTCCCAGGTCATCCATGCCATCATACTCTGAACAAAGGAAGTCTGAGTCCTACCCACTCTGCAACCCCAGTTATACCCCATCCCCACAAGATGTCAGTCCCACTATCAATACTATCACCTTTTGGTTGTACACCTCACACTCCTATTAAGGAAACATCATTTCCTTAATAGTTGCAAGGTCTCCCTCTGTCGACACCAACAAATCTATTCCAGAGGATAGACCTAGAGGTCCCTCTGCCTTGGACTCATCACCATCAGTGGTGAGTGCCTATTAATAATTTTGAAAGGAGTCCTCCGTGCCTCTCCAAATGGTTGTTTCTCACATGCTTGACGTCAACACCTTGATCGCATCATTGAGACTCATATAGGGTATTAGTCCTTTCAGTTATTTGACGAAGACCCCGGATATCACCTGACTCTACCACATTTTTTGAGTCCATATAAGGAAACAACAGTTAAAGATTCCTGTAGATATCCGGGCTACACATGGCGATAGTATTCCAAAGCACCCTAGATATATGCTTCCTTGAAACAACAATTGTTGGACACCTTCAGATCCAGCATATTATCCATCTTCCTGGTACCACAATCAGAGAGATAGAGATTTTTTCTAGTGTATCAGTTCTTCAGATCGTCATGGTATGACCATGAGTATGTCCCATCTTTTTGTCCCCTCTGGACCATTATGATGTACACCGCAGTTCTACATGTATTGTTCAGGTCCCCTTTTTTGGGCCTCATTATTTTTATATCTTGACACGAGCATGGGTATGCCAACCTCGCCCATTATCAGAGATTACTCCTCATTCATTTTGAGGCTATGTATTTTTTAGTTTCTGCAGTTTGCATTGACCTGGTGTTCCAATCTCCAATCGATCTCTTCTCCCCTCCAAACCATGGGGAAAAGACAAAAGAACTATGACGTCTATCGGCCATACGATGAGCTCCTGCCCTCACACATTAGGGGGCAATCTGTTAACACCCAAAAAGTGCTCACTAGCTCATTTCCCTATTCACATGACCCATTTGTCTACTTTTCCCACCATTTGAGCCTCGAAAACCTTCAAAAGGTCACCAAAAAGACCATAATACACCTTTTCCCCCTCAAAATATGTATTTTTCCTCAAAAGATACAAAAAACCCTAAAAAAGGGTCCAAAATTCCCAAAATATTAAAAGGGAATAAAAATATTCAAAATATTCAAAAAAGAGAAAAAAGAGGGAAAAAGAGACCTAAACCATTTTAGCAATACCATTCGTTTCCTCAAACCATGGTTGTATTTCCCATCACCAAAAACTATAAAAAGGTGATAGGGGCTCCTCACTATTCATCCTCATTCATCCTATCCTTATGCTGCCAATTTCTTCCCTGAGATCTCAAGCCTCCATTTGATCTTAGATCCATCCTTGGAAATCCCTTTTGGCCTATATTCTCACTTGCATTTGGAGAAGAGAAAGATCATTGGAGCACCTCACCTTGCAGCTGCTCAACCTCCAACATCCTCACCTTTGAGATAATACAAAAACATTCAAATTTTTATTTATTTATTTCATAGATCTCATTGTTTGTTGTTCTTAATCTAGTTTTTATTTCATTGTACCTCATAGATAAAAATATTAAATCTGTTTAGTCTTTGCTTTTACTTTGAGACTGCTATTACAAGTTAATAGGTTCTCTTTAGCACATGCTTGGTTGAAAAAAAAAGCAACATGCCCGACGGAGGATTTTGCAAATTTGACCCCAATGTGCAAAAATTGCACACTCCCTCACTGAGCAAAAGCATAGTTTCCAGGATGGACCTACAAGGTGACACTAGGGCCATGGGATCGGAGGAGAGGGGCACCCCTAGCAGTATCCGGACATCCTGAATCCAACGTAGTCAACGGTTCGTCGATCCGAGCCACGGTTGTCATTCTATGGCTTGTTTTATACCCCTATGTCCTGAGAAGGTTGAAGCTGTAAAGCAACAGCTCTCTAGTATTCATCCTGAAGCTATTTTGTTTATGTCTAAGATAAAGAAGCTCTCAGTTCATGAGCTGGAACATATCCATCTTAACAGGATTTATACAATCTTTTTTTTACGAGAAACTGACCTTAGAACTTCTCGTAGCAATGACAATGAATCCTTCATTTTGCATTTGTTAGTAGAAGAAGATCAATTTTCGACGAAACAATGTAGTTATTACATGTGGAGGCAGCGATTTCCCATGGAAAATGAGTGTAGGGTTGAACAGAGGAAAGATGTTGGGAAATGGGCTATTACATTAGCTTTTCCGATGGGCAAGCGGCTTATAGAAGGAAATATGGCGGTTGTAGGTATCTATGCTTTTCTTCTGACAAAAATTGTAACAGGATTTCCATTTATAATACAGGTAGATTTTTCACTGGTTTCATCAAGAGAAAGTATCATTTTCAATAATAAGTGGAACCAGGGAATCCTTCATTGTGTTCCATTAGCCTTTTGTTCAGCATTTTGTGCTCTGATAAGTGGTAATTCACCTCTATCATCGAAAACTTGGGTCTATAGGTACCTTCCCTTTCATATTCCTCGTTATCCACAGCTAACACAAGTTATAGATGCCATTCAGACCCAATTGAAAGCTGAGGAAGTGGTTTTATGTGACGTCAGCTTTGGGAATAAACGTTTATGTAAACCAACAGAAGCTCAGATAATACTCCCTACTTTTAAACGCATTCTGGAGAAAGAAAGAGGACAAGTTCATCAAAGCGTCTTCGTTCATCTATATTCTCGTAATGTACACATAGTCCATCCTTATCTTGATAAACAATAGTTTTATAATAGCTTGAATTCTTTGGGCGTGGTTGTATTCGATTGTCTGATTGGTTGACAAGCTTGCCTGAAAATTTGTACGTTGAACTTCTTTGTTTTATTGCTGAAAATTGGAAGGGATTTTCAAGTCACCTGCAAAACGCTCCTTTGTTGAAATATGTAAGTTCTTCCAGCAACATAGATTTGGCTAGTATATCAAATGCTGCCGTCCACACCAAAATTTATCTCTCGTCAAAGGAGTCGCACATATTGTGGCTAACCAAATGGTCTGGGGAGCTTGGAAGTGCTGCCAAATATTATTCCATGCTTGAATCTACCTAGAAGGCAATTATAAATTTAGATCCTCGAGAATGCCCGAATCTACCTAGAAGGAAATTATAAATTTAGATCCTCGAGAAGGTGAGAAACTGTATGAGCGGTTGAATCAGTATCCTAAAAGTACAGAGCTTTCTATCTCAAATTTTGTTGAGCGAGTCTTGGATGTAGTATCAGACTCAACAGACAGTAAACTTGTTATCACCACTGCACATTTTTTGCACCATATGCAAATAACTACGTCTGGCCCGAAGAGATTACCTGTCTTTGCGAGAATATTCGCCTAGTAGATGAAGGTGGCAAAATAATTAGGGTACAAGGCTCTCTGAAGTTTCTCTAGCCTGCATCCACGAGTAATTGGGCCAAGTTGATTGGGCCAAGGTGTCCCTGATTGGGCCAAGGTGTCCCTGAATGGACCCGGGGTTCTCGACTAGAATTCCCGTAGCACCCGAACCGTGGCTCGGTTCACGAACCTGTCGATTCTGGTGGGTCTGGGACGCCGGGTTTCAGCTAGGGGACCCCCCACAGTGTCCCTAAAAGACCTGGAAGCGGTGCTAATGGGCCATCTTCGGAGCTAGGATTTTGCTCAGTGAGTGCCATTCCAAATTCGCTCAAGGGGGTAATTTCTCATCCGGAGGCCCCCGGGCATGCATGGCCACTGTGGAAAGGTCCACAATGGCCAAGTGGACCTATGGGAGGCAATGAAATCCAAGTCCGCTCACCCATTTGGGTTCCGTGGCCCCGGAGCAAATCCTCCAATTGTCCTTGAATGGCCTCGGGGTGCCCGACTATAATGCCCATAGAACCAGAACCGTGGCTCAGTTTGTGAATCCGTCAATTCCAGTGGGTCTGGGACACCATGTTTCATCTAGGGGACCCCCCACAACATCCCTCAAAGTCCTGAAAGTGGTGCCAATGGGCCATCTCTGGAGCTAGGGTTTTTGCACCCCTTCAGGGACACTTGGAGGATTTTCTCCAGGGCCACAAAACCCAAACCAGCGAGCATACTTGGATTCCGTCACCTCGCACATGTCCACATGGCCCGTGTGGACCTGTCCATGGTGTCCACGCATTCCTGGGGGCCTCCGAATGAGAAATGGCCCCATTGAGCGAATTTGGAATGGCCCTCACTGAGCAAAAAACCTAGCTCCAGAGATGGCCCATTGGCACCGCTTCCGAGTTTTTGAGGGATGCTGTGGGGGGGGCCCTAGCTGAAACCTAGCATCTCAGATCCACAGGAATCGACGGATTCACGAACCGAGCCACAGTTCAGGCGCTACGGGAATTCTAGTAGGGCACCCTTGGGCCATTCAGGGACACTTGGAGGACTTGCTCCGGGGCCACGGAACCCAAACCGGCAAGCAGACTTGGATTCCATCACCTCCCACAAGTCCACGTGGCCATTGTAGACCTATCCACGGTGGCCACGCACGCCCAGGGGCCTCCGGACGAGAAATAGCCCCCTTGAGCAAATTTGGAATGGCCCTCACTGAGTAAAAACCCTAGCTCCGGAGATGGCCCGTTAGCACAGCTTCCGGGTCTTCGAGGGACGCTGTGGTGGGTCCCCTAGCTAAAACCCATCATCCAAGACCCACTGAAATCGATGGATTCATGAATCGAGCTACGGTTCAGGTGCTACAGGCATTCTAGTCGGGCACCCCGAGGCCATTCAGGGACACTTGGAGGATTTGCTCCAGGGCCATGGAACCCAAACCGGTGAGCGAAATTGAATTCCATCACCTCCCACAGGTCCATTTTTCCATTGTAGACCTGTACACGGTGGCCATGCACGCACGGGGACATTTGGAGGAGAAATGGCCCCCTTGAGCGAATTTGGAATGGTCCTCACTGAGCAAAACTCTAGATCCAGAGATGGCCCATTAGCATCGCTTCCAGGTATTCGAGGGACGCTGTGGGGGCTCCCCTAGCTGAAACACGATGTCCCAGACCCACCAGAATCGACGGATTCACGAACTGAGCCATGGTTTGGGTGCTACGTTCATTCTAGTCGGGCACCTCGGGGTCATTCGGGGACACTTGGAGGATTTGCTCCGAGGCCACGGAACCCAAACCGGTGAGTGGAATTGGATTCCGTCACCTCCCACAGGTCAACATGGCCATTTTGGACTTGTCCACGGTGGCCACACACGCTCGGCGGCCTCCAGACGAGAAATGCCCCCCTTGAGCGAATTTGGAATGACCCTCACTGAGCAAAACCCTAGCTCCGGAGATGGCCCATTGGCACCGTTTCTGGGTCTTCGAGGGATGCTGTGGGGGGTCCCCTAGCTGAAACTCGACGTCTTGGACCCACCAAAATTGATGGATTTGCGAACCGACCCACGGTTCGGGTGCTACGGGCATTCTATTCGGGCACCCCGGGGCTATTCAGGGACACTTGGAGGATTTGCTCCGGGGCCACGGAACCCAAACCAGCAAGCAGACTTGGATTCCATCACCTCCCACAAGTCCACATGGCCATTGTGGACTTGTCCACGGCGGCCACGCACGCCTGGGGGCCTCCGGATGAGAAATTCCCCCCTTAAGCGAATTTGCAATGGCCCTCACTGAGCAAAACCCTAGCTCCGGAGATGGCCCATTGGCACCGCTTCTGGGTCTTCAAGGGACACTGTGGAGGGTCCCCTAGCTAAAACCCGATGTCCCGGACCCAACGAAATCGAAGGATTCACGAACCGAGCCACGGTTCGGGTGCTATGGGAATTCTAGTTGGGCACCCCGGGGCCATTCAGGGACACTTGGAGGATTCTACTATGAATTGTGTTTGGTGATAAAGTATTTTACTGTGGATTGTGTTTGGTGACATTTATGGAGACCCCCAAGCAACATATTGAAAAGATCAGGAAATACAAATTCTGTGTTGGGGAAAAAGAAAATCCACTTACAGAATATTTACATCAAGCAGTTAATCAATTATCTGCTGAGTTATACACCAGGGATGTGCATTTTATGATGGAGCTAATTCAGGTAATTACTATGTTACAATTTTAGCAGTCATTTTATAATCTTATATGTTTTCTCTATTTCCATAGTAAGATTAGTGTTTTGTTTTGGGTGCAGAATGCGGAGGACAATGACTATGAACCACATGTGGAACCTTCGTATGAATTTGTCATCACAACTGAAGATATCACTGGTGTAGGCACTCTTGCGACCTTAATAACTTTTAACAATGAGAAGCGATTTCAGAAACAGAATATTGATTCTATATGCAGCGTGGGATGATCCACCAAAAAGAATAGGAGGGAAGGTGGTTATATTGGAGAAAAATGTATAAAATGAGCTACGGAATGAAGATCGTGGCTCCGATTGACAAACCGTTGACTCCGTTGTATTCAGGACGCCGGGATAGTACTAGGGGTGCCCCTCTCCTCCAGTCCCGTGGCCCCGGTGTCTCCTTGTACGTCCATCTTCGAAACTAGGGTTTTGCTCAGTGAGAGAGTGTGCAATTTTTGCACATTGGGGTCAAATTTGCAAAATCCTCCACTGAGCACTTGTGGCTACCGTTCCCAGCTGGAACCTCCCTAAACACACTTGCAGGACTCCCTAGAACCAATTTTTGCTGAACGGTTGGAGTTCTATGCCCCCGTCAGGTATCCAGCAGGTGTCCCTGAAGGGCTTTTGGATGCGAGATGGAACGAGCCATAAAATTATGATCAATGAACCGTCGACTCCGTTGGATTCAGTACATCGGGATAGTGCTAGGGGTGCCCCTCTCCTCGAGTCGCATGGCCCGGGTGTCACCTTGTAGGTCCATCTTGGAAACTAGGGTTTTGCTCAGTGAGGGAGTGTGCAATTTTTTCACATTGGGGTCAAATTTGCAAAATCCTCCGCCGGGAACTTATGGCTAGCGTTCCCAGCTAGAACCTCCCTAGACACACTTGCAGGACACCCTAGAAATCAGTTTTGTTGCATGGTTGGAGTTCTATGCCCCCGATAGGTATCCAGTAGGTGTCCCTGAAGGCCTTTTGGATGCGAGATGGAACGAGCCATAGAATGACGACCATGGCTCCGATCGATGAACCGTTGACTCTATTGGATTCAAGACGTCGGGATAGTGCTAGGGGTGCCCCTCTCCTCCGGTCCTGTGGCCCGGGTGTCACCTTGTAGGTCCATCTTGGAAACTAGGGTTTTGCTTAGTGAGGGAGTGTGCAATGTTTTCACGTTGCGGTCAAATTTGAAAAATCATCCACCGGGAACTTGTGGCTATCGTTCCCAGCTTGAACCTCCCTAGACACACCTGCATGTCTCCTTGAAACATGGTTTTGTTGCAGGATTGGAGTTCTATGCCCCCGAAAACTATCCAGCAGGTGTCCCTGAAGGCCTTTTGGATGCGTGACGGAACGAGCCATAGAATGACGATCGTGGCTCTGATGGACAAACTGTTGACTCTGTTGGATTTAGGACGTCGGGATAGTGCTAGGGGTGCCCCTCTCCTCCAATCCCGTGGCCCGGGTGTCATGTTGTAGGTCCATCTTGGAAACTAGGATTTTGCTTAGTGAGGGAGAGTGCAATTTTTGCACATTGGGGTCAAATTTGCAAAATCCTCCACCGGGAACTTATGGCTAGCATTCCCAGCGAACCTCCCTAGACACACCTGCAGGACACCCCAGAAACCCATTTTGTTGCACGGTTGGAGTTCTATGCCCCCGATAGGTACCCAGCAGGTGTCCCTGAAGGCCTTTTGGATGCGAGATGGAGCGAGCCATAGAATGACGACCGTGGCTCCGATCGACAAACCGTCGACTCCATTGGATTTAGGATGCTGGGATAGTGCTAGGGGTGCCCCTCTCCTCCAATCTCGTGGCCCCGGTGTCTCCTTGTATGTCCATCTTGGAAACTAGGATTTTGCTCTGTGAGGGAGTGTGCAATTTTTGCACATTGGGGTCAAATTTGCAAAATCCTCTATCGGGCACTTGTGGCTAGCGTTCCCAGCTGGAACCTCCCTAGATACACTTGCAAGACACCCTGAAAACCGGTTTTGTTGCACGATTGGAGTTCTATGCCGCCGGCAGGTATCCAACAGGTGTTCCTAAAGGCCTTTTGGATGTGAGATGGGGCGAGCCATAGAATGACGACCGTGGCTCCGATTGACAAACCGTCAACTCCGTTGGATTTAGGACGCCGAGATAGTGCTAGGGGTGCTCCTCTCCTCCGGTCCTATGGCCCGGGTGTCACCTTGTAGGTGCATCTTGGAAACTAGGGTTTTGCTTAGTGAGGGAGTGTGCAATTTTTGCACATTGGGGTCAAATTTGCAAAATCCTCCGTCGGGCACTTATGGTGATGATGATGATGATGGTGATGATGATTAAGATGTTGATGATGATGGTGATGGTGATGGTGATGAAGATGATGATGATGATGATGAAGAAGATGATGATGATGGAGATGTTGATGAGGAGCCTAGAGATGACAATGATGATGAAGATGGTGATGATGATGAAGACGTTGATGATGATGGTGATGGTGATGGTGATGAAGATGATGATGATGATGACGAAGAAGATGATGATGATGGAGATGTTGATGAGGAACCTAGAGATGACAATGATGATGAAGATGTTGTTGTTGTTGTTGATGATGATGATGATGATGGTAATGATGATGAAGACGTTGATGATGATGGTGATGGTCATGAAGATGATGATGATGATGACAGAGAAGATGTTGATGAGGAACCTAGAGATGACAATGATGATGAAGATGGTGATGATGATGGTGATGGTGATGAAGATGATGATGATGATGATGATGGAGAAGATGACGATGATGAAGATGTTGATGAGGATGATGGAGAAGATGATGATGGTGATGGAGATGTTGATGATGACGGAGAAGATGATGATGATGTAGATGTTGATGAGGAACCTAAAGATGACAATGATGATGAAGATGTTGAAGATGATGATGATGATGGTGTTGATGATGAAGACGTTGATGATGATGGTGATGGTGATGAAGATGATGATGATGATGATGATGGAGATGTTGATGAGGAGCCTAGAGATGACAATGATGATGAAGATGGTGATGATGATGAAGATGGTGATGATGATGAAGACGTTGATGATGATGGTGATGGTGATGAAGAAGATGATGATGATGATGATGGAGAAGATGATGATGGTGGAGATGTTGATGAGGATGATGGAGAAGATGATGATGATGGAGATGTTGATGATGATGGAGAAGATGATGATGATGTTGATGTTGATGATGAAGATGATGATGATGGAGATGTTGACGATGGCACGTATTTGTAGCAATGTGTAGATAAAAGTTTGTCAACATGAAATACTCATGCAAGCCAACATGCACAGAGCAATGATCATGTGAAGATTCAATTATTGGCAATGGAATTTCGCATTGGAATTCCATTTCATTTCCTCCCTTCAAACTAATTTTTTTTTATGTTTTGAATTTTTACATTTCCCTTGACACGAAGTTTTAGTGACAAAATAACCCTTCAGCAATGAAGTTAGACCTAAAAAAAATATCATTTAATAATTTTTTTTTATTAAAGAATAATTCGTGGAAGTTAATGTTTGACCACATGTAATGCAACAAAACAAAACTTTCAATTTGAACACATTGCATTAATGGTGTAATTGAAATTGTGACATTCTATTCCAAATGACTTGGCTTTAAAGACCAGATAAATATAGTATGCCCTTTATAGAGGCTATTCATTAAAAAACACATTGCTATTGAGACTGTACTATGATGTTCTCCCCTTCCTTAGTCAAAAGAAGATTAATAAGGTTGTTTTTCCAAGGTATAGGATGTTTTGGATTTCTCAACTATTATTGCATGTGAACTTGCATTCGTACCAAGCTACAACAAATATTTCACGGAAGTGGATTTGTCTATGTGAATAGATAAGTGAAAATCTTTTAGCAACAAGACCTATAAATTTTAACTTGGAAGTATTGGAAATGTACAAAGTGGGATTGAGAGGCTTGATGGTGATCGTAGTAGTGGGCATGGTATTGGTGGGAATGATGTCATGATAGTGGAATTAAACATTAAGATTGTGACCCTAGAGCTTGGATCCTAGCCTAGAAACATGAGAGACTAGCCTAAAAACCCTAGTTGGTAGTGTAAACCCTAGTTTGTATTCTAATCACAATGAAACCCTATTATGTAGCCTAAGATCTAGCCCTAAGTTATAATACATATAAAAATTAAATCATTTTCATTGTACGTGTATATCCATGTGCATACATTTGAATCCAAATCACTATACACATATATGCATAGTATCTCATCTATATAGCAAGGGTCCATCATCAACTAGAAAACCGTTGTACCTAGCACTGGATACCTAATTTAGAAACGTAATGGTTTGAAATAACATGCACCATGAAGATTTTTATATGGTGGATATGCACACCTATGACAACCTTCTCAATGGATGGAAAACCTAATATTATCATAACATTAGTAAAGCTTAGTCCAACATGTAGTAATGCTTACATGTTCTAGTGTTGATGGCGCACTAATGGATGCATGCAACTTTATGAGGGTGTATGTGTGACTCCATTGATGTAATGCAAGTCCTAAATGTCTTTAACAAGTGTTTGAGTGTCTAGCAGATGAATCAGGATGTCCTAATACCCCTAAATCCCTTCTAGACAGAATTCGAAAGCATTTGGGGTATTGGGGTAACAAGTTGGTGTGTTGAGGTGGACAAAGCCTCACAAATACACCTCATAGTAGTCATCTATTGTAATGTCAACTATATGTGTTTAACTCAACGTGTCTACATAATATTAGATCGCTATCACATAATGATAAATTAAGGAAGTCATAATTGTAAATGGTAGTGGATGTGATGGTCATCAAATCAAAGGTGGCTATATCCGTGAGTGAGAATTAATGAGCTAGCTATACATTGTGCTCAAGGTTGTCCTATTTGTATGGTGATAATTGATTAAGAAATGATTCCATAACTTGCTTATTAATTTGTTGCATGATCTTAAGTAGAAAAAATGGTCAATATAAATACTAGTGATGACATTTCATTATGTAGAGTATGGACATTTTGGATCTCATTATGTAGAACTATTAAAAATCATGTTGGATCTCATTTTAACCTTTTGACAACAATGGACATTTTCTATTTTTAAGTATTCTTTTCCTAGTACTCAAGTTCCCAATATATATCCTATGTGCCATGAGGTGTGATTTGTCCATCCATTTATTCCATTTGTTTTTAGATTAATTCTCACACATGATTTTGTTTCAGTTAGCCTATGTTTATAATGTTTTCTTAACATAGATACCATTACAAGCTTTTACATGTGGAAACATAAACCAAGCTGAACTATGATATCCAACTTCTCTTCTAAGATATACGTAAGCTTCAGGTTGATTCACATTATCAACTAATGCATGGACATCATTGGTACCAAAACTTAAGACCGCATTCCATGGACGGATAGAAGTAAAAACCAAATTTAGACAAAATCACATCATGATACACACAACATGAGACAACAACATTAGACAACAAGATACTAATATAGACAACATCGATATAGATCACATAACTGAAAATCCATGTACATCAAGGCGACAAAACTCATGCAAGCATATACAATTCCTGGCAAATAGTGGAACATGGTTCCCAATGTACATACAATGGCAACTTGTTCCCTATAGAAAATGCGACAACTCATGCCGTAGATCCAAAATACATGGAAACTCGTGTCGTATATACAAAGTACATGGAAACTGGTGCACAAAAGTGCTACATCATGGCTAATGTACATAACATGGTGTGTCAAGCATTGTGACCACCCCCGTCACTCCCAGGCGCATCTCCAAAGTCGATCTCCCTACTCTTTGAGCTACCGGTGCCTTGGGTCTTGCTCTGTCTAGGAGTAGACCGTCTCTTCGGGATCTGGAACAAATGATATAAGATACCGTCATTTTCAAGCATTTGCAACATTTACCACATTTATAAAACAAATGTAGAATTCAAATATTAAATAAATCATCTCTGATGCAAGTGGGAAACGTGAGGCAGGTGTCCTGGATCTGCGGAGCCTCTCAACAATTCCATCCTACAACATTTACAACAATCATTTCATTGAAAAGTAATAATTGCTTAAATTAATTTTTTTTAATGCATCAAAATATTTTCATAAATTAGCTTGATTCTCACCGTAAACACCTCCGACGATGGACATGGCTGGGCTTCTGGGCTAGTAGGTGGAGCGGATAGCTAGACAACCAGCTCCGATGCAGTCATGGACGGGGGGGGGGGGGGGGGGCGCAGATGTAGTGGCATCCACTACAGGTGCAACCACTGGAGATACATATGAGGATATTGGAAGAGTATATGCCACAATAGTGGCAGGAAGTGGGGATGATATGGTGGGAGAGGACATGGTGGTGTGGGGTGGAGGAGGACGTCGTGGATGATGAACCCCTATCGGTTGTACGATAGAGGGTATCGAATGAAAATGACTAGGGGGGATGTTGAGGGATGGTGCATGGGAGGGCAGTCCTGCATGGAGGGAGTATGATGGACGAATGGGAGGTTTTGGACGAAGAGTGGAAGGTGGAAGGAAGGGGGGCATGGACGAATGGGGGAGGATGGATAGACATGGGGGTGTGGATAAATTGGGGAGGATGTATATACGGGGGGGGAGTGGACGAGTGGGGAGGTTGGATGGAGGGGGGAGTATGGCCGGGGAGGGGGGGCTGGATGGAAGCAGGGTATTTTTTAAGGATTCTAATATTAGACTTAAGTATAGTATCCTAGGTGATTATTTTGGATTGAAAAAAATATGTATATAGATAGGTAGGCGAATATTAAATATGAAACTCACAATTTACTACTGAAATGTGTAAATTTTGGCGAATATTATGATAAAAAAAACATATTTTATGTAAATATAGGCGATATTAGAGTCTAAAAATGACCAAATACTGAATTTATTTTTTGAAAAAAGGCCCCAAAAATAGCCAATTGGCAAAATTTTGCCCTTAAAAATTACTCTGGATGGAAGGGAGGGGTTGGACGAAAGGAGGGGTCTAGATGGAAGTGAGGGGGGGGACTCATGTGAGAGGGTGGAAACATAGGACTAAAATGGGCACCTACAGCTGTTGGTGGCACCTACATATACATTTATAATATCACAATTTAGTAAACAAACAATAAATTAAACCATAGTAAGTCGTAACAATTCAAATTAAAAGCGTGCTTTTAACTACACATTGTACCTATGTATATGGTGATCTGCCAATCCCTGGCGGGGATGGTTGATCACCGTAGTCAGGAAACACCTGTGGACACCAAAATGCATGCATGTTATGAACATGTTAAACAAGTCATTATTTAGGCAATCAAGATATTCAAAAACATTGTACGAACTATCAACGTGTATGCCATAAATATAAATACTTAAGTAATATAAATGACATAAGTAATAAACACCTATTTCATTAAATCTAGAAAAATTCTATTACAAGGACTTCTATGACATTGAATTTTTTTGTAAACATTTTATTTATTTCATTTAATTTGTAATAATTATGCATTAAAGAAATATTCCATTAAAATTGGAAAAACTAATCCTAGAAAGAATGTTTTTATTGATCACAAATTTTATTTACTCCAAGTGTTTTTAATATACAATCATAAAAAATGAAATGTTGTATCATTTATAACTAGTTCGGTATGCCATAAATTAGGAGGAGTATATGAAAATCTGTAATTTGTTGAATCGTGAGAAAAAATATTCATGAAGATATAAAATGTAGGATTAATGAAGTTAAGTTGCACACATAATTGCATGTTTTATTACAAGAAGATCTCTATCTATATTTGAAGTGAACAAAGTATCATATTAAATATTTTTATTGTTAAATAACATATTATAATATAGCATGATTGGAAGGAAATCACAATATTAAATTAAAATAAAATAAATTATAAGAAATGTATTGATGTCGAACCAAATAATAACTATAAATTCGTCAAAATTGGGATAGTTGTTAGGTACAACATTATACATACACAATGAAAGTGTGAAGAAATCGAATTAAGAAATCATGGCCGAGAATTACTTTCACCAAAAGGCAAAGAAAATGATAAGATTTTTAAATGTCGAAGAAATAGATGTTGAAACATATTTTTCAAATCTTTTAGTTGAACTTTATATATGACCCCATGCTCTTTTGAATTTATTTATGGCACATATCGAATGAGTCTAAATAGTCCACTTAGTACTCATTATCAATTAATTATATGGTTTTACATTGTATTTTATTCCAAAAATTACATACCACATTTATACATTCATTTAATGCATATAAGAAGATAAAAGATAGAACATATTTCGTGCTTTGTTGGCCTGTAAGAGATTATTTCAATTAATCATAATTGAGTTAGTAATACAAACTTACAAAAAAATGAATTGAGAAATCAAATTTCTTATAGTTCAATGTCACTCACTTATGACCAATCACGTACTACCCTTAATACCACTTAGCACTCATTAGCAATAAATTTTGTGTTTTTAAACAATTGCAACTTTAATTATATGGGGCTTTATTTCAAAAATTACATACTGCATTGATAAACTCCTCTTATTAATGAATATACGCAAATAAAAGTCAATAATTTATTTCATGCCTTGTTGGCTTATATGAGATTATTGCAATTATAAACTATTAACTTAAGAATACACATTTACAAAACTTTGTGTGTGCCTTGTTGGCTTTTATGAGATGATTTTAATTACAAATATTTGATTTAAGAACGCAAATTAAAAAAATATTTTGAATGGGGAAATCAAGTGGTGTATGATGCAAAAAAATGTCAAACTAAAGGAAATCATAAATAATATTAATAATTGTATTTAAATATTATTGTTAATTCTCATCTATCTATAAAAGTTTTAAAAACATACAAATTAATTCATCAAAAAATGTGTCCAACTTGTATTGAAATATTGCAATGTACGCGTTAACAAATTTCTAAAAATTAATATCTTCACCTACTATAAAGAACTCAATGTTCTATTGAACATTCGAATGTAGTTGTGTTTCTCTTTGATACGATGAAGTGTCTTAAAAAGGGGGAATAGAATTTGGACAAGCCAAGTATCAGGTTCATGTCCTATATAAGCCTTTGTTAAGATACAATTTGACCGGTATCCGGGGAATTGAGAAGTAAGCTTTGATGTATCTATTAGCAATATATTTGATTCTTCGTACATATTTCCATATTTGGACCACACATCACTTAACATTTTCTCATAAAATTGTATCACACTACATTATTTGAATTTTGTTTGCAAGTGACAATGAGACCTGTCCCATATGAATTCAAAGTCACTTGTATCGGTATTTGATTTTTCAAGTACTTGTTGAATGTTTTTACATTGTATTTTATTCCAAAAAATACATATCACATTTATACATTCATTTAATGCATACAAGAAGATAAAAGATAGAGCGTATCTCATGCTTTGTTGGCTATTATGAGATTATTTCAATTAATCGTAATTGAGTTAATAATACAAACTTACAAAAAAATGAAATGAGAAATCAAATTTCTTATAGTTCAATGTCACTCACTTATGACCAATCTCGTACTACCCTTAATACCACTTAGCACTCATTAGCAATTAATTTTGTGTTTTAAAACAATTGCAACTTCAATTATATGGGGTTTTATTTCAAAAATTACATATTGCATTGATAAACTCCTCGTATTAATGAATATAGGCTAATAACAGTCAATAATTTATTTCATGTCTTGTTGGCTTATATGAGATTATTGCAATTATAAACTATTAACTTAAGAATACACATTTACAATAAGTTATAGATTGGGAAATCAAATGCCTATACCTTTCAAAATCATTCATCTATGACTCATCATGCTTTAATCTAAATTCTAGTACACTTAGCACTCATTATCGTTGAAGTAATATTTTTTGTAAGAAATGTGCTTTTATATAGATGGAGGTTTAATTCAAAATTTGTGTGTCACTTGTATTAATGCATATAGATCAATAAAACTAAAGAGAAATTCATTCCTTGTTGGCTTTTGTGAGATGATTTAAATTACAAATAATTGATTTAAGAGTATGTAATTCAAAAAATATTTTGAATAGAGAAATCAAGTGTTGTAATGCACTTGTATTAATACATATAGATAAATAAAACTAAAGAGAGTTTCTTGTATGCCTTGTTGGCTTTTATGAGATGATTTAAATTACAAATAGTTGATTTAAGAGCACAAATTTAGAAAATATTTTGAATGGGGAAATAAAGTGAGGTACCGAAAATACCTCCGTGTGAGGTGCCGCAATTTCAGTTGCAGCTGCCATTGCTGCATTTAGGTTGGGAGATCCTACGTTCTCCCATGTTGGTGTATCAGCTCTGAATAAGTGTACATTGAAATAATAGTTTAAGTCTAACAAAAATACTTTAAAAATACTTTACAAGTTATCAAGTGATGATTGAAAACACATTAAAAAAATTGCTGACTTGATCCATATAACAGCCCTCGATTGGGCCAGGGCAAGTGTGCCCGCAATGGGGACAAAGATGTGGCACTGTCCCCGTCGAACTGGAATGCCCAGCATGGATACCACCGGTCACGGGTCTATCCTGGCCCTACACCTGGATCTCTATCAAGGTCACTCGACCTCTCCACTGTAGTCGTTGCTACAAAAGAGGTGTGTCTGAGGATTCCACGTGAAACATTCCTCATTGCCTCCTCGATCTGATCAAGCTTGTGGGGCAACTGAGGTAGCTAGGGAGAGGGGTTGGGATCGCGCCCAGGAGCTGGTGGCCCTCTTAGTGGGTTCCTCCTGGCAGTAGGTCGATCTTGGGCAGAGCCACACCCAACACCCTGGAACCCGGTTATGTCAAAATAGTTGACATGTAAACCGAGGAAAAACTCAGCCCACAGCTGCCGAAGGAAGTACTGTGGAAACTCCCTATTATTGCAGGGAGGTTTATCGTACACCATGAACCACCTCTGCATCCAATTGTCCCTCTACGGTCGGTAATGACACCAATCCATGCAGACACGTGGCTTTCTAGTGTTCGGTGGTTCGTTTGTTTTTGGATTGATGAACATACTGTATAATTGGGCTTTTGTAATGTTCAAATCTTTTATTGCTTCCTTGGAAATTCCCGTGGAGTAATACTCCCGCATCCTAACTCTAAATTCAGTCATGTCAGTCAATTGACGATATGCATGGATGAGGAAGTCAATTGAGCTCTCAATTGACATGGCAAGAGACAATTGAGATGGTTCCCTGGAGATTCTTAGATCTCGCGTGTGCACTCTCATTTCATTCACATAATGGTTAAGGTCATCTTGTTCAAAATTTTGTTCGGCATTTGGGTTTTGTTCATGGTTTTCTTCGGCATTGAGTCTAAGGTTTGGGTTTTCTTGTGTTCCACCAGACTCGGGGTTAACATCTTGTTCACTCATTGTCTCAGTTTACAATCTGCAATCGAAAATTGGTTCATTGTTTTAAAAATTTGGGAATTATTAACAATTAAATAAACAAAAAAAATCAAAAAATTGACACAAAGAATGAATAAAATGAAAAAAAAACTCGATATTTACCTATCAATTGATGTCCCGATGAGTTTGTGGGTGAATTTGGGGGGTTTTGGAGTTGATTTGGCCTCCTTTGGTCGCTCCACTGATGCGCACGCGGGGGTGGAGGTTTCTCTCAGGTCGCTGTAGTAGAATGGGGCATTCTACTATCTTTTTTTTAACCGGGACACGTGCACCCCACCGTGGCGCGCACGCGTCTCAGTTCGGTACCGAACCTAACGGCGCGTGCGCATTGTCTTAGGTGCGTACGCATAGTTGTTTTTTGCCGCTAGCACGTCCCCGTTGCAACGGATTTTAGGACCATCTTTGTGTGCCCGCCCTTAGTTAATTATTATTACCTATTCTTGGAATATTGTCATGTCTCCTCCCATCGATCCAAGGAAAGGAAGGGAACATGACTACAATTTTGTACTTTTTACCGAAAACTCAACCCATTCATTAGATTCATACAAATAAAATGCATATGTGTGCAGATGCATAATCAAATAAACATGCACATCAGAATTTAAATATCCACACACATTTCACATGCATTTATCAACATAATCATAAATGTTTTCAAATAAAAACAATGCAGAAGTAAAACACATAAAGAATACTCATCTTGATGTAATGATGTCCCAAGCAACTAGCTACGCAACTGCAACGTTCCACCCAGCCATAGGCCAACTATGCTCATCAATCTCTCAGCATAGTTGCCACCCCCGAGATGGGCATGATTTCCACAAGGAATGGGAACACTCAAGCTTGTACACAGCCAAAGCAATGGATACCCATCTCAACCCCAACATTCTCTCCCACACATAGTAATCTCAATTATTGGGCATGGATAGACATTTTCAACAGTGGGATTTACAAAACAATGTCCATGGGTTTTCCCCAAATTGCAGCACCACAAAAATGAGTTATGGGAAAGGAAAAATGACCAAAGGGAAGAAAACAATTTCTCCCATGGGTATGTGAGCATTCAGATGGCCATAAATGGCCTCTATGGACCCCCAAATCGATTTTCCTTCTTCCCCACTGTTATACATCACAAAAATTCACTTCCTAGCTAGAAAAATGAAGGAAACCACAACAAAAACATGGAGGAAAACGCCCAGGTAGCCTCCAACTCGTGAGAGAGGCAAACTGGTTCATGGATAATAGCTTGGGGGAAAATTCATGGCTCTTTTCTTGCCAAGGAAGCAAAACACGTTTTTCCAACATGGTGGCTTTCCCATACTTGAATTTGGACAACCATACCTCCCCATTCCCAATGCATTAACTACCTCAACCAACTATTGGAAGAAATAAATAATTGGGTACACAAGTCAACATGGGTATTTGAGGGTTTATGGGTTCTCTCATTGACACTTGGCTTGACTTGATTGGCTCCAAGAGTTTGAATATTTTTCTCCCAATTCCTTGTAAAAATCATGCCCCCGTACTCTTGTTGTGTTGCATTGCATAACTAGTTGTGGGTATTTTATTAAAATGCATATTTATATGGTATTTACAATTTCCATGGCTCATTAGCACATGGGTAGCATAATACCAAATACTTGCCTCTTCAAGGCCGAGCATTCACTAGCAAGGCTTTGGCCTTGAGCTCAACACCGGAATCATAGATAACATGCATACAATATTTACATTACAGTCAAAATATCCTAAGGATAAAAATGAGTATATTACAAATATCATAATGTAATTTTAAATATGGATATGTATTTAAACCTAATTATACAATTTATATTCAAAAGTACTGCCCTTTAACAATGTAGAAATACCATTTTTAAATATGAATATGTATTTTTAGCCTAATTGTATGTATTCATATTTAAACTACTACCCTTCAACAATGTCCAAATAAGTGGACCCTTATAATAAAAAAAATTATTTATTATTTTTAAAAGAGACATATACCATATACGTGAAACATCTCACCCATAAAAAAAAAATATACAATTATTATCTTAAAATTAAAATATTCTCTAAATTAAAATGAGTTTTTATAATTTAATTTTTATTAATAATTAATTCTTTCTCTTTAAATTCAAATATTTTATATAGTGTTCAATGTTCTTTTTATTCAAAACTTGGTATCTCTCATTTTCCTAATTTTTAAATAATTAGTCTTTTCCTTTCTTTCAATGTATTAGACTATAATTACTTTTTTACCTATACTCGGTTTTGGAAATACCCTGTGATAACAAGTCCCTATAAAGTCGAGTATTTAAAATCAAGTTATATAATAAGTTTTAGCTTTAATTAATTATAATAATTTTTAGCTTTTTAATTATTAAATCACAAAAAATAATAATTTTTTCATACAAAATAAGTTCAAAAATTACAATGCACACTTTTTAGAATATTTAATAAAACTGATACGAAAACAAGTACAAGTTTTTAATTAATTTGGAAGTATATAATTTAACAGTTTGAAAACAATGTTTACATATCATAGAATTTAATTTATAAAACATTTAAAATGATTAGTAACAATAATTTAACATGAAAAATTTCATTTTAATATAAATTTATAAATATAAAATAATAAATTTTATAAATTTATTATTAACTTATATCTCAACTTTAAATTTTAATACTTAGCCAATATGCTTTTATAACATTACAAAGTAGTTAGTGTATTAATTAAGGGTGAAGTTGATGGCCAATTCGGTTGCAATAGTAACATATATCCACTTAATTTTAAAAATGCACTTGTGTTAACAAGAATGTATGTGCGTTCCTAGTTCGACAATTTCCAAACCTCCACATAGGAAAGACACATGGACAGGAATGCGTGCACGTTAATAATGCACATGCGTTCCTCTATATATGTAAAAAAAGGGGCCCAGTGCCCTTATTCTCCCCATTTCCACATCGGTTGTTTGTTTTCATTCACAACGCAAGCGCGTCTTCACCAATCCAACTTCACCAAGGGACATTGCCACTTCATCCAGGTATTCCTTCACTTTTTTCTTTTATATGCTTGTGAATTTAATAAGAAAAACATAATTTTAAAAGAATCATAATTAAAAAAGAAAAATATTTTGTTTTTACATGGAGATTGTGTGTCTTTCATTTCAATGGTAGAAAAACCTAAACGAAATCCACAAACAAACATTAACCTTGAGGACAACCCTAACATAGAAACCTAGATTAACTAAGATTTATATCAAATGAGAAACATGGTCCAAGAGCTTAGGACCACAAGGGAACCATCAAGATTTTCATTAGCCACATCCCTTGATAGCACCATTTCCTTTGTTGACCATGCCCATGATCAATTGTTGAGCATATATGAATATAGGGTCAAGATCATACAATTCTACTCTACTAATCTTAGTAAAGAACAAATCAAATATTTGAAAATTAAAAAACAAATGATTGTTGGATTTTTCATTGACCCTAGAACCAACCAACCCCCGATGCACACAAGATGCTCCTTTGCATGGATTGGTGCAAATACGATTTTTGCAAACAAAATTAGATGAGTCGCTGGTTAATGGTTTTTGGCAAACCTCCTTGCAACAATAGGGAGGTTCCATTATATTCTTTTTTCATAAACTATATGTTGAGTTCGTGTGTGAACAATTTTGTTAATCCCTATATATTGTGACATTACATCATGTTAATATTATCTTTATTGTCTGGATAGGACCCTAATTGTAATTATGTAGGCTCTAAAATTATAAGTGGGCCCTTTATCTCCTATATATACCGAGGAGATCTAGTTTGTAATCATCTCATCTTGTCTTGTGTGTAATTAGTACATTGTATAAGAAGGTTGGCCCCTAGAAGAGGCTTGTTATTTTTTGACACAGTTCTGTCTACAGGGGTTCACTTCGCACTATCGTCAACAAACACCAACCAAACACCCTTAAGCACTGGCCCAGAAAGGTTTTACCCTTTCTAGCAACACCCGGGAAGCGAGTGAAGTCTCACCCGAGATGATTATGGGGGCTGCAAGAACCAAGTTTCCACAGTGGAGAAAGGACATGCATCTATTCTAAGTCTATCGCAACAGAAACCAGAGATTCACATTCGCATACATTCATACATTCATCATTTGCACATTAACCATATAATCACCATTCGCACATTCAATGTATAATTGACATTCGCATCAACAAGGTAATACTAGAGATCGCATCAATGAAACCTTACAGAAAAGACAACATAAATCATAATGCAACATTCATTATTCGACATAGACAGAGAAAAAAGAACATATCCGAACATCTTCATGCATTAACTCATCAAAACCTATGGTATAACCTTCGCAGAAAGAGTTCAGAACACCTTATCGCGGATCCATACAAAACTGCAGAAAACATAGAAAAACATTACAGAGTTCATCTGCACATATATCAATCACTTAATATCTCATTCCAGGATCAGATCGAATCATGCCCTTAGGATTACATTCATATTCTTATTTATAGCCAACAATGCGGTTACAAAATGGTCCAAATGACCCTTTCTAACAAACTAAACTAATCTTGTGTTTCCTCGTTCTCCACGAATGGCCCTTTCTTCCGTGGATGGTCCTTCTTCGCTACTGTCAGTTTCCGTACTTCATGCAGACTAACCCCGTGCCAACAGGCCCCCAACACAAACTTGTGGCTCACCCTCGAGCCACCTCAAATGGCTCTGCTGGTATTGTTCTTATCCTTCACTTTGCTAAACTTCTGAGGCTGTTATTTCTGCTTGGAGCTCGCTATCATGTACTTCTCGAACTCATCCTCTAGTCTCTTTGTCGATGTCATGTACTTCTAGAAATCATCCTCCAATCTCTTGGAGCCTTCATCATTGATTCCTTCGCAGCTGTCTGTTACTTTTGACCCCGGCCTGGGACTGGACGAAAATCTCTCGACAGCACCAACTCGTGGAGCGGGTGTAGCGGTCCGGCACATCTGTTTCACACATTTGATCATCCTTTGCTGGTACCGGCACACCTTTTCTCTTGGTACTTCTGCGATCGGAGGGATCGCTGCTCTTCGAACACTTGAAACTCGCTTAATTATCTTGGGTAAGACCTCATCATTGTTTTTCCTAATACCAGGTGCCTCCACATCTCCTAGTTGTTCGTGAACACTTGTCGTTCTTTCCCTTAGCACGCCTTGGGTGCTTCCGCTGGAAACGAAATGCACCATTGCAACTATCTCACCTCCCTTTTCCACATCTTCCTTGGAATTTCTCACTCAACTTACTAACTCTCTACATCTGACTCACTGACTCGCGTCATTTGACTTACTGATTCTCTTCTTCTGACTTACTGACTCTCTTCACTCAACTTACATTCTTCAATCTCTGTGCCTATATTTATGCATGCTCCTCGTGTCCTTGACGCATGATTATTGAATAATTCACGAAATATTTCCCATATCCATCCGATTATGTCCTCAAGTGTGTCATCATACCCCTCCATCATCTTCCGGTGCTGCTTAGCCATGATAATCATGCCCTGATTGGACTCCCGCGTGCAAAATGTGCTAAACATTGACGAACCCCTTCAGGCCATGTCTCCCACTTTTGGTCATAATTGCTTTTTTTTTTTTCCTGTTCCTCAACTACTATGCGCCTAATCATGGCGATAGGGTTTCAACCGATTGCTATTTACTAGATTTGCCAACAATATCCCATCTAAAATTTGTAGTTGCACTGCACCGCTGTCAGTGACAATTTTTTGTATGTAGGGACCTAACCAATGCATCTGTAACTTACCTGGGTGCTTTGCAAACTTACTGTCATATAGCAAAACCATATCTCCACATTGAAAGTGCTTAGGTTTAACGTGGCAATCATGCCAAGCCTTTTGTCGATCCTTTTCTACCTTCTGATGAAATCCTGCGATGAACCTATCCTCATCGAGTTGTACCAATTGTTCCAACCGCTCTTCCAGTGCTCCGTCGTCACTCATTCCTATGGCTACTGTGATGCGTAGACTGGGGACAATATACTCCATCGGCATTACGGCTTCCTTCCCGTAAACGAGCTTGAATAGGGTCTGGTCGATCAATTGTTTGCAAGTTGTGCGATAAACACAGAGTATCGCGGGGATCTTCAAATCCCAATCATCACGATTTGTGTTGCATACCTTCGTGAGTGCATTCTCCAAGATTTCGTTGAATGCCTTAACTGTCCCGTTAGCTTGTGGATGATATGGGGTGCTCTTCTTCTGTTGAATTTGAAACTCCTCCATCATTGCTGCGATTGTCTTATTAACAAAATGAGTCCCCTAGTCACTCATTAGTATCTTTGGGAACCCAAACCTGGTGACCACGTTGTCAAAGAGGAATCTTGCTGCAGTCGTGGCTGAGCAATCCTTTACCGGTGCAGCTTCTGCCCATCGCGTCAAGTAATCTGTCGTAGTGATTATGTAGCGCGACCATGTTCTTTTTCCTAGTGGGTTGATGGGGCCCACAAAGTCAATTGCCCATTTTTCGAAATCCTACAGTGTCAATTGAGGTACTAATGGCATTTTGTCCCTTCGTGACATCTTCCCTGTCCGTTGACATGCGTTGCAGCTTTTTGTGTAGTCCATAGCATCTCCATGCATCGTTGTCCACCATAGTCCCGCTCGAAGGATCTTCCTAGCAGTGGCACATCCTCCATAGTGTCCTCCTACGATTCCATCGTGAGCTTCCACTAAAATCCTTTCCTGTTCATGTGAAAGGATGTATTGTCGAAGTATCTCATCTGGTACCATCTTATATAGTTTCCCTGCAATCAGTTGAAAATATGCAGCTTTGACGACTAGCTGCTTCTTCTGGTTAGTAGTGAATCCCTTCGGTGCCTTCCCTGTTGCCAAAAATTGAATAATTTGCTTGTAATGGTCATCGACCATTCTGACCCTGAACAATTGAGCATCGAGTAATCCTTCATTAATGCTCTTTCGATCTTCACCAGACTCTATCCGTGACAGGTGGTCCGGTCTTGCATTCAGTCGTCCAGGCTTTACAATTATCTCAAAGTCAAATTATTGGAAGACTAATAGCCATCGACATATTTTCACCCACAACACAGGCTTGTTCACTAGGTATTTAAGTGTTGAGTGATCGGTGAACATTTTAAAATGGCCCCCTAAGAGATAGTGTCGAAACTTCTGTAAGGCGTAGACCATCGCCAAACCTTCCCTTTCTGTGGTCGTGTAATTCTTCTCCGTAGTAGACGGCTTTCTACTTGCGAATGCTATCGGGTGGTCTATGGCTCCTTCTCCTGGCTTGGCTAAGATGACTCCTAGTGCAACTAATGAGGCATCGACATGAACATGGAACTCCTCTGTCCAATTTGGAAATGCTAGTATGGGGGTTGCAACCATCTTTGCTTTCAAGATATCCAAACTCTTCTGGCACTCTTCATTCCATTCAAATTTGGCATCTTTATTCAACAACTTTTCCATCGACGCTGTGATTGTTGCATACCCTCTGATAAAGTTCCTGTAGTATCTGGTGTGTCCCAACGTTTCTCTTAATTGCTTGACCATTGTTGGCGGCAGTAGGTCGACAATAATTGAGATCTTTGCAGGGTCGACCAAAATTCCTTCCCTGCAAACAACATGCCCAACAAAATCCCAAACAGAGCGCAAAATATGCACTTCTTTAGGTTCAACGAAATCTGGTGCTGTCGACATCTTTCTAGCATCAATCACAGATTCGCGATGTGGTCCTTGACCAGCCCGTACACTATCCAATCATCCATGTATACTGCTAGAAATTTATGGATGTAATCCTTGAACGCCGCAACTACCAGTCTTCAAAAAATTGTTGGTGCATTCTTCAGGAAAAATGGAATCATGTATTTTGAAAACATCCCCATTTGGTGACGAACGTTGTTTTGTGCCGATCCTCTTTTGCAATCTTTATCTAGTGGTAAACAGAGAATTCGTCTGTGAAGGGGTATATTTCCTAACCACCCACTTCTTCTAGCACTTCATCCGTAAATGGTGTAGGGAATGGATCGTGTAGACATGCGTCATTCAACTTTCTTAAATTGACACAGAGCCTGACTTCGCCGGTTTTCTTATCTTGGACCACCATCAGGCGGATCCACTCCGATTCCTCAACTGGTTCTATAATGCCTACTTCGAGCATTCTCTCAATCTCATTCTTTACCCTTTCCTTATACCTTGGATTCAACCGGTAAGGCAACTGCTTGATTGGCTTCACATAAGGTTTCAGTGGGATTTTCATCTCGCCTAAGTCCCCCGAAATTCCTTTCATCTCCGAGAATTTTTTCGGAAACAAGTCTTGAAACTCATGCAATAGGTCAGTCATCTTCGCAATAGTCGAGTCATCCCATTAGTCTTCGATGCTCATGAACTTGGGATTTTATTCCGATCCAATGTTCACTTTCTTGATTTGCAATGGCTGCTGAAATTTGTTGAAACCCATATCTAGTGCCTCGATGCTGTGACTGCCTTCTGACTCTGGGATATACGTGGCCCTCAGATCATCCTCATCATCTGGTTCTCCTGTTATGTTGTAACATTCCATCAGCATTTGGGATCTCACAATCCACTGAAGTCCCATAGGTTTCTATGTTCGTACTGCGTCGAGTAGTTTCTCCCAGACCTCCTGTAACGCACTGTGGATGAAGGGGTTTTTGTCAGAGACACTAAACGTTTGGATAAATCCAATTGTTAGTTGTTCCCATGAGGTCGTTCCGCATCGCAATTCTGCTGTGATATACCAACTTCGCGGTACTTCATCCAGTGTGTGAAGAAACGCATGGACCCATTCCTGTTTCACTCATGGTCCCCATTTGCTTTCACATTCATTCAAATGCTCCTTCGGATCTATTCTTCCATCGTACTTCCTACCGCAATATCCTTCTGTGTCGCCGAACCTAACCATCATTAGGTGTCGACATAGTGGCCAGTTAGCTATGGTGGACTTGTGCACCACCCACCATTGTGTTGGTGTAGCCTTCATGGCTTCCTCCAAGGCCAACAGTCATTGTGGTTCTGCCACCTTTTCTTCAAATGTATTGAGAAATGTAGCCAATTTGGGTAATCCTCATACGTTAGTAGCTTGCACTCTTCTGTAGCTACCCATCGCAGTGATTGAGTGATTTGTGCACACCTCCTAAATGATACTTAATGCAGTTGATTCTGCCAATTTTTGAGTGCTTCATCTAAATCTGACGACGTCGAACTACTACTGAGCCACCCTAACTCTCCATATGAAGTAGGGTTGATGTAGTCTTCAGATATGTTGTCTCCTCCCTTCCGTGGGGTCAAGAGGTGTGACTACCCTTATCTCATGGTTTTCCAACGACATAGTTCTTTTCTTGAAGTTGATAATAGCCTGATTCTCCTGTTGGTTGTGGAGCCAGATCTTCTAGTCTCATAGATGATATTGTATCAGCCGTGTTTGTACCCCAGTTTTATATGATATGTAGGTGAACTGTACAGTCACCCCAGCGGCGGGGTGTGGGGGGGCATCGCCCCCCCACGGGGTTCTAGGGGGGACCATCCCCCCTGGCTGGGGGGTCCAGGGGCAGCGCCCCCGAGAAATGAGAGTTCTAGGGCAACGCCCCCGAAGAAAATTTTTGGGGCTGTTTTCGCCAGCTGTTTTGCGGGCCCATGGTTTTGGGTATCCCGTGGTATTTTCCCATTGTATTTCCCTTATAAATAAAGACATTGTAATACGGCTAGGGATATTATGTATTAGGTTTTATGCATTGTAAAGATCTCTGAGATCAGGAGAGAGACTGTGAAACAGAGAAGAGGAAGTGTAGCGGTTGTGCTGCAGGTTGTATCCCTTCACCTTGCTGGACGGTAATAATAATAAGGATTGGAAAATTCAGTGTGGACGTAGCCCAAGTTGGGTGAACCACGATATATCTGTGTCTCTCTTGTAATGTGTATGTGTGATTATATTTGCATTTATATTTATTGTTATTGCTCTGTGATCCTGTTTTTCTAACATCTCCATCATCCAGTCTATCCCTAACAGCACTGGGTAAGGGCTTGTATTGTCCACAATTTCGATCACATCGAAATCTGCGTATGTTTTGAGTCCCTCAATCTCAATGGGGACCTGGCATAATTGACCGATTGGGGTAACCTTACTCTGGTTTGCTAGTCGTAGTTGTACCAGGGACCAATTCAACTGTGGTTTCCCCATCGTTTCCCAGGTCTATTTTGTTAGGATGCTTACATATGACCCCAGGTCCAAGATGATGGAGTCGACATTGAATGCTCTGACTTGCGTGGACATCCGCATTTCTCTTCCTGTCTTTCTCTTATGTATGCGATTGACTATTTGCTCTTGTCGTGCACCCTCCCATCGATGCAGCAGGCTAGATATTTTTGCTAATGCGTCTTGATCTTTGGCCAGCTCGAGGAAACTCTCTAGGAAGGCTCTTAAGGTGTTATCCTTTTTCTGCAAAGTCATTGTGTCGAATGTTGGCAACATGTCATAAGTAACTTCTTTCTGGTGAAGAGGTGGCTGCCTCAGCTGCCTTATTTCCTCCTGTTCCTTCAAAAGAATATCCCTTTCTACTTCCACGTCAAATGTGACTTGTTTTCTTATTGTCGGTCACATGCTATCCTGTGATTTGTCGGCCCTTGTCACATCTCCTCCTCGATTCACTAATCCAACAGTCGCATTTTGACTTCTAACCTCTGCTGATATCTTCTGTACTGCTGGTCGCAGATTCTAGTTTTGATTTTGATTTGGTGGAGGTGGGGGTAGGTTCTTAGTTTGGCACTTCGCAATGAGTTGAGGAAAATCTTCGACCCAATGGTCCACAACGCTGCAGTAAGTGCACTGTGGGGTTGGATTCGGGAAATCCCTCTAGTAATGCGCCTGTTGACCACAATTGTAACATGTGATGGGTCCTTGACCTCGTCCAATAGCTCTTCATCGGTCGACACTAGCACCTCGATCGCTGCAGAACCCCCCTCTGAATCCTCCTTGCAGTGACCCGTATGGCGGGTACTGCGGTTGACTATAGTGCGGCTGCAGATATTGCAGTTGTTGAAATTTGGGTTGTGGATATTGTGGTTAGCCATACTGTGGCTGACCATACTGAGACTGATCATACTGCGGTTGTGTATTATATTGAGGTGACTGTTGATTATACTGTTGCTGCTGCTATATCAGTGGTTGCTCTTCTCCTTTCATGAAGTATGTATCCGCAGTCCTCTCTTGGAGTAGGTCATAAGCTCTGCAGTCTTTCTTGTCGTGGCCAACCGATCGACAAAACTTGCAATACAAGTTCACTGGTTTCGACACCATCTTATGCAGGTACACACATTCTTCGGGTCGATGTCCTCTCGTTTGACAGACACGACACCAAGGCATCCCTCTCTGACTGAGGGGATTCAATGCACTTGATTGCAAATATTCTTGAAATTCTGGGCATTGATCCTTGCGATGTCCTTCTGTCTTATATCTGGTGCACCATACGTCTTCACGAGCCTCTTTTCCTTTCTTCATGTCTTGTGGCTGGATCGTCAAGTTTTCCAACTGCGTTTGTATTCGATCCATTCCTAATCCTGTTTCTCCGAACGATGAAGCCTCCAGCTTCATTGCGATCTCCAGCGCTTCTGCCTGAGTTGCTACCTTCTGTTGCATTAGCGGCCCACGGATGTGCGGCACCAACCCAACGATAAACCATTCTTTATGCTTCATATCGCTCAACTTGAAACTCACTTTTTCCATTAGTGTTTTGTATCGCTGGTCAAATTCCCATACTGATTCGTTGGGAAACTGTTTGATTTCTTTGAGCTTAGTAATGTACTGCGACTCGGATTTTGGTTTTCTAAATTCATTGATCATCCCCTCCTTGATCTGTGGCAATGTTTTGTCTGGAGTTCCCATTGGTACCTTAGTAAAATTCATATACCAGTCTAGCGCACGGCCCCTGAGGGTCGTTGCTAACTATCCCTTTTTTATATTATCATCCTTGACCTGCTTCACGGTCCATACTGCCTCACACAAATACCAGTATTGTTCGGGATCCTCGGTCCCGTTACTCTGGAAGGTTGGCATCTTCACGTCGTCACCCTCCATTCTTGCGCTTCTACTATTATTATTTACTAATCTGCTAGTCTTACTACTGTTCTAGCACGTAGGAAAACTTTGCGAATAACTTGTATTTCCTCTTATCAATTTCTGAGTAGTGCGCAGAGTTGAAGGTACATTGTAGCTTAGGGTCCGTCTTTCTTCATCTTCTGGGGTAGCCTGTTCACTCTCCTCTTCGTCGTAATAAGGTCGCTTCGTCCCTTGTGGTCTTTTTTTGCAGTCTTCCATTCTGATCCCCTCAGGAGACTCTCTCTCAGTCCTCCTCTTCTTCTTTGGTCATTGGAATATCACCCCACTCCTCAAGGTACCACAATCATCTTCACTCATGTCTATCTACCCCGCATCTTTCTACCGGACCCACAATTACACGGTACCCACAACTTCTGCACACTAATCTTCTACTCGTCGGAATTCATCCTCAATATACCCTTTTCACAGACAAGCATTTTAATCCACAACTTCAGCAATAGTAGGAATCTCCCTCTAGGTCCTTTGAAAAATTTCCTTTCTGTGTCACTGTATGATTTGATTGTATCAACGGCGAACTCATTGATGATAGGAAACTTCACTACTTGCTATGAAATTCGAGATTTATGCTCCAAAGGATTATGTAATGTATATGAAACTTCTCCAGGACATTTATTACTCTCCATACATCATAAAAATCACAGATATGAACTGATACAAGTCGAAATAAAGCAACTTCAATCTTTCATAACAAGATATGAGGAAATTGGCACCATTTGTACATTGTTTGGTATTTTGACATAGTTTCACTTGGTATTTCGACCTAAGGATATTCTGAGCATTAAATATAGAGTAAATAAATCATATTACAAATAAATGTGGCCACAAGATCTTCCCAAAATAGATTAGCGTCTCACCAAATGCGCCCTTCCTCTAAGAGCCAAAACATGAAGAGAAATGTGAGAAAGGTGTGGAAACAAGTTGAAGAAGAGAATATCAGGAGAAGCCCTGTAGCTTCAACCTGCAACAAATGACTCCATTTTAGCTCCGAATGAAAGGTCCGAATGGCCTTTCCAATTTCCAATTAGGATGGGAATCTTTCACCCTCGAAATTGGTACTAAGGCAAGTAGAGTAAACACTCCACAAGCATGGACAAGCTATGCTCTCCAATATGAAAAATGAGAAATGATAAAAAGCCACTCTCCTTCTTTGCTCTTGACTTTTATAAATGTACAAAGACTTCCTTATCTCAAATTACATCCATGAGCTTCATGCCAACTTGAATTGGGAAGAGATTCCAATGTGTTCCACTTGTCCCTCCATTCCCAGCCTCCTCCTTCACTCAATTCGAATGGGTGACTCTTTCGCTTCCCTAACTCCCTTGTGTTCCCTCTTGGAGTCTATTTTTAGCCATGACATGGCATATATGTCATATTTCATCAATAAGGTCTGATTTGTGTCATATGTGTCATAGCATCTTCATCATTGTTGTCATAGAAGCTAGGGAATCTATCCCAAGTGTCTCAATATCTGTCAAATGCCTCTTTCTCTTCCATGGGAGTTACTCTTCCACTCCAATTTGACCTTCATTGATTTATTCCAATTATATTGACCTTCCAACACCCCAAGATAATTATACTCCACCTTGGATTCGAATGGGTGAGAATAGAATGCCATGTGGCACGAGGAATCTAGCTTTGTGTGGGTCCCACACCACCAATGTGTCTCCATGACCAAGTGCCACCTTATTTTCCTATCATAAATATTTATTTAACCCCTTTTAATATATTTATGTCAAGCTAATGTCCATTTGGGGTTTTATAGTCTCCTTATTCCAAATCTAATGTTTCCACCCCAACCTAGGAAACTAGTAGATTGGTGGAATTTCTCTTTTGAGATTTATTTGAATGGGTACATTACAAACAGGTGTGCTGGGTAAAACTGTTATATCTGGGGCATGGGAGATCCAAATTTAGTGATACCTGTTGAATATAAAATAATACGGACCAAGGTATTTATGATATAATTTTCAAACTTGGATAGAGATATTGGACCCGTGGAAGTCAGTACAAGTTTTCTTTTCTGAAAGGATTGAAAATAACAAGTGTTGGGAGATTTTCCATATCTTTTAACCGGAACATAAAAATTAGGTCATACTTGTGGCATTACAGAGAGGATATATCATGATACTTATTGAAGGATTTCATACTTAGAGGGCCCAAAATTGTAGATATATCTCAGTTGAAAGGTCGGCTAGAAACACAGTCTTCAAATTAGGGTTGATAAAGGTATGTGCCATTTTAAGTTGGAATAATTTTTACTATAAGGATCTATTTGAGGTGAACCCTAGTGCGTGATATCTATTTCTATTGTTCAAAATTCCCCCAAAGGTAGTGGAAAAAATAACACTCCACTCAAACCACCTGAGGATTCATCCCATAAATACGATGAAATGGAAGAGCTATCTTTTCGAATGTCCTAGTTGGAGGAAAATATGAAAGGGTCTGTGAAAATGGTCAATTTACTTAATCTACAGTAGAAGTTGATAGGAAATATGGAGGAAAATATGAAAAATATTGTTAATCTCATCCAAAATTCAAAGGATACTCTCCCTACAAGTGATGATGTGTTCCAGGGTACTTAGGATGATAAGGATAATAAGCATTCCCATAATGGAAGTTGTCAGGGATGGTCACCAAGGAGTACCCAAATTACCAAGATGGACATGAGAAATTTTGATGGCAATGATCCAATAACATGGATATTCCAGATGGAGCAATTCTTTAATATACACCGGATGTCAACTTTGGAAAAGGTAACTATTGCATCATTATATTTAGAGCTTGATCAATTTGTATGGTACTATTGGATTTGTGACCAAAAAAAGCACTCTATTATATCTTGGTCTATCTTCACAGAATAATTGATTGCACATTGTGGGGATATTGATAGCAACACCTTCTTTAGCCAGTTAATAAATATTAAGCAAAAAGGTCCAGTTACAAATCACATCAATCAATTTCAGAAGCTAAGTCTTTGAGTGAAGAACATTACATAAGATAATTTGTTGGATCTCTTTATTGGGACCTTGAAGGATAACATTCAACATGAGGTGCGTTTCTTTGAACCACCATCCTTAGAGAAGACTCTCATGGTGGAAGGGAAGGTTGAAGGTAAAAATATGGCGATGGTTACTAGAAAGACCACCTCCAACACATATAGAGAGAATAATTCCCCTTCTTCTAACCCACCTCAAAGGTTGACACCTCACCAACTAGATGAAAGAAGAGCAAAAGGCCTATGCTTTAATTTTGACAACAAGTATAGTAAGGGACATAAGTGTGGTGAGTAGAAATTATTATACATATATTGTGAAGAGGAAGAACTAAAATAACATGAACCATCTAAAGATGAAGAAATAGAAGATACTACTTCCAAAGGGATTACTCCCCTCATATCATGTCATGCATTGGATGGGATTAACACTCCTCAAAATCTCAAGATCGAAGGATATATCAAAAATAAAAAGGTAACAATGTTGATTGATTTTGGTAGTACTCATAATTTCATTCACTGTAAATTAGCCAAAGTTCTCAATTGCTTTGTATATCCAACACCAAAATTTCAAGCAATGATTGGAGATGGAGGAACTATCAATTCCTTAGGGAAATGCCATAATATCAATCTTAATATGGGGGAACATGTATTGAATAGTCCAATGATTTCTATTCTAGTGGGTGGCGCTGATGTTGTCTTAGGATTTCAATGGTTACAATCATTATGAACAATGGCTTTTAATTTTCAGAAGCTTTTCATGAAATTTTTATGGGAAGGAAAATATTGTGTTAAATGGTATCATAGGGAAACCAAGCAAGGTGATAAGCTATAATGGTATGAAAAAATTGATGAAAAAGGGACATCAAGGTGTAATTACACAATTATACTCATTAGATGTTCAAACATCTAAGTCTCCCACTTCCCTAGATCTCTAAAGGGTCATTAATAATCATTCCTAGGTATTTGAAGATATTTCAAAAGGTCTTCCACCTGTTCGAGATTTTGATCACACTATTCACTTAATTCCAGGAAGTGTTCCTCCTAACATCAGACATTATAGATAATGTAATGTCCCCTCCTTGATGATCCCATGGTTACCCTTATACCTTATCAATCCCTATAGGTTCTGAAAAACATTGAATAAAGTACGAGGGTTAATTTTGAAGGCATTAATTGTCTAGTTTAATTAAATTTGAAAGTTAGGGAAGTGTGTAATGCATAAAATGTAAATATTTTATTTGTATTTAATTGTATGATGAGTAGTTATGATCAGGCGGCCAAGGAGGGCGCATAAGAGATCTTGTGGACCCTAGGAGATGCCATCCACAATGACAATTAGGATAAAAGTAGAGAAAATCAATATATCCACTAAAAAGATGGAAGGCAACATAAAAACAAGAAAACTCAGAAAAGTAGACTCAGCAGAAGAAAAGAAGGAAAGCTCATAAATGCATAAAGAAGCAGAAAAGCAGGAAAATCTCTAGAAAAGCAGGAAAGTAGAGAAAAACTAGGAAAAGAAAGATGTTTCCGAAAGTATAAAATAAGACCAAAGAAGAAAAGAAACAAAGCAAGCAAAAACAAAGGTAAAAGTTGCTTATTGAAAATTAGTTAATGAGAGCGCATTAGAGTGCATTGGTTTAGGTGGATGGACCAAATTCAATGTATATTGAGACTAATTATTCTTATAAAATAAGGAAGGGTGCATCCATGGACATATTTTGGCCATTTGTTATTTGCATTGAGAGCTCTGAAGCTTCTCAGGACTTGGGAGATGTGCCCCTAGTCACAATTGGGAGATATGTCCCTACTGATCTTCATCCTACTCGTGGATTCAGTCAAATCATCATGAATAAGGAACCCATCCCTAATCACTAAATTTAATTGCAAATCCATTCCAGTTCCATCAAAGAGCTATCTTTTCGAGTGTGAAGATTCCATCCATTAGAGTGCCTTCTACAATATTTGATCATGCTTATGTTCTTGGAGGTCGATAACGACCCTATGGGTATTGCTGTTACATATAATGATCTGTAATATAATGGATAACCTATGATGTTCAATGTTTTGATGTGTTTATCAGTTCTGCAAAATATATTTTTATATGTTAATGTCTTTTTGTGCCTATGCTCATTACAATACCAAAATTGTAGTAGACTGACTTCTATGAGTCCAATTCTCAATATGTGAGTTGATTCTTTTATTAGAAATTTTTTTGAACCCATATCATTCCTCATATCATAGTTTTGTAACCCTTAGAGTCCATTCAAGTTGAGTTGAAACTTCCCTAGTTGAGCAATCCAAAAACTAGTCTAATTTTCCTTTCTTCCCAAATCAAGTTAAGTGGTTCCTAATTGACTTTTTCAGTGTTGTTATAGCTGGTTTGGGTAGCTTGCAGGCCAAACACTTCTATAATGCACCATAAGTAGTGTAGTTTCCACAGAATTCCTGGGGCCATCGCCTTGAAGCCTTTGGCCTAGCCAAAGGAATCTACCTGGGCGTAGCATACTCCCAAAAGTATGGTTGTCAAAATTGGGAGCCCTTTTAGATTGTTGTAGGTTGTCTTGATCTTTAGCAAGTATTTAAACTCATATTCGGAGAATTTGGGAGAGTCTAGGGGTGTTTGGGGGTATTACTTTGGAATTCTAGTCAAACTATCTAGTTCTTTTATATCAATTTCATCCACCGTGTGTTTATATTTTTCAAATCCTGAGTTATTGTGCTTCAAATCAACTTGGATACATTATAGTGGTATCAAATCATGGTCCTCTAAACCTGCTACTGATTATCTTTGATGAGTCCAAAGAGAAATCCATCCCCTAAGAGGAAAAGTCCTAAATAATTCCTTGTAGAAGAAGAAATTAGTTCCACACAAGCGGATATTCGAGAAGTAAAACCTAGTATGGGGGATAGTGGTAAAAGTAGAGAAGAGAAGGAGGACATGTTTTCTCAAAGCATGTTGAAGTTCATGGAAAAATTTACTCAAATGCAAATAGAAACCAAAGACATCTTGTCCATATTGGTGGACATGCGAGATGGTGATTGCAACAGTAGTGGCTCTCATAAGGAGGATAAGAAAATTTTCAAAGAGAAAATATTCTCAATATTGGGTCACACAAATGGCCAAATGAATTCAAGGACTTGCCCAGGTCTACTATGCCCAATTTTCATGAACCCAGAATGGAGAAGCTTGAAATGCAGTGTGAAGGAGTCGAACCCTTGGAGGTTCGACTTGCAGAATACATGGATTTGGGTGAAGATTACAAAAGACATTTGACCTTCAAGGAGTACCGTGACTACCAAGACAAGGTAAAATCAAGAGGAGGCAATAGAATTCCCCCTCAAAATTCTAAATTACAGAGAACCATTGGTAAGATATCCCTTCCCTATTTTGATGAATCGGCTAAATGCACTACTAGTTCTTGGGTGTAGAAGCTTGATACATATTTTCAATTGAATCATATGTATGAAAGGGATTCCATTAAGATGTATACCTTAAATTTGGAAGGAGATGCTAATGACTGGTGTTTTCATGGTTTAAGAACCTTGGGACATGATACTGTAACCACGTACGAGGAGTTTTCAAGAATATTGGTGAACAGATTTGACCGGAAAGATCCGAAAATGTCATTTAGAGATCTTGCACAATTGAAGCAAACAAGAAGTCCAGATGCATACATTTCATAATTCCAAAAGGTTGTTGTCAAGGTCACTGATATTTACAAAGCTCGCCTAGTTATTCCGTTTATAGAAGGATTAGCAGAGCCACTCAATGGACCGGTCAAATCTCATTGACCTGCAACATTGCATGATGCCATGAATAAAACTAGAGATATCCAAGAGGCTATTCCTAAAACTAGGTTCCCACCTAAGACAAACTGCCCTCCTTAGCTCGAGGATAAGGTATCCTTTCAAAAGGGTCCTACTAGAATTTTTGAGAGGAGTAATATTGTTAAATACTAAGATGAGTTAAGGAGAAGGAAGATGTGCTTCTCATGCCAGGATCCATAGGATCCAAGACGCAAGTGTGCTAAGGGAAAGGCACATTACATTGAGGTCTTCTTAGAGAGTGAAGCTAAGGAGGAAACCGAGGAAGCACTAGTTGGAGGTAACGTGCAAACAACAACTTACAAAGAGTTCACATGAAAAAAACACAAAACAACAACGTGATATCAAGGATTGGCCGTATAAACGTGAGGGGTTTATTTGTTGTACAGGTGATATAAATACCATATCCAATGTGTCACTTATACATCTTCACTGGGGAAGAGCTAGAAGGAGAATTGACATGAAACTTTACAACGATGTAGCACCCAAAACAACTTTGAACTTCAATGCATTGCAAACAAAAAAAAATGACTTTGATCCTTATTCTGGCCTTCTCTTATGCTATAGGTATGTTATCCTATCTAATGGAGATTTCCAAGTACACTTTTCACTTGTATAATTATTTGGGGTAGTGAGAATCTTGTTTATAGTAGTCAGTGTTGGCCATGCTAAGTTTTCAAAGGAAAATAATAGAAGGCTTTAGCTCTAAGCTTTTAATAACAATTTTAAGATGGAATATAAGATGTCACCATTCTTTTTTCTTTTTTAGACAACATATTATAATCTTTTAGCTTTTGTGCATTATACAATACTTGATCTCCTTTTGTTTTTTACACAATACTTGATTTTTTAGCTTTAAATTAGTAGTAATCACATTAATAATAATGTGTATAGTATATGCCAATAGGTGTATATTTAGCACTTTAATAATGTTTTGTAATGTAAAATGTGTCAAATATGTTGAACAAACTATTATTAATGTGGTTGTTGCTAGTTATACTAATATAATATCACATTTTCGACTAATAAAGTAAATAAATCATATTTAAATATATTTGAGAAACTATTATTTTTCAATTGATAAAGTTTAACATTTAAAAAACTATTATTTTTCAATTGATAAAGTTTAACATTGTAAATAAAATTTTAATTGATTAATTAATTAGAAGTTAAAATAAATTGATTATCATCACCTTAAATATTTATGTTAAGAGAATTATACTATAAACTACTTTAAAGATTAATTTTATGATGTTAAAATCAACATGTATGGTACAATAAATAAATAAATAGAATGCAGCCCCTTTGTAGAGGGTTAAACTAATTAGTTTTTTAAGCGTTTGAATTTGAATTTTTTTTCAAGGTAAAGAATAATTTTTAGATTTAAATAAGTTGAAAATGATGATTTAAAATGTTTTAGAATGGTTAAAAGAAGGAATAACATCACTTGACTAGTGCCTAGTTTTTAAAAAAACGTAATTGTGTCATGGAGGAAGCATGTGGAGCTTTGGTTATCAAGGAGTAGGAGAGGGTACAAGATCCCAAACGCGTGTCCTAGTCTTTTATAGACAAATATGTCTTCCTTCCTATCCAAGGTAGTATTCAATAGATGAAATCCTCTAAGAAATCCTACATGCAAAGTTTTTCAAATCTACTATACTTGTAACATTATATATCAAGCCGAGTTGAATATAATGCTATCTAGTAAATAAAATTAACAAGACATTGAACTAAAAATGTAAATATTTTGCCCCAATATTCTCATGCAAATATTCACTACTTGTAGAAGAAATTCATAGCTAACATCAAGCACCTATAGCTCCATCTATATTTTCCAATATGCACCCAATACTAACACAAAGAAAACTAAGAAAAAGTAGCTTCAGAAATTTTACTCTCCAAGTTCTAGCAACCTTGGCAATGAGAGAAGGGTCTCTTATATAAGAAGAGAGAGTAACTAACTCCTCAATAATAAAATTAATCAAAAACTTCATGACATGGTCAAAAGACCAAACACCTAATTCTAGAAACCCAACAACCTTGACCATGTGAGGGGGCACACCACTCGATATAGAGAGATAATACATGATAAACAAAAGTAAACTCTAAAGGAGGAGCACCCTAGAGGGTGTCATCTGTTATCCACTAGAATTGCACTTAGTGGATTTCAAGTGAACCATCGAAGAATTGAACAATCTAATTGTCCATCATCAGTGTTATGAGATCCATCATGACAATGTTTGGCCCTTTTTCAAAAATTGCATGTCCATACCCCCATGGGTAATTGTAATAAGTTGGTCTAAGCATGGTATTTTTGTAACAGGCTTGACTTACCTTAGTTTTATCTATCAAGGTGATACTCTATTGTGTTTTTCCTTAGGAATTATGCATTGCACTTTAGTGACGTATAATTCCTGAGCTTTTCACTCACACCTCCAAAGATGGAGTATTTACCTTGATGGTCAAACCTTGGGAGGTTATTAAATCCTAAGTGTCCATGTATTTTGAAATGCTATCCATCAATAATAATTCATATGGACATGCACTAGGTCCCCTAGGATTTTCGGTCAATTACGAGAAAATATTTTTTTCCCGTAAAATAGGCCTTTTTAATATTTTAATTAAACAATCCAAAAATATGATAAAAGTGTGGTTAGGAGGTGAAAATTTCCATGGGAGTGCTCGTTTTCTAACCCAGAGCATCCGTTAAACCCCTAAACCCACTTTTCCTAAGTTCTAAGTGAATATTATTCACTTAAATAAAAATTCTCTCTAAATTAATTACAGAGAATTATTTAATTCAAAAATTAAAGATATTGAGAAAATCAAATTTCCTAAATTGAAGGAAATTTGTCCAACTGAAGGCCCAATTGTGATTGAGGTTAGTATCGGAGATGATTCCAATCAATCTTGGGTGATTTAATCAAGGATTTTGGAGGAGGTGAGTTGTCCTCTTAAGAGAAATGTGCCCTCTCCTTCTTGGGCAACTTTTCCATATGTGGCAGCTTGTTGTGGCTTGGAGGAGTTTCCAATGCTTGATTTGGGGCTCCCTCTTTATGTGGAAGCCACCTCAATCATACTCCCACCAATCAAGCCATTGATTTAGGTATAAGTCACTCCTTTGATTTAGTGATGTGCCCCTCTTCCAAACCTTGATGAGTGCACCCCCCCGCCTCCTTCTCCATTTGATATTTAACTAAGGAATTGGGATCTCATTTGGTCATGGTCACATAGGATCGAAATGATGGTGATTAGTGTATTGTACTTTGTAACATATTTTGGAATAATAAAGGATTTGGAGGCAAATATGTGGTGTATTTCTCTATGTGTGTGGATGCGAATGTCAATGTTTTATGAGGTAATTGTAGTGTAGCTTAATTATTTGTTGCATTTGCGGATGATCATGATTTTGAAGGACCATTACTAGTTGGTAGGATTTATGATTCTAGTTTGATTTCATATATTTCTTGTTCATGTACGCGGTATAGAATGTGTATGTTATATTTGTTTGTATGCTTACTCTTCTGATTTCTAACATGAGAAGCACTGGATTCGACATTTTTGTGCAAGTATTTTTAGCTGTACAAGTTGTCTAAGCTTGAATGTGCAGATGATATAGTTTGAATCTATTACTCTTTAAGTACTTTCAGGATACAGTCCCTCCGCTCTCCACCAGCAGGCTCCATAGCTCAAACATTCCCAGGATTCCAACATTCTTTCTATCTCTCTCTTTCCTTCATTTTAAATTAAAAATTTTCTGGTTATGGTTACTTGAATGCTTAGTTAAATTAGTTTCATTTGAAAACAATATTTTAAGAAGCTGGTTTGGTTAAGTATGTTACTAGATCTAAGATTTAAAGCTTATTTTTAGTAGATCTAGGTTGCTTAAGTACTTGTGCATATTTCCTATCTTCCATTACTTAATTTTTTATGCTTTTAACGTTCATTTGGGTACATCTGGTGCATTTCAGGTGGCTGGTTTTACATTTTTATCTCCATAACAAGAGGAAGTGCTACTGGAAAATCAAAGATCTAAAGCCTTCCAAGGCTTCTCGAAGCAATATACTTCCATATTGTGCTATTTATGAAGCTTGTAAGGCCTTTGGATCTAGATCTATAAGTACCAAAGGAATCCAACTTTTCATTGTAAAATAATTAATAAAGGCAAGTGGGCTACTCAGTGCCCACACCACATCCCCCTTGGGGGGATCTCGCAGGCTCTTCTTTGTGGTTTGATTTTTACAAACTTTTTTTTTTTTTATTTCATCATCACATGAACACAATACGCCCTTACAGGGCTATATAGTTAGTTTACTTTTACTTGTACAATCTTTATTCACAATCTTTTACTTCACTTTACAATTAACAAACATAAAAAACTAAATCTGGCTGTGCATTCCCGAAGTACCGAAAGGGAAAAGAGATTCTCAGCCATCAATAATATTTTGTTGTTAATTTTTTGTACATTATTAACAATTAAATCTAAGGATGTTTATTCCCAAAGTAAAATGAAAGGGTTTATCCATGGTAGGTGAAAATAGATTCTCAACCACATAATAAAACTTTACTTTTGCTTTAATAAACTTAAGAAGGCTTGAGTTCTAAGTATGCTCTTGACCACTGCAGCTCATTTTGATCAGTTGGACAATGAGAAAGGGACTTGAGTGACTACTTTAAATAGGGAAATCCAACAAAACTTGAGCTCTGGAACTCATGAGTTTGCGTGAAACTAACTACAGAGTCAGTGGGATACTTTAAGTAGGTTATGCCTTTCCTAGTTGGACCCTTGGTTTAGTTGTCACTGCGGTTAGTGCAAAGGCCTAAGCTGGAGTTGGGCCAATCCAAGAACTAACCCACTCATTAATCAACACATCATAATAAAACATTTAAAACTGACCAACGAGATTCTTGAAACATGTTCACGACATAAGAACACTTCGATAATCTCATATGAATCCATTTTAGCACTGGTACAATCTGCAACAATCAAACATTAAGTGAATCAATGTGTTATATGGAGGTATATACTTCGTGTTGTTGATCTAATTTCTATTTTGCAAATCTCTAGTTCAGTATTAATTCATATTCAAACTCCTATATTAATTTCATTCTGTAACTTAGCATAAAAGAAATAGTTTTCTTTTCATGGGGACCACCCCCCTTGGCTTCGCTAGGAGTTGGCCTAGACAGAAGACTTGAGTGTTGAGTGACAGTATCTCGAATCTTTGCTTTCCCCCAAGGACACACCCAGTGGCTTGAATATTTCTACAACGCTAACCCCTTTCCCCTGAGGTGCGTATTCGGCGGCTAACATGGTCTAAATAATAAAATCTAGGACCAAAACCCTAGGGTTTTGATCAATCAACCATTACATATATGTAACAATGTCATCAAAATACATAAATAAATGTGCCAAGTAATGATAAACAACTTTCCCTCCAATAAAGTGGACAAAACAGAGGAGTGCTCCTACTAAAGGTGGCTCGTGTGAGTTATGTGAGGTCTCCAATGCATACCATATATCAAGAATAGTCAAAGCGTGAATGCAGTGATATTCAAATGATGGAGCGCCCTCATCAATGTAGATTACATGTGTCTCAAGGGTCCAAGACAAGTTAAAAACCCTAAAGTGCTCAAAGGAAATGTACAACCAGCTCCTCAAGAAGTGTGTCAAAGGTCCAAACATGGTCAAATCTCATGCCAACTCATCCAAGCCATGAATATATTGTGAGAAATAATTGGCCCTCTCACATGTTCCAAATAGATCGCCTGTATGTGCCTCAAAACTCCCATGTGTGTGTCATGGGGGATTCATCTTGTTAACCAATATCTTATCATGTTCATTCATAAAGGGGGGTTTTTAAATTGTGAAAAATAAGGTCAATATATTCTAGGTATTGGGGGAGGGGAGAGGTACGGTATGGGGGGTTTGTAGATATTGCAAGGTATAAAAAGGGGGATCTAGTAAGAACACATGTTTTTTATTGGAAATATGTATTGGGAGTGGGGCTCAACAAAAAGGGTTTTGGTAGGTATTTATCAATATCTAGTGAAAATAGAGATATTCTTTAATATCCCATGAACAAACACAGTATGGCATAGTTTAACTAAGTGAATACCACGTGGTGTGCATGAAGAAGGAGGGTGTATCATCAAAATAGGGACTATTGGTCACATAGAGAACATCAAACAAGTGTTAGACCATGTGATTTTGCTAGGGTACTAGTTTACGAATCCTTGTCAATGTATGATTTAGAAAAAATAACATCAAATGATGTAAAACATTAACATGAAAAGGTTAGCAAGTGAACTTTTCTAATTAACTCAATAACCTTTCAAATAATTATCTCATTAACTTTAGAATTATCCCGGTGAGATCATAATTAACACTCTATTACATGTTTGACCCCTAAAATAGTGTGCATTTCCTAAGTTTCTAACATGAGGGTGATGAAGTGAATGTGGTGCCAGGGAGAGGGTATTTGAGAATTGGTCATTATAGAAATGAGGCTAAGTGCTAGGTCTACCTCTTATCTTTCAAGCACTAGGGGTTAATGTTTTTTATTCCAAATGAGTGCCTTAGAAGGAAGAGTTTTATCTCGAGTTACCCTTTCCTTTCACCTCTTTTTGCAATCTTTTTTTTTCCCTCTTAGTCTCATTGCTTTAGATTTGGATTTGATAATCTGAGACATAGGGAACCTGAATTTTTTTCATGGGGGTATTCTTCACATATATAACACTATTGCCAACTAGTGTAGCATATGTCATGACACTAGGTAGCATATGTCATAAGACTAGGTAATATGATACTAGGTAGCATATGTCATAACACTAGTGTCAACTGGATATCCCCATTGATCTTTGCCACATAATATTGTGATATTTTTAGTTTTGCTAGCTTGGAGGTACTCCTGCATCAGGTGTCTAGGTGCAAGGGTCCGAGAACAAGGGTGTCTTATTAATGACATAAAATGACTTTATAAAAATTGTTTGTAAAGTACTTTATAATGTGAATTTATATTTTTAAAGTGAAATGTACTTTATTAAAATGAGTTGTACTTTATAAAGCGACTTTATGATATAAAGTGCACTTTTTATAAATTTAGGAGTGAAAGTGATGTTTCGAATAAAATTTGATTTTATATAGTTTCACTTAATACATTTAAGTGAACTTGAGATTAAATCTCATTCATTGATCTTGTGGGCCAAGATCTAATCTTAGATGTAGAATACAAAAAGACAAGCAATTACCCTAATGAGAATAATAAAAAGACTTCATGAGACTTCATTTACATTCATTCCAAAGTGAGAGTTTTTGGAGTGGCTCAAATTCCAAGAGAGGGACTTGGTGACAAGTGTGAGAAGCACATTTCCCAAGAGAAGGTGAAGAGTTGAGCTAAGAAAGGAAGAGTGAGAGAGAAACCAAGAGAGATAATTGCACGCATTCTAAGAGAGGAAGGGTGGGCATGCACTCCAAGGCTAGCACAACAGTAAATGTTATTGGTATAACAGAGAAGGGGCATGTTGGGAACCCATGTCAACCCTTCTCTTTACTTTGTTAGTATATTGTTGTTGGACGCATATGCTTTGTAAGTCGTCTCGTAATATTATATGCTCCATGGTATTGATCCATAGTTTGTATTATCTCATAGTATTATATGTTCCATGGTATTGATCCATAGTATTGGACGCATAGAATTAATATATAAGTACATGTTGAGGCCAATGAAGGAATCCAAGAGTTATTTTGTATTGAGCTTGCTCAAAGAAGGTTTCCCCCTCAAAGTGGCCCGCGATCAATAAATCACTTTTGTGTTCTGTATTTCTGATATATCGTGCATTTTCATTAATTAATTGTTGGAGGTTCATCAAAGGGCACCTTTCTCCATGTTAGAAGGGTGGCACACTTCCCAACAAGTGGGAGGCACGGTTCTCAAGACAAAGGATCAACATTACAAGGTCGTACACCATTAAAGAGAATGAGTCTTCACGCAGTCTAAGGCTGATTCCTGTAGCCATTTCATACAATAGTTTCAACACTAAAAACGAGGCAAGGTTGGCATGTATTTCAAGAGAGGAGACCATTGTTGTTTTTGTACATATAGTGTTGGTTGTGGAGCCTGATCTCCAGATTCAGAGATATTATTATTTAGCCGTGTCCATACCCCAGGTTTGGTTATGATCCTGGCACGAGCCCCAGGGGGTCCGGGGGAGTGGTTGCACTCCCCCGGCTGGGGGGCGCGGGGGCCAACGGGCCCCCACTGAGGGTCCAAGGGGCAACACCCTCGAGAAATTTTTTTGGGGCTGTTTTTGCCAGCTGTTTACAGGCCCATGGTTTTGGATATCCCGTTGTATTTTCCCATTGTATTTCCCTTATAAAAGAAAGACATTGTAATACGGCTAGGGTTGATGTATTAGGTTTTAATTCATTGAAAATATCTCTAAGATCATAAGAGAGACTGTGAGACAGTGAAGAGGAAGTGCAACGGTTGTGATGCAGGTTGCATCCCTTCACTTTGATGGACGGTATAATAATAAGGACCAGCAACTTTAGTGTGGATGTAGCCCAAGTTGGGTGAACCACGATATATTTGTGTCTCTCTTGTAATGTGTATGTGTGATTATATTTGCATTTCTGTTTATTGTTTTTAGTCTACGATCCTGTTTTTCTAACAATTGGTATCAGAGCCAAAGGTTTGTTTGGCAGTTAAACCTGCAGGAAACTAGGGTTTCTGGTTCGAGTGGGAGCAATGGAAAAAGAAGGAAAGTTTAAGGTCGAGAAGTTTAACAGCCAAAAATTCCAGTTATGGAAGATGCAAATGGAGGACTATCTGTACCAGAAGGATCTATCCCTGCCATGAAGGACGAAGAATGGGAGGTTCTTGACAGAAAGGCACTGGGGACAATATAGTTGTCCTTGGCTTCGTCGGTGGCTTTCAATATCTCAAAAGAAACGATAACGGAGGGTTTGATGAGCGCATTGGGTAAGTTGTGTGAAAAACCCTCGGCCTCCAACAAGGTATTTCTAATGAAGTGTTTATTTAATATGAAGATGTCTGAAGGTGGATCTGTTACTGATCATTAAATGAATTTAATACGGTTACAAATCAACTAAGTTCTATAAGTGTGAACTTCGATGATGAGGTTAGGGCTCTTCTATTCTTCTGTTCATTGCTAGAAAGTTGGAATAGCCTAGTCATGGCTATAAGTAACTCTGTCTCTGGTTCAAACACCTTGAAATTTGATGATGTTATTGGTGTTATTCTTAGTGAGGAAATGTGAAGAAAAAGTACAGGTGAGACATTAGGTAATTCATTGAGCATGGAGAGCAGGGGAAAAAAAAGGAGAGAGGAAAGAGCCAAGGTAATCGTGGCAAGTCTAAAATGGACAGATCCAAGTCCAGATTGGGAAAAATCGAGTGGTGGAACTGTGGAAAGAAAGGACATCTAAAGAAAGAGTGTAGATCTCTTAAGAAGAAAGGAGATGGACAGAAGGAAACTACCTAGGAAGCAAATGTAGCAGGTGATGTGTTACAAGATTCTTTGATTCTTGCATTAGATAATACTAGTGATTAGTGGGTAGTAGATTCAGGCGCTTCATGTCATGCTACACCCCATAGGAAATACTTTCATGAGTATGTTCCAGGCGATTTTGGACATGCTTTATTGGGTGATGATGAGCCATGTAAAATTGTTGGAATGGGTAAGGTATGGATAAAAGTTAAGAATGGAACTGATTGGCTATTGAAAGATGTTAGGCATATTCCTGCTATGAAAATAAATCTGATCTCAATAGGGCAGTTGGGAGATGGTGGTTGTCTATCTACATTTGGAGAAAAGTGTTGGAAAATCACTAAAGGATCAATGGTGATAACAAAAGGAGACAGGGTAGGTACGTTGTATTTATGTCCTCATAATACTGACCATTATATCTCTTTAGCTTCCACAGGAACAGATACAACATTGTGGCATCATAGGCTTGGCCACATGAGTGAGAAGGGGATGCATATTTTCCAGTTAAGGAAGTTGCTACCAGATTTGAAGCAGGTAAGTTTGGAATTCTGTGAGAACTGTGTTTATGGAAAACATAAAAGAGTCAAATTTCTCAGGGTTGGGAAACAGAAGAAGAATGAAAATTTAGAGCTTGTTCATATAGATGTATGGGGACCAGCTCAGGTACAATCTCTTGGTGGCTCTCATTATTATGTTATATGTATTGATGATGCAACTAGAAAAACTTGGGTTTATTGCATTAGACAGAAATCTGATGTGTTTGCTACTTTTAAAAAGTGGAAAGCTTTGATTGAGAATGAGACAGGAAAAAGGTTGAAGTGTCTCAGATCTGATAATGGAGGTGAGTACTACGGCAAGGAGTTTGATAGTTACTGTTCATACCATGGGATTCGTAGAGAGAAGACAGTCCCAGAAACACCACAAGAAAATGGTGTGTCTGAAAGGATGAACAGAACGATCATGGAGTGCGCAAAGTGTATGAGATTGCATGCAGGGTCTCCCTTACAATTTTGGGCGGATGCTGTAAATATTGTTGTTTATTTAATAAACAGAGGACCTTAAAGTGCTTTAGATGGTGGTATTCCAGAGGAGGCATGGACAGATACAAAGGTAAAATCTCATTTCTGAGAATGTTTGGTTGTGAAGCATTTGTCCATATTGATAAAGATAATAGAACAAAGCTTGAAGCTAAATCCAAGAAATGTACCTTTATTGGATATGGGGTTGATGATTTTGGTTATCGTTTATGGGATTATGAAAACCACAAAATCATTAGAAGTAGAGATGTCATATTGAATGAAAAGGTCATGTATAAAGATCAGCTACAGGGAAAGAAACAGGAAAAGGAAAACACAGAGTACACAGTACTTGATGAAATTAAAGAAAATGAAGTTCCAAAGGTGCCAGAAAATCAAGAACAACAGCAAGTACCTGAAACTCTTGCAACTGCAAGAAGATCCACCAGCTTAAGTAGAATCCTTGAACAATACTCTCCTTCAATGTATTATTTATTGATGATTAATGTTGGTGAACTAGAATGTTATGAAGAAGCAATGCAGGTGGAAACTAGAAAGAAGTGGGAGCAAGGCATGAATGAGGAGATGGACTCATTAGTAGGAAACCAGACTTGGGATCTGGTTCACTTGCCTGCTGGTAAAAGAGCATTGCAGAACAAATGGATTTACAGGTTGAAGGAAGAAGAATGAGGTAAGAAGCGGTACAAGGCCAGCCTTGTTGTAAAGGGGTTTGCATAGAAGAAAGGTATAGATTTTGATGAAATATTTTCTCCTATTGTTAAGATGACTTCAATTAGGACTATTTTAAGTCTAGTGGCGGTAGAAGATTTGCATCTTGAATAGTTAGATGTAAAAACGACCTTTCTCCATGGTGATTTGGAGGAAGAAATATATATGCAACAACCACAAGGGTATGAGGTCAAAGGTAAGGAGAATTTGGTGTGCAGGTTGACAGAGAGCTTGTATGGCTTGAAGCAAGCTCCAAGGTAATGGTATTTAAAATTTGACAGGTTTATGATAGAACAAGGTTATAGTAGATGTCATTCTAACCACTGTGTTTATTTCAAGAAGCTAGACAATGAAAGATATATTATCTTGTTATTGTATGTGGATGACATGCTTGTTGCAGGGTCTAACATGCAGGATATAAATGTGCTCAAAAGGAAGCTAGCTAATTCATTTGCGATGAAGGATTTTGGTGCTGCAAAGAAAATCATTGGTATGAGAATAACAAGAGACAGGAAAAATTGCAAATTGACATTGTCTCAGTGTCACATACCCCAATTTTGCAAAAATAATTTAATTATTTTATTAATATTCCTGAGACATTATGTTAAATTTAATGCTAAGTAGGAATTGATGACTCAGCAGAGTCACCAGAAATGGAATGTAAATTCTGAATATTTTATTATTAATAAATAAATTATGGAGACAACAGCATGGGAGAGCTGTTAAAAGAGGTTACTGGTCTAACTAGTGGGTGGAACTAGGTGGAAAAGCAAAGGACAAGTGGAAGCATCCTCAAACATTTCCTAAGTTGCAGGTGGCAACTTCCCTATATTTTGGGGTCATGATTCCCCAAGAAAGTGGAATCTGAGCAGGTGGCTCATTAATGACAGTTAACCCAACTAAGACCTAGGCAATCTTTTAAATAATACTCAATGAACTGAGCTGGGGGTTCAGCATTGTTCTGGAGGGAGAATACATTCAGGTGAATGATATTCAGGAGTCCCATTGAGGAAGAGGGAAAACAGTAAGGAAGTGTTTGAGATAGGAAGCTGCAGTAACTTGGTTCCAGTGTAGTTGTTTTGGCTGAGTGAATTATTTGCTGTACCTAGTTCCAGCCAGTTGGACCAGAGCAAGCTCGGGGGTCCTGAGAAGTGCTGTCTGGGCACTCTCCAGGAGTTGGTAGGGAGGAATAGCCTCCCATCGCTGTTGTTGTCCATTGCTTGAAACAGGTTCTGCCACTCATTTCTATTTAGTTATTTAAGCGTAAATGAATGCATGTTAAGTTACTATCATTAGGATTGCGTATTATTTCATTCAGTAAGATATTTGCAATCCCTGAATATCAGTTTGAGATTTAATGATAGTTACTGTGTTAATAGTTCCGTATATTATTTTTATCTTATGGATAAAATATTTATAATGCATAATAAACAGCAGTAGAACTGTAAGTACTAGCAATGGTTGTAACTATTAAACTTAGTTTAATTATTACCGACAGAATATATGACAGAACTGGAAGGACTTTTATTTAACTCAACCTTGAGATGGAAATAACAGTACAGAAATGTTGTTCACCTGTTTAAAATATTTTGACAGAGTTTTGACTAAAACAATTTGATTAGTTAATTAAAATACCAGATTTGTGACCATAGAGTTTGTTTAGAATCAAACAAATTCAGAACGTTAATAAACCGAGTAGTATTTTATCTCCAGTCTTATTCTTGTATCAGTACTTTAGTTTTGTTCACCATAGAGCTCAAAATCTTTATGTGACTATATAGTCCAAACATAGACCTATCTCTACATTTTAATAAATTATCAAACTTAGAAATCGTTCCTATCAAGATAGCCTTCGAACCAAACCATGTTTCCCATTTATTTAAAAAAAAAAAAAAAATCAAAACCCTGCTACTCTATTTTTTTTTAACCATAAGAAAAATTATCACAAGTATTTCACATTGAAAATCGGGACAACAAATCTACTACAGCCGCAGCTAGACTTCAAAGTTTAAACATTTTTTTTTATTTTGCCTACATAAAAATTCGAAACCTACAGGAGACAATAGGCATTGCATCTTAACAACTAGATTCATACAACAATTTTAGCTACCGCCATAGTCATTTCATTTATAAAAACTTATAACATAAATCATCGGACCTGGAACGCACCCATCATGCTTTGACTCTATAGTACAGAATGATTGTAATAAATCATTTTTCTTTATAAGTTTCAAATCATACAAGAAAACGCAGGAGCAAACATTGATATTATATTATCCAATCTACAGTGGAGTTCTCCATCCATTTTTAAAAAAGACGGTTCAGTTATTATCATATAAAACACTGAAACTTCAAAAAAAAAAACAACGCAGACATAGAGTAGACTTTTATACTTTACGCATGCTATATTAAGATAAATACCGAGAACACGGGGAAAAACCCAAAACAAAGTACGAGTGCAGCATCAAAAACCTTGAGGCCGTAACCCAGTCATACCAAAATAGGCTCATAGCCTTTATTTACACATTACTAAACCCTAAACACCTCTAGCAACAAGATTTAATTGCAAATGACCGTAGTCAGTCTCAGAGCCAAACATCACAGCGCTAGTCACAAGGATGGCTCTTCGTTCAAAACCACACAATAACCAACAAGGAGGAATGCCATGGTAAAAGACCAGGCTTACCCGGTTGAGCAACTAACAGTCGAAGCTGGAGTCATGCATCGTTCGAATGGAGACAGGACCTGCAAGTAACAGAGTGTCTTTAGCTATCTCTTAAAACATTTTGTTGAAATATATATAAACAAATTTGTGTACAGAATACGAAAAGAAAACCTGAAACTCACCGAAATTTTTCCACCTACAGAAGATGGACTGGTAGCCGCGAAATGAAGAAGGGAAATCCCAAACATCTGCACCAGGGTACTGGTTATCAGAAGCTAAGGGCTATCATACCTCCGAGAAACTTAACAAGCCAACTTTAAAGAACATTGACGACAAGGAAGACCGAGCCAGGGTAACATGGGGTATAAAAGAATTAAACCCTAGGTCTTAGTGACCTAACAAGATGCCAAATAGCCACAACAACGACTCTCAGACTTTGCCATGAACCAATACGAAGGTTTGAAGCTGTATGCGAGATACCAAACAATGTAACCACCTCGAAACTGTGTTAAACAAATGCCATGAACTGGCAGAATACCAACAGCTACTACATTGAAAACTTCAACCGGACCTAGCTAGGAGAAATGGCAATGCTACGAGAGGGGTAAACGTTGACAGGAAAAGGATAAAAACCTTTCGATTTTTCCCAACTACATCTGCCATTAACAACAACACATTTATTCTCTTGTAAAGAGTCAAATAAGCACGAAGAAATTCAAGTTGCAGAAGAGCCGAGCTCTTGACATCTCTGTAGAGTTAGGGTTCAGACAGGAGGGTTTCCACAGAAGGACAAGCCCGAAGGCAATGGAAAAATGCCGAAGTTAGGGTTGAGACAGCATTTAAATACCTTCAATACTTGGCGGAGGAAGATACACGTAGCTTTTAATCTTTGCATGCTGTGGGTTGAAGTTGTATAGTCACTTGTGTTTCCAATTCATGTTCTACGTTCAATTAAAATCGCAATAGATGAATTTCAATCATAGTATGAGTATCGTTTTTTTTAGTCGTGATGCCACACTTGGGATTGCTATCATTTGCATAATGATAGCAATGCTATAGAATCCATATAGTTTATCACCATACCTGCCATGCAATAATTTCATTTATACGTATGTCAATCATAACAAGATTTCGAAGGATTTCCCCTTTGTTTGTCAATAAGATATTAAATCATGATTAATGGAATTAATGGCATGGAAATCATGAAAAGGGAGTTATTCTAGATATAGAGGGAAGGATCGACATTATATATATTAGTATGGGTAGATAGATAATGTAAGTTTGAAATGACTTAGAATAGTGTAACAATATTTATGTCTTAAGACTAGCCTCATAAGGAGCGGCAAGGAGCACAACGAAAATCTATGAACTTACAAAAATATTAAGATGAAGACAAATATTATAATCTGCAATTTTATTATATCATTGTCACTTTAAATAGCTGAAAGCCTGGATTTTATTATACCAGAGAAGGGATAGTGGTGAAATTAAACAAACCATAAAGGAGTACCAAAGAAGATATGAATTTGACATATTAGTATACAGTGTAAGTAATAAATAATTTACACATTGCCAATTTCTAGATCCTTGTAAGTTTATTCATAATCACACAGTAACAAACAGTTAAGCAAATAGTTTGACTTCCTTATTTCCATGATGATAGATCAAAGATATTATTACAACACAATAATAATATCAATGAACAGTACTTCATGGTGGAATTTAAGACTGTCGGATAAAGTACAAATATTTATCATATTCTCATGCAAAATCGTCAACCTTCTAGCAGTAAGAATGTCTGAAGATTACAGTAATGAAACTTCTACCTCTTTCACTTGACAACCTGTCTCGCATGTTAAACCTTTTTGGTACAATTAAAGAAGCTATAATGCTTTAAAAAGTAATTGTAGCGACCGTACTCTACCTGTATACCTGTAAATGAAAGACAATTGGATGCATTAGCTCGAAAGCTAAGTAAGCCCAATCTGCGATGACAACACCCCCTTGTGGTTGAAAACAGAAAAACCATCAGTAACGATAAATAAGACTCATATTAGAAATTTAAGTACAAGGACAAATTATTCAAACATAGTTGTGATCCCCTAACTAAATCAAACAGAACAAGGAATGCATTTAGTAACATTTATTACTATCTTAAAAATTTTAAATTTTTCGGAAATTTTCGGGATTTGACATGTGGTATCAGAGCATGGTTCATACACTAGGCCTTCTTATGGCTCCACTAGTTTCCGCAGAACAGTGCAAACAACAATAAATTTTTTTTATGTTATGTACTAACTTATATTTTTCTGTTTCGTAAAGACAAACAGAGCAGAAAATTTCTTTTCTGAACTTAATAGGCAGGTATGGAAAAACTGGGAGAATATGCTGAGGAAGAATCTCCAAACACTGCGACAAGACATATGTCGAGAGAACCGGAGACAGAGGAGGGAATTGCTCACTCCACTGAACTGATGCAGACCATAAAAGGTTTAAAGACAGAAATAGAAACAGTCAAGAAAGATAATGAAAGGATTCTGAAAACACAAGAGCAGCTAAATCAATTATTATTAGAAAAATTTCAGATAGAAGGAAGGAGCAAAAGAGCTGACTCAAAAGAAGCTAGTCAACAAAGAGGGTCAAAAAGGAGGAAACCAGCTAAATCTGACAGCAGTTCATCATCTGAAGAAAGAAGGGAACAACACAGTTATCGCACTACTAGTGATAGCAGTGAAGCTGAGCCGCACAACAGAAGGAAAAAGTACAAGCCTTATGAAGAAATCTCCGCGGAATTTAAGAAAATAAAACCCCCAACTTTCAATGGAGAATCTAAAACAGGAAAAGAGGCAGAATCCTGGTTATCCGGGATGAGAAAATATTTCCAGATTTATAACTATTCGAATCAGCTGAAAGCAAGAATGGCCATCTACAACCTTTCTGGAAAGGCGGACATATGGTGGCAAGACCTGAAAAGGGTCAAGGGAATCAGAGAAAAAGAAGTTAATTGGAGTACTTTTAAAAGGTACTTCAAAAAGAAATTTATGTCCGAACAGTACTATGAGGAGAGGGCCAAGGAATTTTATGAGCTGAAACTAGGATCTATGACGATGAAGGACTTAAACAGTAAATTCTTGAGCCTGTTAAGGTATGTGCCGTATTTTGTCGAGGAAAAACCAAAAATATAGCGATTTCTTAGCTGTCTGCCCTATCATATCAAGGACAGAATTGAATATGATAACCCCAAAACGCTGGAAGAGGCTATGCGCAAGGCAAATTTCTGTTTTGAACAGAATAAAAAGAAAGAAGGGATAGCTAACTGGAAGGAAAAAAAGAATAGTCATCAGCTTGAGTACAGGAAAAAGGAGTTTGTACCTCAGAAAAATTTCAAGAATAACAAGAATGGAAACCATTTTAATGGTAAGAACTCCCAGGGAAACAAAAATGGAGCCGCTAATTATTCCAACAATTTCAAAGGCAGCAAGGAGACTCCCAACAATCATGGAAACTACACTAAGAATTTTGAACGAAAGGAACCTGTTAAGTGCTGGGAATGCAATGGCCCACACTATGCTTCAGTTTGCCCAAATCGAAAGAAACAAATCAGCAATATTCATACTATTCAAGATGAAATGACTGTTTGGGACTTTGCAGGGACTATGCCCAGAATCAATGCAGCGTTGGAGAACCGCCAAGCTGACTATCAAACTTCCATGGTGGAAGTAGGAGGTATGATTAACAAAACCCCTGTAACTATTTTAATAGATCCGGGTGCTAGTATTAGTTATATTTCACCCCAGCTAGTAGAAAAATGTAAGTTGACTGTTGAAAGATTTGATAATTCTTGGTCTGTACAACTAGCTACTGGGGAAAAAAGGAAAGTAAACTGTTATGTTAAGGAATGTATCTTAAATATGAATGATTTTAGAACTACAGTTAAATTAAATGTCTTGCCACTTGGCTCTTATGACATACTTATCGGAATGGACTGGTTGGAACATCATAGGGTAGTTTTAAACTGTTTTGACAAAACTTTTAGATGTGTAAACTGTAATGGACAGCCTGTAACTGTTAGGGGTATTCCTAGGAAAACAGTAGTTAGGCAGATTTCTGCCTTACAACTTAAAAGGGCAGTCAGAAAAGGGTGCAAGACCTATGCTGTAACTATTACAGATGAGACAGATAAGTCTGAAAGCAGCAAGAAAACAGTAGAGAACATCCCTGTAGTCAATGAATTTATTGATGTTTTTTCGGAGGAAATCCCAGAACTACCTCCCAAAAGGGAGCTGGACTTTACAATCGAGCTGGTACCAGGTGCTGTCCCCAGTTCAAAATCCCCGTATCGCATGAATATTTTGGAGCTTAACGAATTGAAAACTCAGTTAAAGGAGTTAATAGACAAGAATTACATTCGACCCAGTGTATCCCCTTGGGGAGCACCAGTAATTTTTGTTAGAAAGAAGGACGGAACTATGCGACTTTGCATAGATTACCGTCAGCTGAACAAGATGACGATTAAAAACAGATATCCGTTACCTCGTATAGATGATCTGTTTGATCAGCTACGTGGAGCTACGGTGTTCTCTAAGATAGACCTGAGATCGGGTTATCATCAGGTGAGGATTAAAGAAGAAGACATTTTCAAAACAGCTTTTAGAACAAGGTACGGACATTACGAATTTGTCGTAATGCCATTTGGGCTTACTAATGCCCCAGCTATCTTTATGTGCTTAATGAATAACATAATGCATAAGTACTTAGATAAATTTGTTGTCGTATTCATCAATGACATTTTAGTTTATTCTAAGAATGAAAAGGAGCATAAAGAACACTTATGTATAGTCTTACAAGAACTAAGAGAGCAGCAGCTCTTTGCGAAGTTCAGTAAGTGTGACTTCTTTAAAGACGAAATCCAGTACTTAGGACATGTAGTCACTAAGGAAGGGATTTTAGTTGATCTTGAAAAGATTCGGGCAATTGAAGAATGGCCAGTACCAAAAGATGTAACAGATGTTAGATCCTTCATGGGAATTACCGGTTACTACCAGAGATTTATTGAAGGCTTTTCAAAAATAGCCAACCCAATCACTTCCTTGCAAAAGAAAGGCAAGAAGTTTGATTGGAACGCGAAGTGTGAAGAAAGCTTTAAGAAACTTAAGATTTTATTGACAACTGCGCCTATTCTCAGAATAGCGGATCCAAATAAAGATTTCGTGGTTTGCACCGACGCTTGTAATGAGGGTTTAGGCGGAGTATTGACTCAAGAGGGACATGTCATTGCTTACGAATCTAGGAAGCTGAAAATTCATGAAAAGAATTATGCCACTTATGACCTAGAATTAGCTGTTGTAATCCATGCTTTAAAGATGTGGCGACACCACTTAATAGGTAGAAAATTCACTTTACTGACTGATAATAAGGGTCTGAAATACCTTTTAGATCAGCCTAATTTAAATGCAAGACAAGCCAGGTGGTTGGCATTCTTAAGTGAATACGATTTTGAAATTCAACACATAAAAGGAAAGGAAAATAAGGTGGCTGATGCCTTAAGCAGAAATGCAAAGTTGAATTTTGTATCAGCTAGCAGCACTTATACCTCTGATTTTAAATGAACAGTTGGCTGAAGGGATAAAATCATATGAAAATTATCAGCATTTACAAGCTGCAGCCAAAGAACAACCTACAGAAAGTGTGATAAAAGGATATAGTTTAAATGAAGACGGATTTTTATTGTTTAAAGACAAGCTGTATGTTCCGAATGCACCTAAAGTTAAACTGTTAATTCTAGATGAAATTCATAAAACCCCTTACTCAGGGCATCCAGGCTACCAAAAGACTGTCACCATGTTGAGAAAAGAATATTTTTGGCCTAATATGAAATCTGAAACAACTGAGTATATAGCTAGATGTTTGGACTGCCAACAAGTGAAAACAGAACACCAACGTCCAGCTGGATTGCTGCAACCTTTACCTATTCCTAGCTGGAAGTGGGAAATAATCAGCCTAGATTTCATCACGGGATTACCCAAAAATCAGCATCTGAATGATTCAATCATGGTGGTAGTAGATAAATTAAGTAAATCAGCACACTTTATTCCTATTAAAACCACATACAAGGCTGCAAACATAGCAGATATCTTTTTAAAACAGATTTTTCGGTTACACGGTATTCCAAAAGTTATTATATCAGACAGGGATCCTAAATTCACATGGAATTTCTGGAAATCCTTGTTTAAAGGATTAAACACCACATTAAATTTCAGCACTTCTTTCCATCCTTAGACGGACGGACAAACCGAAAGATTTAATCAGGTATTAGAAGATCTGCTAAGGATGTATGTTAAAGACCAACCAGGTAAGTGGGAGGATTATTTACATTTAGCAGAATTTGCATACAATAATAGTTATCAATCATCAGCTAAGTTTAGTCCTTTTGAAATTTTGTATGGACGTAAATGTAACACTCCTATCTCTTGGAGTAATCCCGTAGACAAGTTAGTGTTAGGACCTGATTTATTAAAAGAGATGGAACAGATTGTGAAACAAGTGCAGGTAAATTTGAAGACTGCCCAGGATCAGCAAAAGAGTCAAGCAGATTTGAAAAGAACTCCTAAAGAGTTCCAGGTAGGTGAACATGTGTTCATCAAGGTAAGGCCAAAGAAGAGCTCTCTAAGACTGGGAAGTTGTGCAAAATTAGCACCACGTTACTGTGGTCCGTTTGAAATTTTATCTAGAATCGGTCAAGTTGCTTATTAGCTAGCATTACCACCAAATTTAAAAGTACACAATGTTTTTCATATCTCTATTCTGAAAAAGTATGTTCATGATGCTACTCATGTTATTGACTGGAACATTGTACAGGTAGAACCAGAAGGGGAAGTTCTGGTGGAACCGGATTGTATCCTCGGGAGGAGGGAAATTACTCTGCGGAACCGCATAATTGGACAGCTGAAGGTGCAATGGAAGCACCTTAGTCCTGAAGAAGCTACCTGGGAACTGGAAAGTAAGATGCGGGAAGCATACCCACATCTATTCCAGCAGGTGGCTGAAGATGAAGAATAAGTAACATCGAGGACGATGTTACATTTTAAGGGGGTGTGTATGTCACATACCCCAATTTTGCAAAAATAATGTAATTATTTTATTAATATTCCTGAGACATTATGTTAAATTTAATGCTAAGTAGGAATTGATGACTCAGCAGAGTCACCAGAAATGGAATGTAAATTCTGAATATTTTATTATTAATAAATAAATTATGGAGACAACAGCATGGGAGAGCTGTTAAAAGAGGTTACTGGTCTAACTGGTGGGTGGAACTAGGTGGAAAAGCAAAGGACAAGTGGCAGCATCCTCAAACATTTCCTAAGTTGCAGGTGGCAACTTCCCTATATTTTGGAGTCATGATTCCCCAAGAAAGTGGAATCTGAGCAGGTGGCTCATTAATGACAGTTAACCCAACTAAGACCTAGGCAATCTTTTAAATAATACTCAATGAACTGAGCTGGGGATTCAGCATTGTTCTGGAGGGAGAATACATTCAGGTGAATGATATTCAAGAGTCCCATTGAGGAAGAGGGAAAACAGTAAGGAAGTGTTTGAGATAGGAAGCTGCAGTAACTTGGTTCCAGTGTAGTTGTTTTGGCTGAGTGAATTATTTGTTGTACCTAGTTCCAGCCAGTTGGACCAGAGCAAGCTCGGGGGTCCTGAGAAGTGCTGTCTGGGCACTCTCCAGGAGTTGGTAGGGAGGAACAACCTCCCATCGCTGTTGTTGTCCATTGCTTGAAACAGGTTCTGCCACTCATTTCTATTTAGTTATTTAAGCGTAAATGAATGCATGTTAAGTTACTATCATTAGGATTGCGTATTATTTCATTCAGTAAGATATTTGCAATCCCTGAATATCAATTTTAGATTTAATGATAGTTACTTTGTTAATAGTTCCGTATATTATTTTTATCTTCTGGATAAAATATTTATAATGCATAATAAACAGCAGTAGAACTGTAAGTACTAGCAATGGTTGTAACTGTTAAACTTAGTTTAATTATTACCGACAGAATATATGACAGGACTGGCAGGACTTTTATTTAACTCAACCTTGAGATGGAAATAACAGTACAGAAATGTTGTTCACCTGTTTAAAATATTTTGACAGAGTTTTGACTAAAACAATTTGATTAGTTAATTAAAATACCAGATTTGTGACCATAGAGTTTGTTTAGAATCAAACAAATTCAGAACGTTAATAAACCGAGTAGTATTTTATCTCCAGTCTTATTCTTGTATCAGTACTTTAGTTTTGTTCACCATCGAGCTCAAAATATTTATGTGACTATACAGTCCAAACATAGACCTATCTCTACATTTTAATAAATTATCAAACTTAGAAATCGTTCCTATCAAGATAGCCTTCGAACCAAACCATGTTTCCCATTTATTTTAAAAAAAAAAAAATCAAAACCCTGCTACTCTATTTTTTTTTAACCATAAGAAAAATTATCACAAGTATTTCACATTGAAAATCGGGACAACAAATCTACTACGGCCGCAGCCAGACTTCAAAGTTTAAACATTTTTTTTATTTTGCCTACATAACAATTCGAAACCTACAGGAGACAATAGGCATAGCATCCTAACAACTAGATTCATACAACAATTTTAGCTACAGCCATAGTCATTTCATTTATAAAAACTTATAACATAAATCATCGGACCTAGAACGCACCCATCATGCTTTGACTCTATAGTACAGAATGATTGTAATAAATCATTTTTCTTTATAAGTTTCAAATCATACAAGAAAACGCAGGAGCAAACATTGATATTATATTATCCAATCTACAGTGGAGTTCTCCATCCATTTTTAAAAAAGACGGTTCAGTTATTATCATATAAAACACTGAAACTTCAAAAAAAAAAACAACGCAGACATAGAGTAGACTTTTATACTTTACGCATGCTATATTATGATAAATACCGAGAACACGGGGAAAAACCCAAAACAAAGTACGAGTGCAGCATCAAAAACCTTGAGGCCGTAACCCAGTCATACCAAAACAGGCTCATAGCCTTTATTTACACATTACTAAACCCTAAACACCTCTAGCAACAAGATTTAATTGCAAATGACCGTAGTCAGTCTCAGGGCCAAACAGCACAGCGCTAGTCACAAGGATGGCTCTTCGTTCAAAACCACACAATAACCGACAAGGAGGAATGCCATGGTAAAAGACCAGGCTTACCCGGTTGAGCAACTAACAGTCGAAGCTGGATTCATGCATCGTTCGAATGGAGCCAGGACCTGCAAGTAACAGAGTGTCTTTAGCTATCTCTTAAAACATTTTGTTGAAATATATATAAACAAATTTGTGTACAGAATACGAAAAGAAAACCTGAAACTCACTGGAATTTTTCCACCTACAGAAGATGGACTGGTAGCCGCGAAATGAAGAAGGGAAATCCCAAACATCTGCACCAGGGTACTGGTTATCAGAAGCTAAGGGCTATCATACCTCTGAGAAACTTAACAAGCCAACTTTAAAGAACATTGACGACAAGGAAGACCGAGCCAGGGTAACATGGGGTATAAAAGAATTAAACCCTAGGTCTTAGTGACCTAACAAGATGCCAAATAGCAACAACAACGACTCTCAGACTTTGCCATGAACCAATATGAAGGTTTGAAGTTGTATGCGAGATACCAAACAATGTAACCACCTCGAAACTGTGTTAAACAAATGCCATGAACTGGAAAAATACCAACAGCTACTACATTGAAAACTTCAACCGGACCTAGCTAGGAGAAATGGCAATGCTACGACAGGGGTAAACGTTGACAGGAAAAGGATAAAAACCCTGCGATTTTTCCCAACTACATCTGCCATTAACAACAACACATTTATTCTCTTGTAAAGAGTCAAATAAGCACGAAGAAATTCAAGTTGCAGAAGAGCCGAGCTCTTGACATCTCTGTAGAGTTAGGGTTCGGACAGGAGGGTTTCCACAGAAGGACAAGCCCGAAGGCAATGGAAAAATGCCGAAGTTAGGGTTGAGACAGCATTTAAATACCTTCAATACTTGGCGGAGGGAGATACACGTAGCTTTTAATCTTTGTATGATGTGGGTTGAAGTTGTATAGTCACTTGTGTTTCCAATTCATGTTCTACGTTCAACTAAAATCGCAGTAGATGAATTTCAATCATAGTATGAGTATCATTTTTTTTAGTCGTGATGCCACACTTGGGATTGCTATCATTTGCATAATGATAGCAATGCTATAGAATCCATATAGTTTATCACCATACCTGCCATGCAATAATTTCATTTATACGTATGTCAATCATAACAAGATTTCGAAGGATTTCCCCTTTGTTTGTCAATAAGATATTAAATCATGATTAATGGAATTAATGGCATGGAAATCATTAAAAGGGAGTTATTCTAGACATAGAGGGAAGGATCGACATTATATATATTAATATGGGTAGATAGATAATGTAAGTTTGAAATGACTTAGAATAGTGTAACAATATTTATGTCTTAAGCCTAGCCTCATAAGGAGCGGCAAGGAGCACAACGAAAATCTATGAACTTACAAAAATATTAAGATGAAGACAAATATTATAATCTGCAATTTTATTATATCATTGTCACTTTAAATAGCTGAAAGCCTGGATTTTATTATACCAGAGAAGGGATAGTGGTGAAATTAAACAAACCATAAAGGAGTACCAAAGAAGATATGAATTTGACATATTAGTATACAGTGTAAGTAATAAATAATTTACCCATTGCCAATTTCTAGATCCTTGTAAGTTTATTCATAATCACACAGTAACAAACAGTTAAGCAAATAGTTTGACTTCCTTATTTCCGTGATGATAGATCAAAGATATTATTACAACACAATAATAATATCAACGAACAGTACTTCATGGTGGAATTTAAGACAGTCGGATAAAGTACAAATATTTATCATATGCTCATGCAAAATCGTCAACCTTCTAGCAGTAAGAATGTCTGAAGATTACAGTAATGAAACTTCTACCTCTTTCACTTGACAACCTGTCTCGCATGTTAAACCTTTTTGGTACAATTAAAGAAGCTATAATGCTTTAAAAAGTAATTGTAGCGACCGTACTCTACCTGTATACCTGTAAATGAAAGACAATTGGATGCATTAGCTCGAAAGCTAAGTAAGCCCAATCTGCGATGACAACACCCCCTTGTGGTTGAAAACAGAAAAACCATCAGTAACGATAAATAAGACTCATATTAGAAATTTAAGTACAAGGACAAATTATTCAGACATAGTTGTGATCCCCTAACTAAATCAAACAGATCAAGGAATGCATTTAGTAACATTTATTACTATCTTAAAAATTTTAAATTTTTCGGAAATTTTCGGGATTTGACACTCAGGGTGAGTACATACAAAAGGTGTTGGATAGGTTCAGAATGTAGAATAAAAAACCAATTAGTACACATTTGGACAGCCATTTCAGTCTAAGTAAGGAAATGTGTCCTAAGAAACAGGAAGAGACAGATTACATGTCCAAGATTCCCTATCAATTAGCAGTTGGCAGCTTGATGTATGCCATTGTGTGCAAAAGACCAGATATCACACAAGCAGTGGGAGTTGTGAGCAAATATATGAACAATCCAGGTAAAGAACATTGGAAAGAAGTACAGTGGATTCTCAGGTATTTGAGAGGTACTACCACTCAGGCATTATGTTTTGGAGGTTCAGACACTGTTCTGCAGGGATATGTTGATGCAGATATGGCAGGTGACAAGGATAGCAGTGTCACATCCCCATTTTGACCCCCTTTTTCATCAAATCGTAAATGATGTAAAAATTGTTATTTAATCATGGTGAGGAGCTCAAGGCCAAGGCCCCACCATTGATTTAGCGTTTTACGTATCGGCAATTAAAAAAATAGATGCCTATAGTTCTTGTGCTAGATAGGCATAATGTAAATTAAGACATCATGTAAATACGAATTTTAATGAAAAACCCACAACTAGCTATGCAATGCAACAAAGAGATGAGGGCATGATTCTACAAGGAATAGGGAGGAAAATTATTCAAACCCTTGAGCCAATGGTGATAAGCTAGATGTCAATGAATAAACCCTCAACTACCCATTCTGACTTATGCACCCAATCATTTAATTCTTCCAGAAATTGGTTGAGGCAGTTAATGCCTTGGGAATGAAGAGGCATGGTAGCCAATTTTGTGCATGGGCAAGCCATCAACTTGGGAAAACGTACTTTTGCTTCTGGGGCAAGAAAACACCCATGAAATGGTGCCCAAAGCCATTCTGAACCCATAGTCTTTCCTCTCTCACGCAGTCTGAGCTAGCTGGGGTTTCCCCATCACGTTTTTTACCAATTTCCTGCATTTTTCCATAGTTGGGAGCTCGATTTTGTGTTGCACAGTGGCTGGGAGAAAGGGAGTCACGTTTTGGGGGTTTATAGAGGTCATTTTTGCCCCTTGAAATGCAGAAAAACGTTTTCTGAAAACGAATTTGCTCTCCCAGGGTTTATTCCCCATCTACCAGTTCGTTTTGGTTTCCCACGTTTTTCAGCACTTGTGTTTTGTTGTAGGGTACATCCCTGTGTTGGTTGGAAATTATGAGCAAGAATTAGGAGTGGAAGTGGACCAGAATTGGCTTGATAAACCTAGTGAGGAGGTAACCTCTCAAGAGTATCAAAAGGGCTGGTTGCTCTTCTATGCACACCTTGAAGAACACTAGAATGGGAGGTATCGCCTGAGGGACTGTGTATTAGTGAAGGGAATACTTCCTTGTGCCAAGTGTGTAGGTATTGTGGAGACCAAGCTAGATAGATGTTGCAGAGGGTGCCCATATCTCTATGGGTGATCCCACTAGCTTAGCAATTCTTCCTTCCATTGCCTAACAGCCTGATAAACCCAACTGTAGCTTGGCTTGGCTGATTTGGTGTATCTTTGAGCTATGTGTGAGTCTGTTGTTCCCTGATTCCTTGTAGAGATCATGCCCAGCTCGGGGGTGGCAGTGTGTTGAGATATTGATGATCACAACTTGCCTATGGTTGGGTGGAACGTTGCAGTTGCATAGCCAGTTGCTTGGGACTACTTTGTTATAAGATAAGTATTCTCTTGTGTTAACTTTGCAATTATTTATTTGATGAATATCTTGAATGTATGATGGATGTGTAATTGAAATTACTTCCGTTGTGTTTTCTTATAATTATACATTTCCATATGTCTTTTTATATTATGTGAATGCTTATTCAATAAGTTCATGGGGCTAGATGCCCAGTTTTAGCATCACAATCCTCTCCATCGCACTGGTATGATGAGAGGGGACGTGACAAGCAGGAGGAGCACCACAGGGTATGTGTTTACTGTAGGTAGAACAACGGTAAGCTGGATTTCGAAACTGCATAAGGTTGTTTCACTTTCAACAACATAAGCAGAGTATGTTGCTGTTACAGAGGCTAGTAAAGAGATGATTTGGTTGCAGAGGTTTATGGAGGAATTGGGTAAGAAGCAGAACGATAGCAGGTTGTATAGTGATTGCCAGAGTGCCATTCACCTTGCAAAGAACTCAACATTCCATTCTAGGACTAAACATATACAGCTCAAGTACCATTTCATACGCTTTATTCTGGAAGATGAACTGTTGAAGCTAGAAAAAATATATACTAGCCATAATCCTGCAGACATGTTCACAAAGGTAGTGACTAGAGAGAAACTGAGTTCCTACTCAGTTTCAGTTGGCCTTCTAGCATGAAGGTGAAGATAAAAATTTTCCAAGTCCAAGGTCCAGCAAGTGCAACAGCGGTGGAGTTGTTGTGATTAGTCTCCAAGTGGGAGATTATTGGTTGTTGAGCCTAATCTCCAGATTTAGAGATATTATTATTCATTCATGTCCGTACCCTAGGTTTGGTTATGATCCTGGAACGAGCCCTAGGGGGTCCGGGGGAGTGGTTGCACTCCCCCGGTTGGGGGGCGCAGGGGCCAACGCCCTCGAGAAAAAAATTTGGGGCTATTTTCACCAGCTGTTTACGGGCCCATGGTTTTGGGTATCCCGTGGTATTTTCCCATTGTATTTCTCTTATAAAAGAAACACATTGTAATATGGCTAGGGTTGATGTATTAGGTGTTTATGCATTTAAAAGATCTCTGATATCAGAAGAGAGACTGTGAGATAGTGAAGAGTAAGTGTAGCGGTTGTGCTGCAGGTTGTATCCCTTCACTTTGCTGGACAGTATAATAATAAGGACTGACAACTTCAATGTGGACGTAGCCCAAGTTGGGTGAACCACGATATATCTGTGCCTCTCTTGTAATGTGTATGTGTGATTATATTTGCATTTATGTTTATTGTTATTGCTATGCGATCCTATTTTTCTAACATATAGTGCACATAAATCGAGGATATTCATGTAGGAGTCACTGTGGGAATTTGGCACAGATTTCAAGGTGGCCGTATTAACTCATATTTCTGTTTTAATTTTGTACATTTATTGTTGCAAGTACAATGTTGTGTATCTTTGAGACATCTTCTTTAAAGCTCAATAAAATTCTCTTGTGTATGGGTTCCCTCCAAGAGGGTTTTTCCAGGGTCTTAGGACCAAAAATCACTGAGTCAAATGCTTTTTATAGTCAACTGTTATTTTTATTTTCCACCGCAATTATTGGCTTAGAGACTGTATTTCAGCTTATAGTGCCTTGTGAAATGTGCATGTGATAAATTTATATTAATGACTATTGAAAGACTTAAATATGAGAATTTCTAAGTGTTTAATTAAATATGTCATTAAGTTTGTGCACATATTTTGAGAATTTTAATATATATATGAAAATGCTAGAAGTGTCTTTGACAAATATTATCCATAGGTAAATTATATATCTCATCCATGGAACTCTTGGATGCAATGGAAGATCACATAGGTAATGATCAATAAGTCACAGAGGATAACAAGACCAATAATATATATATATATGGGATCCCTTTTATGGATTCTATATACCAATCTAAAATAAATATGTAATGATGTTCCAAGAAGATGGTTCTTATAAATATAAGTTTTAATACATATTTTTTTACTATTTTTATATTTCAAGAATGTAATAGTGAAGACACAATACCAAATAATAATAATAATAATTTAAGAAAAACACGTGTATCATGCTATCACAAACTAAAACTTTAAAAACCAATCCAAACTAAACAAAGAAATGAAGTAGGAATAACATAAAAAAAAGGATGTCAAATATTCTCACAAGTTTACCATTGGATCACCTAACCTACATGTGTGTTGATTGATTAAGAAACCTGATTCTAGATCGAATAGATCAAAAATGAATAGAGATTCCCAATTGATAATGTCAATACAAATATGAATGTATAGTAAAAAACAACCTTAAATCAAACCCAATCATAATGTTCTCTATGTACATAGGTAATTATTTTAAAATGCTTGTTCAAAATATACTTAAATTTATGATATTTCATTTATAATTTTGCATATTGATCAAATATCCTTATGAATTACAAATTAGAGTCCTAAATGTTGAACCAACTAATGAGAATTGCATCTTGGTTTTAAAGAGAATGATTATCCACCTTCACATTGAAGTTTAAATTGAGGGGTTACCTAGAGTTTTGAATGGATAAACGTAAAGACTTAATTCATACCTTAAAAAGTAATAAACATGTTTTTATATTTATTTTATTGTATAATTATGTGACAATTTTCATATATATTACACTTTTTCCTTAAAAGTAATAAATATGTTTATATATTTATTTTTAATGAAAAAAAGAGTTATTTGCTATTCATTAAGGTGAATCAAAGAAACTTACAATAATACCTATCTCAAGGATAGTATCTATGCTTACAGACTATGCAGTTTTATACTATGTATCCAAATACATATGCCGATATACAACTTTATACCAATTAGACTAGTAATTGTAGTTGTTTACATCATATGCTTAAAACACTAAAATCTGTAATAGCCTACATCATAGAACCTCAAGTCCATGTGCTTCAAAATTACAAAAAAACATAATAGTGTGCACACCTAAAATATTTAATATAGGTGAATATTAACCACTTCCCCCGATTGATTGTCAACAAAAGAAGAGACCTTGAGTCTGCCATCTGCCAATAGTAATCATTTTTTTGACAAAAGATCAGCTCTATGATAAAGATCGAGAGATATGCTATATAGAATATTCATCAAACTGTTCCAACATTAAGGTTATTCTCTGTTTCCAATGAATAAGAGATGCCACACTAAGGAGACGCTTATCCTGCACCCATTTAATAGTCGATGTGGAATCACCAAGGGTCTGTAGAGTAGATAAGTTCTTAGTATGAGAAAAGGATAATAGTGTCCAAAGAGCCAAGAATTTTGCTTTTGTATTACTACCCAAACCTCCACCAAGTGAGAGCTCATAATAACTATTATCAGAAATGATAAGTAAACCACCTGCTCCACATTTATCATTTTGTGCAGCACCGTCGAAGAAACCATAAGGATTCAAATATATCAATTTAGGTACAAAACAGACTTTAGTCTTCAATTTGATGTTCTTTAGAGTAGAATTCGAAATAACCTACAAAATGAAAAAAAGTGATATGGCAAAGTGGTGTTCTATGCCCTCAAACAATATACGATTCCGCCATTTCCAGATGCCCCAAATGAAATATAACGGGAAAAAAATGAAATCCCTGCACTAATGATACGAGTAATGTAAAATGCCCTCAATAATATCCCGATTCCATCATAAATCTACCCCCTTTGTTGAGATACTGCACACCACACTTGTAATATAGTTGGACACTTGACAAATAGATGATCAACCATTTCTTCACACAAGTGAGCAGACATTCGGTCCCATACCTCCTTTGTTCATAAAATTGCGACAATTTTAATATATATTACACTTTTTCCTTAGAATGTGTGAAAAGTTTCAGCTTTATACAATTATCTTCCAGCATATTTCTTGGCTCCTTGACTGCGCGGAAAATTTTCCACTTTATCAATTAGCTTCTGGTATATTTCTTGGCTCGTTAGAATGTGTGGAAAAGTTTGCACTTTATTAATTATTTTTTGAATATTTTTTAGCTTATTATGTCCCTGACATATAGTTTTGAGTCGGGTGGTATTAATTCGGGTGGCAAAAATCGCAGATATGAAATTGCAAAGTTTTTGTTAAAGTTTATATTTTTGTATTTTTTTGATTTTTTAAAACTTCATTTTACGTGGTTGTGGTTTGATCCGGATGCAGTGACGTTGGCCTGGGGCTGTGTGCCCCAGGCCCCGGCGGCGGGATGACGTTTGCCGGTTTAAATGAGGTTTAAATGGTCTCAGGACTGAAGACTCCTGTGCGATTTATTCACCAGTCTTGTCCATTTATCGTGCCTTTCGTCGAGCTCTGTTGTGCACCCCGCTGGCGTCCGGTTGAGGTTTAAACGTGTTGTAGTTTAAATGAGGTTTAAATGGTCTCAGGACTGAAGACTCCTGTGCGATTTATTCACCAGTCTTGTCCATTTATCGTGCCTTTCGTCGAGCTTTGTTGTGCGCTGGCGTCGGGTTGAGGTATTGCAGGGGTTTAAATGGTCTCGGGACTGAAGACTCCTGTGCGATTTATTCACCAGTCTTGTCCATTTATCGTGCCTTTCGTCGAGCTCTGTTGTGCGCCCGCTAGCATCAGGTTGAGGTGTTGCAGGGGTTTAAACATGTTTAAATGAGGTTTAAATGCAGGTTTAAATGAGGTTTAAATGGTCTCGGGACTCAAGACTCCTGTGCGATTTATTCACCAGTCTTGTCCATTTATCGTGCCTTTCGTCGAGCTCTGTTGGCGTGGGGTGGCGGTGGTCTCGGGACTCAAGACTCCTATGCGATTTATTCACCAGTCTTGTGGATTTATCGTCCCTTTCGTCGAGCTCTGTTGTGTGGCCATTAGCGTCGGGTTGAGGTGTTGCAGGGGTTTAAATGGTGTTGCAGTTGGCGTATTCATGCGGTATGGTCCAGGGTTTCGTGGTGTTGATGCAGTATGGCGCGGGGTGACGGTGGTCTTAGGACTCAAGACTCCTGTGCGATTTATTCACCATTCTTGTCGATTTATCGTGCCTTTCGTCGAGCTATGTTGTGCGCCTGCTAGCGTCGGGTTGAGGTGTTCCAGGGGTTTAAACGGTGTTGCAGTTCGAGCTCTATTGTGCGTCTGCTAGCATCGAGTTGAGGTGTTCCAGGGGTTTAAATGGTGTTGCAGTTGGGGTATTGATGCGGTATGGTCCAGGGTTCCGTGGTGTTAATGCAGTATGGCACGGGGTGACGTTTGCCGGTTTAAATGAGGTTGGTGGTCTCGGGACTCAAGACTTCTGTGCGATTTATTCACCAGTCTTGTCGATTTATCGTTCATTTCGTCGGGCTCTGTTTTGCGCCCGCTAGCGTCGGGTTGAGCTGTTCCAGGGGTTTAATGCGGTGTGCTCGCTGTTTGCAGGGGTGAAGGACGGTCTCCTTGCTTGGGTGATGGAGCACTCTGAAGCTATATTTTAGAGGTTCTCTGGTGTTCAAGCTTGTTCTGTTTGGTGCGACTTGCTTTTGTGTTGTAGCTGTTTTTGTTGGATTTTTTGCGGTGGCGTGGTTGTTTGTGGCTTATTTGCGGTGGTCCAGCGAAGGTGGGGTGGTTTCTGGTGGTGGGTATTGCTGTCTAAATGGGCTTCAACGAGCTGTGTCTTCTGCAATTTCATTGACGGGTTCTTTGGACGGGTAATTCTTGGAATTTTCTCTTCAGCTGAGACTTGTGTTTTCTGTTTTATGAAAAAAATCCGGTTTTGTTATACTGTACGATTAATTGGTTATAAAATTTTATAAATGTAAGAATTTTACAAATGTATGGTTTTTATTTCACAAGCTGCGTCAAGAAATATTGCTGAAACTTTTGTTCTGTTTGTGGCTTATTTGCGGTGGTCCAACGAAGGTGGAGTGGTTTCTGGTGGTGAGTATTGCTGTCTGAATGCGCTTCATTAATCCAGTAATTTGCGGTGTTCGTATCTGAACGTGTGGAGCGGTTTCTTGGTGCAAGGAGCTGTGTCTTCTGCAATTTCATTGACGGGTTCTTTGGACGGGTAACTCTTTAAATTTTCTCTTCAGCTAAGACTTGTGTTTTTTGTTTTATGAAAAAAATCCTTTTTTGTTATACTGTACGATTAATTGGTTATAAAATTTTATAAATGTAAGAATTTTACAAATGTATGGTTTTCGTTTCACAATCTGTGTCAAGAAATATTGTTCAAACTTTTGTTGCATAATTTATTCCATAGGAATTGTTTGTGACTGTGGTTTAAAAAACACAAAGACTGTGTAATTGGTCATTGCCATTTCTTTTCTTGGGTAATGACCTAGACTCCCTGAAATGAATCTACGGGGAATGGAATTGGATGTATGTATGTATCTGAACATTTAATGCCAGGAGTAGCAACCTCCCTCCATCTCGGGTATTTCGACGAGGTATGGAATGGGTCATGATATCATGGGCTGCATCGGCGCTGGGATTAAATGCTAATACCAGCCTACCACCCAGGCACCGGGTAGCAAATAAATGGAATTATATTATATTATTAATTAAATTTACAGATCTGTTTGTATTTATTTTATTTTGCTTTGTTATTTTTCCATTTCCATTATGCCATGTGGTATGAATGTGATATTTTTAAATGGTTCTTTGGTTTGCTTCGTTTAAGTGGTTTTGCTTTTCGCATGGACCTGTTTTTCAAGTTTTCTCAGAAAACAGATACTATACAGATTTACTGAATCTAGAATTAGAAAGCACTTTCAACCTAGGTATCTGTACTTGACAATAGAAGTCTACCCCAAAACAACAGACCGGGAGCTTAAGAGAGGGGTGGTCATTTTCCATTGCCTTTGGCAAGTGCGCATATAAGACAAACGACATTTCGGGTGCAGTATAAAATCTGGGTCTTTGGCGAGATACTTCATTGTCTTTGACTTTGACATCTGCCAAATGAGGTAACGACTAACAAGTATTTCAGTTCCATATGTGGCTGAAGGGGAAACCCTTAGATGCAGTGATGCTGAGATTCACAACCTACTGTTTTATTTAAGGATAAATTTTTGAAACATCTAATCTGAAATGAAGTCTATGATAACTTAGCAAGAAGATGGTTTGGTTTCATCTAAAGGAGAAAACGTGGACAGTGTTTGGAAGAGAACACTCCTGTAAATTCACAGGAATCCTGTGAATATTTAGAGATCCCTATATTGGCAAAGTTTGTTATTTGTCATGAATACTGTTACAAGAAACATGAACGTTAACAAACTCTTAGATGCAGTGATGATGGTATTGACAAACTGCTGTTTTATTTAAGCAAAAATTGATGAAATATCCAATCTGAAAATAGCTTTTTCTTTAGATGAAACCAGATCAGCTTGTTGCTAGGCTACCATAGACTGCATTGGTCAGCTTGGGTATGCTCGAGTGATCTATAGTTTGTCGTAATAATGTAGATGTATACTTTTTTGGCGTGTGTGGACAGGGATTCGACACCAAGACAAAGGTTAATAGCCCACACGAAATCCTGGACCAACTGCAACACGTGTTGCATGAATACACCAATTGCAACATGTTTAAACCCCTGTAACACCTCAACCCGACGCTAGCGGGCGCACAACACCTCGTTTAAACCTGCAGTGTTGCATGAATACGCCAACTGCAACACGTTTAAACCTCTGCAACACCTCAACCCGACGCTAGCGGGCGCACAACAGAGCTCGAGGAAAGGGACGATAAATGGACAAGACTGGTGAATAAATCACACAGGAGTCTTGAGTCCCGAGACCATTTAAACCTCATTTAAACTTGCAGTGTTGCATGAATATGCTAGCGTTTGAATTAGAGCATAATTTATTTTTAGTTTTTATTTTGCTAACTTGGTGTAGTCATGATTTTTTCAATCGCTTTCACGAAGATGTTTTAATCTCTTTCGCTAAAATGAGTTGTTCATTTATCAAAATGTTTCCATGCATAATTATTAGGAAAGTTGCACAAACAGAAATATGAACCCAACTCACATTTCCTAATTAGATGCATCTAGCTTTGTTAATAAGCCATTTGCAGCTAGATTTTTCTTAGCCTTTTTGCACAAAATGTCGAAGTAAAAAACCTAGATTTGCTCAGCTGCTTTGATGACTTACCAAATAACTGAGACAAGTGATAAACTGCTTCATATGTTAAATATTAAACTAGCAATGCAGCACCTTGCTGAAGTTTGCTTCTGCACCTGCATTACGCGTTTCAGCATATGTAGATGCAATATGCTCTGATTCCTGTAGGTTATCGCCATACAAACACCTCAACCCGATACTAGCGGGCACACAACAGAACTCGACGAAACGGACGATAAATTGACAAGATTGGTGAATAAATCGCATAGGAGTCTTGAGTCCCGAGACCACCAACCTGATTTAAAGCAGTAAACGTCATCCCGCGTCATACTGCATTAACACCACAAAACCCTGGATCATACCGCATCAATACGCCAACTGCAACATCGTGAGAAATTTATCTCGCAACAAGTACTGCTTCCACTTGACCAAGGCATGTGTTATTGCCAATGTCTTTCCATCGTATGTAGACTTTATATGCTCATTCAGTTGTAATTTTTGCCTCTCAAAGGCAATGAGATGTTTATCACTTATGAGCAGAACTCCTAAGCATGTTTCTGAAACATAGTATTCATGGACACATGTTTTCCTGACATCTGGATTTGTCAAGACCAGAGTGAATGTCATTAAGGTTTTCAACCTTTCAAAATAGTCTTTAGCTTTTTTATCCCATATAAAGACACCACTTTTAAATAATGATGTTAATAGTGCCACAATTTGTGTGCGTGTTCTCAGTGTTCTTATTATGTCCACGACATATAGTTTTGAGTCGGGTGGCATTACTTGAGGTGGCAAAAATCGCGGATATGAAATTGCAAAGTTTTTGTTAAAGTTTATATTTTTTGTATTTTTTTGATTTTTTAAAACTTCATTTTACGTGGTTGTGGTTTCATCCTTACGCACTGACATTGTTCATATTTATCATCTAAAACATATATAATAAATTTTTATTAAATTAAAAAATATAACATATATTCTTAACATCTCATCATCTCATCTCTGCAAGCTTCTTCATTGTTGGCCAATTAACAAATTAATATTCCTCCTCTCTATGCAATGGGTTCCCTTTAAAGCTTTGATATTTCCAAATTGATATCACTAAGCAATACATGTTCAAATTTGATGAACCAATTTACACTTAAAGACTGATGACAATATTTTTTTTTCATATTAATGAGCTTATTTCTGATAATCAATGTTGTAGATCACATCTCTAATAAATTCATTAGTGTAAACTAGTATGTCTCATCTAAAGAGATGCAAACTAAGCACCTTCTAGCGAGAAGTTGGCCAAATATCCAACAACATTGCAACAAGTAGTTGAGCTATTTGCATGGGTTGTTTGTTTGTGTGTTAAAGCAAAACCTTGTGGGATGCCCACCCTTCCTCGAAATATTTGGAGGATGCTTCAACTACCATCTATAATAGTGGATGGTAACCCCAAGAAAGTTGATCAAATTTCTATATATGATCTATGACCTTCCATTGGCATGATTCTTTGCATGTACACTTCAACCATTTGAGCCACCACTAGGGGGGTTTCTAAGGAAAACCTCACGACATCCCCTTGTTCCCTAGATTATGTAAATGAAGGGAAACTCAAGCACCAACAACAATAGTGTCTAATAATCCCAAGTGATCTGACCAGATTTGATCGTATGAACTATGGCATGTTATCAACATAATACCTTGTATTGATGATTCGACCAGTTGAAATCACTCTTGGAACTCCATACAAACATATACATATCTATGGATGCAAATTAATAAATTTATTATTGTTATTATTAACAAAATATATGTGATTTTTTTCCTAGTTTTTACGAATTTAAAAGTTATATACATTATATAGATGTGAACATTACAATTTTCCTGGGTTATAAAACACACCTCTATAGTAGTGTACGAGACTAAGAAATCCGCTTGATGATGTCATTGATTTGGGGATAGGTCACTTAGTAATCACCACAATTTTCTTGCGCTTAACATTGATGATTTCAGTTAAAATGACATGTGCTAAAAACACTTTTTAATTTTGTCCAAAACTGCATCTGGATTTGTTAGCTGCAATTGGTCAAAATGTGTATATATTTAAATTTCTGCACACATATCCCAAGTACAGACATCCTTTAGGATAGAGACATTTCAGAGTCATATAACATATAGAAATTTCAGAATCACATAGCATCCAGAAAATTCAGTGTAGCTTGAGTGTGAGTAAGATTTAGGTTTTGTGCAAGATGTCTTTGTTTTTTGTAGTAAATAAAAGAGGTCTGAAAATTGGGATTTTTGTTATTTAATAATATAAATAATTTATTAATTTCCTGTTTACGAAATCTGGTTACAAATTTTTTCTTAAATTGCTCGGTACTGTATTAATAGATTTTATTATTCATTTCACGTTAGGGCTAAATCTAGAGAAATTAGTTGCTGTCAAGAATTTCTTTCTGCAAAGCAGTTGTCTATAATGCTTAGTTATAGGCCTTAATAATGGAAAATAGAAAATATAAGTGCTTCATGCAAAAGAATGAGTACTCATTATTGCATAATCATCACAATTGAATGTTGATTTAAAACTATGTAATAATGCACCAAAAACCTGTTCTTGGTTTCTAACTCTTTCATTTCATTTGCAAAGTGCAAATGTGAATAACTATACTAAGCAAGCATTTACAAACAGGCATTTTCAAGTGTATTTGCTTATCCTTGGATGATTGTTAATTCATTTGATTGAAGATGTTTGCAAATCGTAATTTCCTTGATATGGTTAAAGCACTAGATCTAGCTATAGGATAAGACTATAACAGCACATACATCCTCATAAATTAAGCCATAGGAAAGAAATATGCAAGACAAAGCCAGAGTATGTATCACATTTAATGTTTGGTGTTTCCTATCTACTTTATATGTGTTTAGAAGATTGTGCAGTCATGCAATGGTTATCTGTGTAAGCAACTTACATCTCAAGGAACAACTTCAGCACAGGGACCACACAGGAGTGCTCAAGTTGATAGAGATCAAAATTTTGTTATAAATTCTTTTGCTATTGCTTTAGCGCTAGTCAAAAATTTCAATGGTAATTGTGAGAAAATTTTGCTTCTGTAAATCATATTGCTAGATTGAAAGGTAACACAGGTGGCTTTTATTTTTTATAGTACAAGGAACTATATTTGTACCCACACTTCAGATCTGATTTTTGATTTAATGTTGATGTGTAGATGTTCAGTGGCACCTCTTTTATTGTTATTTGATCAATAGAGAGAAATGAGCGATATTTCTATTTCGCATCCCACCACCCTTCCCTATACTATGATGATGAGCTTTTAGGCTATATTGGACAGCTGTACATTTGAGAGAGATATGACTGGTTGTACCTTCCACACCTTGATTGAGTATGATTGGTTTTGTGGTACCTTATCTTTCACTTGTGTTTAATGGGGTCATTTATCCTCCTTGAGTAACTTTTTTAAAACCACCTTGTTGAAGTTTTGCTCTTATCCAATACTACGGTTGTTTGGCCACATTTGGAGCATACCCTTGGTTCTAAGGGTCATGCGTCAAGAGTCTTCAGTCCTGAGACCATTTAAACCTCATTTAAACTTCATTTAAAACGGCGAACATCAACTTGCCGCCGGGGCCTGGGGCACATAGCCCCAGGGCAACGTCACTGCGTAAGCATGAAACCACAACCATGTAAAATGAACTTAAAAAAAAATAAAAAAATACAAATAAATATAAACTTTAACAAAAACTTTGCAACTTCATATCCGTGATTTCAAGCTTGAAGTATAGTTGACAATGGAAGACACAAGTGTAGTTTATTACCACCATGCAAATTTAATTTGACCTTTCAATTCCCATTACCATTTCCTCTCATACGACGTCCCACAACCATTTCTCTTGACACCCACTCCTGATTCATTCTATATGCATTTCACTATGCAACCGTCTCAGATTCTCATTGCATTTTCCCTCGATTAGTTTATCGATTCAGTTTGACCCATGTCCGCCATTCGAGGAGTGTTGCCAGCAGTTGTGGGTCATACTGAATTGATCAACTAATCGAGGCAAAACGCAGTGAGTATCTGAGACGGTTGCATAGTGAAATGCATACAGAATGAATGAAGAGTGGGTGTCGAGAGAAATGGTTGTGGCACGTCATATTAATGTGATTGTAAGGAACTCTTTGAATGTGAAGTCCATAGTTTTAAGTCTTCTTCCTCATTTTCATGCCTTTTTGTAAGACAATAAAGAGGGTAGTGGCATCAACATTGAAAATGGTTTCCATTCAAACCTATCAAGTATAATTTTAGGTCAGTAGTATTCTTGGCTCTGAACTATAGCTACAATTCAGAGAAAAGAATACTGCTGACGTAAAAGTACACTTGATAGGTTTGGATCGAACAAATTACCATCGACATGTATGTTGTTGTATTTTTAGTTTAATGTTGACGTGGAGATCTCAACTATACCTCTCTTATTGTTGTATGATCAATATGTTTATTTTATTACTTGTTACTGATTGAATTATTAAATACTTGTTGTACCTTCTCCACCTTGATTGAGTTATTATTGGACTTTTGTTACCTTGTCTTTGACTTGTGGTTAATGAGAACATTTACCCTCCTCCATTTTTTTAATACCACCTTGTTGAATTTTTGGTCTTATAGAGTACTTGACTTTGATCACCTATGGTCAGTTGTGATGTGCTGATAATCACTTCTTTTATCCTGAGACTTGGTTGAAGTTTATAATTTTTGTGACTTTATTTGTGTTGAGTTATGTACTGTGCTTGATTGTCATTGACCTAATTAACTCCAGTCATTTCTCTCTCTCTGGTTTGTACACACCCTCTTGTAGGGTTAGCTGGTTCCTACAGAAGACTGACCTCTCTGAGGCACAAACAGTCTTTTCTGAAAGTAACACTTCTGAGTATATTTTCAAGAATAGTTTCACACCCAATTTGGTATCTTAAACTATATCTCTTTTTTTGTTATATGATATGTATGTTTATTTTATTACATGTTACTGAATATTAATAGTTTATCGTTTTAGTTTACTTGTCAGTGTAACTCATTATAACAGTTTTGAATATACCAAACAGTCTGTGTTAAGAACTTATGGGTTGTACTTTTGGGGTTCTTGGTTTCAAGAGGTAAGTATTTAGACTGATTAATGTATATCCATGGAATGCTTTTTTCTAGAAATTTGTTTTTGTTGTTTCTATTGGAATTTGTGCTGTGGAACTAATGTGAATTGTGTTCAATATTATTAGCTATACAGGGAAGGCACATACTACCTTAAAGGTGTTTGATTGCTATGGCATTCTTGTTTTTTATTAAATTTTTTTTTGCACACTGATTTTTTGCTCACATCATTCAAGAAATGTTTATAACCCTGCACTGTAATCACATCATCTAACTACATGCAAGTTGGGAAACTGTTACTTTATTGCATGTGCAAGTGCTCTATGTTTTCTACCTTTGAATGCAAATGAGACAAAAACCTATCTCAGTGGTTACAAATATGCATTTGGATATTTGTATACTGGGGTAAATTGTGAGGTGCAACATGTTGTCATGTCCTTCAAGGCATTGTTCATGCCATGTATTGATATTCAACATAGTGCTTAATAATTATGTATTTGCTTGTTTTAAACATGTAAGCTCGCAACTAAATTAGTGAAGTTTAAATCTATAATGATCAAAAAACATCTGAAGGCTCACTACTGTCCAGGGTCTCAAACACCGCCTTTCACAAGAAACTAGCATTTCATTAGTTCACTGTGTTGTCAATTAACCATAAAAATATTATATATATCGTAGAAGGGCAAGGCAAAATCAGTTGATATTCCTCGCTCGAAACCTAATTCATATTCTTCACTTGCATTATGCTCCCTGACAATATCCTCCAGCTTGTCAATATTTATAACAAACCAAATAATCTTGTTAACAACCTTATTGATGTCTTGGACTCTGTTATCTTACAAAACAACAAGAAAATGCTAAGCATAATAACTAGTGACTTTAACATTGACATGTACAAAGAAACAATATCGAAAAGGAAGTTGAAATTGTTTATGCAGAGTAAATGTCTACAGTTAAAAACAAACATTGCTACAACAGAATATGGTTCTATGATTGACCATTTTTTAACAAACATAGACATTGACAAGCTTTCATTTACCATTTCTGATGCATATTGGTCAGATCATTTTACTAGCATCTTATCAGTACCTGCAACTTGCATATAAGAACTGATACAACTTTTTGCCTTTCTTGTTTTTTGTCTTTTTTTAAGATGCTTTTCTATTTGAAATATATTCTTGAATATTTTAACATGCTCTGAGTCTTCATTGGATGTGCAAATTGGAAAAAAAAAATACAGCATTTCAAAAAAACAACTAATCAGAAACAATATTCTCGCCCAAGGAGAGAATTTAGCTATGTCTATGACATCAGACAGTCCTTCAACAGAAAGAAATGTTTCTTCTTCACAAGATGCTCCAGAGACTACTGCAATGGGAATACTGTCGCAGCCAACAAACAGTGCTAAAAAGTAATGTTCCTATCCAACAGCTTTGTTGATTCAATATCTTTGACTACATTACTTTATCTTGTACCTAACACAAATTCAAACATTTGAATGAATCATCTAGTTCAGCTTCTCTACTAATTTCATTTTAATGTACTCGATACAAAATTCAACATTCAATCAAACACTAATCCATTTGTTCTTTCACTTTTTGATATTTTTAAATGTGCACAGATTAAAGCAAATGGAAGTTGAACCATCATCAATAATACAGCTATGTACTGCAACACATAGGCATGTATTTGAGGGGGATGTTTTGGTTGTCTATGGACCTGCACAAAATAGTAATCAAAACTCCCCTGTTAAGACAAAGATTCTGCATGCAGATGTTGTTGACAAAAATGGATTGATGACAATGACAATTACAATTAATGATAGTTTGATAAATCGCTTTGGCAATTTCTTTTTGCCTGGAAAAAGTGTTAGAATTTCTGGTTTTGAACTGAAAAAGAAAGGTCAATATGACCGAGGAGATGCAATAAATTCAATAGCAATATTGCCAACAAGTATCATAGAGACAATTGACCAAGTATGCAAAATGCATTGCCTTCCACCAGATACAACAATCAATGAGCTGGTTACATCAAATGAGGCATATGTCGTTGGTTCTGTTGCAGTCATAGTTGTTGCCTGTGAATACAACAATAAGCAATTGGACTTCTACATAAGAGATGGTGAAAGTGCAAATGACTATGCAACTGTAAAGTGGATTCTCTTTAAACAATTTTTTTTCACTATATTTAATTTCATTTTTTTATGTTTTTTCTTTCCTGCTGTATCTACTGCTAGATGGATATACACAAAAAAAAAGATAGAACCCATAACAAAAAACATTTGTCTATTCCCATCCCCTTCACTAATTCTTCTTCAGTTATTCATGTTCAGTTTCAGGTTAATGAAAGCTATACAAATTTCTTTGTGCGAGTGCAACAACAACTTGCACTTGACGAACCGCCTCTGTATCTAATAAAATATATCGTAAGACCGGGTGCAAAAGGAACTCATCTTATGAAGGCTTCACAAGCAACTTTTATAGATCCCCTAAATGATGACTTCGCAATACAAAGTTTGCTTCCAATAATTGAAGCTAAAACACAGGTGAGATATGAACAATGTCTCCTGTAATGTCACTTGAAATGCTTTTTTGTCATTTCATTGTCAATTAAGCAAGTTCTTTATATGTAGTTTCAGCAATTTCACAGCTATTAAAACAGATTTTATTTTTTCTTAAATGTTCAGCCTGCTACATTATTGACATCAAAGTTTTCTGCTTCTGATATGAACAAAATATAGACTTTTTACTTGTCAAAATGTCTTTTTTACAGTTGCAGATTTAGTATTCCAATTAGGAGCAACACAACTCAGTACAATGATATGTTTTCAAACACCATGTTGCAAAACCTGCATTTGCAAACATGTTTTCATAAATTCGATTTTGTGCTTTTCCGTAGCATGGCCTTTGTATCAAAACATGCTCATTGCAATGTTTTTTTATGTTTTCTGTTTACTTGGCTAGAACAGGTATATGGGACATTGAAAGTAAAAAAAAAAATTGCACCACCCTACCAGTGCATTTGCACACAGTGTAAACTGCCAATGATACAAAGCACCGTTTTTTGTACATTTTGCAATCGTGAAACACCAACTACTTATGAACATATATTACAATGTAAGCTAGAGACTGAAGAAGGGACTATTGAATGTACACTTCGGGGTACACAATTAAAAGAATGTTGTCCCGATGTTTTAGCTATTTCTTATGAACAATACTCCAATAGTGTTTCCTCAGCCATTTACAATCTTCGCAAATTGAAGCAACAAGGGCTTTACACTTTGGCAATGAACAACAGAATTGTCGAAGTCAAAAAATTTTGAACAAAAGGTATGATCATAATTTTCCTTTTTGTTCAAACACTTTGAACAACTTTCCAATTGTTTCAGCTTTGATTCAATATTTCAAAATAGATTACAAACACTCTCTATTGCAACTTCTTTTATGATTTATTTGAACCTGTTTTTTACAAAATACACACAATTTTAAATAATTTTTCTTTTCCCATTCACACAACCCTTGCATTGTAATCATGTTCATCGCTTATATATCTGTCAGTTGTCCTATTTATTGTTTAATCAATAATAAACTTCAACGGCTTTTTGAAGATTCAATTTTAATGTATCTGAAGTTCGCTTTTGTTGCTGTGTTCATTTATTTGAAAATTGCAAAAAGCACTGAGCCTAGTAAAAGCAGAGGAATCATCCCTAGTATAAGATTACCAAAACCCTGTTCACTTTTAATAGATTTTTTGCCTTTTGCATCGGTTTACTGTCAATCACAAAGCTCTTGCAATTGTTTTTTTTTTCTTATATTTTGTCCATTTCAATGGCCAATGTATGGAAAAGAAAAAAAGACATAGAAATATAACAATCAACAGTATTTGTTTTTCATTTAAATTAGCATTTGCTACATATCTTATCTTCATATCTGTTTTTATATTCTTTCCATAATCACAAAGGTCTTGCAATTGTTTTTTTTTTAATATTTTGTCCATTCCAATGACCAATGTATGCGAAAGAAAAAAAGACAGAAATATAACAGTCAACAGTATTTGTTTTTCATTTAAATTAGCATTTGCTACATATCTTATTTTCAAATCTGTTTTTATACTCTTTGCATAATTGCTGATAGTAATGCACGGCCCATATGCAGGGATGATAGAAACTGCACATGCTACTGCAACATGCCTTATGTTGTCACTGCTCCAGATTTTTCCAAAGCGTGGCTTCTCTTAGCTTTTGATGCAAAGTGCATATGCTATGACTTGAACAAATGCATGCTCTCATTACACATTTTGTAAATTTATGTGGTTTTAAATCCTTTTACATATTTATAGACTTAATGCAACTGAAAGAACTTCCGTTAAAATATTGCTAAACTGTTTTTTTCTCTACCTCTTTCATGGTTACCAAATTGTTAAAGCTGTATAAAATGATATAGAATTATTGATACATTATATTGACTAGATTCACAATTCCGGTCATTTAATTGCTTTGCTTTTTCTTTATCTAGTGATTTTGGTTTCAGATTTGGGATTCTGCTTATTATTGTTGAATCTGATTTTGCAATTCAAATCTTTGCAATGTTTTCTGAAAAATGCCATGCAATGTGTAAACTTTGCCTCTATATGAAAACCATATATTGCTCAATGCCAGCTAGATAGGAATTATTTCATGAATTTACCCTTGTCATTATGAGTTAGAATGGTGAATGTTGAATCTGATTTTCCAATTCAAACCTTTGCAATGTTTTCTGAAAAATGCCATGCAACGTGCAAACTTTGCCTCTATATGAAAACCATATATTGCTCAATGCCAGCTAGATAGGAATTACTTCATGATTTCACCCTTGTCATTATGAGTTAGAATGGTGAATTTACCCTTGTGATCATGATTATGGATTTACCGTTGTGACTTGAAACAAATACTAAATCTTGGATAAGTTCACTTCATCAAAAAGGCTACCTCTTTTGCCTGAGGCACATTTTCATCATTGTTTTTCCCCTGATTGATTCTTAGCTTTAGCTAGATAAACCAGAAGAAAACAAGTATAAGTCATTCTTTGGATTTTTGGTCCATTCTTCATGTTTGGGAAGAATGAAAATTGAACTTTGTTAAAAAACTCAAATTATGAAAGAAAGGGTAGAGTTAATCACATCTTCAGGTATCATGGTTGCTGTTTCTGAATGCTCTAAAACAATGCATTCCAAAAATGAGAACGTCGTTGTTAAACTCTCGAAGAAGTACATTCATTATTCTAAAACCAGACATCAACATGCGCTGACAGATAAGGTCATTTTCTATCTCAAACTTGTACATATACACTTATTTATGTCTTCTAATTGTCTTATTATATTTTGAATACCCAAATGAAATCAAACAATCTTACACAATGACAGTGATTGTATCGTGATAACTTGCAGGGATCAGCCCACTTCACTCTATTGTGTGTTCATAGACTCTTCCTTTTCACTTCCTGGTTCCCAGCCATCACAGTGTTCACTGCGACAATGATCTTTTTCTTTACACAGTCTGGTAAGAACTCTCAGATAATTCCCTGAATGATTTTTTTAGGCCATTGTACTTGTTTGTAGCTGAATTGTAAAATCATCTCAGAATAAGGACTGGAATCCAAATCATTTTCTGGCATTTTTGTTGAAAATTGATGTTTTTCTATTGTACATTGCATATTTTTTTATTTCTGTTTGATGCGTGCTTGAATGTGTCAAATTCTCCAAGCTTTATCTAAGTTGGCTTTGACTATTTTAGTTTGTTGGAGCTTTATTTGAGCCGCGTTTCAATTTTTTAGCATAATAGCAGTTTGTTTGACATGAGTATGGATTGTTTGTCATCTTGGAGTTTTATTTTAATGCAGTTACAGTAGCTACATTTAATATATGCTTGAGGCTTTTTTGTTTCTGTTATATCTAGGGATGCTCGATATCTGGAAATGCTCAGTCTTTGATGTGTATTTAGTTTCACTTTGTCCCTGGATTTTTCTAGTTTTCTCTTAATGATGGTTTCTAATTTTCTGCTATGTTTTCAAGTAGTTTGGTTTAGTTATAGTTCTTGGGTTTCATTCTTATTAGTTTTGATTCTGAATGTTCTTGGTTCTTGAATGCTATTTATAATCAGTCGATAAATCAAATGTGGTGATGTAGCAGTAACTGCTTTGCTTTTGTGTCTTCCTGATTCTTGAAAATGTTCTTGATTTCTACAATCAATGGCTGAATACATGTATGCCCTTGTAACAATAATAATCATTTATCTGTTCTCTTTGTTTTGCCTCAGGACTGTTAAAACGTTCTAAGCAGCATTGCTCTCTCACTAGTACAGTTTTCAAATGTAGCCGTAGAAATTAGTTTGCAATTACACATTTTTGCTCTTTTAAAATGTCAATGCATCAAAAAACTGTTAATGATATCCATTTTTGCCAACTTTCATTATCAATTTTCATGTTTTAATCAATACAGATACATAGTCAAATCTGACCAACAAGAAAAGAACTAATCGCTAAAATACTTTGTTAAATATTTTGCCTTTTCAGTTTTGTTCAAAAATAAAGTTGAATTGTAACTCTTCTTTCAATGTAATTTCTTTCTGTCATATGCTGAGAAAGTTAATTTTCTAAATGATACTTAGCAAGGGTTTTAACTCGTCGTGCATTCAATCATGACCAATATGATTTCTTATGTTTTACGTCTTTTAGAGTTACTACAGAAATTATATTTGAAGTTTTACTACTTTGTTACCATTTTGTGTACATCTGTCAACAACAATGCTCATCAACCAAAGTGCTGTCATTGATTTTTTGTTGCCGAATCAAGATGTTGACAATCCATGGAAGATTAATTCCGCTAAGGTAAAACATAAAATCTAACTCGAGACATGCTTACCTTGGATTTATGTCATGCAACCTTTATTTTATTTTCTAACAATTGAAATGTCAAATTCTGTTGCCTCATTTCAGACAAAACAAGTGCTCCAAGGACTCCCCATTGTAACAGTACACACTAATATGAAGTTTAAGATCCTTGGTTTTGGTCAAAAACCATGCAAACACAATTTCTCCAGGTATGATCGTAGCTGACAACAATTCAAGACAGGCAGAAGAACATGGTGCAGACTTGGCAGCATCTATTTTTGTAAAGAAGTACATTATTATTTTAAACGCAGACATCAAGATCTGCTCAAAGATAAGGTCATTTTCTATCTCAAACTTGTACCTATACATTTATTTATGTCTTATAATTATGTTGTTATATTTTCAATGCCAAATGCAATCAAACAATCTTATTTAATGACAATGTTTATATGGCGATAACCTACAGCCATCACAACATATTGCATCTACATATGCTAAAACACATAATGCAGGTGCAAAACCAAACTTGAGCAGGGTGTTGCATTGCTAGTTTAATATTTAACATATGGAGCAGTTTATCATTTGTCTCGGTTGTGACAATTCCACCTCCTTAAGACTTGTTCAGGTAAAAAAGTCTTTGTCAATACACTCTATTTATTATTTATAATTTTGTATTTGTTATTCATTATGTAACTGGAATGCTAAATTCCTTTCAATGACTTTGAAGGTAGTGGTCACCTATTGAAACAGAAGCCAAGGATACTCTATGTTTACCCCCAAGGTTTTGAGGAGGATGGGACCACAGCAGTGGAGTGATTGAAGGGTAAAAACGTAGGGTTCAGTAGCAGCAAATTTGATCAATAGTTGTTACACTATGCAGTTGCTTCAATTCTTAGCCACCCATTCATTTAATTCATTTCGCCGGGAGGTTTAAATTAGAATAGATCCTCTTCAACCAAACTTATCTGGAAAGATGTACAAATAACGTTTATAAGGGATGTATCTGTTGAAAATTAGGCATTGGGATATAAAAGCTTATCTTCCAGGCATATCTATTATTAATCTTATGAACTCAGGTATTTCTTGTATGGAGCAGTTTATCATTTGTCTCGGTTACTTGATAACCATACAGGAATTCGCATGGCTTAACGCTTGAGCATTATACAACCAATTGTGACAATTCCACCTCCTTAAGACTTGTTTAGGTAAAAAAAGTCTTTGTCAATACACTCTACTTATTATTTATAATTTTGTATTTGTTATTCATTATGTAACTGGAATGCTAAATTCTTTTCAATGACTTTGAAGGTAGTAGTCACCCATTGAAACAGAAGCCAAAGATACTCTATGTTTACCATGCAGGAGATCAATATCACTTTTATATCATCTCTTGAAAATTTTTGTAGTTCCAGGTATGCCAAATTCACTTGATTGCTTCATGAAGCTAGGATTCTGTATGCTAATGATCTGCACGTTTTCAATTATTTCTTTTGAAAATATATAAATTTCTTGTTGAACATTTTGATAATGATAAGCCATGATTAGATACTTGTTTAAATGAGCATACCAATGTTTGACACATAGTGTGGTTTTCAATCAGAAGAGATAAGCTTCCTTGCAAACTCAGTTTACGGTCAATTGCAAAAACCATGCAAACATAATTGCTCATTATCTTTTTGCAATGCGCAGGAAAAAAACATTGCCAAAGCACCGATTATGCCACTGCAAAATGCAATTTTGAATATGGCTGGCATTTTTCAGTGTTCAAATACAAAGCAAGCGTTTACCACTTGCCCTCAAGATGATTGCGAGCTCTTTGGGCAATGAACCCCAGCAAATTTGTCAAAATGCTAGCAAACTTTCAAGAGCGGAATCTATATCAAGGACAAGTATAAATGTCCTTGATGATGAATCCGAGGAATGCTTTTTGGACTTGGCAGCATTTCCCAAGGGTAGAAAGTTCAATGTAAATTCACTCTTGGATATTTGGATATACATTTGTAGGAGAGAAAGGCAAGAAGCTTTTGTGATCTTCTTTTCAATGCGTTTGTTTATCACCCATGGAATGTAACTGAACTAGTTAGTGATCAAAATACTTTGAATTTATATTAATATTCAACTGTGAGTTATTTCCTCATCTGAGCATTATGTTTTTCTGTCGACTTTTTGTTTGCTTAGTGTCATCCATTTTGTTAAAAGCACATGGCTTCAATTCAAGCCCTTCATATTGCACTTAACTGTTTCCTACCTTTAGTGCCCACAGCTTGTGTTTGCAACAAAAAAATATATCCCATGCAAGTTGCATACACTAAAGTCTCGGTGATCCTCCAACTACTTCAGACAAGTTGTTTTCCTGCAAATGTCGAGTCTCAATGACCCCATACTTGACTGTTTTCTTTTGTATTTACTAATTACATTTATTGTCTATCCAATTCCACTAAAAATAATCCACATCTGCAGCGATGACAGACATTGCCCATGGTATTCCAATATGCTTATCTTACCAGTGTTGCAGATTTTGCTACAGCGCATCCTCCCTCAACCTTTGAAGCAGAGTGCATATGCTATGGCTCCAACAGATCTATGCTTGTAGTTTTTGTTGTTTTTGTTGAAGACATTGTGTCTTCCTTGCCTTTTGTACTAAACGCACTAGTTCATGGCCTTTGAAACAAAATGCTTGTCGCACAGAAAAAATATTGTCTTCATGTTCTATAATACAATGTAGGTATGTTATAAAGAAAACAATTGTTCACAGATCTAATATAAATGCAAGTATGTAATAGGTATACGATTACAATTTTCTATTCAAGTTCCGAAATTATTCTCTCTCTTTTTTATCATGCAAAAGAACTACCTCTTTCTTTTTTTCTACATTGCATTTTATATACCCATTTAAATTAAAAATTATTTACTACCTTACTTGACTACTTTTTTATGCAACTCACAAAAATAGAAGGAAAGAAAAATCCTTTTGCCAAAAAAATCGCTTTTATCAATTAATGACAATTTCATATACACTTGACATTGCCCCCACTAGCATTGCCCCCACTAGCAACGTCGAGGACATCGCCACTTTGTGGCTCTTGTTAATTTATCGTTTGGAATATTTTTTTTGCTTTTGGTTGGGCGGAAATTTTTTCAATTTATCAATTATCTTCCAATATATTTCTTGGCTCGTTAGAATGTGTGGAAAAGTTGGCACTTTATTATTTAATTTTTTGAGTATTTTTTGGCTTATAAATTATCTTTTCGAATATTTTTTTGGCTTTTGGACTGCACCGAAAATTTTCCACTTTATCAATTATCTTCCGATATATTTCTTGGCTCGTTAGAATGTGTGAAAAAGTTTGCATTTTATTATTATTTTTTGGAATATTTTTTTAGTTTATTAATTATCTTTTGAAATATTTCTAAGCTTTTCAGAAAAGTTTTAATTTTTAAAGTTTACAGAAATATATATAAAAAAATTACGATCCACTTTCGTACACAAATTTAAATTGAGTAGTTACCTAAATTTTTTATATTCATACTTTAAAAATAGTAAACATATAAACATTTATTTTATTATATATTTTTCAATATATATTATATTTTTAATAAATTAGATATATACAAAGATATTGAAGAAATATATATATATATATAAATTATGATCCACTTTCATACACAATTTTAAATTGAGAAGTTACCTAAATTTTTTATACTCATACCTTAAAAATAATAAACATATAAACATTTATTTAAAAATTAGATATATACAAGGATATTAATGATTTGATTATTAACATCAATTAAGCACGTACTGTTTTCCTTTAACTGCACCACCCACTCAATAGTTTCGCAGTGTGTCTGTTCAATTTATAAAAATGTAAGATCACTGTCTGTTCAAAGCTTTGTAATATCTTCCGGGAAATTTCTTGGTTCCCTGGACCTGTCTATTCAAATTGCCCACGACAATTCAAAGCTTTGTAATATCTTCCGGGAAATTTCTTGGTTCCTTGGACCTGTCTATTCAAATTGCCCACGACAATTCAAAGCTTTGTAATATCTTCCGGGAAATTTCTTGGTTCCTTGGAAATTTCCAGGATATTTCTTGGCTCCTTGGACCTGTCTGTTCAAATTGTCCACGACAATTTTCAGGATATTTTTGGGCTCCTTGGACGGTGTGCAAAACTTTGTACTTATCAATATTTTTTAGAATATTTTTTTGAGGTTATTAAGTCTACAAAAGTGTAGTGTATATATTCTACTTTTGACTAACTTTAAATTTATGATGTCTTACTTTAAAAAACACAAAAGAAAATATATTTTTAATCATTAAACCCACTCAAATTATATAATTAAAAATTGATTTTTCGATTAACTTTAAATTTATGATGTCTTACTTTTAAAAAAGAAAAAAAATATATATTCTCAACCATTAAACCCACTTAAATTATACAATTAAAAATTGATTAACTATAATTGGGAACTCACCCTTAAAATCCCCTCCTATTTTCTATATTATACCAAAACCCCATGGTGCTTACCCCACTGCTGTACAGAGGAAATTTTAGCTCTTGAATCCGACACCATTGCCAAGCAAATCAAACAGCTCTAGCAGACCATGGAATTAGAAGTGCCTACTCCACGGTAAGGATGAGCTTCGAAAATCGTTTTTTTTGCATGATATGGTTGTTTTCCTCACATTTTCACAGGCCTTCCTTTGTCAATCATGAAATTGTTTTATTTCTATTTTAAATGGTTAGCTGGGTGAAAGGATTGAGTTTTAGCAGAAAGTTCTTTACACTAAGAAGATTGAATTTTTGTACTTAGGTTGGGAGATTTTTTTAATTTCTGTAGCGGGTGAAGAAGAAAACAGTTTCTGGGGTGAAGTTTTCTTTAGTGTGAATTTTGATGGATTTTATTCCTGCTGATGAGGACCTCCCAAGTCACAGTCATAACATCAGTGTATATTAACCCTGGAATGCTTCCGTTACTCATTTTCATAACCCTTTTGGAAGGGTTGTAGGATTCATGTCCCTTTGGAGCCTTGGACTGAGGAGCAGTCTAAGAAAAACATTCTATTTGTTAGATCATATCCAACATTCATACATTAGTTTTCTCAGCGTATTGACTTCGTGTGTTGCTTCTTTCTGAAGTGAAAAAGGATGACATTTTATTTGTAATTTTGAATGGGGTTGTGGTAAGTAATTATCTGGTCAGTAATTAGTGATGGGAATTTGATTCAGACCAGATCCAATAATCTTGTCTTTAGCATGCAGCTTTTCGCAAGCTAATTGTTTTTCAGGATGGACACAATTTATCCTATTTACAAGCTATCTGTTTGTATAATCTTATGCAGTGATTTTTCAATAATAATATCTTCGATCTGAATCTCAGGTAATGAAAGTATTGTTGTGCTTTTGTTGAATCTTCCTTCCTATCTCCTGATTCAGCCCGGATCCAATAATCTAGTCTTTGGCATGCAACTTTTCGCAAGCTAATTGTTTTCAGGGTGGGCGCAGTTGTCCTATTTAGAACTTAGAAGCTATGTGTATGCATGTATAATCTTATGCAGTGCTTTTCCAATAATAATATGTTCGATCTTAATCTCAGGTAATGAAAGTATCGTTGTGCTTTTGTTGAATCTGGTCATCTCCTCCATATCTCCGTGTTTCCTCTGTATCTCCTGATCTACAAAACTGTCTCAAATTGGCATATTTAGTGCACACAAATCTGAATCGAGAAGGATTCCAAACTCACTTGTCCAATGTCAACATCTCACCTGTAAAGCTTTGCAAACATACATATTTAATGGACAATTCTAGATTGAGAGGGGTCCATTACAGGGTGCCCAAATAGTCCTAATTTACAGAAATGTTGATGCAGCTTCACTGTTGGTCGGGAGATTGCAACTTTTCTTGTTTCATGCGGACTACTCCGCAAGGTTTGGGCTGAGTGCCTTACTAGTGCAAGCAACGCAGAGAGTTTTACTGTGAATGAGTATGAAGATGTTGCATATGTTACCTTCCCTTCGTTTCAAAGAATAGAATATTTCATTGCCAATGGGGGAGAGGGCAATAGACAGACTGACAACAATGTCTTCTCTGGTTGCTTCAAGGGTAATGATGGTACTCCAGCCCTCATCCATCCGGGAGCTCTCACGCTATTCCGCTCTGTCATGGAGAATACGGATTTCAAAGAAAAGGTAAATTAATTTATGTAAATACAACTTTTTATACAAGGTGGTGTTGGTTTCATAAAAGGAGGGTTTAGTCCTTCTATTATCAGAGTTTTTCTGTAAGGTAACTTAATTTATCTAAATACAACTTTCTGTGGTTTCATAAATAGAGGTTTACTTCTTTCACTTATCCGAGATTATTTGTTTTTAAACGGAGAAGTAACATTATGTTGATGTATTCCAGATTGATCAGTTGAAAATTAACACGGACTCGAAACAAAGAAAAGCCAAACCTGTTGTATTTGTGGGTCATTCCTTAGGAGGGGCAGTTGCAACCTTGGCTACACTATGGGTACTGGAAAAGAGGCCGAGGGCAAGGCTCTCTCCCTTTTGTATCACATTTGGTTGCCCATTAGTGGGAGATGTAAATCTTGTTCAAGCAATCGGCCGTGAGAATTGGGCAAGCAGTTTTTGTCACGTTGTTTCGAAGAATGATATTGTTCCTCGAATGCTCCTTGCACCATTTGAGTCAACTGCTGGACCCTTGAACGCCCTATTGCCTTATTGGCGGAGCGAAATAAGCAATGCCATGAACGATCAACCTGATTCTTCTATTCAGAATGCTTATAGGACTCTTCTTCAATCTGTAAGTGAGTCAGGTAGCAGCCCATATGAGCCTTTTGGCACTTATATGTTTTGCTCAAGCCATGGTGCAACTTGTATTACAAACTCTCAGATAGTTTTGGAAATGCTTCGTTTGACAATGCAAAGCCGAGAAACTCCTCCAGACTGCCTGTTAGAGCATGTAAGGTATGGGTCTCTTTTGGAAAATGTCCTACAAAACCACATAAGAGAGGCAAGAAAAGTGAATTATGAATCAGAATCGTCTTACGAGATGGGAATTTCATTACAGCTAGAAGCTATCGAAGTTGGAGTTGATCAGGTAATAATCAATTCCTTTTAAAATAAAATTCTAAAGAATAAAAAACAGAGTATTGAAAGAAATAAAGAGCCTCTTATTTGTGTCCTCTCTTCGGCCATCCTCTCCGCTTGTCTATAATTTTTTGCTAATTTCTTAATGCGAAAGATTTGATATTAGATTTTTTGCTAATTTCTTAATGCGAAAGATTTGATATTAGATTCTGATGTAGCATTGTTTTTATATTTCTATTTAGGAATGTTAATTGAGTGCTTGAAATGTGTTCATGAAATGGTGGTGTCGACTTTGTGCAGAATGACGATGCACGGGCTGCCTTAGAAAGAGAAGGGGAAATTGAACACAAACTTAACACAAAGGTTGCTGGCCTGGCTACTGAATTAAGTACGAAACAAAGTATGATGGCAGAGCTTGAGTGGTATAAAGAGGATTGTGAACAGGAAGGTGACATCGGATATTACGATACCTTCAGGAACGAGGGTGACACTGAATATAATGCCTCAGTAAAGATCGGGTATTATTATATCTTCAAGAAGAAGGGTAACATCGGATCTCATGATACTTCAAAGGAGAAGGAAGACAAAGGCAAGAAAGCTATTCGGGCTGATCAGAATAGGATAAGGCTTGGGATATTTTGGGATGATATTATTGAAATGTGGGAGAGCAATGAGTTGCCAAGTGATTTTCAATCCCAAAATAAGTGGATAAATGCTGGCAATACATACAGAAGACTTGTAGAGCCTCTGGATATTGCATATTATTATCGCACTAACCCCGACGGCAATTATATTTCCGATGGAAGACCCAATCGCTATAAAGTTCTTGAGAAATGGATGGAAGAGAAAGAAAAGACTCGCAGTTCAAGAGGTCCAGGACCCCGCACAAAGCAGGCATCCCTCCCTGAAGATTCATGCTTTTGGGCACGCGTAGAGGAGGCTTTGAAAGACCTGAAAAATCTGAAACAAGGCCAACAACAAAGCCGACAAAATCTTCAAGAGTTTGAAGAGTATGTGGAAAGGATGATACGCTCTAAGAGCGGTTCTTCAGATATTTCCTTGTGGGCAACCAGCTACATGATATGGGATAAAGAATGGAAAAAGTATAAGAGCAATCGAACTTCGGATGGTTTGATAAGAGTAATTCTCCAGTTCTTATTTTGTTGCAGAAAAGCAGCTACGTGATATGGCATAAAGAATGGAAAGACTATAAGAAAACTCGATCCCCTGAATAGTCCGATTGAAGAAGCTGTGATAGTTTTTGTTTGAGATGCAATGTCTGTTAATAAGGTGGAGGAGGAGTACATTCTTCCCATTCCTTTCTTTGTTTGCTGCTGAGGTTGGATAGTTTGTTTTTGAGATGTAATGTCTGCTGAGGTTGGATAGTTTGTTTTTGAGATGTAATGTCTGTTAATAAGGTGGAGGAAGAGTACATTCTTCCCATTCGTTTGTTTGTTTGCTGCTGAGGTTGGATAGTTTGTTTTTGAGATGTAATGTCGGTTAATAAGGTGGAGGAAGAGTAGTTTGTTTTTGAGATGTAATGTCTGTTAATAAGGTGGAGGAAGAGTACATTCTTCCCATTAGTTTGTTTGTTTGCTACTGAGGTTGGATAGTTTGTTTTTGAGATGTAATGTCTGTTAATAAGGTGGAGGAAGAGTACATTCTTCACATTCGTGTGTTTGTTTGCTACTGAGGTTGGATAGTTTGTTTTTTAAATGTAATGTCGGTTAATGAAGTTGGATAGTTTATTTTTGAGATGTAATGTCTGTTAATAAGGTGGAGGAAGAGTACATTCTTCCCACTGCTGAGTTCTTTCTTTCAGTTATGTTCCTGGTTTACTCTTGAAATGTAACTTCTTTAAAATCTTTGTGATAACTTGATAGCTAAGATAGAAATATAAATATATTTTGAGTTGGATTATTTTCCATAAGTAGTATATGTTTCTAATGCTTCATAGGTGTGCATAACCTAGAATATTTGGAGAATCAATCTGCTTTGAAAATGTTTAATTGATTAATAGTTAGAGTTTTTTTATTTAATTTTTATCAGTGTTTATGTTGAAAGTTGAGATGTAGTGAACATTAAGGTTTTTATTGGTGAACAATATCATTCAAATCTTTATTTATTTTTTTAATGTGGAGCCAAGATACAAAGACAATATGAAAATAACATTTTGTTTCAGGTGGAGAAAACTTAAAAAGATAAAATATTTTTTAAAATAATGATGTAATTTTTTAATTATAATTATTATAAAAAAAATTATTAACTTAATTGATACTTTGAAACTATTTTGTTAATAACCTTGTTAACTTTATAAAACAAGGCTGAATGGCAGCGACAGTAGTATACTTGTCCCTAGGTGATATCCAAGAGAAGACAAGAGAAAATCATTCAAATATGTTAGGTTGCAACTTGCAATGGGCCAAATTACATATAAAGAAAGACTGAAATTGTAAGCCATTGCTAAAAATATTACTTTATCTTGCAACTTGCAATGAGCCAGAAAGACTGAAATTGTAAATCATTGCTAAAAAGTTTACTTTATCGTCTATATTTTGTTTTCTAATTCATCATTTTAGTGGTCTCCACATTGTTTTTTTAAGGATTTGTACAAAGTTAAAACTTACAAAGAAATTATTATAAAGGTGGGAGGAGAGAAATATCAAAATGCAATCTAAAAAGAATTGTTTAAAGCACAATGAAATTGGAAGTTGGAACCACCAATTTATGGCATTTTAAACATGGATGATCCCTATAGTGCAACTTAATGGACCTTCAATGATGCATTACATGCATCAATCCATTTAGATGAGGCATACACTCACCATGAAGCCTTTTTCTTTCACGGATTGTAGAAGGAAAGAGTCTCTGAGCTTAGCTAGCATTAATGGAGTTGGGGCCTCTAAGAGGATGTTGTTTATTCCTTTAAAGTTGAGAGGCTAAAATACCTAAATGTTTACCATATGGTTCACCAAGTCAATCTCGTTTATCAAGGTGAGTGCCAAGTAACCGGAATGTAGTTAGGGAATTGATTTTTTCTTGTATTGATTAAGATGTAGTTTTGAATGGGTTAAAATATTGGTCATCTATAGATCTACCATCAAGCCTTGAGAATCAACGACGTGACTTATTACAACCTCAACTTCTCACACATCAGTTGAATAGGGAGGTATCATGTGGTCGGTGTTGTGCTGGTGGTGTTGTCATTTTCTCCCTAAACCTTGCATTAAAGCTATTTGCATCGGTGGAAAAATCAAAAGTGCTAGTAGGAGGAGGCTATTTCCATTGGCAACAACTATAGAAATGGTAGTAGGAGGATTGTTTTTAGATGAGATGAGACCGACTAGAACAAATTTTAATTGCAATTTCAATTGCCACCAGACATTGCATGATTCAATCTATGGGGTAAAATTGCTCCTTGATTTAGAGGCCAAATTAAAATCTTGGTCAAATTCATTGGATTTTTGGTAATGTTAAAACAACTAACTCTAGAAGGGAAATTTCTAAGATGGTAGTTGCAAGCATGCACACACAGGTATATAGTCTTCACTAACCATGCAAATAATGCAAATAGTTTTCAATCCAATCAAAAGAGCATCTAGCAACATTTCTTTCTCCATGCTTTAGACAAAATCCCATAGAGAATTTTGACCATTATTCCCCCCTTAACATTCATGTTATTAAATATACACTCAAGCCTCAAGCACAATAATGCATTGAAGGGAATCAACGTGTCATAAATACTTAACAGTTGGGGTTAAAAATATTTCACGAGATTTTCTTATCAAGGATATGTATATATTTGGTGCCTATTCATTTCCTTATAATGCATATAACATATCAATTTTGTAACAGACAAATTGATCAAAGAAATACTTGGAGATTGACCAATGAAATCTTGTTAAAATCATAGGTTTCATGCTTGATTTCATTGGATATTCACAACATTTTCACCATTGGAAGCAATGCTCATCTTCCTACTCTGAGCATCAAGGACACCCTCAACTCTAGTTTCATATTCACATCATCTTCACTACTAGCGGTAATTCAGCATCAAAGACACCTCCAGTTCTAGTTTCAAACTTTTTTGCTGCTACCTTGGTTAATGGGGGCTTCACTCAATGAACCGCTATCATAGCACGTTCGTTCATGGCATATGAAACAATACCCCTAATTTCACTAAATATTGGAAAATACCTTCCAAAATCCTATGCCTTCCCAATTTAAAAAAACCCCTATTTTCACTAGATATTGTATGTATCATTTTTTTCATTAACATTTTTTATACCCCTTTATATTTCTACCTAGTATATTGATATGATACCCCTCTTATGACCCTACATGCATTCTACAATGCACCTTGCTTCTTTTGATGTATATTGGATGCACATTACTTCACCCACAATGCAATTACTCAACCACATATCATTACGATTTGCAACATCTAATGGTCTAATGAAGAGATAGGAGATCACTTCTTGTATGTCACTAAAGCCAATGCACATAGTACAACATCTAGATTTCATGTTACAGTACCCGAATCACTGAATAAGCCTGTTGTGGGCTAGGTATCCAAGCCCCTAGGGCCTGTAACAAGCTCTAGGAGGCTGACTAAACCTCCCAAGGCCTATAATAGGCACGAGTGGTTGGGTATTCAAGCTTCCAAGGCCTATTGAGGGCCTATAACAGGCCCTGGAGGCTTACAGCCTCCCAAGGCTATTGGTAACAACTGGCTGAGTGCTATTGGTAACAATTGGTTGTCAATGACCACTGTCTCTCAAATATGATTGGATGGAAACCAAATTCACCACGAAATTCCCTAGCCTCTAGCATGCCTCAAGACGCGATTTCCCTGTGTATTGGTAAGCCCCAGCCTTGCCTCAACTCAATTTCTCATCCGGTCGTGATCCCGCCATCTCCATTTGGCGGATATTTGTCATCCCGGCCATATAAAAAAGACCTCAAAGTATTTTTGTATTGTTACATTAAATAAAAATATCATTTGCCCCTTAATATATAAGCAATATAATTTTTAGGTTTTCATGAATATTTAATACCACAATATGAATGAACGTGGTATTATATTTCCTTCTAGTGAAGCCCCCATGCCTCGGTTTAAGATTTATGTAAAAGACAATGGTTGTCACGTGAAAACAATCAATGATAGTAGCAATGGGCATGCTAATGTAATATAAATTAACTAAAACAGGCAGTGTATAAAACTTAAAAAATTATGATGGAAAGAAGGAAATGTAAGAATATCGGTGAGGTGGTTGTCCTAGTTTGTACAAGATCAGTGAAAGTGATAGTCTCAAACCAAGGTATATAGATATGATATATTATCATAGGATGTAAATTTAATCAGCAGTTGGCAAAATTAATTCAATGTTCATTCAATTCTTGGCATGGGAACCAAGCATTCTACCATCATCCCTATAATAAAAGTGATGTGCATAATGAAGAAAAACTTTGGATAGAGATATCGTATAAAATCATGAACTTAGGGAAAATTTTAGTGACCGCGATATGGAGAAGAGGAACGATCTCGAAAAATCCTATCCCTACCCTATTTGACTTCGGTCCACTACTTGAAGTTAGGCCCCAACCCAACTAGAAGTGGCTTGTCTTGAGGGGAGGAAATCCCAGCTCCCTAGCACCTCTGGAAACACTTTTTTGTGTAAGGATGATAGATCAACAATAGATACATTCCCTAGCGCACACTGTGCAAACAATGATATGGCCCATGGAATGGAAGGAAAGGGAACTCATGCTTGAAGTGAAACAACAATAGACGCACCAATAAAAGAAGAAGCTTCATGAAGCAATTGATGATTAGTGGGGAGATGCATTCCTAAATTGGACTACACATTGAAATATGAAAGTTACATTGCCTGGTGTTAATCAAAGAATACATAGTATGATGAATCGTGCTGAGATAAAAAAAATTCTTGGGCATTTGGCCCACGGAACGTGCCCTGATCTGGTGGATAAACAATAAATGGAGACATAAGGAACACTATGATATTAGGCTTTGATCCAAAGGATTTTTTATGAGTAATTTTCACAAGCCTATAAAACAAAGACCATATATTTGGTAAGGGACAATATTTTTTTAACTCAGTGGGTTTATATATAAAGTTCTGGATGGAGAAATGCAGCCTAGAAAAGGAAGAATTCACTCATTTCTCTGTGTGGATCTATTTGCATTTGTTTTTGAAGGAATATTAGGATCTTGAAACCCTAAAGGGCATTGCAAGCACCATTGGATTATTTTTCAGGGTGTCATAAGCAACAAGGATGAGGGAATACACATCATATGCTTGTATCGATTTGTACATGAATATATTCGATGCACTTCCATAAGCTATCTCTCTAATGCATGAAGACTTAGATAGACTTCAAACCCTATTCTACAATCACATATTATTCCGATGCAAAAATTTCAATGAACATGTCCATTTATTTAGAGATCCCCCCCTAAAATCAATCCCTCGCAACTACATCAAGCTCCAGATTAGAAATACAAAGATGAATACATCATGTTGTGAATAGGAAGAATCAACCAAAAAAACCGATGAACTCGAAGCAACCAACAAAAAGGGAAACCCGTAATCGATTTGAAGCTCTCATCAACTTACAAGATGAAGTGACTAAATCAGATAAATCAGAGCAATCAAGTCTTAACATACCAAAAATCAATCCACATTCTTCGAAGGTGAATCATAAGAAACAACTAGTCAAGAATGTGATCGGAATCTCTCAGAAAATAGGGGATAATGCATCAGAAGCAAGTTCATACCAAGGTATGATACCTAACCCTGACTATGGGGAGGATATGGATCTAGGAGATCTAGATCTATAGGGTATTGAGTATTCTTGCAAAAGACAAGACCACATTTAATCAATCACGTCAAAGAGAATACAATTATTTAAGGAATCTCTACTAATTGATTTGGGATGTTATGCTCAATTAACATAAATATTCACAACAAACCCCAACAATATCCAATGGAGATCATCTCATGGAATATAAGAGGCATCAATAGGAAATAGAAACACAGGATAGTGAGAAACAAAATCAGATAGGATCAACCCATAATTCTGATGCTACAAGAAACAATATGTAATAGTGATAAACTCTCTAAAGTTGCCTCAATGGTAAGGAAAGGCTCCATATCCATGGAAATTGATGGAAATGGAACAACCTAAGACTTAGTCATTCTCTGGAATCCAAAAGAAGTTCCCATGGATAGTTTCTTTTCCATGTGCCACTCTCTTACAATAAAATTCCAAATGATCGTATTAGACATAGAAGGATGTCTCACCAATGTGTATGGACTGATCTCTCTTTGCCAAAAATGTTACTTCTTGGAATCTCTGAATTGGATTGTGGAGAATAGATAGCGTGATAAATGGATACCAGGGGACAAAACAACATGATCACTTCTCTCCTTGAAATAAAATGAGGAAGACAAATACTAGAAGTAGAAAACAACTTATTCAAAGAAACTCTACGTCACAACAAATTGGTAGATCTAGAAACCTCTAATGGAACTTACACCTGGAACACCAAGAGGGGAGGAGAACATTAGATAGCCTTAAGATTGGATTTTTTTTTGCTTTAGAATCCATTATGGTTGTTGGAGAAAAACTAGGTGAGCATCCTCCCAACGGAATGGTCAAATCATTGGCCTATAAGTCTACAGTGGCATGCATATACTTCACCCAAGAGGCACACTTTCAAATTCAAAAAGTTATGGCTTAACCACCTTGATTTTTAGGATCACATTCATGCATGGTGGATGGAAATGGATGCTCAATAGGTATCCTTCATGTACACATTCTATCAGAGGCTAAAACACTCAAAACATGACTCAAACAATGGAACAAGGATGTCTTTGGAAACATTTTCCAAGCCAAGTAGGATCTATACTCAAGAATGGTGGAGATCCATCAAACAATGATTCAGGATGGGAAAACCCCTTCTCTATAATAATCTAATTCTAAGAAAATCGTAGGTCTTATCATGACTGATCACAATACCAAGAACACCCATCAACAATTTGTTGACAATACTCTCCTCATGGGTCACCCCTTGGTCAAAGAATCTAGAGCTTTTAAGCAAGTTCTTAATGAATTTATGGAATCCTCAGGAACATCCATTAACGAAGAAAAATACCAAGTTTTCCTCTTCAATACAACCCTCCTATATCATAGAAACATTACCCCAATCCTGGGATTCCAAAGCAGTTCCTTCCCATCTAAATATTTAGGCACCCCCATCATAGACTTTTCCATCAAGCACTCATCTTGGAAAGATTTGCTTGCTAAATTGGAGAAGAATTTGTCATGTTGGACCTTTTGTACACTGAACTTGGTAGGATGCCTAGTCCTTGTTAAATTATTTCTTTAGTCCATGCCCCTTCACCTATTCTATCTTATGGAAGCTCCTAAATATATCCTCAAAGCCATAAGAAATGTTCAATGCAATTTCCTTTTGAGTGGCGCAAGCTCTAATAAAAAATGGGCTCTAGTAGGTTGGAAAAGATGTTTTCCTCCCTAAAATCATGGGGGGTCTTTGGTTACATGACCCAGTTATAAGCGGAAAATTAATGGGATCCAAGACTTGGTGGAGATGGGTCACACACAAAAATGAGACATGGGCCTTATTATGGCATAAGAAATATGTTTAGGAAATAGAAAAATCGGAGTTAATTAGAATGGATGGAGACATTCTAGGATCCTTGATATCGAAATCAGCTTGGATAAATAGGGACATGATCCAAAAGAATTACTTTTGGCAAATCAAAGATGGCAACTCAACGTTGTTTTGGGAATACTCTTAGTAGAAATTCCTCAAATTGGAAGAGACTCGCTCCATGCCACACACACAATAGGTTCAAGGGGACAATGGCATGGTAAATATCAAGCACTTTTTGGATCCTTGATCCAATAAAAAATATCAACTAGCTTGGATACATCCCACTCGCTAAGTAGATGAGAATAGACAAACCCACTAAGAGGTATGAGCGGGACTGCAACAATGTTGTTTAAAAATCAAGATTTGGCCAGATAAGCTTTGCTGGGGGATATACTCCAAACATAATATTTTATCTAAAAGAATCCTAGCACTTAATTTCCAACCACCAAAATATCCCAAAGGAGTGGGTATGGAAGGAAGCACGTAATTTCCAACCACCAAAATATCTCAAAGGAGTGGGTATGGAAGGAAATCTGGACCAGCAATCCATGGACAAAAGTCACGCTTTTCACTTGGTTGGCATCCAACAAGAAAATATTGACTTGGGATAATATTCTCAAGTGTGGCCATGAAGGACCGTCTATATTTCAATTGAGAAACACCAACCCAAAATTCATCGATCGCCTTCTTGATGACTACACTTATACAACCAAGCTGTAGGATAGAAACCACCATCTACCAAAGAATTGATCGTGTACATGGAATCCTCTCCTCTACCATGGAGAATTAGTCTAATAATCCTTTTACCAATCCTCTTCTCAACATGATTTGGAAAATATTCCGAGCTTTTCTTATTTGGGAAACCTGGAAGGAACAAACTCATCGTGTCTTCCAAAATACAAGTATGCACTCCAATCTCGCTTAGGCCAAAACCAAACACAATATTAAGGAAACTACCATTCTTCACCCATGCACTAAGAAAGACCTACAATTTAACGATAGAGAAAAAAATATTTGAAGGTTGGGGGATAAAAATCATCTCCCATCCTTTACAATCATAAACCAGCCTCCTCAACCATCAATTCTGAATTTTTGGTCTCCACGACTTTAGGATTCATCAAACTCCACTTTTATGGTGCTTTTTAAAGGGAATCATGGTCATGTAGAATATGGAGGGGCCTTTAGAGATGAAAATGGAAACATACTAAGGCTTTATCATGGTTTCTTGGGAAAAGAGAGCAATAATGTGGAAGAATTGGTAGGACTCTCTAAATGCCTAGTGATTTCCATCACTTCCGGTTACAACAGGCTTGTGGTGGAAAGCGATTCTCAAATCGTCATCAAAATAATGCAAAGGTTGCAGAATCGTAACCCACTGAAACAATTGACTAACAATTAGTCATGGGAAGATGATTTATTCCAAGTGGCTTCACTCATGCCACTCATATCTGTAACTATCCCTTGCATGTTCATTGTGAAGCCAACAAACTGGTAAATCAACTTGTCAATGAAGGAATTCGTCAAATCCAATCTCACACAGAGCATAATTGGGAAACATGGGAGGAATTGATTCTCAAAAGGAATGTGAAGAGATCGCCAACAAGGATCTCAAGTTTCCAAATTGGGTGGGAAGGGATATATGGCCTACCCCTCCAACTGAATGCGTGAAAGGGGAAGGTGGTGGCATACTAAGGAAATTTGAAATTGATAAAAAAAAATTCAGCGGAAAAATCACCTTCCTGCTATTCTGAAGGAATCAAGGAAAGTTTGAAATACAATAATTACAATGGGGCTCAACAAGAGCATCATGTCACTTACAAGAATTGAACCTAGGTGGGGAGGGAAACAATCTTTCCTCCCAACCACCCAAACTACAACCAATGGACTCGAAATTGATAACTTGCATAGCTACCATGCAACATATACATCGGGATAGTTTAAGTGAAGAGATTAATGCATCTCATGAGTGAGAATTCAAGTTGGGAGGGAGGCAATTATACTAAGCCCTATGCAATCACGGATGATGATGTAATTTGGTACCTACAATATCCTTTTCATAATGAAATTTGCTGCCTCATTTTGTTTGTGGTTTATTCTGTCGCCTCATACTCTGCTCCGAGGTTTGATAATTGTCGAATCAAATCCAAGTGTGCTCAACTGCTATTATCTTTCATCGTTTTCCATTTAGTGCATCTTGGTGGTTTCTCAAGGTGAAAAGAAGGATGGTGGACCTTGCTCGATGAGTGAGGTCATTGCAGAAGGGGAGAAGGTGTGTGAAAACATTGGATGGAGTGGCGGTATAACAAGGAAACTTCTTGGCACATTTAAAATGAAATCACATGGAATGAGGCCACCCTGCTTGTTAATCTCCAGAACCAGCCAGTGGATAACAATGCAATGGAGACAAATCACGATGTGGAGTCGTATTGGGTGCTAAATTTTATTTTAGGAGTCTCTTGATGGAAGGGTAGTAAAACCAGGATGGTTTAATAATGGTTGTGGCAACAGTTAGAGATGACATCAACAATATCCACTCAAAGTTGGACATACTGGCTAATGCAGTCTGCACCAAAATGCAACTTGGTCACAAGTCACTGGAAAAGATGAATAATCAACCCTAGGTCACCTGAGTTCTAGGTACTTAAATATTGGATGTTTTTGTCTCTAGTTTAGTGTCTGATAATGGACTTTCATTTCGATTTTGGAATAGTTTATATATCAAAACAATCATGTTTAATTTTCCTTAAAAAGAGGGGAATGCCCTAATTTCCATATGTAAAGAAGGATTCCCCTCTCGGGGCCTATTTGGATGGTTTTGGTTAATTTAACTTGAAATGACTAAACTTCATCAATGACTGACCTGGTTTCCAAGAGGCAAGTCAACCGATCAAAGTAACTAAAATCAAGTAAACTCCGAACTCATTACAATATGCACTACATGTTGGCAGGTATAGTAAGATGAATCTCCACACTTATTTTAGTTTACATCTTCATTAGGCTATAAAAACCAAAACTACAAATATTAGGGGATTAAAATAGGTACCTTGAACTTTTTGTATTCTTTTCTTAAATATAAAATATTATATTATGAATCAATCACTAGGAAGGTGAATAAAAAATGTCTCTTAAACTTTTTGTATTATATTATTAAACAAGGCTGCATGGCAACAGATACCTTCCAATTTTGTTGAGCATGTTTTTATTTGAGCATGCTATTGAGTGAAATTTAATGCCAATCTTCGATTCTGGCTAGTTCAATGTAACCCAATTGGTTGAGGTACTAATCACTAAAGTAGGATTTATGCAATATTTGTAATTGCGATGTCCAAGTTCACTTAGTATTGTAAACAATTAAACTTATTTATGACTATTCTTTAATGCAAAAAATTTGTTGGAACATCCTAACCATCTCAACCTTGGCTTTGCATGCATTCATGCAATCCATCCATCTTGCATGCATTCCATGCATTGGTAGGTGAGTCTCCCAGCACCTAGTCCTTGTTTTTGCCCCCCTAGTGCTTCATTTTGGTCATCATTTGACTCCTTATCCACTCAGAGAACCTCATCCACATCACTGAAGTGTAAATGCACCCTCATGCATGATTTTAGTGGTCTACATAGTCAGTTCCATGAATTAAGTCGCCTTGTCCCCTTGATTGCCTTGTTAACTGATTGTTACACCTGGTCTCACTACAACTAAGTGTTGAAGCGCCTCTTTTGACCACTACAAGTCACTTATGTGCCTCCTTGGACTCTCCTCCCCTAATTTCTATCCCCAATGACTCATTCATGTGCCAGTCCACCTCAGTTGACTAGCCATTCATCATTAGTGGCCACGAGACCTTATCGGGTGATGGTTCCAATGCAAACTAAGTTTGCCAATTGAGGTGAATTCGAATCCTACCAAAGGCTATTGAATTATCTAAATTGTAACATATTGTTTTTACCACCTATTTACTGTATGATAGAGAAACAATAGTTTTTCATCTGAGTTTCAATTTCATGAGTGAATTTAACAACTTTTCTTCTTAATTCTTTTTGTAAAAGCTCTATGTAATTAGTGAGGTTTGTTCAACTTTTTGAATCCTATCTATGGAATTTCACATGGTATCAGAGCTTGTGAGAGCTTAGGAACCCTCCAAGATACATTTCCAAAGTAAATTGCATCGTTTTTTGTTGGCTTAAATACTGTTCTAGAGGTTTCCAATATACACAAGTATTACCCTCTAGTTTGACTACTCCGAGGACTTATTTCTCGTGGAGGACCACATTTTTTGTCCCCTAGTATTACATCCTTGGTAAACCGTATCTCCAAAACCCTAGAGGAGGATGTGAAGCGACTAAATGACCCTTCAATTCGTCAAATTTCAGTCCTCTTTCACTCGGTGTGAGAAAGGAATTGCTTTGAATCAATGGACAAGTATTACCCTCTAGTTTGACTACTCCGAGGACTTTCTCATGAAGGACCACATCTTTTGTCCCCTAGTATTACATCCTTGGTAAACCGTATCTCCAAAACCCTAGACGAGAATGTGAAGCGACTCGGTGTGATCTAAATTCAGTGGATTTCATTATAAAAATTCTGCTTAATAATTAGTACTTTAAAATCCCTTTAAAATATTCTGCTTAATAATTAGTCATTTCATTATAAATATTCTGCTTATTAATTATTCCCGTTTTTGTAAGCATCTTTTTCCATTGTAATTATTTCGATTTTTTATAAGCATCTTTTTCCATTGTAATTATTTTAAAATTTTGATGGAAAAAATGTTTAAAATGCAAAATGTGAAAAAGGCAAAGGCAAAAGAACACATTCATTTCACTTAAAATGCAAAATGTGAAAAAGGCAAAGAAGACAGGACTTTTGGTGGAATTCCCTTCATCCAACCATATTCCACCATCCAAAGAAAATGACTTCTCCTTCTGCTAGGACTTTTGGTGGAATTCGCTTATATGACAACACTGTCTGACCCCGAGTGGAATTAATGGAAAAGGGCATACTATGGCAAAGACTAGTGCAGTCTAGTGGTGAAGTGATCACACCCCACTAACATCATATTCTCGATATTTTCAATGGAATATTCTGAATATTCCCTGGCAAAGACTACTGCAGTCTAGATGTTACGGCATGTGCAGTGGGCCATCGCCATGGACTTTACTTCAATTCCCCATCCGTGATCCACACGATAACACAGTGGTGAAGACAGGATTCCGGACACCAAGACTCAAAGGAAACAACATGGAAATGTGCCAAACTCTATCGGGGGGTCTGCGGAACTGAAATGCTTATAAAATCACATTAATTCTTACAGGGTAACGAATAAGGATATCTTCGTTGAATTCTTAATGATGTGGCAGTGTCATTTTCTCATTAAACCATCTATGCATTCTATACATTTGTTGACAGGCCAAGCTAGTGTCACCTTGATAATGTGGATCGTTTGACACATGTCACATGGCTGGTAACATTCGTTCACTTATGACATATTTTTTAGGCGTGGGATAACTGGCACTCAAATTGCCCCGCTTTTCCGACGATTTGTTCCCTAGATCCGGTTATAAAAACCAGCGGAATCATAGTTCCACTCCATTTACTGTGGAACTATGTCATGGAACTGTGACCCTAGTGGTTTTGGGCCATTTTAAGATGACCCAACTCGTAGAAATTCCAAAAAAATAACGAGAAGAGGTGGAACTGTGCCTCGCCGAAAAATCTTCCGTCGCCGACAGGGGGCGATTTGAGTGCTAGTTATCACACGCCGATTTTTTCTCATTCATATCTTGGACCACTTTAGCTCCTTCCATGTGCTATTCAGAGAAACATTTAGACGAGCAAACAATTTTAGAATAAATCTTCATTTAATTCTATTGGTCTTACCTTTGCGGACCCGGAAACCATTTCCATTATAATCTATCTTAACGCTAGAGACACCTTAGGGGATTTCAAGAGGTTAGGATTCAAGTTGTTTGTTGCCACCAACTTCACAAGATTTAATTCGCACCTTTATTGAACTATTGAATTCTTAACTGCTCAACATGCTCTTCTTCACAATTTTGTTAAACTGTTGAATTCGTAATTGTTTGGTCCATTCATCTTTCACAGAGATTACAAGATTTATCCCTAAAGATACCTTGTATGTTTCCAATTGTTCCCATATATTATTCCATCTATTCATTCCAATTCTTTCCATCTATTCTTTCATTCATTCTTTCTAAATGAAGACACCTAAATACAAAGTGGGAAAATGAATTTGGAGTTGAAAATCTTACCTCATCATGCCTATTTGTCCTAAATGTGTGCAAGAGTTAAAAGAAAACCTAAAAGTTATGTTTCACAAAATATTGAGCTTTAAATCTAAATCTAAATACATTGAGTTGTATGATGCCTTGGCATAGTGTCAATAACAACCCGGAACATCCAAGGGGATAACATGAAAAATGGTCTAAAATCAAAGCGATTAAATCAACGGTTACAAGTGATTGCATTGAAAGTGATAAAATCAATGGTCTAAAATGAAAGCGATTAAATCAACGGTCACAAGACCATTAGGCCCACGGAAGTGCTTGAGAATTAACCAAAGCGCATGAGCCTGAAGTAGAACCATCAACTCCACGTGGTGCCCTCTCTAGCATTTAGGCTCCCCTCAACAAGTTTTTGAAACCGCCTTCTAATCAAGCCTGAAACAACCTCACACTATCCGTAGGATTAATCTATTGGTACTAGAATTGACCCAAAGAATTTGATTAGAAGGGGTAGACTCCATAACCCAACACAAAAGCACTAGTTCAATGTTCTCTAGAGTGCCAAGAATGCATAAACGATTGGAATTCAACATGCAACTTTCCCATCCTCTAATTTAAACCATTCACACCAATGAAGCTACATGGTAAGCGAATAGGAGGGGCCATGCATCGACGGTCACGATTTGATCATATATCTTTCAGCTAAAGATATGAACCATTCGCGCTAGGGGTTTTTCTTAGAAACTAGAAGCCAAATATTTTGTTGTATTCCAAATATTTCGTTGTATTTTGAAACAAAGCTTTAACAACCAAAAGGGAAAAGGGGTAGTTTTAGCGAAACAAGGCAATATCAAGATGTAGATGAACATTATCAAGAAAGCACTCCCCTATATAAAAGGAATGGGGAACCCAAGAGAAAAATGATCAAGCAATTTTTGGGAGAAAGACAACTTTCAAGAGTGTGAAATCGTATAACAGTATGAGGGGCATAATGGACAGATCGTGAGATAGACTAGATACTCCAAGATATTCTACCTCTCATTTTGCATCAATCAGTAAAATTCTCTTAATATGTAATTCCATCTCTATTTCAAATTGTGAATCTATTCTTGATTACGAATAAAAGTTGTTGAAATACTGAGAGGGGGGGTGAATCAGTATTTGCACAATATTTAAAATTTAATCAAGAGCACTTTGCTAATCAGCAATCATAGCAGTATATTATCATCATTCATAAAAAAAAGATGCACTGTACACATAATTTTTACATGGAAACCCAAGTCCTGGGGAAAAAACCACTGAAGCCTTTTATAATAAATTTGATCCAGCAACAACTGGAATAACAAATTTGATACAACTTTTCCAGCTACAACTGGAAGGGGATACAACCCCATACGCTTCGTCAACTGCAACTGACAAGCTGCTACAACAACTTAACTCACAAATATGTGAGCCCTAGCACCACCCTACCACCCTAAAGAATAAAATGATCTTGGAATTCTGAACTTGTGGACCTGTCAACTTTGATTGTTAAACTTACTGTGCATAGAATATATCACTATATATCATTGTTTTCCTTGTCAAGATACTTCAAAACTCTTCACAATTCAAACTGTCTATCTCCTGTAAAATTTCGGACTATCTCCTTTTCAATTTGGGCTATCAAATTCTTCAAATTTCAGGATGTCAATGTCAATCTCCAGCAGTTTAGAACTGTCAACTTGAGGCCTATAATAAACACATGTCAACCCTTGACCTCAGACTGTCCACAGTCTTGTAAGAACCCCAAAAGATATTCTGTTGTGAAATTTGCGGGTCTCAGGCTGCCTCAGTTACACCACACAAGCTCCTTTCTCCTCACATTCTCATCCACTCACATTCAAATTAAAGTTTTTTCTTATATTTATACTCTTTTCTTCTCCATAAGATCTGGAAGTTGACTTGTCCTTGATTATGCCCGCAAGTCTCCAAAAAATGCCCGTATAGGGGTCCTTTACCTATGCCCGCAAGGTATATTTTGTATGCCCGCAAGGCTCCACAAAAATGCCCGCAAGGGCTTGCAGAAATTCTCGCAAGGGGCCTCAAGAATTCCCACACAAGCCCTCTTTTATGCTCGCATCTGTCCTTTTCAATTATGCCTGCAAGGGGTTGAGAAAAATGCTCGCAAGGGTTTCTAAGGATGCTCACATGCTCCTTAAAATATGCCCGCATGGTCTTCAAAGAAATGCTCGAAGGGGGTCAAGTAAATGCCTGCAAGGAGCTAAACTTATGCCCTCATGACTTCTTCCAAAATGCCCGCAGGAGGTATATAAAAATGCCCATAGGAGATCTTGAAGATGCCCTCAAGGGCTTATAAAAATGCCTGCAGAGCTGCTAAAATGTCCACAGGGACTTCATAAAATGCCAGCATGGCTCCTTCTCTTTCACAACCTTGTCATCAATATTTTCCATGTCATACTTGTCCATGCTTGCCACTTGTCATACATCAACCTTGTCATACTTGCTTTCCATATCACCAATACTTGTCATGCACCAGTGCTTGTTTGCTTCGTCATCATCCTTTGTCAAGTCCTTTGCCATCCAATGTGCTTGCTTGTGATCTCACCAACCTTTGTCACTCATTTGTGCCATTGTCCTTGTCCATTCCTTGTCAACAATAGTGTTGTCATCAATGACAACCTTAGTCATCAATCTCCCCCTTTGTCATTGATGAAAACCATATCTCCCCTTAGAATGGGCTCCCTTTGTTCACAATTCTCTCCCTTGCTCAACTTTTTCTCCCCCTTTGGCATCAATGGCAAAGGATTCTCCTTGTAGTTTTACTTCTACCCCTATCATACCGTTGTGTTGTTGAAGATGGATTAATTCAATTAGGAGACAGTATGACTCCCAATTTTTCTCGGAGGTGCTCAAAGGTCTCTCGTGGGAGAGGCTTAGTAAAAATATCTGCAATCCGTTCTTTTGTCCCAATATATTCCAACTTGATATTATTATCTATGACTTGCTCCTGAAGAAAGTGAAACTTGATAGGAATATGCTTGGTCTTGGAGTGCATGACTGGATTTTTGGAGATGTTGATGGCACTCATATTGTCACATAGAATTGGAATTGGCTCATCACATGTCACATGTATGTCTTGCAGAGTTTGTTTCATACAAAGAATCCGAGTACAACAAGTTGCTGCTGCTATATATTCTGCTTCGGCGGTTGATAAGGACACTGAAGATTGCTTTTTTTCTTGACCAAGATACTAGACAGTTTCCTAGGAAAAATGTTGTTCCACTAGTGCTTCGTCTGTCATCAACACATCTTGCCCAATCTGCATCTGAATAAGCTATCAATGTTAGCTCATTTCCTTTTGGATACCAAAGTCCAAAGTCCATAGTTCCTTTGAGATATGTGAAGATTCTTTTAAATGCTATAATGTGAGTTTCCTTTGGAGCAACTTGGAATATTGCAACTTGTCCAACAGCTTGCATCACATCTGGCCTTGAGGATGTTACATATAATAGACTACCAATCATTGACCTATAAATCCTTTGATCAACTTCTTTAGATTCATCTTCCTTGCTTAGCTTACAACCGGTGATCATAGGAGTACTCACATGTTTACAATCTTCCATCTTGAATTTCTTTAACATTTCCTTGATGTATTTTGTCTGAACAATAAAAATGCCTTTTGTTTGTTGAGATATCTGAAGTCCCAAGAAGAAGGTTAATTCACCGAGCAAAGACATTTCAAACTCTTTCTGCATGTCCTTAGCAATTTGTTGACTTAGTGAGTCATCATCACTTCCAAAGATGATAGCATCAGCATATACTTCAATGATGAGTATGATGTTGTGGTCCTGTTTGATGTACAAATTGATGTTTGCACTTCCCCTCTTAAATCCTTATTGCTGCAAGTAACTGTCCAATCTGGAGTACCAAGCTCTAGGAGCTTGCTTTAGGCCATATAACGCCCTTTTTATTCTGCACACATGGTCCTTGTTTTCCGAAAGCTGAAACCCTTCTGGTTGGTCGATGTAGACTTCTTCGTCTAATTCCCCATTCAGAAAAGCTGATTTTATGTCCATCTGGTACACTTTGATGTCTTTGGAACAAGCATAATCCAATATCATTCTTATAGCTTCATTTATGGCTACTGGTGCAAATGGTTCTTCAAAGTCAATTCCTTCAATTTGAGCATAGCCTTTACAAACCAATCTGGCCTTGTTTCTGATTACCTGTCCATCTTCATTCATTTTGTTTCTGAAAACCCACTTTGTGCCAATCACATTCTTGTTATTTGGTCTAGGAACAAGTTCCCATGTTTCATTTTTCTCAAGTTGATCTAATTCTTCTTCCATTGCATTGACCCAATGCTCATCTGTACTAGCTTCTACAAAAGTTCCTGATTCAATTGTAGATAATAGAGAGAAGTGTACCTGCTCATTTCTTCCAGATTGTCTTCTTCTACACTAGTACAAAATGAGAAATTAATAACTAAAAAAATGACTAAAATTCGACTATAAATGACTATTTTTTAGTCGGTGACTAATAGTATCCGATTTCCACTATCTTATCTCTAGTCGTATTTCACTAGTCATTAATTGGTTGACTTATTAGTCACTGATTTAGTCATTGATAGTCACTGATTAAGTCATTGATACTCACTGATTTAGTCATTGATTGTCACAATTAATGACCAAATATATGACTAAATAAACTACTAGATGATAACATATTAATAACTAAGCTAAATACGACCAAACGTTAGTCACGCTATAAGATACTGAAAATTAGCTACTAATAGTCATATATATGCAAATTTAGTCGTTTTCTTAGTCACTAATTTATGATAGGGTACGGAGGAATCGAACCACCAATCTCCTACCAATAATTAGGCAGGTGCTCTACCATTGAGCTAGCACCCTTTAAGAATTTGTTATTGCTTGACAATGATGATATTCAAAACAAATTTTGCATTATTCAAACATACAAAATAATGATTACCAAGTTACTATAGATCCATAATGGCTTACCTTGTACTAGTCCTTCAAGTCTTTCAACTATGAAACAATAAGTTTTTATCATCACCGTATAAGGAAGGTCCAAACTATAAAACACTTCGAGTGACTACAATACAACATATATAACATAATTTTCATTTCTTTCAACTTAACACTCCCAACGGTCCCTGTGTTAAAGTTCAAGCATCCAAGGACAATAAATAACAACAGTAGTAATAAATTAATGAACAAGTTAAACTAACATACGTAAAAGAGAAAACAATGTGGTAACATATATAACATAATTTTAATTTCTTTCAACTTAACACTCCCAAAGGTTCCTATGTTAAAGTTGAAGCATCCAAGGACAATAAATAACAGCAGTAGTAATAAATTGATGAGCAAGTTAAAGTAGCATACGTAAAATAATTACATTCGTTACATATAGTTGGTGTGTCCTTTGTCTTGCGAAGAAAACGACCCACTTTGGTTTGGGAATATTCCCCTTGGAGAATGACTTTTCAATAGAATGTATATGATCCTTATCATGGTATCTTAATGAACAAATTTACATTCTCTGCATAGGAAACTTGCATTACATATTTGAAATTTTTTTATGTTACAATATTGTTTCATTTAGCCAACGAAGAGATCCAAAGCTAAATACATTATTGTCCGTCTGCCATAACCCTGACTTGCAATTCTACTTATTTCCTAAATTGTTATGGAAGTTTTCATTTGGTCAATGCTTGAAATATTTTATGATGTTACATGTTCTAGCATATTTTGAGGTTGTTTGGTGTAATTTGGCTACATGGTTCTAATTCTTTGGTCCTTGGCATATCTTTTTATGGGCAAGTTCCTGTTTGGAAATTGTATGTGGGAATGTATGTGTAATTTTTTCTGTGTTTTCCTATGTGTGAAAGAGGTAGGAAGAGAGGGAGGAGAGATGCTAACTTGAATATTGATTTATTTCAGGGAATTCATCATTGATCTGATGGGAGCTCCTGGTACGCTGATTCCCACTGAAACACCCACTGTAGCTTCTATTTAGAACCCTGTAATAGATAACTTGAGCACGTGACAACATATACTTGCACAAGCAATTCAGAATTTGTGCTCAACGCTTGAAGAGAAGGATACTCACTGATCCACTGACAGAAAAGAAGTAGCATTTGTCTACATCAATGATTATGGTGGTGACTATGGAAGGGAAGACAAGAAATTAAATTTTGAGTCAGCCACCTGCAGTCCTCTTAAGTCAAGCATGAATGATGTCAATCTCAAAGAGGGGTATCACTGTGAATTTATTGAACCAGGATTTGGAATATTGAATCTACCATCAAAGCATCCAAGGAGATATCCATCATGGATAGAGGGAGCAGTTTCAGTTGCTGAGAAGAGGAAATTGAAAAATGTATCACACTATGTGATGAATGCAGCTTCAGAAAATCCTGAGTTTGCACAAAGATTACATGCTATTTTATTGGAGAGTGGTGTTCCAGCTCCTCCACATTTATTTGCTGGCATCAGTTCACAAGAATGTGCAGGAGAACAGAAATTTAGCCAACAAAAGAATATCATCGAGGAAAGAGAAATTAATGATTTTTTAAAACGACAAGATAAAATTTCCTCGAGCCCTAGATGATCTCCAAAACCTATCATGCAGCATAAATATTTAACATGTAACAATGGTGTAAATGAAAAATATTAGTTGGAACTTGTGGATGGAAGATGACTAAAAAGAGTACCAGAGGCTGGGGCTTTGGATAGCGCTTCTTTGATGGAAATTTCAACTTCATAAGCTGTGCATATTCCCATTCCCAGTATTCCAAATATAAGCAATAGTCATATTTCATCATTCCCTTCTCCAGGAATGGAAACCTCATCTCAACATACTCAAATACACAGAAGTCTTCCAGTGTTATAGTGACAAGTAATTGTAACAATCTTAATGAAGCTCATGAAAATGTTGAAATAAATTTAGACACATCTTTGTCTCTTGCAAATAAAAAAATGTAGGAGTTAATAATGCCACATTGCTCAATTTAGCGGGTAGGGAATGTGCTCACAACAGAGGGGGAGGACAACCTTTTGAATCTGAAAGCCAAGTTGTTGGGTTAGTAGATTCCAGGGGAAATTCAGAGGGCGAACCTGTTCCTTCAACTAATACCCATAATACAAATCCTATAATGGATGATGTTGCAGAATGTGAAATCCGATTGGAATATCTGCAAATTGGTGAATGAGTTGGACTAGGTAAGGTTTCCTCAATGTCTCATTTTTATCTATTTTTGTAGCTAGCCCTGAATCTACTTCAAGATGGAGGAGGATTTCAGCTATTCTGGGTGTTCATTTGTAAACTTATAAATTTTAAACAAACACATAAATAGTGGTTATAGTCTGTAGGGTGTCTAAATCATGATATGGGCCAACTCTTGTGCTTGGATTAAAGAGAAATTTTCAAAAGTGACTTATTTGTGGATGAGAATTTCAAGTAAGATTCAATGCTCCTGACAAATGCTATCAAGAAAAGGACATTTTTCAGAAAATTTAAAGCTGGTAGTACTTAGAACGGGACTAAGTTGAAGGCTAGAAGAAAATCAATTCATGTTGTCTGAGATATATTCCTTTTTTGTGCTCTACCTATCTGCCATCCAAGCAAAACCGATAAAAATCCAACCATTGCAGACATTCAGTCTATTAAGCCTGGAGATTTTTAATATTTATTTACTAAGAAGCAAAAGCCCAAAAATGTGTCCTGGTAAAATGCAACAGAGACTGGGGATTCCAAACTAGTAATACTAAAACTCAAAAACCTATTAGACCCTCGGTAAATTTCACCACCAAAATGCTTATGGGAATTAACCATTGAATGCAACATTGTTATTGTACGGGTAGTGATCTCATCCAAAACACCCGCAGACACGATTGTCAAATAGTTGTAGCCAAGAAAGGATCACTTAAACAAATTCCAGTTGCTTAGCAAAATGTAACAAACAAGGTTACATGATCCATGGGTCAGATTGGAACCAGTAAAAGATATGGGTGCCACACAAAATTCTTCCTTTTCCTTGAGATATTTTTGTCAAAAATTAGAATTTTCTCACACGGATGTCTGATCTCTCTTTATTTGTTTTTCACAGGAACTGTCTCCTGTAGCTGAAAATAGTTCCAGATATTCAGAACCATTTCCATCTATAGGAAACAGATCCCATTATGCTAGACCCATAAATTCTAAAATAAAAGGGTGATTCCTGGTTGTTTGATGGCATATCAGTGCTTTGACAACTCCAAGCCAGGCCAGGTACAGGTTCAACACCCTTGGCAATTATGGTAACTGCACCAACAAGTTAATACTTCCTAAGGTTCAGTTTTGAAACGGGCCTTTTAGGATTGTCATATAGCCACATAATTATCATTTTTATAAAATTGCATCTTTACTCCTATCCTAAAGGAATGGAAACTAACAAAAGGGGAAAAAATTGTTGAATTGTTATCAACTGGTCAAAGGATAAGACATTGGCTCTATGTGTACAAATAAGGAACAAAATAACCATCACCAGTACAGATTTCTGGAAATTATTTTGCGGGGATAAAGATAACCAATTACACACTATAAAAAAGCAGAATAAAAAACACTATAATTAACAATGATTTATGAAGGTCATCAAGATTCATGAAACAACTCTAAATTAATAAAATTATCTTCTCTTATCTCAATAAAGAATCATTATCTTAACTTTGAAAACAATGTCGATTTCTGAAAATTGAAGTAACCATTGACAATGTATCATGTCAAAATTAAGCATGCAAAGGATAAGCAGTACTGCCAATAAGATTACATATACTAAGAATGCTTTTCTACAATTCTTCAACAATTTCCCACTAACAAATTACTAAGATAAAAGGCAAGTCTTAGTTGAATTGAAATACCCAGTTTAATATCGAAGTCACAGGAGGATATGAACCTTAATGTGCAACTGGAAAATTCACAAAGATGGAGTAATTTTCATTAGGAAAATAATACCTGGTAGGTGCATTAATCACTCCATAAAAAAAGAATAGTCGAGGATGAAAGACAGATTTGGGAAAATTTCCAAGAACACTTCCAAATATTGCCTAGACAGGGTGTCAGAACTATAGGAGATAAGTCAAGGAACAAAAAGGTGAATGGTCTCTGCCATGCTATCTCAATCAAAGAGGAATACCTTCTCACAGTCACAAACACAAACCCTTGATTTAGAGGTGTTTAAGGAAACCAAGGAAACGAGAGACGGAGTTCCCTAAGATAGATTCCATCCCCTATAAGTTCAACAAAAAGTTATAGCGGATCACTAGGAACAATTTTCTATAGATATTCCGCAAGTCTTTAGAAGCATCAATCATATGGGACAAAACACTCTAAAAATGAGGACAATAATAACAAATCTACAATAGTCAATCACATATGTCTTCCATTAACTAGAAAAAGAAAAATACAATGAAATAGCTCAAACACCTATATGTCTAATCATCTGAATGGTGAACCCCGTCTCTCCTTTAGAAAATAAGAGGCTTACAATCAATTCCAACCATCCTTTTGTTCTGCCTATGCTAGGTTAGGAAACCCTCACCCTAAATATGCATAGTGCAATGTGTGTAGCATGTATGAGAGAATGCCTACATTCCAACCATAGGAGAACTTCCCCTATTTGAGTAATACAAGGATGATCATACAAACAAAAACTTTAGAAACCTTGTATATAGGGAGGTTACAGGACTTTAGAGACGGTCATTAACACATACAGAGAACAAGTAGAGACAAAAAACCATCTCAGCACAACCATTCCTTCTTGGATTGAGCTTTATCTTTGTCAGGATTTTCTTCCTTCACTGGTGTCTAGGTTCCATGGCTCATAACAATCTCACCGTGGGCTGAATTTTTGCTTCACAATAGTCTAAAATTTTCACAGGGATTTGTAGGTGGAATAGTGCTATGACATGCCTTGTTTATTCTTTTCCTTTTGATATGTTTATGAATATTTCTGAATGACACTCTGTAATTAATACCCTGATTCTGAAATGCCGAGCTAAGTCAATACCTTTAATAATTTCATACATTCCTATCTATTATTTGTTCCCTGCTGTAGGAAGCAAAAATAAGCAGATTTGATGAGCTCTACATGGTTTCATAGCATACCCTCTACACTGGGAAGTCTTGTATTACCTCTAGACACCCCATCAAAGTTCAATTTCTTCCACCCTTCATCAAGGTGTTCCCAGGGTTGCTTAATGGGATTCATGCTTGGAAAACTTGTTATTATTTGAAGCATGAAGGATGAGCATGTTTCAAATTGAGTTTTCTCATAAGTTTCAGTTCATATTTGGAGGGAGGATCTTCCTTCTTTTTGCTTCACACATTGACAGTATCTTGGATTGCCTGTTGAGGTCTTAACCGGATCTCTTCTGCAGTGAGGAATTTTTGGTTTAAGTTTTTAAGGCTTCTTGACTTCCACAATGACCATGTGATAAAACCTTTAACTCTCAAGGCTTCTTCAAGACTACATATTTCTAGGGTGATTGACCCAAGGATGATATTAATCCTCTGATAGAAGAAGAGGCTAGTACTTTTTGGTCAACAACATTTTCTCATAGATCCCATACTTTCATATCTATATCATCCGTCTTCTACCTCCATCGGAAAACCACTCCATCTAGTATAGGATTCTCTACCCCTCTATCTGAGAGCCTCTGTTGACATAATTTTTCATTAGTTTGGTAAAAAAATGAATGCTACAACTTTCTCCTATTTTCCAGGGATGCAGGTTTTCCTCCTTTCCCTTTGATCCTGAATATTTTCTTTCTTGGATAATGCATACAAGTATCCCTCACTAACATTATATCTGCCATTCTCATTTTTTCACTATATCTCGGCATATCAATCCATTCCTTCAGGATTATCTTGCCTTTAGAGTGAAGGGACATGATTAGGCTCTTTTCTGAGTCATTCATGTCTACAGGACAAGAATGCAAAGGTTTCCAGTTTTTTAATATAGATTGCCAAGCTTCTTCTCAATAATTTTCTACTTAGCTCCATCCTATGTTTAGTTTTTCCTTCCTATGATGTTGAGAACCATCATATACTTTAGTTGCAATTGTATTGAAGATTAGAAGAGTTGAAGTTCAGAGACAAATTGAATGTTCCCTGTATGATTATATTTTGAGTCTATGTAACCAGGGTTGCACGCTGAAGGAAGGTTGACTGGTTATAATCTGTTAAAGATTGAAGGAGGAATCTTATCGTTGGATAAGAGAAGATCAATGGACGATAGAGATTTCGTTGTTAGTTTTTCATCATTTAATTCAATAGATCTATGATATCAACTGAAAGAACAACATGTATAGCATATCAAGCATAAGAGATAAGAGACAAGAGACACAAAACATTTCACCGGGGAAAACCAAGAAGGTGAAAAACCCCGCAACTTCCTCAGAGATAGAATAAGCATCAATACAAGGATCACAATGATCAAACCCAAAAGATAGTAACAAGTGAATATCTTCCGAAGTTACATATACATCAACATTCGCATGGGTTAGTGCCATAGTTGGTGAATTTAGAAATAAAGGAGTAAAGAACCGTGGAGTATTGTGAAAGAGGTAGATAATTGTTAGAGTGGCTAAGTGGTAGCAAGTTTTGGATATTTGGCCTAGTGCTCATATTTGGTGAACTTAAATAGCGAGCGCCAAACTGAAGTCTAGTTGGTGGAATTACCAAATAACCCGAGTTTAAAGATTGGTGGAAATGGTGGAAGTGCCAAACTGCTACTATAGTTGGTGGAGAGATGACTTAGTAGAAGAATTAATGTTTAGGATTTATGTTAGTCAATCACCTGCTCTGTATGATTCTGAGAGCCAGAAATTCCTTGTCAACTCACAGTCTACAAAACCTGGGTAACTTCATACAAAACCCGCTTAAAACATAACCTTTGGTTCACACAATAATGCTAAAAGGCTAAGAGTCAAAAGCTGAATCAGTCTAAATTGGCAAAGCCTATTGACACATAAGCCTGCCAGCAAGAAACAGGAAAAATAAAACTCAAGAAAACAAACTCAAAAAAAAATCCTATGTTGTAAAGGGACGCATCACCACCTAAAAAATTGATGTGCTTGCCTTGCCAATCCCACATTTTGGTTAACCTTGGAACACCTTGGGAATGTTTAATTTTCTCAAGGACATCATTGGGGACTCCAGAGCATTTAGCCCGTACTCGAGCCATTCTAGTCCAGAAATCGGGAACATTTAAGGCACAGTCCCTTGTGCCCTTGAAAATTCAGGCTCACCAGTTCATACATCACACTGCAATGGCTTATGGAGATTTAAAAACAAACTAAAACGAAAATAAGTGCAATACAAGAGAAGGTGAGTAAATCCCTACTCTAACACTCAGACCTCTCATTTTACTTCTCATTCCTCATTCACTCTCACAGAGACACCAGATTTCCCTTACACGCAGCCTGCAATTTCTGTTTGGAGCCACCTCTCGCACTGCCTCTCTCACCCTATTAGGAATCAACTTTGCCTTTGCAAAGATGCAAGACGAGGTTGTCTCAACAGTTAAAACCTCAAATGCAACGGTCTCTCTTGACTCTGCTTGTGAGTGTTGTGTGCAAACTTCAAAGAGTTTGCCTATGCAAACAACAGATTGGACCGGAGCCCTTGGTGTATTGAATACTGAAGTGCATTTTGCAGACCTCCAGGTTCTTATTGTTTATTGTGATTATCAAATCTTTTCTTGGTTAAATCAGTGGTTCCCAAAGCCATTGAAGTTTGCAAAGGTAGCAACAAAGGCTACTGTTCCCTTCTTTTTGTGCATTTCTTCCAAAATCTAAAAAAAAAACAAAAACAAATGGAAAACAACTCCTCTTCATCTCCTGAATCTGAAATGGGACCAACTACAACATTGCTAAAATTGATTGAAAACTCAAATTCCATCAATCATAAGAAACACTTGTTACAATTTGTCAAAAAAATCACCCAAAACAAGAAGAAAAACAATAGTGGTTTGGAGGAATGGTTACCCACACTATGTACTATTTTGAGCATTTTATCATTTTAAACTATCATTCATGATTTCCTGACTCTTCATTTTAAACTATCATTCATTCAACCCATGAGAACATTCCACTAAATTATGAAGGTTCTTAAGTACCTCTAAGCAAACTTTTGAGAATCTTACGTTTAAAGTGTGTTTTAATTCGGTGCTTCACACTGCATGTTATTGCAAATTATTTTAAGTATAATTTGACAGAATGTGTTAAATTAAGATTCTCCTAAGACATGCCCTGAGATGCTTCGTGAGCCTCACAATTCAAGTGCAGTTGTGTAACAGTCATGCTCAAAGGAAATGTTAACAACCTTTGCATAGTGGCCTGTACCTGGCCTAATTACTTTGTTCTTTAGCTCAGAATGATTTGGCTAACATCCTTTTGTTTCTTCTAGTTCTGTATTCAAGTGTTTGAGGAGGAATTCTCTTCTTCGAGTCCAATTTGTATCAATCCACTTCGAAGGCATCTCAAATTTTATAAATGCATTCTAACAGGCACAAGGAATTTGCTTTGATGGCCAATTTTGGTCTTCATCTTGCAAAGCATTATATTTAAGCAATCCATCTCAAGGAATCCATTCCGTCAACAATCTGTCTTGGCTAATAGCTTCAGAGACCTGAAGTTTGGGGAGAAACCCTAGGGTCTAGGAAAATCTGCTCAAAAAGCGGATGGAGTTTCAAGTATCTGTTTTTTAGGCAATGTTGATCTTTCCATATGGAGCACATTTCTAACTTCATTGTCCTATTTCTAGAGCCACGTGTTCCCCTTAGCACAAAAACTATTTGTAGTTTAAGAACTCCACCATAAGATTTCTAACTTTGTTTTCCTATTTCTAGAGTCACGTGTTCCCCTTATCACGAAAACTATTTGCAATTTAAGAAATCCTTTATGCCCTTCAGTAGTTGACTAAATAACTTCCATCATATCAAGAAATTAGAATACAATGTTATTTTACTTACATGCTCATTAGACTAATGCAGAATGATATACTGATTTAAAGCTCACTGAGTTAATTGATATACTGATTTAAATCCCACTAAGTTAATTGAATCTCAAACACATGGAACCAACAGAAGAATAGAAGAACATATTGGCACTCAGTCCCAGAAGAAAATTGAAGAAGAATAGAAGAACATCTTGGCACTCAGTCCCAAAATAAAATTGAAGTAGTAAAATGCAAGTATAATCTATTCCCTACAAAAAGTCCTCGGAACATTCACTATTCACAATCAATTCCAAATACTGTCATAGTTGTTCTTCTCAACTATGCTCTTTTCTAAGAGCTTTAATATTTATGATCATAAATCAAAGGTGTAAATAGGAATGAGAAAAAAAAGAACTTATAAATCCAAAAACATGAGAAAACTTTATACCTAAAAGAACTTATAAATCCAAAAACATGAGAAAACTTGATACATAAAAGCAATGGGAAATACACCAACACTTGAACTAGAAAAAAGACTAACTTGAATACAAACTAATAATTCATTATAAATCACTTTTATCACTAGAAATTAAAGTTTTAAGCACACGCGATTCAAATTGAGAACATCATTTTATTTTCAGTCTAGTACATACAATTTGAATTCCAGTACATATATCTGGAATTTCTGTACTCAATTGAGCATTTGAATTGCAACATTCTTATAACCCACTCTTATTATTTTTATTCATCCAAAGCCAGAATGCATGTTGATAGAATGTCAACTACATGTTCCAACTCTTGTTGTGAAATAATAAGAGGTGGTGCAAGCCTAAGAATATTACCCTTCCTGGCTGTTAGAATCAGGAGGCCATCTTGTAGAGCAACATCAACCGTAGGAGCAGCAGGAACATCAAGCTCAACACCCACGAGTAGTCCTGAGCCCCTAATTTCTTTCAGATGAGCATTTGTCCCGAGTTTTTCTATTAGTAAACGTTTTAAATATTACCCTTTATTAGTTACACTTTCTAGAAACTCACGTGCTTGAATTCTATCCAACACTGCAAGGGAAGCATGGCAAACAAGAGGCCCTTCAGCAAATGTACTTCCATGATCCCCGGGACCTATATCCCCAGCCACCTTATCTGTTAACAGAACAACACCAATAGGTAAACCTCCAGCCAAAGGCTTTGCCAAAGTCATTATGTTTGGTTGCACACCATACACTTGATGTGCCCAAAGATATACAGTTCGACCCAGCCCACATTGAACTAGAAAAATTATGAATTATAGTGATTATTCTTGGAAAAGAGAGTGGTATGCATTATGAATGTAACTATATCCTCCACTAATAAAAACTCTGGTAAAATCCCAATGGAAAACTTTCAATATATAGTTTATGTATATCCGATGATTCATGAATAATGACTGAAATATGTATAAAAAATGAGATATGTTAAAGGCATATAAAATTATAAACAACATTGTGAGGATGACATACATCTTGACAAAATGTTATTTACCCACTAAAAGACTATCTCACTAAGGATAACTCAAGTATTGTACAAGACTATACATATTTTTAACAATAGTCTAAGCTCTAGATAACTTAAAGTGAATGAAGAAATTTAAATTTTTTAAAAACCCTGCCAAGACATTATCAAGTTCATATACTTCAAATAGCTTGTGTAAGAAAATGGTATGGACCAACATCAAGTTCATATACTTCAAGTAGTTCATGTAAGAAAATGTTACGGTCTAGTGTATCAGCTTAAAACATAACTATACATATGTGTGTGTGCCTTTCTTTCCTGGATCCAAGCAAAAGAGAAATCCAATGTAGAAGCCATGTCTTGTACTCTTTCAATAGAGTATATCTTTCACAGGCATTTTACTCCAGGGCATAATTTTGTGAGTTGAATTCCAAGACTCTGGCTTAAGACATCAAAGTACATAATCATATAAAGGTGAAGGAAACTTTTAACATCATATAGGAACAAGACCTGTGATAAATGAAAGTAACAAAAAATGTGTGCATCTACAGGTTTAAATGAATGCTACCAGACACATCATCCAAAGAAAAGTACACACAAAACAGATACCCTTCCAGCCCAACAACTATTTCTACGGTTGTAATATATGACGCTGATAATCAACAGAATTAATATAGTCTAAAGAAGAAAAAATGGCTTGGCATTTACCTCGTCAAAAACAAGCAAGGCAACTGCATCATCACAGAGAGTCCGTAATTCTTTGAGAAAATACTTCGTGGCGCTATATATGCCTCCCTCTCCCTGAACAGATTCAACAAAAACAGCTGTTGTCTTTCTAGGATGAATTGCGTTTTTTGTCGCTTCCACGTTTCCAAAGTCAACAAATTTCACTCCAGGCATGATAGGCTCAAAGGGAGTTCTGTATTTCTCTTTACTGGTTAAAGCAAGGGCTCCCATTGCTCTTCCGTGAAAGTTATTCGTGAAAGAAATAAATTCGGTGAAATTCTCTTCTTTGGAAGACCTCAAAGTTTGTTGGTATTTCCTTGCAAATTTGATTGCTGCTTCATTTGCTTCGGTACTAGAGTTTGCAAAGAAAACCTTATCAGCAAATGACGATTTACTTCAAATCATGCCATGGGTTTTGGGCTTACGTAAAGTGGTGGTGGTTCATAGTTCTAGTAAAAATCTCAATGACAAATAGTAAAGGACCAAACCCTTTCTTACAGCAGAAGTCCAAATTGAAATAAAACCAAAAAAGTTTGAACACTCCCCCAATTTTTATTTTCCCCCTGGTTTTTCTTCAGCCCAAATATTTGTCCGCCAATATGAATTTCATTTTTTAAAATTTATTAATATGATTATATATAATATAATATAATGTTTGACTATAATATATTTATATGTTTTTATATATTAATATTATATATAAGCTTAACATAATAATGTTAATTTTATAGTAACATTAGTATATATTAACATACTATATTATTATATATAAAATATAATTAATATATACCTATATATTAAAATATATTATTAATACAAATTAATTATGAAAAAAAAAGATGAAACCACTAAAACAATGTCGGTGTAGCTTCCCAAGAATTTTCAAGCCTTTGTTTAATGATCTCTAGCAAATGTGCAACACCATCACTCTAAAGGTCTAGAGAAGGCCCTACCATTTAGCAGATAGGAAGAGGCCTCCATACCTTGTTCCCTGTACTTTTCCCAAAATATGGATAGTAAGGAAATTTCATTCTCTTAATAATAAGTTTTATTTTTTAAAGTTTTAGATTATAATTAAATTTTATAATAAAGAATTTTGTTTTTTAAATAGTGAAAAATTAAATAATAAATTTATTCTTTAAAAGATTAGAAAATAAAATGTAAAACGAAAAAGATTATTTAAGGGAAAAGGGATTATAAAAAAATATAGAGTTTAAAGGGAAAGGGAAAATATTTATTTATTTTTTAAATTGGAGGACATTGGTTATTTTGCACAAAGACATGCCAGGGGATATTATCGATATTTCTAAACACAGACAAAGTGAGAAAACTGATGATAAACTTGATTGGAAATTTTATCAATGGATGCAAAAAATGGTGGATTTTAACTGACAAGACACAATTTACTCCAACTTTTCAAAACTTTGACCGGCAGCCGAAAAGGTCAAACAGTGACGATTTTGGCAAAACAAAATTTGAGCGTGATCAACATGATGAGATGAACACAATGGTACTGAGTAACTTACATGACAATGACCAGAAGAAAAGACAACAAATCCCCATAACTTGACTCTACTATGACATGACATGGTAACAAGGAAAATTTAACTTGGTGGACCTGCCGAGGGGGTCATATGACAATGAAAATGGCGAAAAAGGGTATGGACACAACAAGCACATCGAAATGGACGCGACACTATAGGAATAATATATTTGAAGTTCAGTAATGCTTAATTATCCCATTGTCCATGGTTTTTATGATTATATTCTACAATATTAAAATTTGATTTGTGACACATTCATTACAAAACACTTAAGTGTCACAAGCAAGAGAAAGTGGCATGATAACACCTAGCATTGTAGAGTTCTATGTACATTAAACACTTGAATTCATTAAGGCCACACTCATACTGAATTCATTAAGGCAACGCCGGTTCACCGCCGGTTTGGGTAAATCCCCCTCATAAATATGAAAGTGCCAAGTCAATTGCTAGAATTCTTGGACAATGTCAATTATAAGACCTGGGTTGAGCATACTACAATTTTAGATCATTAATTTCCCGTGGTGTTAGAAACCACCTCTAGTGTTATAAACTTCAAAATGAGCACCACATCCCACTTCCAGGACAAATATCCCCTATGGAGGGCCAATATAGTGGTTTGGGACCACACACATGGACCATGACCCTCATAGTAAGATTTCTAAATCCATTTGCATTGTTAAAATTTAGTAAAATATTGTACAAATTCATTATCAAAATTGTAATTTTCCATTTTCAATGTGACACAACTAAAAATGACTAACATAAACGACTAATTCACATTAATCGTTGTTAGATAGTCATATTTATATTCCCGTGACTAAATTAGTCATTTATATTTTAGTCACTTGTTATATAGTCATATATTTTATCCCGTGACTAAATTAGTCATTTATCTTAGTCGTTTTTAGTTGGCTTATTTAAAATTGCTCAATTTTAGTCATTTATCCCTTGAAAAGACAGTGGTGACTAAATTTTTTAGTCGCCTAGTCACTTATCTCTCATTTTGTACTAGTGCTAGTTCCTATTCCGGCATCTTTATCACCAATAATTTGATCTGATGATCTTCTGATACCAGTTCTTAGGAATCGGTTGATCCTTCTGTTCTTCTTGTTCCACAGTTGGTTGATTCCATTCTTCATCTTCTGTAAGTTGTTCTTCATTTTCATCTAGTTGTTCTTCCATTTTAATTTCCTTCATTTCTTTCTAATCAAAAACTTCCTTTTCTTCATCGTCTGATTATTTTTAGTCTTCTTTGGATGATGTTAGTCTGGTCTCATCTATTTTCATGTTAATGCTTTCGATTATCTTGTTTAGTCTCAAATTATAACATTTGTAAGCTTTCCTTTTGTATGAATATCCAACGAATATACCTTCGTCTACTCGAGAATCAAATTTTCCAATTTTCCAATCTTCTTATCTTCTCTTTTGATAGAGCACTTGCTTCCAAATATTCTAAAGTGTAGTACATTTGTCGTTGTTCCTGTCCATAGCTCGTAGGGAGTTTTATCATTTTTTATTCTGAGTAATCCTCTATTCATGATGTGTACTGTTGTATGAACTACTTGTCCCCATAATTTATCATTCAACTTAGATTCATTCAACATGGTTCTACCCATCTCCCATTACTGATCTATTCTTTCTTTCAGCAACTCCATTTTGCTACAGTGTTCTGGCTACTGAAAACTATCTTTTTATTCCATGCTCTTCATAGTACTTGTTTAATTCATATGAAGTGAATTCTCCACCGTTATCGGATCTGAGGCACTTGATTCGTGATCCTGTTTCATTTTCAACCAGATCCTTAAAAGTTTTTAAACATCCAAAAGCTTTTGAATTCCTATTGAGAAGACATACCTAGGTCATCCTGGTATAGTCATCAATAAGTAGCATAAAATATTGTTCATTATTTAGTCCTTTGCTCCTTGTTGGTCCACATAAGTTAGTATGAACCAGCTCCAAAGGTTTTGTAGAAGAGTGCTCTTTTGTTTTGAAATTGACTCTCGTTTGTTTTCCATGTTGACAGTGTTCACATACAGTGTTAGCAGGCTTTGTAACTTCTGGCATATTCCAGACTGCTTGGTTTTTGTAGAGTTTGACCAAGTTGTCAAAGTGTATATGCCCCATTCTTCTATGCCAAATACAGCTTTCATCCTCCTTTCCCAAGTGACATTTCTCTGGCTCAAACTTATCCAACATGTATATGTTGTTGGGAGTCCTAGTGGCTGTAGCTACTAATTTTCCTGATACTTGTTTCCTTATTTTGGATTCCCTTGAGTTGAAGAGGAGTTCATGTCCTTGATCACACATCTGACTAATGCTCAATAGATTATGCTTCATGTTATCTACAAGCAAGACATTTTCAGCCAGGGAATTTTTACGTCCAAGCTTCATTGTACCCTTCCCCAATACTTTTGTTGAATTGTTATTTATGAAGGAGATAGATCCTTTGTCCTTTTCAATATTAACAAAAGCACTTTTTTTACCTGTCATATGCTTGGAACAACCGCTATCAACATGCCATTCACCAATGCTGCTATTCCGGGCTTAAAGAGCAATTCCACATTCATAATTGTCCTTACGTTTGATCCATACCTTGTGATGTTGCCCTTTTTATTGTTGGACCTTTGCTCATTTCTTGCTGTTGGAATCATCATTCTGTAATCTCTGGCTATATGTTCGAAGTTGTTACACTTATAACATTCTATCTCAAATCCCAAAGGACCAAATTTTTTATTGTATTGTGCCCGTTTGAGGCTTATATAATTATTCTTTGTTTCAAAATTTCTTCTTTGAAAACAGTTACAGTTTTGTGTCCAAATTTTCCACATGTAAAGCAATACCCATAAAAGAAATGCCCGAACCTGGGAAAAAATGAAGGAGTTGTTCTTCTGAGCTCTTGTTTTTCTATTGACCTTCCTTTTGGTATAGATTGTTTTGGTTGGAATTTAATCTCATCCTCATTAGTACAGTCCTTGACAACTTCTGCATAGCTTCTTGGTTTTTCTACATTACTCGTTCTTATTGAGCTTGAGGCCTCATCGGTATTTTGCTTATATCCTATACTGGTCTTATCGAAGAATGAATTTTGATTGCTGATAATTTGTTCCAGAATCTTGGAGTTGTTTTCATAACTCTTGCTGATATCTTTCTTCTATAATTGGGTTTTTAGAGATACTATCTCAACCTCAAAATTTTCTTTTTCTTTCATATTTTCCATCAGTTGTTCAGTAAGAGTGTCTTCAATTATTTTGGCTTCTTCCAGTTTAACCTTCAAATCAATAATGACTTGCTCAGTTCCTTGTACCTCTTCCTTAAGCACCATGTTCTCCATCCTGACCCTTTTTAGGTCCTTTAAGGCACTGATGAGTTCTACTTCAAGATCTACCTCACCTTCAGATTTAGATTCTTCATCACTATTGAGAACTTCTTTTGAGTTTATTTCCATAAAGAGTCCCTTCTCTGGTTCACTGTCATTGTTACTGTCACTGTCACTGTCATTCTCGGAGTCCTCACTGAATGAACTGTTGTTCTTGTTTGTATAGATACTTTTATTCTTTACGAACTTGCCTCTTTTCTTGTCCTTGTAATTATTGTACTTCTTGTAGGGTTTGAAGTTGCCATCTTCATCACTATCTGAGTTCTTTGCATACGGACATTTAGAAGCAAAATGACCTATCTTTCCACATGAAAAACATTTGAGAGGTAACTTACCTTTGTATTTCCCAATACCTCTCTTCAACTTCCATACAAAGTTAGCTATTTCCTCGTCATCAGAATCATCACTTGTTGGCTTGCTCTTTGTTGATTTGTTCTTCACAATTTGTTTGGAGGATACTTTGAATGCTAATTCCTTTCTTGATGTGTCTTCATCTTCAATTCTCATTTCATAGGCCACAAGAGTCCCATGTAGATGATCTACTGTCATAATGTTAAGATTTGTTCTTTCTTCTAGAGCAGAGATCTTAGGATTGAACCTTTTGGGAAGAGTCCTTAGAATTTTTCAGACAACTACTGCCTCAACAAATTCTTCACCCAAACCTCTGATGGTATTCACAAGTTGATCAACTCGAAGAATATAGGTTGCGATGTCTTCGTCCTCATTCATCCTCAAATGTTCAAATTGTCCTCTGTATGTTTAAAGTTTTGCTTCCTCGACTTTACTATCTCCTTTATATGTGGTTTAGAGTTTATCCCACATTTCCTTTGTAGAGGAGCAGTTCATCACTTTGGAAAAGACAAATTCATCTATAGCACCCAGAATGTGGTTTCTGGCTTTTGAGTTGTTGTTGTATTGAACCAACTCATCTGTATTTGTTGGCACGGTCTTTGGTACCTTGTACTCATTTTCAATACTTTGCCATATATCCACTCCTTGAGCTTTCACATAGGATTCCATCCTTATGTTCCAGAATGCGTAGTTGGTCCCATCAAACATGGGTGATCCACTTTTGCTTTGTTTAGAAAACTTGCCCATGAATGCCTTTGTTGGGCGGGGCCCAAATGGGTTGGAAAAATAAACAAGTATGGAAAATTGCGCATTGCGCGCTGCGGCAGGAAGAGGAAGCAATTTTGTTAAGTACGCATTATGCGCGGCGACAGACAATTTTGAGAAATTGCACGTGTCACGCGACGACAATGGCTAAGGCACGGTTGCGCAGTAGGACGATGCACACAGTAGTGCATGAGCTATTTTTGGTTCAGAACATGGGTAAAGGTCAGAAGAGGACATGACCTATTTTGGGTAAGGAACAGGTGGATGGTAGATGAAAGCGACTTGTTCAAACGTGTGGCGGAAAGAAGTTGAGAAGCTAGGCCACGATGACGATGGCGACAGGCAAGTGAAGGAGTGGAAAGGGATAGGCCATGGTGCAGTTGTAACCGTTTTGAGGACTGCGGCTGTCAGAAGAGAATGTGAGCCACGAGTGGCCCAGCTAGAGCAGGTGGAGCAGGCTGTAAACGACGATAGCTAGGGTGGCAGTTAGCCACACCAGTTTTAGAAACCTTAGGGTTTCATCCTAAGGCTTGTAAAGACATGACCTATAGGCATGATCTATAAATAAGGCACAATTTTGTAAGGGAAGGGTTACTCTTCAGTTTGGTTAAGTATTTGAGTATTGTAGAATCTTAAGCTTAGAAATCCATTGTAAAGGCTCTGCAGCTGAGTGCACAAAGACCTATCTGAGAAAGAAGAGAGTCTGCAGCTGAGTGTGTAGACTAAGAACGGTTGTACCCTTCCCATAAAGAGAAATATTAACAACCATTCTTATGGACGTAAGCTCCATCCGGGGGGTGAACCATGTTAAATTCTGTGTTATGTGACTATTGTGTGTTTATGATTGTTCATTTACTCGGTATGAATGTTTAATGTTGAAGTCTTCTGTTATGTGATTGCTTTTATATGTATTCGCCGTAGAGAATGGGAATAATATGTTAAGTAATATATGCATGGAGGAATGTTAAGTATTCAACACTTACCAGTCTAGGAATGTATGAATCTGCCAAGTAGTCACATCGTTGAACATTGATTTTGAGCGCAGCGTTGGAGCGCGCAGTAATTATATGTTTATTCAATCACCTGCAACTTAATGATAAGAACTCGAACGGGTTGAAGGGATAAAGAATTCTAAGTAGGATTGGTTAGAATTAATCATCTTGACAGGGACGTGCAGTCTAGTTGATGCACCGAGTCATTGAGAATTGTTGCGAGGTAAGCTGTTGATAGCTTACTGTCGTAACACAAAGGTATCTTGTATCACACAGTCATTAGAGGCGCAAGTGCGTAAGCACAATTGCACGCCAAAGTACCCAACACGGAACAAACGTTTCACGTAGTTGTTTGTCCGCAGCAGCCCGCAAGGTGCTGCGCTGCTTATCAGCCTTTCCCCCATCGCATCACCCGGTTGTGGAAACTTGATTCGCAACCACCCCCTCAGCTTCGCCTTGGGTGAGACCTCAGGCTGCTTGCAGTCTGTTGTCAAAAGGGCTGGTGAATAGGGGTTTTGTTGGTTCCTTGAACCGTGAAGTACCTGGGTCTATGTTGAAAAGCTTCAGAAGGTTATTTACAACCAACAAATGGTTCCGTTGCCCGGCTAATACTAGTGATGCGATAGTGTGGTTGGAAAGTAATGTGTGAAGAATAATACCAGTTCCCGTTGGGTTCAAACAATTGGCATCGTAAAAAGAAAAAGATCTAGGATTGGTGTGACAAGATTGAAAGAGATTTTGCAAAGAAAGAGAACAGTCATCCGCGTCTCACCGAAATACAGTGGTTGAACAGATACTTGTGGAGAGAGATTCATGAGATTTTCTGGGATTCGTTTGGTAACAAGTTGCACGAGTGGATCTCGTGAATCGCAGAAAAGAAAACCTGTTGTCAAGGAGGAGTACCTATAGATTGGACTCCAGAGCTCAAAGCAATAGACATCCCACTGACGCGAGCAGTCGACTTCTGGGTTGATAGCATACTTGAAGGATTTGTCACGAAATTCGCTATAAAAATGAAGTCCTACAGTCAAGCCGAAGCATACTTATTCAAAGGATTCAGAGGTAAGTTCCTAAACAACCTCAGTCTATACATTAAAATGCTTTTAGCTGAAAAAGGCGTTTTAAGAATGCAGTAATATTTTCGCATCTGTCATGGTCAGTAGCATATATAATGATTCTGACGAAGAGACACATAACCTGAGAAGTGGAAAGAGATATAAGTTTAATAAAGAAAAGAATCCGGGAGGACCTGGACTCCGTGTGAATACAGAACTCCCGTGTGACTTTAATAATAAGACCACACCGTAATTAGCCACTATCCATCCTATTACACTGCAGAACCCACCGATTGCAGATACTGCGCCAACCGTATCTCAGAACCCACCCAATGCGAACATCGCGCAGCCCAACCCACATAATATTAATACTGTTCCATCTCAGAATAGTCCACAGAGTGGTATCCCTAGCACTGTTCCAAATATCCCGTTTACTTTTTCCGCTCAGAACCCTCCCCAGAATCAGAACACCAATACACCACCAGGAAGGAGAATGACAAATAACGACATAAAACTATCGATATTCAAAGGCAAGGGTTTGGAAGACCCTGATAAACATTGGTTTCTATGTGATGCCGTATGGAGTGTAAATAAAATTCAGGATGATGCTGTGAAGAGAGCGCAGCTCGTCACTACTTTCAGAGACAGAGCCCTTCATTGGTTTATGAAATATTCTCAAGCACAGCCAAGAACCTTAGCAGAAATAAAGGTTGCAATGGTAGTAGAGTTTAAGAAACCAAAATCCGAATCCCAGTGTATCACAGAGCTGAAAGAGATTAAGCAGAAACCTAATGAAACGGTCTGGGAATTTGACCAGAAGTTTAAAACACTCCTAGACCAAGTAACATTTGTGATAGCTCCGCAACAGCATAAAGAATGGTTCATTGCTGCGCTGCTACCCCACATCAGGCAACCATTGATGCAGAAGAAGGTTGCATCGTAGGCAGAGGCCTTAGAGATCGCGATGAAGCTAGAGGCTTCCCTGATCAGCAAGACTAGTTCTGGGATGTCACAGATCCAGAACCAGTTGACCACATTGACACTAGAACTGCAAAGCATGAAGAATGGAAAGGAACAAAGATATAAACCAAGGCACGACGTCTGGTGTACAAGTTGTAAGGGAGAAGACCACATCAGAGAACATTGCCCTATATTTCAAGACTATCTTAACAGCGGTGCACCAAACCCGATTAATCATAACCAGGCACCCTGGTGTGAAATCTGTAGAAGCAGAGGACACCGACCAGAAGACTGTTATCTCATACAGAAATATGTAAAAACACCTAAGAGCTTGTATTGTAATTTATGTAAATCAGTTGGACATGATGAATCCAATTGTCGTGCATATGAGCTGATGAATGAAAGAAAGCGCGATATGAAAGCAATGCGAGGTGCTGGAATATACCGCGTCCAAGAAGACAACCAGCCGAAGCAAGAGAATCCGCAGTATGACCAGGGGGGATATAGAGGCCGTGGTGGTGGATACCGCGAAAGAGGAAGAGGCACGACGTAAGGAAGAGGCCATGGTCAGGTAATTTGCTATAATTGTGGCCAACCAGGTCATGTTTCTAGGGATTGTACCAACCCATGCACTACGTGCAATTACTATAAATCTTTTGAGCATGTTATTGAAGATTGTCCCGTACTAGAGGTCGAGATGCAGAAACGCAGAAGAATAGATCCACTGGCTCCAAACATTCATTGGATTGCAGCAGAAAGGAGACCTGAAGACCCAAGCATCAATGTAGTAACATGCAATGGTGCTGCGACAGGGCACGATCGAGGAGAAGAAGCTTCGACTTTTGGCGATTTTGGAACTAAGCAAACACCCCTTGAGACACAATGGATAAGAAAAGCTGCCGAGAAAACACCTGCCTTCGACTTGGCGGAGAACAAAGGAGCATTTACGGAAGCATGGGATATCCTTAGAGAATCGGCGCCGAGGTTGATAAGAATCCCGCTACGCAGTCAAATGCCGTATGTGGAAGACATACCGGCTGCTTATGACAACACAAGCGCCGCAGCAGAGACATGCACCTCTGTTGCGCAGTTCCTTAGAAGCTACATGAAATTGTTAAAGAACCCGGATGCTATAACATAACTGTAGAAGGTTATAGATCAGTATGAACTGCGCAGTGGAGAAGACACTACTGATAGCGCAATTCATCATATCAAGAAACATAAGAGAACTGATAGAGAGATGAGACTTAATGCGTAGATAGGAGATTACGAAATGGATGAAATAATTCTTGACCCGGGATCATGGGTCAATGTATTTACTAAGCAGGCATGGCAGCAAATGGGGTGACCAAAGCTATCATGGTCACCTATCCAATTGAGAATGGCCAATCAGGAAAAAGTCATACCGTTTGGATGGTTGGCTAGTGTGGTTGTTGACATTGATGGAGTACAAATTCATGCCGATTTCGAGTTTATCGAGATTGTGGACGATAGTCAGCCTTTCTCAGCATTATTGGGGATTGACTGGGCTATTGATAACCTCGCAATCATAAATATGAAGACCAGGAAGATGATCTTTGAAGGAAAACATCTCAGGGTGATTGCACCACTGGACTCTACCGACAGAGACAAATACAGTGAGCCGATTCAAGAGGAATCCCAAGCTCAGGATTTGGACCAGTTGTACAAACTGACTGTGAACCAAGAAGATTACATCAACCCTACTGCAGATGGTACACTTAGCTGGAGATGCGATAGCTCTTGCATTTCAAACTCGGATGCAGGTTTGGAGAACTGGAAAAATCAAATGCATGAAGTATCTGCAAGGAGATGCACGCAGGTCACGAAGTCCATATGCTGGATTGGAAAGCAGGTAAGCCCAATCCCCACATATGATGGTTCATCTAACATTTATTCTTTCATCAGAGATTATACTGCAGCAATTACAAATGAATACGGCTTACAAGCATTAGATGTAGCATTGCGCGAGACACCTACCAGATGGTGGGTTGCGCACAAGTAGACATTGACTACATGGGATCAATGCAGAATTAAGATGCAAATCAAATTCGCTGAGAAGGTTACATTACCTTTTGCAAAATATAATGGACAGATAGATCTAAGGGATCACATGGAAACTTGCTCACAAGCTTGGATGGAAATACCAAAAACATAATGGGTACATTTGTTTGTGCATACACTGGAAGAACCGATTCCAAAGAAATGGTACCTAGACCTGGAACTGTGCAGGGGCACAACAGATTGGTCTTCCCTGACCATGAGCTTCCAGACATATTTCAGTTTCGAGGATGAACATCTGAGCATCAATGATGCATTGCAGCTTCTTCAGAAAAAAATATTTGGTCCAGACTGCACTGATGGAAATATGACCCTAGAAGAATTATTTGGCGCAGAAAACATACCTATGCATTTACACCCGGAATGGGAAAAGCAATTAGAGCCTGCTCTTGATTGTTATAACCTTGCTGACGAATCTGCAGCTCAGGCAGACAGTGATGAGGACGACCCGCGAAACATAAAGATACCTAAATCAGAGGGCGCGCGCGAGGTAGAAGGACCTCCACTAGAAATCCCAGACATGAGCGGACCTGTAAAGACAAGAAAAGTGAACATTGGCACCAGTGAAGAGCCAAAGTTTGCAGCTATCGGAGATTATTGGGATGAGGACACAGTCAAGGAAGTCGCGAGTATACTACAGGAGTATCGCAAACTATTCCTGACTAAATTCACAGAGATGAAAGGTATACTGGGAGACTTAGGAGTGATGAAAATTCCTCTTAAGCCTGGTGCGAAGCCTGTAAAGCAAATATCGTATAGATTGAATCCGCTCTATAAAGAACGAGTTAAGGCAGAACTTGATAAAATGCTCGATGCCGGGATCATTGAGCCAGTCGAAGAATCTGAATGGATAAGCCCGATGGTTATCCAGGACAAGAAAACAAGGGGCGAGATCAGAATTTGTGTGGATCTCATAAAACTGAACGATGCTTCAATGCATGACCGATTTCCTACACCTTTTACAGATGAAGTGATAGATAATGTTGGAGGGAATGAGGCCTATTCTTTTACTGATGGATTCTTTGGTTACCATCAGATTAGGATTGATTGCGCAGATAGGCACAAGACGACTTTTGCTACAGAATGGGCGTCGTTCCAATACACAGTGATGCCTTTTGGTCTGAAGAATGCACCCGCCATATTCTCTAGAGTGGTCGTCACAGCATTTAAGGATTTTATACATATTTTTTTAGAGGTTTACTTTGATGATTGGACCATTTTTGGTTTATTGAAGAACCATGCCGCGAACCTCAGGATGATGTTGGAAACGTGCAGACAGCATCAAATTTCATTAAACTTGAAGAAGTGTGTTTTCTGTGTTCCCTATGGAGTCTTGTTGGGACACATTGTGTGCAAATAGGGCTTGATGGTAGACCCTGCTAAGATCACAGTCATTGTAAACTTTCCTACACCCAACTTAGTTAAGCAGCTGCGCACTACACTGGGGCATACCGGTTATTACAGTAAGTTCATAAAAGGGTATGCGCAGATAACCGCAACTATGGAAAAGCTGCTGAAGAAAGATGTACCATTCATTTGGAATGAGGATTGTGAGAAAGGCTTTGACACATTGAAAGAGAAAATGGTCACTGCGCCAATCCTAGTTTTCCCAGACTGGGAGAAGCCATTTCATGTCCATTTGGACACCTCATGCATAGGATTGGGCATTGTTCTTTCTCAACCAGGAGAGGGAGGTATTGATCATCCCATTGCATTTTCCAGTAGAAAGTTGTCTTCTGTCGAGAAAAATTACACCACTACTAAAAGAGAAGGACTCACTATGGTCTACGCGCTGCATAAATTTAGACATTAGTTGCTTGGTGCACATTTCTCCATGTTCACTAACCATTATGCCTTGAAATACCTGGTCAATAAGCCAGTGTTAGGGGGGCGCATATGCAGATGGTTACTACTATTTCAGGAGTATGACTTTGAAATTGTGGTTAAGCCAGGAAGGTTGAATTTGGGACCTGATCATCTATCAAGGATTGAGTTAGGAGAAGAACCAATGAATCTGGAAGACAATCTGCTTGATGCGCAGTTGTTCGCTATACAACTTGCTGATGATTACTATAAATACATCATTGACTTTCTGACTACCGGGTTCACACCCACAGAGTTCACTACGTAACAGAAAAAGCAATTGGTAGTGCGCGCAGCAGACTTCACTATAATTGTAGGTCAGCTATACAAACTGGGACTAGATGAAGTACTACGCAGATATGTGCTCGAGCATGAGAAACCTTTCATACAAGCTGATGCGCACTCAGGAGTCGCAAGAGGCCATTATGCAGGGAGAACTACTGTGCAGAAGATATTGCACGCAGGGCTATGGTGGCCTACAATTCATAAATATTAGAAGGAACATTGCAAGAATTGTAATGTTTGTCAACGAACAAAGAAGCCATCGCGCAAAGATGAAATGCCCTTAAATCCACAGCTGACATTGCAGGCCTTTGAGAAGTGGGCCATTGATTTTGTGGGTCCTATTAACCCACCGAGGAAAAGAACAGGTGCGAGGTATATCATTACTGCTACCGATTACCTCACCAGATGGGCAGAAGCAAAGACAATTAAAGACTGTAGCGCAGCTATAGCTGCAGAGTTTATATACGAAAATATCCTTACAAGGTTTGGATGCCCAAAGATATTGATGAGCGATCAAGGCACACATTTTCTGAATAAGACCATTGAGGCTTTGACCGAAGAGTTCCATGTTCATCACCAGCGCAGCACGCCTTATCATCCACAGGCGAATGGAACTGTCGAAGCATTTAACAAAGTGTTGGAGAATGCGCTAACCAAGATATGCAACATCAATTGGGACGATTGGGACCTGCGCATTCCATCTGTACTATGGGCATACAGGACTACCTGCAAGAAACTGACTGGCCATAAACCTTTTTGGTTGGCCTATGGGCAAGAAGCAATAATGTCGATGGAGTACATTGTTCCTATCTTGAGAATAGCAGCGTTTACAGGCATGGCAGATCGCGCGGCACTCGAAGAAAGGCTCCTACACTTGGTTGGGATAGAGGAAGATCACTTCGTCACGGGCTTCCACCAAAAAGTACAGAAAGACCACGAAAAAGCATGGCATGATTGCCACATCAAGAACAAGAGCTTTCAGGTAGGTGATCTAGTCCTCCTGTATGATATCAAATTCATGAAATTTCCTGGAAAATTTAAGATGCATTGGCTTGGCCCATATACTGTAATGCATGTTACTAACAGTGGCGCAGTCCAGTTAGCTACATTAGCCGGAGATACCTTACCAAGTTTGATAAATGGTAGCAGACTAAATATTTACCACGATAGTCTGGCTGCACAGAGTTTTGGATGATTCAGGGACGTGTACCATGCAACACTGCTGAAGTTGCGCGCAAAAAAAAAAGAAAAAAAAAGAAAAAAAAAGAGAGATGAGGACAGCAGCTGCGCAGAGCAAGTATAGATACTGATCATGCAGAAAATACGGGACACCAAGCACACATCCCAAAGCAAACAATTTGTTAGCCCGCCAGCACATTATGATGGAAACTGTTACCATGACATCTATCGGCCAGTTAGTGGGCCGTTAACCAAATTGGAGGAACTTGGAAAGTTTAACATTTAAGGGCGGATGTGACATCTTGGAACCTATTAAAGATAGAAGTGACCAGTTCATATCGAAATCCGGCTGGCAGGATAATCCATTAACACGGATTCGACGAAGTTGACAAGCTGGCTTGCCAGGAAACCTTTTGGCATTTAAGGAAACAACATTCGCATCATGAGAAGGATCGGCTGACAAGCCCAAGATAATACGCACGAACTGGCAATCAATATGGCTTTTAGGGCCTCGGAAACTACAGAAGGCCATATAGCAGACCAGCAACGGCTATAAATAGACCCCGCTCGGCCACTTAACCATTTTTACGAAGTGTTTGAACTCTTTGAGAGATGAGAGATCAGAGCGTCGTATGAGTGAATAGGTTGAGTTGGCAGATATCTCCTAGTTATTTGAGCAAGCAGGGAGTCCAGTAGCAATGACGGCGATGAAAGCAGGTGCATCTAGAAGTTCAGCATGGAAGGCTACAGGAAGCAGCAAGGGCAAAGAAACAGCTTTAGAGCAGGGGGGCTCCGAAGTGCCATTACAACAAACAGCCTCGGCTCAAAACCTGTCATTTTATCCTGTGCCCGACTAGATCCCTCCAAGGAAGCTCGATGCCCCACCAGTCAACATAGAAAAGAATTTCAAATATGAAATCCCGCTACCCACTATTTCTACCAGGGTGAAGATTGAGGAGAATTTGATGGGTGGTGTACCAGGTTGCAAGCTGGATTACCAGGACTTACTGGAGAATACGCTAGTAATGCCGAAAAATTACCCACAATTTAGACCGGACGCTTATATCAATTGGGTCAAGGACGCACAGACCGACACTGACAGGATGGAAGTTCAAGAATGGCTAAGGGCCATCCAGCCATCAGGCTTGTTAAATTTACTGCAAATGTCGTACTTTACTAAGAGTGCTGAGTTTTCCGCTGTAGCGCGAACACTGCTCACTTGCGTGCATGAAGGGTTCCTATGGTTGGACATGTGAATTGATATCAATATCAACATGATCCATCAGATCACTGGACTAAACAAGCGAGGAGAGGACCCTTCTAACCTCATCATAAAGAGGGAGCAGGATAGAAACCTTAGCACTGAAGTAGCAAAAGAGTTCGGCGTAGTGTGCAAGGGAAGTGGGTTCCCAACGATCGACATCAATGACCATGCAACAAATTTTATGACCCAGTTGCTTGTAGGCAAGCTGTTGCGCAAATGTAGACCACCTGAAGTACCTGCGGTCGCAATCAGGGCAGTCGCTAATGTATTGCACGGAAAAGCTTACAATTGGTGCCAGTTATTATTGAACGAGTTCTTAGCAGATGTTCACGATACCCAAGATGATGGAACAACGTTCCATTTTAGTTGACTGCTAGTGTTGATAGCCTTTGTAGGCTGGAAGGAGCCTGAGGGATATCAGGGAGCTACCACTTTAGCAAGACAAGGCCAAGGAACGCGCTTTTCCAATCTATGGGCAAGCCCAAAGGCATCTAGGAAGCGACAAACGGCTGAAGTCTTCTATGTTTACTATCACCAGTTGTGCGACGCAATTATGGCAACATTGTGCATTTCCAAACCATTAACTGACGCATACACCTGCATTATGAGGTTTCGTGCGAAAATGCACCAATCATTCATTCTGCCAAGAGGTGACATAACAGAGCATGACTTATGGTATCCAGGCTTTTACCGACTAGATGAGCAGGCGATCGAGGGAATGATGGAGCGATGGGAGCCAGAATGGAAAGTTCCCGCTTCACGCGATGATGCGTCAGACTATGAGCACAACGTAGAACCTCTTTGGGAGAAGATCAATGTAAAAGACATCGATGAAGAAAATACAGAAACAGATCAGGAAGACAAGGAAGAAACACCAGCAAAGAAGGGAAAGAAGGGTGGACTACCAGCTGGAACACCCATTGAGGAATAAAAGGATGACGCACAGAGTCAAAATACAGCCACATCAGCAGGAAGAGAAAGGCCACTGAAGGCCCCTCGCAATCACAAAGCCGACGCACAAAGAGGAAGGCTGAAAAACCTGAGTTTGGGCCACAACTACATCCAGATGATTGTGAGACCATCGCAACAAAAGTGCAGGAGGCATGGGAAGAGACTCGCACCGAGAAAGAAGCCAAGCAAGAACAACTGCAGTTGACCATAATCCAAGCTATGGAGGAGGTCAAGACATTGGTATCCCATATGGGATTGGGGCAGTCAAGTTCATGTTTTGACGGGAAGTCAGGAGAACCGAGTGCACAAAGAATACCACCTGTTACTGGAAGTAAGTATCCGCATGTCTTGAACCTTGAACCGGGCTACCTTATTTATCCAAATGAAATGGTTAAGGAGGCAGTAAAGACTGGGCACCTCGACCTGAACATTGGGGCCCTTCCCCTAGAGGACCTGAACGAATTGCACATCATAGTTGCGGAAGAAATTCATGAGAGAGGCCTCGCCTCATATGATAAGTGTGCATAGTTAACTGAAGACATCAAGAAGTTAAGGCAGGAATCAGATAACAACAAGCAAGAATTGAGCGCAACCAAGGAAAAGGACCGAAAGCTGAAGGAAACTATTTCAGCTGTGTGCGAAAACATAGAAGATGTTGATGTATATGTAACTTAGGAATGTATTTCACCTATGTATATTGTACTCCTATAGAGATGTTATTATTCCTCTATACGGAAGTGTCGTCATTTGTATTGACAAGTGTCGCAAGTGTTGTAACTTGCTGATGGGTTATTAGACCACCTTGATGGGGTCGGCCCTGTATGAGTCATGTGGGTAAATGGGTTATTAGAACACCAAGTGTGGGGTCGGCCCGGATTAATGTAACCATGGGTTATTAGGCTAAGCTAGACAAGTCGGCCCCACTGGTTTATTGGGAAGGACAGGACAAGTATAAATAGAGATCGAGAGATCTCTATTTGATCATCTCATTACTCACACTTCTATCATTCATAAATTGGTGCACATGTGAGGAGGAGGATCAGCTGCTAGGAGAAGACTATCTCTTGTACTTTGGTTGTATCATTTCTCTTTCTATCTCTGAGGAAGTTGCGGGGTTTCTCACCTTCTTGGTTTTCCCCGGTGAAATTCTGTGTCTCTTGTGTGCTTGCATTATTGTGTCCATGATTAATATGTTGTAGATATGTTGTACATGTTATTCTCTCAGTTAAGATCTTAGATCAGATTGAAAAATTCTGAAACACTAACATGGTATCAGAGATAGCCTGAAAGAAGGCATGGTATGGCATGTATGACACTTGTTGCACTTGCGATGCTAGGGCTTGATATAGAAAAAACCGGTCATCGTAGAAATTTTTCCATAAATCCATTTTGGAAACGTTTCAGGATCTAAAACATTTATAGGTCGGAGATGAGATCCCCATGTACCTTGTTTCCGAAGCACAACTTCTAATTCGTTGTACTTTGTGTTTTATGATCTATACAATATAGGGTTTCTGCCTCTTTTAGATCTGAGTCATAAACAGGTGACCTAGGAAAAAAGGTCATAACTTGGGCTAGGAAGCTCCAAATGAAATTTCGTAAAAGGTGACAGGTAGGGCACATACTTTTCTTTTACAGGCCAAAGTTTCAGAGGCCGAAAGTGAACTAGTGACACGTGGCACGCCGTACAAGTTTGCTCTCCTGTTTTATCCCATAAACAGGTCACGTTGCGAAACTTGGCATAACTCTCTCTCAGAGAATCCAATTGAGGTTAGACCTATGGGGTTGGAAAGATGACAGGTCGGGATACTACAGGTAGAATTTTCAGACCTTGTGGATTCGTAATTTCAGAGTTACACCAAAAACAATTAGGCGCATATTTCTGTCAAAACAGAATTGGACTTTGAGCACCTTCATTCATGTCTTTGGGAATTAGGGTTTCAGATAAAGTTGGAAGTTTTATAATCGGAGACCACGGCTGAATGCTACTCATCAAAATCAAAATTTAGAGACCAAGATCAATTTTTTTGGTTGGGCAGAAGGCCGGGCTTGATCAAACCCTAGTTCGGGACTTTGATCGGAAAGGTGGAAAATTAGGGCTTCTACAAAAGTTGGAATTTTTTAAGTCTGTGACCATGGCTGGAAGCTCCTCAGAAAAATCGAAGTTTAGAGCTTTGGATCAAACCTTTTTGTTGGGCATAAGGGTGGGATTTATCAAACCCTAGTTCGGGATCCTGTCGAGAAGATCTAGAAGTTTGAAAGACAATTTTGAGGGGCGAAACTTTGCAGTTTTCAAATTCCGAGTATACCAACTTGATCAGCTCATCAAGGCGCATCTTTCTAACCTTTTAGAAGTTTGAAATTCAAAATTTGAATTTTTAGGGTTTCTCTTACAAACCCTAATCTAGCTCCAGATCCAGTTTCTGCAAATCAAGTGGATTGGGTTAATCCTAGAAGAGAATGTATTGGTCACCTGCATAAATAAAGAAGTTCCTGTTTCAGAGGGAGATGAGGCTAAGGCCTTACATAAGAAGATTACAAGCAATATCAACAGGTATGACTTATCTAGGTATGTTTCAAGATCTGTTCATGATTAAGATTATGGTATGTTTGTCTTCATTAAGGTTAGTACAATCTTTATTAACTTTAGACTTGTTGTATCACCTTAATAAAATATGAATGCATGATAAAAGATATTCATTGATTGGGGTTTTGACACTTATGATTGTACTAATGCATTGTTGTGTTGAATGAGGTTGATGTTGCCCACTAACATGAAAGGTACATCAAGAAAGACAAATCATGTTCTAGTTCAAGAACATATGACCATGGTGACATGAAGACAAAGGTTCATCCATTGCCATGGATCACATAGAAGATCTACTTACAAGGTATGTATAACTTGGTTCTATAATGGTTAACCTATGAGATATGCAGGTTACGAGCACAAGTCATTGAAGAGAACAAGAAGACATTATGCGGGTATGTTAGACATAACTAGCTAGCATGCTAATCCAAGTATGTTTTTCCTATATCAAGTTAGAATCCTACCTTGTGTTAGGATCTCTCATATAAGTATACTTGGTATGATTGATAGTGATTATTCATGAAGTTATAGGTTTGAGTAATCATGGGTTTAGGCATATTATGCTTCTTACTTTGATTGATGATATGACTAACCAGAAAGGTCCTATGGTCAAATAGGAATATGCATGAGTAAAAGAACTGTGATAAATTATCTGTGTATGAAATGATCTTGACTATACATGTTTAAGATTATCTTGTTTTGAGATTATGCTAATGAATGTGTGATTATGCTTGAGATCTTGAGGATGGCACAATCATGACACTAGTGCACATTTAAGCATGCATAATGGTCTAGGATGGATAGGACAGATAATCCAGATCAAGAGGGAGCACACTCCAGTAGTTCCTGCAAGGAAGCAAAGATTGAGAGGGAGTCCACTCTACAAAACAAACAAAGATAAGTATTTGAATTATCATTTCTTACATATTTGATTGTTTAAAGAATAATGTTCAATGATGTATATACTGATGTTCCTAGAATTAGGCTATGTATTTTGGCATATTAGAATAATTGCATTAATGAATAGCATACTACTAATATGCATGTAATGGGTAAGTGGCCTATGGCACTGTACAACATTCCATTGCTACTTATATAGAATGAAACCTCTTTGCTGACATGTTGAGAGTAGTGCAAAACTCTTAACAATGTTCTGGTAGAGATTGGAAGGCATCTAGAAAGTTATAGGATATGGATGAATGTTGTATTGAAGCATTGACTAAAATAATTGCATGACTGTATGACATATTTCTTTATGTGTAAGAATTTTTTTCTGAAAACTATGAGAAGTTTCTAATCATGCAATTTAACTTGTTTTGTAGGAAAGATCGTATACCATCACCTACAAAATAAGGACTACAACATTTGTTCTAGCAACAAAGATATATATTGAATATATTGAAGTTCCCAGGATCTGGGGTGAAGTAATGGAATATTGCCATGATCCGTCGATCATGAAGAATGATGTTTGGGATGTGGTCCAAGACTAGAAGGGAATTATGTCGTATAAGATCAAGCATGCTGCAGGTGGCAGCATAGAGACTTTTCCTCCTATAGCCAAATCCACTTCCATCAGATCAGTACTTGCTCTGGCTGCAGTGATGACGTGGAAAATACACCAAATGGATTTCAAGAAAGCCTTCTTGAATGGTGTAGTCGAAGAGGAAGTGTATGTGGAGCAGCCACTTGGTTTTGAGACACATGACGGGAAGTCATATATGTGCAGAACTTAGTATGGTAGGATAGACAGCTTTCTATCCAGTTTGGGCTTTACCAAGAGTAAAGCGGATTCCAACCTTTACTACAAGGTTGAGGAAGGAAATCCAGTGATACTACTTTTGTATGTGGATGACCTGTTTGTTACATGTGAGGATAGATTGATTGCCGACACGCAGCAGAAGCTTGCCTTCAAGTTCGAGATGAAGAACTTGGATATGATGCACTACTTTCTAGGCATGGAGGTGTGGCAAAGTGCAGATGGACTCTTCCTTGGACAAGGGAAGCATGCAGTAGAGATCCTGAAGAGGTTCGGGATGATGGACTGCAAGGACATGGCCACATTTATGGCATCGAACCTGAATCTTCTATCTTATGCTTCATCTAATCTGGTTGATGTCACTGTGTATCATCAGATGATTGGGTCCTTGATGTACCTGACGAACACGAGACCATATATTTGCTTTGCGGTGAACACATTGAGCCAGTTTCTGACGGATCCCAGAGGTGTTCACCTGGTTGCTGTAAAGCATATTCTGAGGTACTTGTTATCACATATATAGTAGCTGGGATACCATACATTATTTTTCTGATTCCAGTACACTATTCAGCCAGTTCCCTTACATTGAGATGCTGAGATGAGCATCTATATTGGACCACTATCATATTTTGGACAGCAGTTGTATTCCCCATGCCATGACTAAGTCTCAGGACACTGAGAGAGATGACCGATGTAGCCATTATACCATTGGTACAGAGCAGTCAGTAGTGCCCAGAGTTGCAGTAGCAGTTTAAGAGGATAGATGATGGTACAGGTTCATGAGAATTCAGGTATATGACTCAGCAGGTATATCATTGTGTTATGATTATATTGCTTTTATACTTATTCTCATAGCATGTCTTAGCACCTAGTGTCATGATCTGACGATAATATAGATAGATGGACCTGGTTGAGCTTATTATATATATTATATTGTCCCTACTCAGACCTAGAAGTTCACTATTCATACTCATTGGTTTTACCCTCCTTATGGAGAATAGAGGTGATCATTCCACCATACCTTGGCTTGCTAGTGTTGGCTCCATTATTCATTGTCTTCATCCATCCATTGCCTACCTTTTAGTTTCTCACCCTGACTTACTACTTGACTAGTGGCATGGAGGACTTTTCCCCACTGTAGCCTCTGTATTGGATGAGCTTCCCTGTATACTGTGTCTCGGCTCTGAGTTGGTGACAAAACTTACCTTTGGCGAGTTGGATTGTAGGCCTAAATCATTCTGGTCGGTTGTCCCGATGTTTGGCATTGGCTCGAACTCCCCCTAGTCACTTGAGATGTTGTTAGCTAAAACTGAAATCTCATGTACTATTTATGGAAACTGATAAATTCGCCCATGGAAACTAAAAAGGGCAAGAGCGATGAACTGCTGAAAAATACTCCTTGAAGAGTATAAGAAAGGTCCAAAAAGCAATGATTCTTAAAAGCTATATTTAAACAATTGCTGACCTTATACATGTATAAAAACATGCCCTGGATGCAAGCTGCAACTAGTTGTGCTTATCAGCACACCTGAGATCCAAAGGGTTATGTAGGCCAAAAAGGCCATGAAATGAAATTGAATGATCCTAATGAACCTGGATCAACTTGATATAGACATGATGCCTAAGTTGAATAAGCACTCTCTAAACAACTTATCCATTTGTGAGACACCGCCATTCCCTGTGTTGTTGCTCATTCAATATATACTATGGTGTGTATTCCCTTTCCCATTGCCAAAGTGTCACAAAGTTAAGTAGGTCAAGTCATCCCTTAGCCTAGCCAGTTATTTTAGCCTTCACCCTTCACTAGCAAATTGATCACAGCTATGAAGTGAGTATGGTCTTGAAAGTTTGGTCTAAGTAATAATAATAATTAATGACATTATATATTTGGATTTAGATCGCCAGTAATGATTACTTTGTGTTATAATTGTTATTTGAATAAGTTGTAGAGCATGCATTAACCTTTGACATGGTGCAGCAGCTTCTGATGATAGATCTGAGTTATATTTGGTCATGTTGACTTGGTCAAACCTAGTTTGACCAAGGTCAACCATAGGACATGAGATGGTTGGACCTTGTGATGATATGGATTGATGATATATGGTCTATGTACATATACATTATGATTCTATGCAGCAGCTACAGGGTTATGATGATGATTCATGGTTTACAACATTATTTGATCATTTACAGATTATTATTATTTGACTTGTTCCGGTATATTGGATATATATATTGATCATGCAGAGACTCATATGGTGCATGAGTACACATCTTGGATGGATTTGGTCCTTCTGAGTCCAACTAGACAGTTTGTTTTCAGTTTCGGGCACTTACAGTGATGATTGAGCCTCAATAGGCTATCCTAGTGCAGTTTTTGTCTGTCGGAGACCCTGTCAGAGCAGATGTGATTTTTATCCGGTTGACCTAGGGCGTTGTGCTTGGAGGGGGTGGTCCAGCCACTTGTTTTTACCATATCACCCCCCTCTCAGACACACTGGTGCCCTCACCTTGACAGCGCAGGCAGTCCAGGAGGCAGTTTGGGGCAGTTTCATGCTTCCCGAGGCATTTCACGATTAGTAGAAATGGCTATTTAGGAATTCGATTTGGAATACTGAGGCAATTTCTTGGCATGGTATGATTAGTGATGATGGATTGATATCTTCCACACCTCCTCCAGCAGTTTCAGCTTCATCGGGGCCCGCATCCATCACTTATGGCACTTTCTGATGATTTCTGAGGTCTTTTGAGGCCTACGATTTGACCATAGAGGCACGATTTGGTATATTGATGACTATTTTATTATTATTGTGCTATGGGGATTGACCAAGGGTGGCTAAAATTACCCCTTGGACCCACCATAAGCTCCTTATTATATTTTGTCATCATGATTTGGTGGGATTCCCCTCTTCTAGGGCGATTTTGTCCACTTATGTTATATTTTATGAGTGATCCATGTATTTTATTGTTGATCTCATCTCAACCATTGATTAGAAATTTGTATCTTTTAATATTAGCCACTCATTCAAAAAGTGGTTAGGATTTTGATGCCTCTCCTTCCTATTTAAAGTAGAGAGCTTCTCATTGTAAGGGGTCTTTGGCTCTTGGATTATTGGTATAGAAAAACTTTCTTGTGGAAATTCTTGTGGTATCCTTTGCATCTGGTGTTCTTAGATGGTGATTGGAAATTCTATTGTAACCTAGCATTTGGAATTTGTGGTAAGATCGATCTATTTTGGAAATCATTGTCTTGTCTACAGGAGGGCGACTTCAACAAGGGTGATTTTGCAAGGCTTCTTCAAATTCACTTTCTTGGCATTTGCTTGTATCAGGGGGTTATCATTAGTATCATTGTGATCTATGCTATCTTTCTGTTACTTCTCTTGTGGCATTAGTCTTATCTCTTGATTACATCAAATCTGATATTGTTGACGTTTGTTGTGCAGGAGGGAGGGCGCATTGGCTTCTTGGTTTAAATCGATTTCATAGAAAACTACCTCAAAGCTTCTCAAATTGATCGGGTTTGCATATATCATCATCATCAAGGCATCTACAAGGTTACCCAGGTAATATCCACAGGTTTGTTTCTCTTATCTTGATCCAATCCATTGGCATAACTCATAAATTGATAAAACCCTTCTTTCTTCAAACCCTCATTTTACATTTTTTCAGATCTACTTAGATCTAGTGGCTTCTTGGGTAAGATATTGAAAACCCACCTCTATAGTATCCACGGCATCCTGGATCTATAGTTTGGTGAGGATTGGCCTTCATTTGACCCTCTTCCCAAGGCATTTAGCCTCTCCAAGAAAGGGTGCACTTCCTAGTTTGGTGGGTTGACCTAGATCTAGTATGTGGGTAGTTGAGATCCCGCTTGATTCATGATCTACACATCCAATAACCTACCCCCAGATTGTCACTTTTCTGATTTCTACCTTATGGGCCCTATTCCACATTTTAAGGGATTTAATCCCCATTTTGGACCACTTGGTATCTTCAAACTCAGATCTAGTAAGATCTAGCCATTGGATTGCCTTGAAATTGTAGATCCATAATCTCGCTTGCTTAAACCACTTGGATCTAAAGTTTGGATGCCATCGGACTTGTCTTGACCCCACTTATCCCACTTTTTAGCCTCCTTGGGTAAAGTCGCACCACCTTGGAGAAGTAAGTTGGCCCACTTCTAGGACATGGGTACATGAGATTTCAGTGGATTTGGAACGGGAGTAATTCAAAACCTAGGTCTAGTAGGTCACTTTGTCAAATCTTTCCTTGGGGATAACATTCCTTGTTTTAAGGGATTGTGGTCCACTTAGGTCAAACCTAGATCTAGACCTACTCATCCATCAAGACTTTAATTGCCCACTTGTCTCATGCAATAGGAGTCCTTAACCACAAGTTAAATTTACTTTGACTCCATTATCCCAATTCCCAAGGCACTGGTCTCTCTCCAAGTCAACTCGACTTTCCTAGATTGTTGGATTAACTTGTGGTTTGACCCTTGATTGGTGAGCGAAACCATTTGATGCCATCATACTTCATTATGAAGCTTGTCACTTGTACTAGTTAGCCCCAATTCAACCCCTAAACTACCCTGCATTGGACACGGTTCCCAAGGCAGTGGATTTTCTCACATTGAACTAGTACATTAATCCTGGATCCTATTTCACAAATCATAAGTCACTTTCACATCAATAATGAACCAAAGCTATACTCATTGAACCCCTCACTTGTCTTGTGACTTCATCCTAAGGTCTAGGATAAACCATACACCTTACTTCACTTAGAATTAACTTGATTTGGTGTCTTGGTTTTGATCTCTCCTGTCAGGAGTAGATTGGGTCTCCCCCTTTGTTGTCTGGGATAGATAACATAAAGTGAAGGTTGCCTCGACTGGTGTGACAACCATCTATTGGAGGTCGAGGTGATCGTGGTTGCACCTTTTGAGTTTCCCTTCCCTATTGTCATCCATGAGTGGACACATCCATAGGGGTAACTACAGTTTAGGTGATAACATTTTGGCGCCATTGCCAGTGAGGCAATAGCTTACCCTGGTTCGACATACCTTTCTTAAAACCCTCCCATTCTCTTTGCCTAACATTTTGGTATTGAAAGGCATAGGGATTACCTCGGACAAACTAGTAGTCATTATTCACTCTCTCCTGCATATGCAACGACACATATCTTGGTAGAAGAGTTTAAATCTACCTGGCGACTCCCAATCGTGACTCCGCTGAGGAGCGAGCTCATTTACATCCTTATAACATGAGAAGTAAAGAAAACTTGGATCAAGTTGAAGGAACCCCAATTACATATCGTAAAAGAGATCCCAAAGCACAATCATCTAACTTCTTTTGGAAATTGGTTAACGATTCTCCAAACAGAGCTTCAGGATCCCCTTTGATTAATTCGGTTTCTCCCTCATCTCCTAGTTCAAACTTAAACACAAATTTGCTAAATCCAATGGCTAGAACAAACTCGGGAAACCAGAGTGTTCCTCCTCCATAGGCCCCTAGGATTTTTGGAAGGAAGGCAAAACCATCTCCTTTGGACTTTTCCCAAATCTAGGGTGCACCCCATGACATGCCTGAAAAGTATTTTGAAAAGGTTCCCAGATTTGATGGAGTATCTGCTATATCAATTGAAGATCACATTGATAAAGTATGGGAACACATGGAAGCATATGGAGCATTTGAGGAAGATGTGTTCATGAGGGGTCTCCTGGAATCTTTAGAAGGAGATGTTAGGAAGTGGTTTGACAGGTTGCCTGCCTCATCCATTGATGGATATGATAACTTTGTCAACAAGCTAAATAGCGAGTGGTCCCGAAAGTTAGATGGGAAATTTCTCTTACATCAACTTTTTGACATTAAGAAAAGAGAAAATGAAACATTCCATGAGTTTAACATAAGATTCGACAATACTGTAGCTGTTATCCCTGAAGAAATTAGACCAAAAGACCAAGCAGTTGTGATTCACTACTTGAATGCTTTTGAGGGATGGGTTGGTTATCAGCTAAAGGATAAAAACCCAAATGACTTAAAGACCGCTCAGTCAAATGCTAAGATGGCTGAACAAAATGTAGCATCCATGGGGAAACAAAACTATTTCGATCAATTTACCCCATCCACTTCCAGATCTGACCCTAGACTTCGAAAACCAAAGGAACTTGTGAATGTGCCAAAGGAATCAAAGGACACTTTAGAATTCATGCAAGAAATGATGAAGCAATTAACTGTCCTAACAAAGAATGTGGCAAGTTTGAATGACCCTAAGAGACATAAAAATCCTTATGGCCCTAAACCTTACTGGAATAATAATAAGAGGCCTGATGGGGATAGGGATAGGCGACGACCTGAGTATCCAGAAAACTCTGAGAAGAAGGAAGTCAATTGGTGTGATGAAAAAGAGGAAGAACCCTCTGACACCATTGACCATGATGACCAACCAGAAAACATAAACTTTATAAATGACTTATCTTATGATGAAAACTTTGGAAGAATTCTTTTAGAAGAAGAGCCTTTGGAGCAAGAAGAAGACATAGTAGAAGAACTTAGTTCCTCATGTTGTGCCATAGAGCTCCCAAAACCTAAAGAGCAACCCAAGTATCAGATTTATAAACGAGGAAGTACTTCCCAACCTTCTTTCCTTGATAAACATAAAAAGATTGATGAAGATAAAAAGGAAGAGGAAGATCTTGCTATGGATGATTATGATCTTAAGATTGATATGAAGAAAGAGTTAAGCAAGATAATGTGTAATATCCCTATCACTGAGTTGATGAAGGTGCCTTCTATTAGATGCCAAGTAGAGGAATTTTTCGATGGTATTGGCCAAGAGAAAACTCCTGAACCAGTCCTATAATCATGTCATATCCAAAATCTTAGTGGAACACAACCTAGTGAAACAGAGAAGGATCAACCAATAAATATCCATTCATCCATTTATGAAAGAAAGAGCGGTGGTCACTCTCCCTTTTACCTTACCTTGCACATTCAAAACATGCTCCTTCACAATTGAATGTTGGATTCTGGAGCAGCAATGAATGTTATGCCTTTACAAGTTATGAAGGAAATGGGATTAGAGGTGACTAGACCTTATGGAAATGTCTGTGGTATAGATTCTCGATGAGTTCCATCTTATGGTTTGATCAAAAACCTTAGAGCTGATCTTTTTGCATGTTCAGACATTTCCACCATGATGGATGTAGTTGTCATTGACTTACCCCTAGCGTATGGAATGTTGTTATCTAGAAAATGGGTGGCTAGTCTAGGTGGATACCTTATGATGGATTTATCATCTATTTGTGTTCCCAACCCTGATGGAGCTTTGATTCGGGTTAATAGAGAGCCTTGTTATAATGAGCATGTTGAATCATTCGATGAAGGGCTAAAAAACACATATGGGGATGAATTGTTAAATAATGCCAAAACTAACCTTGTTGAAGATGAGGATGAATTATATGAAGTTGATCAAAATATGTGTATGGTCATGGAAGATTCTGATTCCTCTTGGGAAGAAGAGCAAGCAGCTGAGATTGAAAGAACAATCAACTTGGAGTTACTTAGAAATGAATTTGTTGAGGAAATAGATTAATTAAGAAGAAGTGAGAATCAACCTCAAGGTCATGAGCAAAACAATGAAACCATTCAAGAACCTTCTATTGAAAATCAAGCACCTGAGGAAGTTGATGATGGCATAAGAGATATAGGAAGAGATGAGCATTTTCCTAATGATCAAAGTTTGGAACCAAATCCCCCAATAGAAATCCTTCATGATCAAACAAATGATGAAGAAAATATTGAGAATCCAATGCATGAAGATGAATTTGATGATATTAGGAGGGGAGAAAGAATTCCTTTTACTGTTAGGGAATGGTTTTCCTTGATTGATCATAATAGAGAAAGAGAAAGCCAAGGGCTTGCACCTATTTACCCATGGGAAAACAATCTTGCAACATCTACTAGGGTTGAAACAAATGAAGAGTCTGAAGCCTCCTATTATTCTGATGTAGAAGATTCTCTTTCTCATTTATCTCTAGAAGATGGTAGCCTAATTCAAGTTCATGATAACTCTCTAAGTTGGGAAGAGGATGCCTTAATTAATGATGCACCTGAAGGAGAATATAATCTAAATAACTTTGCTATTTTTCAAACTCCTTCAGAACCTCAAAGCCATGCTTTATCTGCATATCCTCATATCCCAAATTTTCTCCTACCATCTGAGTCATCTAGTCATCATACTCACGATCTTTCTCATATTCCTAGTTCCTCTACATTTCATCCTGAGTCAGTTTCTACTAGATTGGAAAACATGGTCATTCATGTTCCTTCAGGGGAAGGTTCTAGTCATAACACTGTCATATCTCATGAGCCACCTCCCTTGGAAGAACATAGAGATTTTTGGACTGTAGGTGAAGTTGTTAAAAGAGTTGTATCTCCCCATGAGGAAGAGTCAAATGAAGTAGTCCAAGAAACAAGAAGAGGAGTTAGGGAGGTCCTTGTTGGCAGAATTTCTATTTCCTTAGATGGTGGTCCACCCAGAGTTGATGCAATTCCTTCTAGGAGGAGCTCAAGGATTGTCACACTTCAACCGCGAAACCCTGCTGAAATCCATCCCATGCCTATTCGTAATATTGGAGTAATTCCTGAGTCTATCAATAGAAATAGGTTTCATGCAGGAAGTCAAGTCATCATTCCCAAACATTTATTGCATATAAGATCTGGACAAGCTGATGACTTATGGGTTGGACCTTTCACAGTAGAGCAATGCATTGATGGCATGTGCTTTTTGACCACTGGTAGTGGACGACGTATTTTATATCCTGTCAATCAGAGGCACTTAAGGGATCACATCCCTGATCCCACATAGTTGGGATCTCTCCGCTTGCATTGCCTAGTAGATTAGAGTAGGTAGGAAACCAAATAAGCCTACTTGGGCAGTAGTTAATCTTTTCAGCCATTGAGTCTTGCACCTTGTTTATTTCTAAGCTCCTTTGTAAGCTCCTAGTTTAATTGAGTACCTGTCACTTTTCTTTTTCTTGCACAATAAATTTCAAATTTTGCAAATTATGTTAGTAGTTTAATTTTCTTGCTGCATTTATATTTCATGCATTTATATTTCTGACATAGAATAGATTTTATTTCAGTTGGTTTTATATTTTTCCCACACATGCGGCATGAGGTATTTTGATGTTTGTGAATGCAGAAATAGGTTGCAAAAATAAAAAAGATGGAAGCAGAGTGCTGGATCGTGGATTCGAGTAGCAGAGTTCGAGGACCAGAGATTCTGAGGTTCTCAAGCGCTCATTTCAGCAGAGCACTTGTCCCAGACGGAGCCAGATGTTATCACATATATAGTAGCCGGGCTACCATACATTATTTTTCTGATTCCAGTACACTATTTAGCCAGTTCCCTTACATTGAGATACTGAGATGAGCATCTATATTGGATCACTATCAGATTTTGGACAACAGTTGTATTCCCCATGCCATGACTGAGTCTCAGGACACTCAGAGAGATGACCGATGTAGCCATTATACCATTGGTACAGAGCAGTCAGTAGTGCCCAGAGTTGCAGTAGCAGTTTCGGAGGACAGATGATGGTACAGGTTGATGAGCATTCAGGTATATGACTCAACAGGTATATCATTGTGTTATGGTTATATTGCTTTTATACTTATTCTCATAGCATGTCTTAGCACCTAGTGTCATGATCTGGCGATCATATAGATATATGGACCTGGTTGAGATTATTATATATATTGAATTGTCCCTACTCAGACCTAGAAGTTCACTATTCATACTCATTGGTTTTACCCTCCTTAGGGAGAATAGAGAGGATCATTCCACCATACCTTGGCTTGCTAGTGTTGGCTACATTATTCATTGTCTTCATCCATCCATTTCCTACCTTTTAGTTGATCACCCTGAATTACTACTTGACTAGTGGCATGGAGGACTTTTCCCCACTGTAGCCTCTATATTGGATGAGCTTCCCTGTTTACTATGTCTCGGCTCTGAGTTGGTGACAAAACTTACCTTTGGTGAGTTGTATTGTAGGTCTAAATCATTCTGGTTGGTTGTCCCGATGTTTGGCATTGGCTCGAACTCCCCCTAGTCACTTGAGATGTTGTTAGCTAAAACTGAAATCTCATGTACTATTTATGGAAACTGATAAATTCGCCCATGGAAACTAAAAAGGGCAAGAGCGATGAACTGCTGAAAAATACTCCTTGAAGAGTATAAGAAAGGTCCAAAAAGCAATGATTCTTAAAAGCTATATCTAAACAATTGCTGACCTTATACATGTATAAAAACATGCCCTGGATGCAAGCTGCAACTAGTTGTGCTTATCAGCACACTTGAGATCCGAAGGGTTATGTAGGCCAAAAAGGCCATGAAATGAAATTGAATGATCCTAATGAACCTGGATCAACTTGATATAGACATGATGCCTAAGTTGAATAAGCACTCTTTAAACAACTTATCCATTTGTGAGACACCACCATTCCTTGTGTTGTTGCTCATTCAGTATATACTATGGTGTGTATTCCCTTTCCCATTGCCAAAGTGTCACAAAGTTAAGTAGGTCAAGTCATCCCTTAGCCTAGCCAGTTATTTTAGCCTTCACCCTTCACTAGCAAATTGATCACAGCTATGAAGTGAGTATGGTCTTGAAAGTTTGGTTTGAGTAATAATAATAATTAATGACATTATAATATTGGATTTAGATCGCCAGTAATGATTACTTTGTGTTATAATTGTTATTTGAATAAGTTGTAGAGCATGCATTAACCTTTGACAGATTGAAACAACTTCTGATGATAGATCTGAGTTATATTTGGTCATGTTGACTTGGTCAAACCTAGTTTGACCAAGGTCAACCATAGGACATGAGATGGTTGGACCTTGTGATGATATGGATTGATGATATATGGTCTATGTACATATACATTATGATTCTATGCAGCAGCTACATGTTTATGATGATGATTCATGGTTTACAACATTATTTGATCATTTACAGATTATTATTATTTGACCTGTTCCGGTATATTGGATATATATATTGATCATGCAGAGACTCATATGGTGTATAAGTACACATCTTGGATGGATTTGGACCTTCTGATTCCAATGAGACATTTTTTTTTCAATTTCGGGTACTTACAGTGATGATTGAGCCTCAGTAGGCTATCCCAGTGCAGTTTTGGTCTATCGGAGACCCTGTCAGAGTAGATGTGATTTTTATCCGGTTGACCTAGGGTGCTATGGTTGGAGGGGGTGGTCCAGCCACTTGTTTTTACCATATTACCCCCCTCCCGGACACATTGGTGCGCTCACCTTGACAGCGCAGGCATTCCAAGAGGCAGTTTGGGGCAGTTTCACGCTTCCCGAGGCATTTCAGGATTGGTAGAAATGGCTATTAAGGAGTTCGATTTGGGCTAATGAGTCAATGTCTTGGCATGGGATGATCAGTGATGATGGATTGATGTCTTCCACACCTCCTCCAGCAGTTTCAGCTTCATCAGGGCCCGCATCCATCACTTATGGCACTTTCTGATGATTTCTGAGGTCTTTTGAGGCCTACGATTTGACCATAGAGGCACGATTTGGTATATTGATGACTATTTTATTATTATTGTGCTATGGGGATTGACCAAGGTTGGCTAAAATTACCCCTTGGACCCACCATAAGCTCCTTATTATGTTTTGTCATCATGATTTGGTGGGATTCCCCTCTTCTAGGGCGATTTTGTCCACTTATGTTATATTTTATGAGTGATCCATGTATTTTATTGTTGAGCTCATCTCAACCATTGATTAGACATTTGTATCTTTTAATCTTAGCCACTCATTCAAAAAGTGGTTAGGATTTTGATGCCTCTCCTTCCTATTTAAAGGAGAGAGCTTCTCATTGTAAGGGGTCTTTGGCTCTTGGATTATTGGTATAGAAAAACTTTCTTGTGGTCTCCTTTGCATCTGGTGTTCTTAGATGGTGATTGGAAATTCTATTGCAACCTAGCATTTGGAATTTGTGGTAAGATCTATCTATTTTGGAAATCATTGTCTTGTCTACAGGAGGGCGACTTCAACAAGGGCAATTTTGCAAGGCTTCTTCAAATCGACTTTCTTGGCATTTGCTTGTATTAGGGGGTTATCATTAGTATCATTGTGATCTATGCTATCTTTCTGTTACTTCTCTTGTGGAATTAGTCTTATCTCTTGATTACATCAAATATGATATTGTTGACGTTTGTTGTGCAGGAGGGAGGGCGCATTGGCTTCTTGGATTAAATCGATTGCATAGAAAACTAACTCAAAGCTTCTCAAATTGATCGGGTTTGCATAGATCATCATCATCAAGGAATCTACAAGGTTACCCAGGTAAGATCCACAGGTTTGTTTCTCTTATCTTGATCCAATCCATTGACATAACTCATAAATTGATAAAACCCTTCTTTCTTCAAACCCTGATTTTTACATTTTTTCTGATCTACTAAGATCTAGTGGCTTCTTGGGTAAGATATTGAAAACCCACCTCTATAGTATCCACGGCATCTCGGATCTATAGTTTGGTGAGGATTGGCCTCCATTTGACCCTCTTCCCAAGGAATTTAGCCTCTCTAAGCAAGGGCGCACTTCCTAGTTTGGTGGGTTGACCTAGATCTAGTATGTGGGTAGTTGAGATCCCGCTTGATTCATGATCTACACATCCAATAACCTACCCCCAGATTGTAACTTTTCTGATTTCTACCTTGTGGGCCCTATTCCACATTTTAAGGGATTTGATCGATTCCCCATTTTGGACCAGTTGGTATCTTTAAACTCAGATCTAGTAAGATCTAGCCATTGGATTGCCTTGAAATTGTAGATCCATACTCTCACTTGCTTAAACCACTTGGATCTAAAGTTTGGATGCCATCGGACTTGTCTTGACCCCACTTATCCTACTTTTTAGGCTTCTTGGGTAAAGTCGCACCACCTTGGAGAAGTGAGTTGGCCCACTTCTAGGACATGGGTACATGAGATTTCAGTGGATTTGGAACGGGAGTAATTCAAAACCTAGGTCTAGTAGGTCACTTTGTCAAATCTTGCCTTGGGGATAGCATTCCTTGTTTTAAGGGATTGTGGTCCACTTAGGTCAAACCTAGATCTAGACCTATTCATCCATCAAGACTTTAATTTCCCACTTGTCTCATGCAATAGGAGTCCTTAACCACAAGTTAACTTTACTTTGACTCCATTATCCCAATTCCCAAGGCACTGGTCTCTCTCCAAGTCAACTCGACTTTCCCAGATTGCTGGATTAACTTGTGGTTTGACCCTTGATTGGTGAGCTAAACCCTTTGATGCCATCATACTTCATTATGAAGCTTGTCACTTGTACTAGTTAGCCCCAATTCAACCCCTAAACTACCCTGCATTGGAAATGGTTCCCAAGGTAGTGGATTTTCTCACATTGAACTAGTACTTTAATCCTGGATCCTATTTCACAAATCATAAGTCACTTTCACATCAATAATGAACCAAAGCTATACTCATTGAACCCCTCACTTATCTTGTGACTTCATCCTAAGGTCTAGGATAAACCATACACCTTACTTCACTTAGAATTAACTTGATTTGGTGTCTTGGTTTTGATCTCTCCTGTCGGGAGTAGATCGGGTCTCCCCCTTTGTTGTCTGGGATAGATAACATAAAGTGAACGTTGCCTCAATTGGCTTGACAACCATCTATTGGAGGTCGAGGTGATTGTGGTTGCACCTTTTGAGTTTCCCTTCCCTATTTCCATCCATGAGTGGATACATCCATAGGGGTAACTACAGTTTAGGTGATGACAGTACCTGAAGGGTACAATTGACTATGGGCTCAAGTATGATGCGAATCAAAAGTTTAACCTGAGGGTTATGTTGATTCAGACTGGGCAGGCAGTGCTGCAGATAGGAAGAGCACTTATGGGTGCTGCTTCAGTATGGGATCAGGTGTGATCTCTTGGTTTAGCAGGAAGCAGTCCTACGTAGCACTTAGTATAGCCGAGGCTGAGTATGTTGCAGCTTGTTCAGCTAGTTGTGTGGTAGTATGGCTCTAGAAGCTACTATCTGAGTTATTTGATCTTCCGCTGGAGGCTACTAGTATATTTTGTGACAACCAGAGTTGTGTGAAGTTGTCTGAGAACCCAGTGTTCCACGACAGGTCGAAGCACATTGAGATCAAATATCACTATGTATTGGGTATATGGTGCAGAGAGGAGCAGTGAAGCTCCTGTATGTTGCGACGGATGAGTAGGTTGCAGATGTGTTGATGAAACCACTAGCCAGAGTGAAGTTTGAGTACTTCAGAGAGAGTCTTGGTGTTCTTCAGATTGATGACACTTTGAGGAATACGTGATGGACACATTTGCAAGAGCCATTCCAAGCATGGTGAGAGGAGGATCTTTTCCATAGCTATGGATGTAAGCGTTGGATGATGAGAATCAGGACGATGCTCCATTTACTGCTCTGTATATGCGTCAGTTGGATGCTTTGATAAGTTTGATCATGTATTTGTATATGCATCATGTTGGATGCTTGATATATTTGGATATGCATCATGTTGGATGCTTGATATGATCAGGTGGATCATGTATTTATGTACTAGGTGGATACATTGTATGATCAGGTAGATCATGTACTTCTGTATGATTAGGTAGATCATGTACTTATGTATGTATTAGGAGGAAGCACTGTATGATCAGGTAGATCATGTATGATAATATGTATCAGGTAGATACTTTGTATGCATTAGATGGTGATCAGGATGATCATAGATGACGAGCTTCAGGATGTTTCTCCAGATGATATGCATCAGGTTGATGCTATGATGATGATCAGGATGATCACAGATGACGAGCTTCAGGATGTTTCCCCAGATGATATGCATCAGGTTGATCCTATGATGATGATCAGGTTGATCATGTGATGATGTACATCAGGATGATGTATGGTGAGTATCAGGTTGATACTCTGTGGTCGTGGACAGGTTGTGCAGGTAGCATAGAAAAGATCCTTTAAAATCGAGACAGGTAGAGCGGTGTGCTTGTAACATCCTGGGATGCTCTATCGAGATCCAGACAGGTAGAGCGGTGTGCTCGTAACATCCTGGGATTCTCTGAGTAGGTTTTGCTACAGGTAGCATAGAAAAGACCCTTTAAAATCCGGACAGGTAGAGCGGTGTGCTCGTAACATCCTGGGATGCTCTATCGAGATCCAGACAGGTACAGCAGTGTGCTCGTAACATCCTAGGATTCTCTGAGTAGGTTTTGCTACGGTTTCACATAGAAAAGATCCTTTAAAATCTGGACAGGTAGAGCGGTGTGCTCGTAACATCCTGGGATGCTCTATCGAGATCCAGACAGGTAGAGCGGTGTGCTCGTAACATCCTAGGATGCTCTAAGTAGGTTTTGCGAAAGTTCACATAGAAAAGATCCTTTAAAATCCGGACAAGTAGAGCAGTGTGCTCGTAACAGCCTGGGATGCTCTATCGAGATCCAGACAGGTAGAGCAGTGTGCTCGTAATATCCTGGGATGCTCTGAGTAGGTTTTGTGAAGGTCAACATGTAAAAGATCTTGGGAGATCCGATAGGTTGAGCAGTAAGCTCGTAATTAGTCCTGGGATGCTCTTTCGAGGTTTTGTTGATGCACGTAATCAATCCTGAGGATTGCACAGTATGGCCAATGATGATGAAGACCTACAGGTGGTGGGCCTACATCCAGTATGAAAAAGGACTGGCTCTGTAGAACTTCCTATGACGAGTAGATTGGAGATTGATTGAGATAGCAGCAGTGACGATGATTCGATGACGATGATCCAGTGATGATGGTCCAGAGAAGAAGACTTGTGCTAGCAGATCTGTGTCGAGAAATACCTTCCTAGTTAAGAGGGAGTGTTGATGTATATGTAACTTCGGAATGTATTTCACCTATGTATTTCATCTATGTATATTGTACCCCTATAGAGATGTTATTATTCCTCTATACGAAAGTGTTGTCATTTGTATTGACAAGTGTCGCAAGTGTTGTAACTTGCCGATGGGTTATTAGACCACCTTGATGGGGTCGGCCCTGTATGAGTCATGTGGGTAAATGGGTTATTAGACCACCAAGTGTGGGGTTGGCCCAGATTAATGTAACCATGGGTTATTAGGCTAAGTTAGACAAGTCAGCCCCACTGGTTTATTGGGTAGGACAGGACAAGTATAAATAGAGATCGGGATATCTCTATTTGATCATCTCATTACTCACACTTCTATCATTCGGAAAGTGGCGCACATGTGAAGAGGAGGATCAGCTGCTAGGAGAAGACTATCTCTTGTACTTTGGTTGTATCATTGCTCTTTCTATCTCTGAGGAAGTTGCGGGGTTTTTTACGTTCTTGGTTTTCCCTAGTGAAACTCTGTGTCTCTTGTGTGCTTGCATTATTGTGTCCATGATTGATATGCTATAGATATGCTGTACATGTTATTCTCTCAGTTAAGATCTTAGATCAGGTTGAAAAATTCTGAAAAAATAACAGAAGAATGCGAAGAAGAAGATGATATGGAGGACACGATAAAGAAAATTGGGGCCAAGGTAGAGTCCCTTACCTCTGAGAAAATAGAAATGGAAGCCTCTTATAAAGGAAAAATCGCAGAGCTGGAGGATAGGCACCCTGTCATCCCACCATATCAGTGCCCAGCTCCAGCTGAGGACATCAAAGAAACCATGGATGGCATTTCGGCGGAAGTGACGAAATGCCAAGACTTACTTGAACAGATAACTACAGCAGTCACCGGGTTGAGTGAGGATCCTGCGCTCTAGCAGGTAAGGGAAAAATTAAAACAGAAGTGGCAGTAGGTAGATGCTGCAAGTGTGCAGCTGAGGAATGCGCCGGCAAGAGAGAAAGTGCAAAAATTTAATGAGGTCAAGGACCTACAGAAAGAGTTGGCAACACTAAGGGAGAAAGAGGTTGCTACATCGGTTAGGCTGCATCCTATTGAGCAAGAAGGCCTCGAACTAATGCAACAATTCGACGCAAAGTTCATAGAAATTTAGGCGGCAGTAGGAATCATGCAGGAACAAGTGGCTTGGGAGAAGGTCTCGCAGGAAACTCTGGAGACGCTTCAAGGTTTCGAAAGAAAATCCAAGGAAATAGTTGCGGAGTTAGCAGGAACTCTGCAAAGCTTTATATTAAAGCTTGGGACGATGGAAGATGCGGCACTAGTTTCCGCAAGCAGAAGTGGCTCGGGACGAGCCACAGGTGAGTGTTAGGGGCCTGTTGGGCGTTGGAAAAATATACAAGTATGGAAAATTGCGCATTGCGCGCTACGGCAGGAAGAGGAAGCAATTTTGTTAAGTGCGCATTGCGCGCGACGACAGACAATTTTGAGAAATTGCGCATGTCGCACAATGACAATGGCTAAGGCACAGTCGCACAGTAGGATGATGCACATAGTAGCGCATGACCTATTTTTGGTTCAGAACATGGGTAAAGGTTAGACGAGGACATGACCTATTTTGGGTAAGGAACGGGTGTATGGCAGATGAAAGCGACTTGTTCGAATGTGTGGCGGCAAGCAGTTGAGAAGCTAGGCCATGACGTCGATGGTGACAGGCAGGTGAAGGAGTGGAAAGGGACAGGCCAAGATGCAGTTGTAACCATTTTGAGGAGTGCGGCTGTCAGAAGACCGTGTGAGCCATGAGTGGCCCAGCTGGAGCAGGCTGTCGACGACGACTACTAGGGTGGCAGTTAGCCATGCCAGTTTTGGAAACCTTAGGGTTTCGGTCTAAGTATTATAAAGACATGACCTACAAGCATGATCTATAAATAAGGCACAATTTTGTAAGGTAAGGGTTAGTCTTCAGTTTGGTTAAGTATTTGAGTATTGTAGAATCTTAAGCTTAGAAAGCCATTGTAAAGGCTCTGCAACTGAGTGCGCAGAGACCTATCTGAGAAAGAAGAGAGTCTGCAACTGAGTGCGTAGACTAAGAACAGTTGTACCCTTCCCATAAAGAGAAATATTAACAACCGTTCTTGTGGACGTAGCCTCCATCCGGGGGGTGAACCACGTTAAATTGTGTGTTATGTGACTATTGTGTGTTTATGATTGTTCATTTATTTGGTATGAATGTTTAATGCTGAAGTCTTTTGTTATGTGATTGCTTTTATATGTATTTTCCACAGAAAATGGGAATAATATGTTAAGTAATATATGCATGGAGGAATGTTAAGTATTCAACACTTACGAGTCTGGGAATGTTTGAATTTGCCAAGTAGTCACATCGTTGAACATTGGGTTTGAGCGCAACGTTGGAGCGCACAGTAATTATATGTTTATTCAATCACCTGCAACTTAATGATAAGAACTTGAATGGGTTGAAGGGATAAAGAATGCTAAGTAGGATTGGTTAGAATTAATCATCCTGACAGGGACACGCAGTCTAGTTGAAGCACCGAGTCATCCAAAATTGCTGCGAGGTAAGCTGTTGATAGCTTACTGTCGTAACACAAAGGTATCCTATATCACACAGTCATTAGAGGTGCAAGTGCGCAAGCACAATTGCGCGCCGAAGTACCCAACGCGGAACAGAAAGTTCGCGCAGTTGTTTGTCCACAGCAGCCCGCAAGGTGTTGCACTGCTTATCAGCCTTTCCCCCATCGCATCACCCGGTTGTGGAAACTTGATTCCGCAACCACCCCCTCAGCTTCGCCTCGGGTGAGACCTCGGGCTGTGCGTAGTCTGTTGCCAAAAGGGTCGGTGAATAGGGGTTTTGTTGGTTCCTTGAACCGTGAAGTACCTAGGTCTCTGTTGAAAACCTTCGGAAGGTTATTTACAGCCAACAACCTTCTAGTGGTTAGACTGTTTTGAAGGGACTCGCTCTGATACCAATTGTTTAAATACTGAGAGGGGGGGTGAATTAGTATTTGCACAATATTTAAAATTTAATCAAGAGCACTTTGTTAATCATCAATCATAGCATTGCATTATCATCATTCATAAAAAAAGATGCACAGTACACAAAATTTTTATGTGGAAAACCAAGTCCTGGGGGAAAAACCACTGAAGCCTTTTATAATAAATTTGATCCAACAACAACTGGAATAACAAATTTGATAACACTTTTCCAACTACAACTGGAAGGGGCTACAAACCCATAGGCTTTGTCAGCTGCAACTGACAAGCTGCTACAACAACTTAACTCACAAATATGTGAGCCCTAGTACCACCCTACCACCCTAAAGAATAAAATGATCTTGGACTTTTGAACCTGTGGACCTGTAAACTTTGATTGCTGAACTTACTGTGCATAGAATATATCACTGTATATCATTGTTTTCCTTGTCAATATACTTCAAAATTATTCACAATTCAAACTATCTATCTCCTGTAAAATTTCAGACTGTCTAGTCTTCTTCAATTTGGGCTGTCAAATTCTTCAAATTGCAGGATGCCAATGTCAATCTCCAGCAATTTAGAACTGTCAACTTGAGACCTGTAATAAACACTTGTCAACCCTTGACCTCGGACTGTCCACAGTCTTGTAATAACCCCAAAAGATATTTTGCTGTGAAATTTGCAGGTCTCGGGCTGCCTCAGTTACACCACATGAGCTCCTTTCTCCTCACATTCTCATCCACTCACATTCAAATTAAAGTTTTGTCTTCTATTTATACTCTTTTCTTCTCCATAAGATCTGGAAGCTGACTTGTCCTTGATTATCATTTTATTTTCATTTTATCAAATAATATTTTTATTTTCCATAATATCCTCATCAAATATATATATGTATATTTTTTGTCATTTTGCCACATCATCAACATGGGTTCTTTATTTTTATTTTATTTTTATGCCATGTTATTTCTTTTCACCTAGCCTTCCAGAATGCCCGCAAGGGCCTTTCAAACTTATGCCCGTAAGTCTCCAAATTTATGCCCACAAAGGCCTTTAAATTTATTCCAACGAGTCTCCAAAAATGCCCGCAGAGGGGTCCTTTACCTATGCCAACAAGGTATCTTTTGAATGCCCGCAAGGCTCCACAAAAATGCACGCAAGGGCTTGTAGAAATTCCCGCAAGGAGCCTCAAGAATGCCCGCACAAGCCCTCTTTTATGCCTGCAGTTGTCCTTTTTAATTATGGCCACAAGGGTTTCTAAGGATGCCCACATGCTCCTTAAAATATTCCCGCATGGTCTTCAAAGAAATGCCCATATGGGGTCAAGTAAATGCCCGCAAGGAGCTAAACTTATGCCCTCATGACTTCTTCCAAAATGCCTACAGGAGGTCAAGTAAATGACCGCAAGGAGCTAAACTTATTCCCTCATGACTTCTTCCAAAATGCCCACAGGAGGTCAATTAAATGTCCACAAGGAGCTAAACTTATGCCCTCATGACTTCTTCCAAAATGCCCGCAGGAGGTATATTAAAATTCCTGCAGGAGATCTTGAAGATGCCCACAAGGGCTTATAAAAATGCTCGCAGGGGCTTCATAAAATGCTAGCATAGCTCCTTCTCTTTCACAGCCTTGTCATCAATATTTGCCATGTCATGCTTGTCCATGATTGCCACTTGTTATACATCAACCTTGTCATACCTGCTTTCCATATCACCAATACTTGTCATGCCTGCCATGTGATCAGTGCTTGTTTGCTTTGTCATCATCCTTTGTCAAGTCCTTTGCCATCCAATGTTCTTGCTTGTGATCTCACCAACCTTTGTCACTCATTTGTGCCATTGTACTTGTCCATGTCCTTGTCAGCAATAGTGTTGTCATCAATGACAACCTTGGTCATCAAAAGCCTCAATCAACCAACTATTTCATCATGTTCATAGTATATGTATGATGCATATCTTTGAATGGAATTGATTACATTTTATATGACCAATTTCCTTTTGATAAATGTTTGATGTATTGAATAGTACTTGAAGTATTCATACTGTTAAATATGTTATGATTCAAGTTGTTTGTTGCCACGAGCTTCACAAGATTTGATTCACACCTTTATTGAATTGTTGAATTCGTAATTGCTCAACTTGTTCTTCTTCACACATGATTATTTAATAATTTTTGAATTTTTATTATATAAAGCAATTATATCAATTGTCACGGAAAACTTTGCATGTAATTTATGAAGTCCCAATCAAAGAATGTTTGACATGTTATAATCCTATGCCAAATTTGAAAAGGTTTTCTCATATTTGTTGCATCAAATTAGATGTGTCATTCTATTAGGTTGTTGTATCATCCTTCATGATTATGTAGCTATTATCTCAATGTCATATGTTGCCCAAATTTTTTGGGTATATGCTTTACTTTGTCATCCTAGGCCAACACAAGGTATAATTGATTGATATTGATCATGTAAGGCCAAGTCACAGTTCTTCCTCAAGGCTCCAGGTAACATTAATGCAACTTTCAACATTGGCCACCTTTCATAAGGGACTTTGTGAGAAAGAAACCTCTTGAATCTTATATTACACAAAAATTCAAATATGCAAATCTTCAAACTTGTTCACAAGGAGCAATTTTGAATGACTCTTGGTTTCCAGGGTATATTAAAACAAAAGTTAAAAGGAGAACATTAGTCTCCATGCAATGTGGATAATTTCTAAATCAAAATTATATACAAGTAATGAAGTCGTGAAAACTTGGCTCAAGCTAGGTAGAATCATACACACACACACACACACACACACACATATATATAATTAGAGAAGGGAGCATTGACCATCCATCCATTTTTTGGTGTTTTAGGTATATGTATTCTCTTTCCTCAAGTCCACCATCATCATAGTTATGTTATCAGAGCCACCATGTTGAACAACCATCTTGGAAGCTCTACTACTGCTTGCATGCATGGATCCATTTATTCCACCCCTCTCTCTCCATGAATTCAATTTAGATGGTGATGATTGTTAACCCTAATATTAATAGGTTTATGAATCCCCTAGGAAAAGCAACTACAAGTTATTTCACAAACCTTTTCATTGGAAACTACATCCCATAATCCATCATTGGCCAATTTCAAGCATTCATCTTCATTGGTTCTTTGAGTGAGTGTAACATCTGGATAACATATGATGTATGGCCTTGGGTAGTGGTCACTTGTATGACGTAACAATTTGCATTAGTAACCTTTCTCTAGCCATGGGTTTTTTAGAAAACAACGAAGCAAACCAAGTGTTTACAATACAAGGAAAACATTGGGTGAGTGATGGTGTATTCACTTTTTAAATCACTTGTGGGTTTTCTAAAGAATAACTACAACCAATGTCCAAATTCACTAAATTCAAATTTTGAATTTCCCTCCCATTTGTTTTATGACAACAACTACATGCTATGCAAAAATTCACTCAATTCAAAATTTGGATTTCCCTCGGGTTCAATTTATATAATGTATCGCATGAACAACATGATGATGCACGAACATAACATGTCATTGTTGGAATCACCATGGATTTTCTAGCTTCTTTTTACTAGAAAAAAAATAAAATTTGTTCCTTATTATTCACAAGATTGAACCAAAGAGAACATATACATAACCTGATTGTCCCAATTAAGGCCCAATCATACTCATAGTGTCCACAATATAAAGTCAAAAAAGATCCTAGACGACCAAACAGTTACAAAAAGCACGGAGACAATCCTTCTAGTTTTCTAAATCCCTACAGGAAAGTATAGGGCCTCAAACCCCCAAACATTGATCATTACCGAAAAATTATTGATCACAGTAACAAAAAGATCTCGGTCAAAACACAAACACCCAAAATTTAAACTAAGGACAATATTGAAAGATCCATGTAGGCCTTGTAAAACTTGAAAGTTCCATACTAATATGCCTTAAGTAATCCCCTAGATATCACTTGATTGTCCTAAACCTATTCATAGAACAAATAACCCTCCATCAATCCAATTGATTTTTTGGACAAAGAGTCTAGTTTAGAATTGCACCATCTAAAAATGTGCTCGAAATTTAAGTAATTAAACTTTCCCTAAAGCTCCCTAATCCCAAGCATCCAATGTTCCATAATGGCCACCTGAAGATTTGAAGTCCTTGCTACCCAATCCATGACCACTCTTGATTCACCTACAACCTAGAGGGACAAAATCCCTTTATAGTGAGCAAAATAAAAGCACTCCCCAAAGAGCCATAAGCTCTACTCTTGTATTTGAGCTATCACCACATCTCATCCACTTAAAGTACATGTGATTATCATCAACTCTAATAACCATACCAGATCCACAGTGCCCCATCTGAGAAGCCCCATCAAAGAACCTAATGGGTACATACCCAATGAAAGAGGGGACATACAATGATCTTAGGTATTTTAACTCCAAAGTTCCTTTGGTACGCTTTGAACATCCCAACAATACTGGAAATTACCCTAATGGTATTAAACTATAGATCCTCAGACATAACCAAATTCTTGTGCCTCTAAACCCCCCAAATATAGTACAGGGGCAAATTTAAAAAGTTAACACCATTAGAAATCCATAAATTTAGATTCTCTTCAAAAGAGCCATGAGCCCAACTGAAAAATACATTTAAACTCCTAACTACTTCTATCCAAACTTGTTGAGAAATAGAACAATAAACAGGAAGGTGACCCATAGGAAGATGACCCATAGACTCATCATCTCTTTTGCAAAGGGAACAACAATTAGGTCCATAACCTCCTCTTTTACATAATTTATCCCAAGTCACGAACTTATTTTGCAACGCTAGCCAACAAAATCATTTCAATTTCATTGGAGCATTCCACTTCCATAATTGTCTACAACACCATTTATTCTGTGTTTCCAAATAAGAAAAAGAGAGCCTCGTAAGCCAACGTAGCACTTACATGGCTTGTTGATTCATTCCAAGACTAGCCAATTTCATCATCCAATCTCGAGAACCTAATTCCACAATGGGTTAATCTCTTAATATATTGATCCCATTCTGCTGCAGAGTCTTGTTCTAGCCCTAGATTCTTAGCTAATAACCAATACTAATTGCCAAAAGGATTTTCCAACTTCTTTGTCGCCATTGTAAAAGTGAAGACAACATAACTTATGCCATTGCCATGCCATGGACCAATCGTGCAAGTATGGCATATCATCTTAAAGACAAATCTATCTTATGCATCATGCTCTCCAACATTATTTACGTGTTAGTTGATAATACTATGTGGAAGCATAAGTCATGTTGCACTTTAGAAATGGTGGTGATGGGAGGACAAGATCCTTCATGTTCACACCATACCATGTTATATATCATATTCATTTAAACATGCAATTCAAAATGCATATACATAAAACATATCAATGGAAAGGGAAAGAAATTTACTAACCTTGCATGTGAAGAGCTCGTAGTACTATTTCCAGTCAGCATCATATATGAAGGAATTTCCAAGTCGGGACTTCCAAATCCGGTGTCCGAACAAAATGGATCTTAAACATTTCACATTGGTAATCTCCACCAAATATTCAAACTATGTAACGTGTGGGTCACGACTCACGACTCACGAGTTGAGAGAATTGGGAGTAGTAAAGTCCATGGTGATTCGGCGAAGGCCGCTGATGAGTACGTTGCACATTCTTGGTTGGCGGTAAATATTCAAAACCACGGAGAAGGGCCCACCGAAGAAGGAGAATTCATTTTCTTTGGATGGTGGAATATGGTTGGATGAAGGGAATTCCACCAAAAGTCCTGTCAATAGGAGAACGCTTTAAATATCCTTTCGTTTCATTTTCTTTGGATGGCAGAAAATCCTGACAGGATATCAATCACCCGTACAAAACCTTCCTGTGGCAGTTACTGAACCGAGTGTCCATGCTCTACAATTATTGACTCCAATTTCTGTTTTTGTTTTATGCAATACCAATTGATTTCCATGCTCTATAGAAGACTTGTAGAGCAGGCTTCAAATTTGAAGCCTTCAGGGCCCTTCAGAGGTCATTTTACATGTCATAGAAGGCCACTTCAAATTTTACCATGCAAAAAAAATTTAATTTCATGGTAAGCCCTTCAATAATTAAATTAACCACTACTGTTTAAAATTGCAACAGAAGGGTAGCTTCAAATTTCACCCATCAATAGTTTTTAGTGGGAAATTGGGAATGCGGCTACTAGCTAGGTGACTTGGGAGTGGGACTCAGTTACTCTCCAATATCCACGTGTTCGATCATCCATGGATCATGGACCATTGGGCCTCTAATAATATCATTGAGCAACTTACGTGGACGGGCTTACACTGAGCAGCCCATGGCTTGAACGCTTCGAAGTTCTCGTGTTTGTAGCGAGCGCTTACGTGTTTAACACATTTAATGGCATCAACAAAATTATTAAACCTGGTAGGTGGCTCATACGTGTTGTTGCTAGCGGGCTTACCAAGTTACAAGTTATCACATACCAATTCGTGAATGCTGACTCCGTGAGTTAATTGAGTATTCAATGTATAATATATTATGTTAATGTGCCCCTGCGAATTTGGCATTTCAGACAAAATCCACAATCCATAAACTTCTTGCAATGTTGCAGGTTGTTGCTCCTGCCCGTGGCCCCTACCTATAGCCCTGTGTTTTCTTTGTTGTATCAAGTTAATCCTACCGTCTACGGCTCCCAGCCTCACACCCTGTGTTTTCTTTGTTGTATCAAGTCAATCCTGCAGCTCCAGAGTTACACCTTTTGTTTTCTTTGTTGTATCAAGTCAATGCTCAAATTCCATGCTTCCATGGCTCCGACCATCAATATATAATATTGCATGAATAGAAACAAGCTTTTTCTTATACCCCTATTCCACTGTGGTTGAGCTACTTCCAAGTTCCACCTACCCTATCTCCTCCAGTCCTCCAGGATAGTTTGCGGAGTGAAGCTGGCAATGCTAGCCTGCCATAAACATATTTAAAGAAATTCGTTTTCTTTGAGGAGCTCAACTTCAAGGCTGACTAGATTTTTTACATCCTATGAATTTACAGGTCTGCTATATCCACTGAAAAATAAAGCCTCTCAAATTTACTACGTCAGTAAACATTGAAATTTTGATGTACTATTACATTTTCAAATGAAAAGAATAACTTATTTTTACATGGCAGCATTGAAGGGTTCAATATCTCATAGCCTTTCATAGTGAAATGGGACCCCACCCTTCAAATTTGATCCCTGTTGTAGAGCCTCTGGATATTGCACATTATTATCGCACTAACCCCAACGGCAATTATATTTCAGTTGGAAGACCCAATCACCATAAAGTTCTTTAGAGATGGATGGAAGAGAAAGAAAAAACTCTCAGAGGTCCAGGAACCCGTACAAAGCATGCATCCCTCATTGATGACTCATGCTTTGGGCACATGTAGAAGAGGCTTTGAAAGACCTGAAAAATCTGAAACAAGGCCAACAATGTAGTTAGGGAAAGAATGGAAAGAGTATAACAAAAATCTATCGATCCCGAAATAGTCGGAATCTAATGAAGAAGCTCTTTCTAATGACTTTCTTTCAGTTAGGTTGGATAGTTTGTATTTCACATGTGATTTCTGTTGATAACTTAGAGGAAGAGTACATTCTTCCGATTAGTTTGCTTGTTTGCTGCTAAGAGTTCTTTCTTCCAATTAGGTTCCTGGTTGATGGTTAAGATAGAAATATATCTTCAAAATCGTTGTAATTAAGATATAATTATATCTTTAAAATGATGTAATAACTTGATGGTTAAGATCAAAATATATTTTGAGTATATCTTTCCAATGCTTCATAGATGTGCATAAGTTTCAATGTTTGTAATAACTTAGTTGATTGTTAAGATAGAAATATATTTTGAGTTTGATTTTTTTCCTTACATAGTATATGTTTCCCATGCTTCATAGATATGCATAAATTAACTTTCAATGTTTAGAGAATCAATATGCTTTGAAAATGTTTAATTAATTAATAGTTATATTAGAATTTATTTATTTATTTTTATGAGTTTTTATACTAAAAGTTGAGATGTTTGAGCATTAAGGGTTTTCTTGGTGAATGATATAATAAAAAAATTATGCCTTGTTTTAAGGTGCGGATAGTCAACGCAGTACACTATTACTATCAGACACATCCTATCGAGGTAGCTAGGCCTCCTCGTGGGGCTTAGACATATCAGAGTCCCATATTTTTTGTATCGATATGTATATTTTTGAGAGCTACGGGCTCCAGTTTTGTATTATGACACTACCATTTTGGACATGTTATTTATAAAAACTATGGTTCTCCGGTTCTACTATATGTGTATGTACAAATGTATGAATGTATGTTTTATTTGTGTGCTTCATTACGAATGTGACAAATGCCAATCTAGGACATAGTTAGCATATGCATCTGATACATGATTAAAACTTCTCGGAACATGAATGTATGTAATGGAAACAAAATGACATTCCAAGAGTCTTACCCTTAAGAACCTCCAGAGTAAAGTAGGATCTCTCACATGGTACTGACCATTCAATTGAGACACAACGAGTTGTGAATCCAGGTGGACTTCTAAATACTAGATACCATGTGATATGGCATCACAAAGTAGCTCAACTATGGCACTGTACTCAGACACATTGTTGGATGTAGGACTGAGACAAACACCTCCTGAAGACACAATCTGATGGTCAGGTGAATAAATAACCCACGCAGCAGAAGCAAGTCTCTGCGTGTGATGACTAGAACCATCTGCAAATCCCAAGAACAGAGGAGATTCCGCTGACATATCTCAACCAAATGGAAGCGAATCAACAGACCCGAAAAACCGAAAGAAATCTAAACTATGTATAGAAACAACTATACAATAGTATACAAAAATATTAGCTTGAATTAGAAGTTCAAGTGGAATACCGCTTGAGATAGAGCCCTTTTCTAGGCTCCTTAAATACGTTCCCTTCATAATATTCCAATTCGTAGGATCCTTTTTCTAGGACATGCCTCACGATGTAAGGACCGTACCACATGGGCTTAAACTTGCCCGCCCACAGGGGTTCTTTAACTTGGTCATATAACAGGACCAAGTCACCTTCAACATATTTTCGGGGAGGGACAGACCTATCGTACTGAACCTTGATACGACGTTTATTGGCATCTATAGCCACAGCGGCATCTCGACGCTACTCCTCAAGCTGCTCAAGGTGGATTAAACATTGCTCAATACCCGGCGTATCAGGGAGGAGCTCTATGGCTAGTTTTAACAAAGGGATTTCGCATTCAATCGGTAAAATAGACTCCACACCATGTACCAGCTGAAACAGTGAGAAACCGGTGGTAGTCTTCACTGTGGTTTGATATGCCCACAAAGAAGGATATAACATAATATGCCAGTTGTTCTTACTCTGTTGGATTTTACGTTGGAGAATGGTCTTTAAAGACTTATTGACTGCTTCAACCTGACCATTTGCTTGGGTATAGTAAGAAGATGAGTGTTCTTGACAAAACCCAAGCTTGAGTGACAAATCCTCCATCATCTTATTTTGAAAGTGACTGCCACGGTCAATGACAATCTCTTTCAGAATACCGAACTGAGTAAAATCTGATTGAATCTGAAATGGGCTGCTGTAGCACCATCAAATTTTACGGTAGGCATGGCCTCAGCCCATTTGGAAAAGTATTCCATGGCCACTATGATATGGTGATGCCCCCCAGCCGAAGCTAGTTTTCAATCCATGAAATCCACCCCCCATTTGGTGAAGGGACCAACGGTGACGATCGGATGAAGGCGCGCTGGATGCGAGTGTATATTCTGAGAAAACACCTCGCAAGGGTGACATCTCTTCACAGCGTTCATACAATCTTTAAAGATCGAAGGCCAAAAGTAACCAGCTCACATAATGCGTTGGGTTGTTGCAAGCCCGGATAAGTGACCACCACATGCCCTAGAATGGAAATCATTAAGGACATGCTCCGCTTCTTCGTGAGTCAAACAACGACGGAGGATAGAATCCTTTCCTCGACGATACAAAGTGTCATCGATGATGGTATAATATTTATCGTGGTATTTCACATGCCGTCATTCATCCCGTGAATAGTGCGAATGAAAATTCAAAGTTTGAAGATATATAATAATATCCCCATACCAAGCGTCCTCTGACGAGATAAGAAACAAGTGCTCATCCACAAAGCAATCTTCATGGACAACATCCTCATCAAGTTGTGGAAGGTCTGACATGAGCTTAGCAAAAACCAAGGATTTCACCGACTTCGCCGAAGCAAAATCGAGATCAAACTCCTGAAGGATCACAATCCATTTATTGTATTGCCCCCTATAAGACGTCATGATAGCATGAATTGAAATTGATTGATATGCGCTATGACTGTGGTTTTCCTAAGCATGATATAGTGTCGCAACCGTTGGATTGCATGTACAGTCGCAAGTGCCAACTTTTCCACATGAGTATATCTCAGCTCAACGTCTACTAGATTTCGACTAAGGTAATAGATCACATGCTCCATGAGCACATCATCAACCTAAACTAAGACCATGCCAATCGTCTATTGAGACGTAGCCACATAAAGTATAAAATCTCTTGCAAATTCGGGTGGACTAAGCAGAGGGGCTGATACCAAAGCTTTCTTAAGAGCATTGAAAGACTGCTGGGCTCACTCATCCCTGATAAGCGGTGTGTCTTTCTTCAACAAGCGTGCGAAACCTTTGGTAAGACTAGCATACTTCACTTCAAAGTGATGTAGAAAAGTAGCTCTCCCTTGAAGGCTCTTAAGTTGTAACAAGTTGCACGGAGGAGGAAATCGAAGTATTGCCTCAACTTTAAGAGGATCGACTCTGATACCCTCTTTCGAAACTATGAAACCTAGAAGGAGACCTGTCCTCACAACAAATATGCACTTATTGGGATTCAATCGAATCTTGTAGCGTATACATCGTTTGAGAATCAAATGGAGGTGCTTGGGGTGGTCCAGTCTCTTGCGAGAATGGCCAGTAAGATCATCGAAGAAAACCTCCATTATACGTTTAAGGTCGTGAAAGGCATAGGTGCATGCTGAAACGTAGCTCCGACATTTTTAAGGCCGAAGGGAATTTTACGATACCCAAATGTAACCCAAGGAAAAATGAAGGAATTTTTATGTTGGTCCTCGGGTTTGATTTGAATCTGGTTATACCCCGAAAAGCTGTCCATGAATGAAAAAATTTCACTTTCTGCACAAGCATGCAAGATCTGATCAATGAATGGAGTGGGGAAATTGTACTTCGAACATGCACGGTTTAGGTCTCTAAAATCAGTGCATACAAGGATAGTTCCCTGCTTCTTATCCAGAGGAACGGGGTTTGACACCCATTCGGTAAGGGGAACAAGGTAGATGAAACCATCCTTGAGCAGTTTCTCCACCTCTGCCTTGATAGCAGCTGCCTTCCTAGGGTTAACAGCACGAAGACATTGTCGAACTAGTTTAGCATGAGGATATGTTCTAATATCGTGTTCGACAATACTGGGGTCTATTCCTGGCATCTCCTCATATGACTAGGCGAAAGCTTCCCGAAGTTCTGTAAACAACTCAGTGTAAATGGCAACCTCCTCAGAAGAGCAATCATCACTGATGTAAACATTCTCAATCTTTTCGAGAGTGCAAGAGATGTTGATCGGTATAGTCTGGGAAACATTACCCATGTTGACCTCCGCGTAAATCCCATGTGAAACCAGAGGAGCCACAGGGTGTCCAACCATCTCGGCAAGAGTCGTCCTAAACTCTTCTTGCTCGGTGAGATCGAGGTTGGGAAGAAAATAAGAGCGATGATGCATGTCCTCCCAAGGTCTCTCACTACCACACATGGCCTCGATAATAGCTTCACCTGAAGGTAAAGTACCATCAAGGAAATCGTGCGAAAAAGATGAGTCAACTGCCCATTCCGGCAGCATAACGGGATCTTCCTCCTCTATCCATGAAGAGGGGAGATTCGGCTCTGCAGTGGCTTGTTGAATATCATGTTATGCAAGCTCAGTAGCAGACAGTGGCATAGCCATTCCAACGTGCACAATGTCTCCAGAGGTAGAACTAGTGGACGGTAAGGTCCATGGATCATCAAAATACAAAGTCCGAAATGGTACATTATTCAATGGAGGAGACACATTATTGGAAATGGTTCCAATAAAATTAATGGGTGAAGGGAAATCATAAGATCCCATCAATGAGGGGTACAATCCGACACCCATGTTCCCAGTTTTCGGTTGAGAATCTGTAACTTGGGGGACTGCTGATCCTGTGGATGTTGTGGAACAAGGACTAACAAAATCCAGCTGGTCGACTGTCACAATCTTGCCTTCGTGTGGAAAGCAAATAAATCTGAACACAGTGGACGCGACCGCTTTCATAGCGTACATAAAATTCCTACCCAGAAGAAGGTTGTAGTCGATGGGCGCATCAACCACCTCGACTTCAATAGGCACGGGTTTCCCTCCCAAGCGGACAACAAGGGAAGGGATAATCCCATGCGGCTTAAATGATCGGCCGTCAAATGTAGTGAACATGGTCATAGACTTGGATAAGGGAGGAGAGCTAAGAGATTTCCAACAAGATAAAGACATCACTGACGCAGAAGCACCTTCATCAACCACTGTTCTCCTGACGAAATTCTGAAGGCACTCCACATGGATTTGAAAATCCATGTGGTAAGGTAAGCGAGGTTGAACATCAATAGTATCAAAATTGATAACGTTAGGACTTCCCCCATCCTGAACTCCTAAAGCACTCAAAAGGGAATTCCTTTCAGAAGGACGCGCTTGTAGAACTTCAAGAGCCGACATGGCACACGGAGTTTGACCCAAATCTTCTACAATAGAGTAGTTATGGGCAGCTCCAGCATTGGGATTATGTGTAGAGTGCTTGAGAACACCTTTTGGTATCTACAGCATAGTATAGGGATTCTCGATATGCAAGGAAGTATCAGGAGGAGGAGGAGGCTCATTCCCCATATTCGGTTGTGGTGCACCATAATCGTGTTGACGAGTAGCAACACTAACATCTGATTGGACCATATTCACGCATCCATAGCCACTAATATTGGAAGAAGACGTTGTAGTCTCATTAGGTCCGTAACCAGTAGCGGGAGCATGCGAAGCCATGTTCTGATGATGAGGAAGGGGATCTTTTAACATAGCTGGGCTCTGTTCTAGATGCTTCGATGCTTCTTCGATACGAGGACACAAATGAGTAAGATGATCTTCCCCACAAATCTTGCAAGGGAATTTCACTTTACGCCTAGGTTTACGGTCCCCACCAACATTTCCACCGTCCCGAGGAGGGTTTGTGTTCTCGTTCCGAGGGGTATTGCAATTACTACCATGGCTCCCATTTTTTCCACCCTTACGGTTGTTTCTCCCCTTCTTCTTACAACCAGGCTGCTAGTTACCCGATGGGTTCGTCGATTGCACAGCGTGTACATCGGATGATGGGATGGAAGTGGACAAGGTGTGAACCTGTCCGAGAGTAGACTCGTTAAGCGAAATTTTTTGCATTTGATTAGCAACCAAATCTACGAGTCGAGTACTTGTGGATCCAACAATAATATCAACATGTGGTCCAGGAACTGACTTGGGCTCATGTTGTGTTCGTGGTGCGTCAGGAATAATGTCATACAAGATGCCAGACTAAGAATATAGTAAATCTAGCTACTGGACTTTTAAGATGGCTTGTTCCTCAGTCACAATGCCAGACATCGAAACATCCTTAGCAATATATGGAAGCAAAGACTTGAGAAACCATTCCAACATAAACTCTTGAGGAATGTTGGATTTCACTAACCTCTTCCGTCGACGCCACTCTTGAACATGGTCAGAAATGTGTGTGGCCTTATTTTGGCGGAAGGTAGACAAAAGTTCAGTATTAGTATCATAATGAACCAACAACTGGAAATGATCCAAGAAAACCAAAGCTATCTCATTGAAACCCCTATATGTGCCCCCATGCAAGTCAACATACCACTTTGCGACTGCCCCCGTGAGGGTGCGTTGAAATAGTCTCAAATGATCGAAATCATGATTCAATGAGTTGGATGAGCACCAAAGGTGAAAAGTTGTGACGTGATCACTCGGATCCTCACCACTCTTCCCCTCAAACTTGGGAATGTCCGAAGGGATATTGGTAGGGGCCGGAGGCCAATTAGGATCATGACACACCGGATCATTCATGAGCTTTGAAAGATCTGGAAGATTCAATCGAGCAAGGAACGGGAGCTGCGACTGTAAATCTTGATTATAAGCTCCCATAAAAGGTTGATTATATGGACCTGAAGGAAAATATGGACCACAACCGGGACCCTAGCCATAAGGATGATACCCTCCTCCAACCTGACCCATGTGAGGGTAAGCAAGTATATATGCATTATGAGCATCGTATTGAGGTGGGTTGTAATGAGAGCCAACACCAGCTATATTATAGTAAGGGTTACCACCATAATTATGGGGCATATAAGTGTTACTTGTAGCGGGAACCATGTTATAATGACCGTGGTTATAAGGTATGTTCCCACCCCCTACATAAGTATTATTAGTAGCGTGAGCAGTCATGTGGTGACCATGAGGTATATTCCCAACCCCAACATTGGCATTACTAGTAGCAGGAGTGGTGGTGTTGTGACCCTGACTATAAGGTATATTCCCACCTCCTACATTAGCATTACTAGTAGCAGGAGCAGTCGTAAAAGTATACGGTATGTGTCCACCCCCATGATTGGGAGGGTTGTTAACATTAGAAAACATGGTCCTAGGTTGATGGATAGAGGCATGTGTTTTGAACTGTGGATGGCAAATCGTACTGCGAACAGTGTTCCTATTAGGATGGGTAGTCCTAGGAGGTGGCCTTCCTCCAACATTTGGATTGTTAGGAGGAATATGACCAGTCCCCGTAGTATGTGTGTGAGCAGGAAATCTGGTGCCCCCGGCGAGGGTATTACCCCCAGTGGGTGCAGTGTTTCCAATACCATTGCTAGTGCTAGCATGACAACCAAACATAGTGAATGGATCAACTGTGTTGTACTCAGGCATACCAAAAGAGAACGGGGGTAGCGTTCGTAGGGCTTGTGTTAACATGCAAGTTCGACATCCCATGTAGGAAATCTTGTGGATTCAAAGGATCGAACAGGTCGTCCTCGGATGGATCTGGACCAAACAACTAGGTTGGGTCTCAGGTGGATCACCCCCCCTCGCCCTTCTAGGAGTAGGGGTGTCTGAAGCATGTTTGACTCTACTCGACGGAGTCGTAGGGGTTTCTCTCGTTCCCGAATGTGTAGTCATGAAGTCAGTATGATACGCTTCGTAAGAAATTGAAGACTCGGAGAGGGCCTTCCCGCGTCCCCTACTAACAAGGCATGTAACCTCGGCGGCCGGTAAACCAGTCAACCGACGAGATTGGAGGAGAGTAGGACTTCATGCCACGATATCTCCGGAGAGACTATAAAATCAAAGCGTCCCCTAACGACCAAACTATTGATCAAAAACAGAAAATCAAGAGCACACACCTAGAGAAACTACAGCCAAATGCACAAAAATAGAGTGTCTAAATGAGCTCTCGACACTACAGTTGGTATGTCTTGCATAGGAGAGGCTTGAGACTCCCAAACTGTAGCCGGAGGTAACAGAATCAGTTATAAAGGTCCCTGTTGATGTATATGTAACTTCGAAATGTATTTCATATATATTTATTGTACCCTTATAAGAGATGTGTTATTCCTCTATAAGGAAGTGTCGTCATGTGTATTAACAAGTGTCGCAAGTGTGTGTACTTGCCGATGGGTTATTAGACCACCATGTGTGGGGTCGAACCTGAAATATATATTATATTGTGGATGTACCTAGCTAGACAAGTCGGCCCCATAGTGTAATTGGGCAAACAGGTTAAGTATAAATAGAGATCGGGAGATCTCTATTTGGATCACTCGGAAACTCACACTTCTCTCACTCAGAAAGTGGCGCACTAGTGAGGAGGAGGATCATCTGCTACTATGAGACTATATCAGTGTATTTTGGTTGTACTTTGGTTGAGCTATTGCTCTCTCTATCTCTGAGGAAGTTGTGGGGTTTTTCACCTTAGGGTTTTCCCCATGGAAACTCTGTGTCTCTTGTCTCTCATGCTTTTGATTCTTGTGATGCTTGTCATGCTTATTGTGATTGTTATGCATTGATATACTGTATATGTTATTCTCTTAGTGAAGATCCTATAGTATTGTCAATTAATGCTCAAAATATAACATGGTATCAGAGCTAACCTGAGAAGAAGACATTTTGCAGTGATGGAAACTTGAGTTTCTTGTTTATTGGTTTTCTCTCCACAGATTTTGGAAAAGCAGTATAGTAGATTGACTCTACTCATCAAGGAGAATCTATCTGTCCAATCAGAATTCAATTATGAGCATTTTCAGATTTGGCACTAAAAATTAGGGTTTCCACAAAAATAGGAATTTTTGAAATCTGTAGACATAGCTGGAAGCTCCTTGCAAAAATAAAAGTTTAGAGCTTTGGATAGAGATTTTTGGCTAGGTAGATATCCGGGAAACTCAAACCCTAATTCAGGGCTCTCCCTAGTGAACCTGGGAGGACAAAAAGGCAAATATGAAGGGTAAAGCTTTGCTGATCTCAAATTCTGAATACACTAGGCTGATCAGCTCATCAAGGCACATCTTTCTATCCTTTCAGAAAGTTGAAATTCACATTTTGAATTTTTAGGGTTTTTTCGACAAACCCTAATCTGGGACCAGATCCAGTTTTCAGCATTTCAAGTGGTAAGACCTAAATCTTTTCTATTTCCATTTGAAGTACTCTTTAAGATGTCTCACCATACCAATCTTGAGGATAAGCTTGAAGGAGCTGATAACTTCCGAGCTTGGAAGTATAGGATTGGGTTAATCCTGGAAGAGAATGAGTTGGACTCATATATAAAAGAAGACATCCCTATCCTAGAGGATGAAGAGGCTAAGGTATTACATAAGAAGAACTTGGTCAAGGCAAAGAGAATCATTGCTGATTCTATCAAAGACCATCTCATACCCCATGTGTCTTCTCTAAGACACCCAAGGCTATGTTTGACTCTATGACCAAGCTATTTGAAGGGAAGAACATAAATCAGAATATGACCTTGTGGAATCAATTGAAAGGGGTAAAGATGTCGAATGGAGAAACCATTCAATCATATTTCTCCAAGGTCTCTCAGATCAAGGAACAACTTGAAGCTGTAGATGAAATGGTGGAGAATGGTGAAATTGTTATGTCCACTTTGAATGGCCTACCTAGGTCATGGGACTCTTTTATCCAGGGGATCTGTGCCAGAAAGAAATTAATCTCCTTCAGCAGATTATGGGAGGAATGTTCTCAAGAAAAAGCAAGGCTTGTGGCAAGGGAAGAGAAGATGGGGAATGAAGATCAAGCTCTCACAGCTCACACTAAGAAGGGCAAGTTCAAGAGGGAGACATCTCATCACAAGAAGAAAACTTCTCATCATTATCACAAAGACAAGAAAGATCTAAGGTGTTTCACATGTAATGAGAAGGGTCACTTTGCTTCAGAATGTACCAAGAAGAAAAGGGACAACCACAACAACTCTAGCAAGAAGAAGAAGGGTAACAAAAGAAGGTACCATGCTCATGCTGCCGAAGATGATGAACCTCCAAAGAAGAAGGCTAGGGAAGAAAGTGATGATAGTAATGATGACTCATCAAGTGAAGAAGAGTATGTTCTAATGTCTGCTCTAACATGTACAATCTCCCATGGTTGTAATGATTGGTTAATTGACAGTGGGGCTTCCAAACACATGACTGGGTTTAAAGAATCTTTTGTAAATCTGTCTGAACATGAATCACCCCATAAGGTAAAACTTGGGGATGATTATCAATACCCAATTAAAGGAAGTGGTGAAGCCTCCTACAACCTAGATTCTGCAAAATCTTTGAAGATGAAAGAAGTCCTTTATGTACCTGGCCTCAAGAAAAACTTACTCTCCATCTTTGCACTGGATGCAAAAGGTATGAGGGTTGCATTTGTGGATGGCCAAGTCCTAATGTGGCCAAAGGGAAAGACCATAGATGATAAAGTAGTAATTGGAGAGAAAGAGGGAGGTTTGTATAAATTGAAAGGACAACCTGAACATGGCATGGTGCATGAATCCATGGATCCAAGTGAACTTTGGCATAGAAGACTTGCTCAAATGCACTATAGGGCACTTCCAATTGCAAGCAAGGCTGTAGAGGGTCTTCCTGAAATCAAGACCAAGCATGAAGGTGTTTGCAAAGGACGTGCAAAAGGAAAGAACATTAAGAAGGCATTTCCAAGCAGTGAAAGCAAGGAAAAAGGTATCCTAGAAATCATCCACTCAGATGTATGTGGTCCTATGTCATCCAGTTCTCTAAGTGCGTATGTTTACTATGTCTCATTTATTGATGACTTCTCCAGGAAGACTTGGGTATTATTCTTGAAGAACAAAGATGAGGTGTTTGATAAGTTCAAGGAATTCAAAACCTTGATGGAGAATCAAACTGACAAGAAGATCAAAACATTCAGATCCGACAATGGTGGAGAATTCACCTCAGGTGACTTCAAGAAGATTTGTAGTGATTCAGGGATTAAGAGGGAGTTGACTGCTCCTTATAATCCTCAACGGAATGGAGTTGCAGAAAGGAAGAACAGAACTATCATGGAAGAAGCAAGGGCAATGCTACATGACCAGGATCTACCTATGCATCTATGGGCAGAAGCAGCTAGAACAACTATATATGTGCAGAACAGAACACTCCACAAGATATTGGACAACAAGACACTAGAAGAGGTCTTTTATGTTAATAAACCTGAATTCAGCCATCTCAGAATATTTGGTTTTCCAGTATACACTCATGTCCCAAAGGAAAATAGGACTAAACTAGATCCTTCAGGAAAGAAGGGTATCTTTGTGGGTTACAGTGAAAGCTCGAAGGCTTACAGAATATACTTTCCAGGGTTCAAGAAGATTGATGTCAGTAGGGATTTAACATTTGATGAAAACTCAGCATTCATCAAATCAAGGAAGGCACCTATCGAAGTTTATGAAGAACCTAAGGAAACTAGATTTCAAGACACTACCATGACATAAGCAATTCTAGAAGTTGTTCGTGAGTTTGAAGATCTGCAAGAACCTGTAGATCCACCCCGTGAGGATAACTCTCACAAGAGGAAACCTGCATGGGCTAGAGAGATCATTCAAGATGCAGAAAGATTTGGCATTCCAGAAGAAGAACACAGAGCAAAGAAGAGAACCAAATCACATACCAGCTATGTTGCTTTACTTTGTGACATTATGAACAAAGAACCTTCCAGTTATGAAGAAGCAGCGGAAAAGAAAGAATGGAAGGATGCCATGGTTGAGGAATACCAATCAATAATGAAAAATGATGTTTGGGATGTTGTCCCAAGACCTAAAGAGAAGTCTGTTGTGACTTCCAAATGGATCTACGAAATCAAGCATGCTGCAGATGGCAGTGTAGAGAAATACAAGGCAAGATTTGTAGCTAGTGGCTTCTCTCAGAAAGAGGGAATAGATTATGAAGAAAATTTTGCACCTGTAGCCAGGTATACTTTCATCAGAACAGTACTTGCCTTGGCTGTAGCGATGAAATGGAAAATACACCAGATGGATGTCAATATTGCTTTCTTGAATGGTGTAGTTGAAGAGGAAGTATATGTGGAGCAGCCACTTGGTTTTGAAATACATGACAGGGAGTCATATGTGTGCAGATTAAAGAAATACTTGTATGGCTTGAAGCAAGCTCCCAGAACTTGGTATGGTAGGATGGATAGTTTCCTATCTAGTTTGGGCTTTACCAAGAGTAAAGCGGATTCCAACCTTTACTACAAGGTTGAGGAAGGGAATCCTATGATTCTACTTCTGTACGTAGATGACTTATTTGTAACAGGAGATGACAGATTCATTGCATATACTAACAGGAAGCTTGCTGCCGAGTTCGATATGAAGGATTTGGGAATGATGCATTATTTCCTAGGTATGGAGGTGTGGCTGAGTGCAGGTGGGATCTTCCTTGGTCAAGGGAAGTACGCAGTAGATATCCTGAAGAGATTCAGGATGATGGATTGCAAGGTGATGGCCACACCCATGGCATCGAATCTGAAGATTCTATGTGATGCTTCATCTGAGCCGGTTGATGTCTCTATGTATCGTTAGCTGATTTGGTCCTTGATGTACTTGATGAACACGAGACCGAACATTTGCTTTGCGGTGAACACATTGAGCCAGTTCTTGACGGATCCGAGGAGTGTTCACCTGGTTGCTGTAAAGCATGTTTTGAGGTACCTGAAGGGTACAGTGGATTATGGGCTCAAGTATGAAGCGAATCAAAAGTTTAACCTACAGGGTTATGTTGATTCAGATTAGGCAGGCAGTGCTGCAGATAGGAAGAGCACATCTAGGTGCTACTTTAGTATGGGATTAGGTGTGATCTCTTGGTTTAGCAGGAAGCAATCTTGCGTAGCACTAAGTACAGATGAGGCAAAGTATGTTGCTGCTTGTTCATCTAGTTGTGAGGAAGTATGGCTACGGAAGCTACTGTTTGAGTTATTTGATCTTCCATTGGATGCTACTGGTATATTCTGCGATAACCAGAGTTGTGTGAAGCTATCTGAGAACCAAGTGTTTCATGACAGGTCGAAACACATAGAGATCAAATATCACTATATCAGGGATATGGTACACAGAGGAGCCGTGAAGCTCCTGTATGTTGCGACGGACGAGCAGATTGCAGATGTGCTGACGAAGCCACTAGCCAGGGTGAAGTTCGAGTACTTCAGGGAGAGGCTTAGTGTTCTTCAGATCGACGACACTTCGAGGAAGAAGTGATGGTCACATTTGCTGAAGCCATTCCAAGCATGTTGGAAGGAGGATCCTTCACATGGCTGTGGATGTAAGCGCTGGATGATGAGCATCAGGACGATGCTCCAGTTACTGCTTTGTATATGCATCATGTTGGATGCTGTATATGATCAGTTGGATCATTTATATTTGTATGTATGTACACATCATGTTGATGTCGGATATGATCAGTTGGATCATTTATATTTGTATGTATGTACGCATCGTGTTGATGCTGGATATGATTAGTTGGATCATTTATATGTATGTACGCATCATTTTGGATGCTGGATATGATCGGTTGGATCATTTGTATGTATTTGTATATGCATCATGTTGGATGCTTGGACCATGTATCTGTATATGTATTAGGTGGATACATTATATGATCAGGTAGATCATGTATGTTGATATGTATCATGTATTTGTATTTGTATCAGGTGGATACACTGTATGATCAGGTGGATCATGTATGATGATATGTATCAGGTAGATACTTGGTGTGCATCAGGTGGATGCATTGTATGATCAGGTTGATCATGATGATGAGCTTCAAGATGTTGCTCCAAATGATATGTACCAGGATGGTACAAGTGATGATGATCAGTATGATCATGGGCATCAGGATGATGCCTCGTGCGATGATGATCCGTTGGATCATGAGTATTAGGTTGATACTTGGAGGTCAGAGATGATATGTGGCAGGTTGTGCAAATAGCATGTAATCAGTCCTGGGAGATCTTGCTGGTCGTGCTGCGGCACATAAATGTTCCTGGGGTACTCTTTCCAGTATTGCTATGTAGTATGTAATCAGTCCTCAGATATCTGATAGGTTGAGCAGTGTGCTCGTAATCAACCCTGGGATGAGGTATTACTACGAAGACATGTAATCAGTCATGGAGATCCGAGAGGTTGAGCTGTGTGCTCATAATTAGTCCTGGGATGCTCTTTAGATATCTTTCCGGTCATGCTGCGGCACATAAATGTTCCTGGGATGCTCTTAAAAGTTTTGTCTATCCACATGTAATCAGTCCTGGAGATCCGAGAGGTTGAGCTGTGTGCTCGTAATAAGTCCTGGGATGCTCTTTAGAGATCTTGCCGGTCATGCTACAGCACATAAATGTTCCTGGGATGCTCTTTAAAGGCATTGTGGAGGAGATGCATGTAATCAGTCCTGGGAGATCTTGCTGGTAGTGATTAGGCACATAAATGTTCCTGGGATACTCTTTCCGGTATTGCATCCGCACATAAAATTAGTCCTGAGAGGCCACCTCTATCAGACCATTCACACAGATGATGAAGACTTGCAAGTGGTGGGCCTACATCCAGTATGAAAAAGGACTGGCTCTGTAGAACTTCCTATGATGAGTAGAGTCAGAGATTGGTTGAGATAGCAGCAGCAGTGACGATGATGATGACGATGATCCTGAGAAGAAGACTTGTCTAGCAGATCTGTGTCGAGAAATACCTTCCTAGTTAAGAGGGAGTGTTGATGTATATGTAACTTTGGAATGTATTTCATCGATGTATTTCATATATATTTATTGTACCCTTATAAGAGATGTTGTATTCCTCTATAAGGAAGTGTCGTCATGTGTATTGACAAATGTCGCAAGTGTGTGTACTTGCCGATGGGTTATTAGACCACCATGTGTGGGGTCGGCCCTGAAATATATGTTATATTGTGGATGTACCTAGATAGACAAGTCGGCCCCCTAGTGTAACTGGGCAAACAGGTTAAGTATAAATAGAGATTGGGAGATCTCTATTTGGATCACTCGGAAACTCACACTTCTCTCACTTAGAAAGTGGCACACTAGTGAGGAGGAGGATCATCTGCTACTAGGAGACTATCTCAGTGTATTTTGGTTGTACTTTGGTTGAGCTATTGCTCTCTCTATCTTTGAGGAAGTTGTGGGGTTTTTCACCTTAGGGTTTTCCCCATGGAAACTCTGTGTCTCTTGTCTCTCATGCTTTTGATTCTTGTGATGCTTGTCATGCTTATTGTGATTGTTATGCATTGATATACTGTATATGTTATTCTCTTAGTGAATATCCTAGAGTATTGTGAATTAATGCTCAAAATTTAACAGTCCCCATACTTCACTGCGTGCACAGGGTCAAATTCCTGCACAAACAAAATTGTGTTGTCTGACCTCTATCTGACTCAGGACACTCATAGTATAACCACTACGAATACCCTATGCGATACCTAGGTAAGGAAACTAAGGTCACCAAAATATAACCAATGCTCAGGGGGATAGTCATAGGTGGGATCCGTCGTATGGGAAGGGTAGCTAAGCCTGAAGCACAAGAAGACGAACCTCCGGTACCCCTAGATACGAACAAATCCTGGAAATATCTCCCACATTCAACTAGTATTGGAGGGCTATCTCCGCAACAAACCTCCCATGACCTCGTTCTTAACTCTGGTCTGAGTAGAGCTTCCTGAGACACTAATGTATATAATGGATTTCACCACTCCCTGGTCAGGCACATAATGTTTTGTCTAGTAGTCGTGGATTGTTAACCCACAATGATCTATTCCAAGACTCTAAACCTATACTAGTTGGTGTACCCTATAAATAAAAATCGTTCTAATCAATTTTAAGATTAATCATTAATTTTAGGTGGCTGTGATTACTCAAAGGATATGGTCGTGAAACTAATGATTTATATGACTCAATAGTATGCACAATCGTCAAATTATAGACTCATCTATCCAATAAAAGCAATGCCACTAGAATGAAAATCAATCCAATGGTTTTGAAATAAAAATGAAACTCTTTTATATTTCCAATGCATAAGCATAACCTAGATGAAAGCACAAGCACTCAGATGCAAAATGCAGTACATAAAAGTAATTTTTTTTTGTCTTTTCACTTATAAGCAAAAGGAAAATGAAAAACTATGTTTTTTGTATTTTTCAATATAATGAAATGAAAAATGCAAGCAAAATCCCACTATTTAGTTACAAAAATGCAGAGGATATCACTAAGACAACCTAGTAGATCCCGAACAGTAAGTGTTAAAACCCAAAAAGTGCTCACTAGTTCATTTCCCTATGCACATGACCCTTTTGTCAATTTTTCCTACCATTTTTGCCTCTAAAACCTTCAAAAGGTAACCAAAAATACCATAATACACCTTTTTCCCCTCAAAATATGTATTTTTCCTTAAAAACCACAAAAAACCCTCAAAAAATGGTCCAAAATTCCCAAAAATCAATTAAAAGGGAATAATATTCAAAAAATATTCAAAAAAGGAAAAAGAGGGAAAAAGAGACCTAAACCATTTTAGCAATACCATTGGTTTCCTCAAACCATGGTTGTATTTCCCATCACCAAAAAACTATAAAAAGGTGATAGGGGCTCCTCACTATACACTCCATATTCATCCTATCCTCACGCTGCCAAAATCCCTCTTGAGTTTTTTGCCCAACCATTGCAGCATCTTGGAGAAGAGAGACCATTGGAAGATTGGAGCATCTCAACATTGCAGCTACCCCAACTCAACAATCCTCACCATTGAGGTATTATTTTGCAAGCCATTGCTTGCCCATCAATAGAAAAATTTCAAATTCTTTATTTCTTGCTTATCTCATGGATCTCATTGGTTATTGTTCTTAAATCTAGTTTTTATTTCCTTGCACATGTTAGATCAGATTTACTATTATTTACATTTGTTTTTACTTTTACATTGAGACTGCTGCTACAAGTTAACAAGTGCACCTTTAGCACATGCTTGGGAGAAATCCCAAGCAACAGTTTTTTGGCGACTCCGTTGGTTTTTGAACTTTCAATCTTTGGTTTAGATCTATATTTTTAGTTGTTTTTTCCCTTTTTATGTTGTAGATCTGCCATACTAGTCAACCCCTTGGTTACTGCCCTAGCCATTGGCCTTTTTTGTATCCTAAACAACCCAAAATTTCAATTTTTGGGTTTGCTTTTCGGTGACATTTTTCGTTCGTCGCATCGCGGCTTTCGGCCCCACAGCTGCGATTCACATCACGGTTTTCAACCAGTTTTCCACGCTATACATCATGGCTTTTAGCCTTGTTTCCGCACTGCACATCGCGGGTTTCCATGCGATAACCGCGCTGTTGATCGCGGGTTTTTCCCATATCACTGCGATCCACATCGCGGCTTTTAGCTTGACAACCGCGATATCGCCTGTTTCGTCCAACCCATTTTTCTGAGTTTTTTGGTCATCTCGGCCCATTTTTTCCAGCCACGTTTTTTGCAATTTTTTGACAACCTACTGTCTCATTTTGCAGCATTAAAAAATTCATATTTATTTTCTTTTTATATGCTTTGCTATACCATTTTAATTTTTTTTTAGTTCAATGAAAGAAAAGTTGTGAAGCATTTTTCTAGTTAAAAATCTCATGTTTTGCAAGTTAAAATCATAATTTTAAGTTGCTTCATATTTCACCCAAGTGGGACATTAGAGATCTACTCATTTTTATGATATTTGCTTTACCTCAAACATTTTGAAAAATCCGTACTTTTTGAAAAAGTTATCAAAAGCATTTACATTTAAATCATTTTCATATTTACATTGCTGTCATATTTTGCAAGTTGAAATAATTATTTTGATTTGTGAATTTTTTGCCCAAGCGAGGCATCTTTGTTTTAATACATAACCACACCATCACACAATCTATCACAATAAATCCAAGTGAACCTTAAAATCCTCTTAACTCAACCAACATTCTAACCCCACTTGGGGAACACCAAAAGAATATTGTAGCTAGGTAGGACTGAAGGGATAAGTATCCAAATAACACCCCTCACTCATTTTTATTTTGAGACATAGTGGTTGACATTTAGGGTACCAAAATCCCCTAGTATTTGTTGGCACAGTTTAAAACCAATTTGTCGGAAAGGCCTCTACATTAGGAGGGTCGAAGTAGCTAGAATGGTTCCGGAGGCCTAAGTGGACTACTACAATCCATTCAGTCACCGATGGACACCTACTCATTGTTCTCGTTGTACCACCCTTATCGGAGTACAATGGTGATAGAACAAGAGCTGCAGATTCACCTTTCTGGATGTGTCATTAATGGGGTATCCTAGTGGCCAAAATTATAGGATTGTCTACCCGATGTCCCTCCCTGTAGGGGGATATCTATCCTTTGGTTATACCTTTCATATTGTCTAACTTGGATTTCATCACCTTGCATAGGATATGTCTCATTGAATCATAATACCATTTTTAGTTAAGTGTTTGGATGCTCTATTACCCACCCTTGGTTAGTTAGTCCACCTTTTTTCTATTTTTAGGAGCCATTTGCATGTTGGTACTTTGACCACATTTTTTGATTACTCCACTTACTATAGCATAGCTGTTATAGTAAGTGTTTTGAGCTTGGTTTTTGGCCTGAGCGCCATTGTTTTTTGCGCTCTCCTCTTGCACACACGGTTGCATTAGGGTTTTTGAGCTTTCCACTCACCATCACATATTAGTTTTAAATAGACGATTGTCACCATTGAGTCCCCGATATTTTCTCGGCATTTCAGGGGTGAACCCCCTCAGTTCGGTTCACTTGACACCACAGGTCATAGACGTAGAGACTTGTCACTCGACTCCACACGTCATCGACATAGAGCCCCGTCATCCGATTCTGACGCACCTTATTCAGCATCTGACTCTGAGGTAGAATCTGAAAATCCAACATACATCGCACCCACTAGCCCCATGGCTGATTTTTCTTCCAACCCTTTCAACACAAGGACTATTGGCGGGACTTCTTCCACCACCCCGGCTACCACATTAGCCACCACCACCACAACCACTATTGGTATGCTCAACATGGGAACAACTTCCACACTAGGGATTCCTAACATGGGAACAACATCCACCTTAGGGATGCCCAACATGGGAACTACCTCCACTCTAGGGATTCCTAATATGGGAACTACATCTACTTTAGGGATTCCAACACGGGACCTACACCCACTATATGTATTCCTTTTACAGGAACCACTTCCACTATACCGAACCCAGGGTCTACTATACCCAATCCAAACCCATCTATAACTCATGTTACACTTGGGGGCACATGCCTCTCCCATACATCTTTGATTGGGGGGCACATCCCTTTCACAACTCAGATACCCTTCGGGGGCAGTGGCCCACTCCATTGTAAGTTTTAAACCTTAACAGTGAAGTACAAACATATATCGATTCTTAAGCATTTACAGAAAATACACAATGGCACACACATTACACAGAGATTTTCACCTGGAAACCCTTAACCGGGAAAAACCAGCAAAACTTAGAGCCGCATAGCTCCTTTTTCATTATATGTTTATTTTACATGTACAATACAATAAATGGTATTCTGCAGCATCTAAAACCCTAATTCGTTTACCCGAATTAGGTTACAACCCTAATTCCTTTTACCGGAATTAGATAGAGTACAATGGGTCGAAAATCGCGAAAAAAGCAAAAAGCAACCCAAAAAAAGTTTGCGCTCCGCGCGGACTCCGGGGGCCTAACGGCCCCCTCCGTGTCGTTTCGGAACCTAACGGTCCGAAACGAAGGGGGTGGGCCCTGTCGGGCTACCCCCCCCTCTAAACCCCCCCCCTCCGGACGCGCCCGGCGCAGGCGGCCGTAGGGATCGTGTTGTACACGCAGCGACCATGTGAAGAGATATAACATACCCAACATTCTCCCACTTGTTGTTCTCTTCACATACAGGAGAAATTTATGACTTCAACAATTCAGGGCAACAATGCCCATGTTCTCTTTGCACCAAGAGAACTTCTGAGTACTCACAGACTTTGTCAAAGAGTCTGCAACATTTACCAAAGTGTCAACCTTTTCCAGCAACACTTTGTTCTGTTCAACCATGTCTCTGACGAAATGGTACTGCACATCAATGTGCTTTGTCCTCGAGTGATAAGCAGGGTTCTTTGCCAGAAATATTGCACTTGAGCTATCACAACCAATTTTTACTGCATTCTGAACAAAACCAATACCTGAACACAATCTTTGCAACCATACAGCTTCCTTACTTGCATGGGTAGCTGCCATGTATTCAGCTTCTGTAGTTGAGAGTGCAACTACAGCTTGTCTTCTACTCATCCAACTGATTGCTCCTCCAAATAGATTAAAAACGTAGCCACTTGTAGATCTTCTGTGATCAAGATCTCCAGCCCAGTCAGCATCAGCAAATCCTTGTATATCTATCTCTCTGTTTAGACCGGGTCTTCCTTGGTAGCAGATTGCAGAATCTGTAGTGCCACGCAAATACCTGAAGACCCTTTTTACTGCAGTCCAATGTTCCTTTCCTGGTTTTGACATGTATCTACTCAAAACTCCCACTGCATGGGCTATATCTGGTCTAGTACAGACCATGGCATACATCAGACTGCCAACTGCACTAGCATATGGAACATGAGACATGTCCTCTACCTCTTCTTGTGTAGTGGGACACTGTTCTGCAGATAACCTTACACCTACAGGAATGGGCACCTTCACTGGTTTGCTTTCCTGCATATTAAATCTCTTCAATATCGTTTCAACATATTTCCTCTGATTTAACCAGAGTTTCCTGTTTTCACGATCTCTTTTTATTTCCATGCCCAAAATGAAATTTGCAGCACCAAGATCTTTCATGTCAAATTCAGATGACAGCTGATTCTTGACATCCTTGATGATTTCTTTGTTGTTTCCAATTAGCAACATATCATCAACATACAATATTACATAAATAAAATGATCACCAATTAGCTTAAAATAAACACAGTGATCAGCTTTGCTTCTTGAGAAACCAAGTCCCAGTATATAAGTATCAAATTTTTGATACCACATTCTGGGAGATTGTTTCAAACCGTAGAGAGACTTTTTCAGCTTACAGACAAGCTCCTTTCTTCCTTTCACCACAAACCGTTCTGGTTGCTTCATATAGATCTCTTCATTAAGATTTCCATGTAGGAAAGCCGTCTTTACATCCATCTGTTCTACTTCAAGATCAAAAGCAGCAGAAATAGATAAAAGAAATCTAATAGAAGTCAATTTTGCAACAGGTGAAAAAATCTCACCAAAATCGATGCCCTCAATTTGGGAGTAACCTTTCGCAACTAGTCGAGCCTTGTACTTCTCCACTTTACCTGCTGCATTTAACTTCTTCTTGAATACCCATTTGCTTCCAATAGGCTTTCTTCCTTCTGGCAACTCAACCAGATCCCATGCCTCATTTTTGTCCAAGGCATCCATTTCTTCTATCATGGCCTTCTTCCATAGTTTACTATCTTCTGAATCCATTGCCTCTTTAGCAGTTCTAGGATCATCATCAGTAATAGATAACACAAAATTAGAACGAAAATCAGGGGGACTGTACCTTTCAACTTGCCTTCTTTCTCGGTCAGATCTCCTCAATACCGGAGTCTGTGGATCCGCCTCTTCATCTGATTCAGACGATTCTGCCTCCTCATCTGATTCAGACGAATCTGGTTCCTCAAAAGAGTCACCTCTTTCATCTTTGATATCAAAGTGTAGCTTCTCTGAATCCTTTTCCTTTGGTACATCCTCAATCCTGGAAGTGCTTTCAACTTCTCTGAAGATCACATCTCGACTGTAAACTGTTTGCCTTTTTACTGGGTTCCACAGCTTGTAACCTTTCACTCCATCCTTGTAACCAATGAAGATACATTTTTCCGCCTTATTATCCAACTTGCTCCTTTTCTCCTTTGGAACATGTACAAAAGCATCACACCCAAACACTCTGAGATGAGAGAGAGAGGGTTTCTTACCAGTCCAAACCTCATGAGGTGTCTTGTCAACCAACGCTGATGTGGGTGTCCTATTCACTAGGTAACACGCAGTGTCAACAGCTTCTGCCCAGAATTGTTGTGCTAGCCCTGCACCACTGAGCATACTCCTTGCCTTTTCCATCAATGTCCTGTTCATCCTTTCTGCAACCCCATTCTGTTGAGGTGTGTATGGAGTAGTCTTTTGCCTTGCTATTCCACACGTTTTACAGAACTCCTCAAATTCACTTTCACAGAATTCTCCACCGTTATCTGTTCTGAGTACTTTTATTTTCTTCTCAGTTTGATTCTCTACAAGAGCCTTAAATTCTTTGAATCTATTAAAAACCTCAGATTTCTTACGCAGGAAATAAATCCAAGTTTTCCTTGAGAAATCATCTATAAATGAAACATAATACACAGATTTACCAAGTGATGGAACAGGCACAGGTCCAAAAACATCACTGTGTATTAACTCTAAGATTCCTTTAGCTCTTACAACACCAGATGAGAATCTTACTCGATTCTGTTTACCATATAAGCAATGTTCACAGAAATCAAAATCTAATGTGAAATCAGACATGCCTTCAGCCATACTTTTACCTTGTAATAGTCGAAGACCCTTTTCTCCAATATGTCCCAGCCTTCGATGCCATAGCGATGTCTTCTCACTAGAGACAGTAAGGACTCTGTCTCCTTCATTTTTACCCTCAGAAACAATAGTGCTGTTACATCCATTTTTGAAGGTGCTTCCCAACAACTTGTATAGAGTTCCAATCCGAACTCCCCTCATCAACACCAATGACTCTCGAACCATTTTGCATGTGTTCTTTTCAAATAGAGTTTTCACACCTGCATCATCCATTTTACTTACAGATATAAGGTTTCTAGCCAACTTTGGAATGTGCAGAACCCCGGGAAGAGTTTTAACCCTTCCATCTTTGAGCAGTAGCTTGACCTTTCCTCGACCTATGATTTTCGCTACCGAGTTGTCTCCCAGAAATACATCTCCTCCATCATACTTTTCGTATTCAGAAAACCACTCCCTGTGGGGAGTCATATGATAAGACGCACCTGAGTCAATCAACCACGAATCATGCTCTGCATGTGTACTTGAAGATGCCAGATACACATCTCCTCCTTCCTCTGTAGATTCTTTCCCATCTGCGGATGGAGCGTCATTAGGTCCTCTACTTTTATCAGTAATTTTCGATTTACAATCCTTCTTGTAATGCCCAGCTTTTCCGCACTTCCAGCATTTTCTTACAGAAGGTCCTGGAGATTTAGATCTCCCTCTAGATTTAGATCTACCACCTGAAGACTTATTTTTAGATCTGTCTCCAGGGCGACCTCTTACAAATAAGGCATCCTTGGCTGAACTATCTATGGATTTCCGCCTCATTTCCTCCGATAGTAGGGATGCAACCACATCATCGAAGTTTAGTGTGGTTGCATTACTCCCAATAGCTATGACCAGATTATCCCATGAATCTGGCAAAGAGCACAACAGACTAATACACTTTTCATCATCATCAAGTTTAATACCAACAGATGTCAACTGACTTACCAGAGTATTGAAGGCGTTTAGATGCTCTGAAACAGAGTCTCCATCAGTCATCCTCAGAAGGTACAATTTCTTTCGCAGAAATAACTTATTTACCAGGGACTTTGACTGATACAGACTTCCCAGTTTATCCCATAGCTTCTTTGCAGTGTCTTCTCCAGATACGTTCACCAATACCGAATCTGCAAGGCAAAGACGAATAGTGCTCCTTGCTTTCCTTTCCAGCTTTTCCCATTCTTCTTTTACCGCACCAGAGGGCATGGTACCTGGATCTACTGCGATCCATTGTTCTCTATCTACCAGAAGATCTTCCATCTTGAGCTTCCATAGCTCAAAGCTATGACCATTAAATTTCTCAATCTCGAATCTAGAACTGCTCGCCATTCTTTAAACAAAGAATAAATCACCGCTGCAAAGCTCCCACTGAAACCAGGTTTATCACAAATCCAAGATCGAGCCAAACCCCTGGAAACAAAGGCGTCCCTCTGAACCCAAAATTGCTCTGATACCAAATGTAAGTTTTAAACCTTAACAGTGAAGTACAAACATATATCGATTCTTAAGCATTTACAGAAAATACACAATGGCACACACATTACACAGAGATTTTCACCTGGAAACCCTTAACCGGGAAAAACCAGCAAAACTTAGAGCCGCATAGCTCCTTTTTCATTATATGTTTATTTTACATGTACAATACAATAAATGGTATTCTGCAGCATCTAAAACCCTAATTCGTTTACCCGAATTAGGTTACAACCCTAATTCCTTTTACCGGAATTAGATAGAGTACAATGGGTCGAAAATCGCGAAAAAAGCAAAAAGCAACCCAAAAAAAGTTTGCGCTCCGCGCGGACTCCGGGGGCCTAACGGCCCCCTCCGTGTCGTTTCGGAACCTAACGGTCCGAAACGAAGGGGGTGGGCCCTGTCGGGCTACCCCCCCCTCTAAACCCCCCCCTCCGGACGCGCCCGGCGCAGGCGGCCGTAGGGATCGTGTTGTACACGCAGCGACCATGTGAAGAGATATAACATACCCAACATCCATAATGCTACCACTAGAACGTATGCCCCAGCAACCATATCACACCCCTTGGCCAGTCTGCAATTTATGACAAGTCTTAATTTGCCAGACCTGGAAAGACTAACAAATGACCCTATTAGACATGACCCTAGTTGGCCCCAAATTCCAACTAAACTCCCATTCAACATCCCCAAGTTTGAGGGGAAGGCTGGAGAAGACCCACAAAATGACATTATGTCTTTTCACCTATGGTGTTCCTCAAACTCCATAGTAGACGATTCCATTCGTCTTCGTTTATTACAACAAACGTTTACTAGCTCGGCAACCAAATGGTATATCGAGCAACCCCACAGGACACACCCTACGTTTACATCCCTTGCCTCGAATTTCCTATAGTTTTTCCAATTACCTGTACACTATGATGTGGGAGTGGAAATACTACTATCTTGTAGACAGAACACCACTACACACATCACTGATCATATCCATGAGTGGCGTAAGAGCCCTAGTCTCTGCAAGATAAAGCTTGATGATCGTATTTTTCTAGATTGGTTCCTGAAATCCCTTCTTCCCCTCATAGCCAAGGATGTAGCTTCTGAACGACCCCAGTCAGAAGAAGAAGCTATTTTAAAAGCCCAGCAGTTCGACTTGATCTATGCTCAGTCTAGTTATCTATACGCAATCTTATCGGACACCCCTCGCGGCAATCCATCCTGGAGTGATGCACCGGGGGCATCCCATGCCGCTGACAGTATCATTGTCTAGGTTATGGCATGAAATAAACCTTTCACCATGATTATTACCAACAACGCCCCAGACCTATCTAGGGCTACGACTCATTCTAGAGCTACAACTTTGTATGTTCCCATGACGCACACCCACCACACTCATGGACCCTCATGTCCACCACAGTGTTATGGGAAAGCACTCTCAGCTTATGCACTACCTACATATTATAACCAGCAAGCCCGTCAGACTCCGGTTCACCCACAAGCCCAATCAACTTATTATCCTCAACAAACAACACCTGCTGCACCAACACTTCTAATAGCTCAAAGTTACCAACAACCACAATAAGCACCGGGTCCACCTCCAAACCCTACTGCTTACTATGCACCGCAGCCCGCCCCAGCACCTGTTCTCCCTCAAGCCCCCCCTACTTCCCAAGGGAAAGTATACGCGCAACAAAACCAACCTCACAACTAGAATAAGCAACGTAATCAAGTAGGTCAGTAGAACCGCGGGAGAGGACGCAGCCATGGAAACAATCAGCCTCAAAACTAGGGCGGACAGCCACCCAATCCTCCAAACAACAATAACGCTACTCCCGCAAACCAAGACCTTGATTGTCCACCGAAACAGGGCAAAAATCCTAACTTGAGAACAAACCATCCATGTTCCATAGGTGGAGTATACAACCATTACACGCATAATTTCCCCCATTTGGACCGAGCACACCAACTCTAGACCGATGACGCCCAACGCCAAGGGCACGCTGCACAGCGAGCGCCACCTCCTCAACTGCAACCCATGATTTTGTAGAATCCTCTACCCAACCAAGGAGTAGTAAACACTCATCCAATGGATTGCCCACAAGGATTCGCTGCACCACAGTAGAAAATTACCTATGATGCAAACGATTACCAGCATACAGAGTTGAGCACTCGCCATCTGTTAATGATGTCATCAAATGATATCAACCTTCAAACTCGCCGAAACCAATACAGCTCAGCCCCTGAAACCACGCCCACTGATCCATCCACAAGGACCCTTCCAGTGGATCAGCCATTGTGCATACCTAATATTCCCATGGAGGGGGGTCCTAAAGCCCCTTGTTTCCCCCTATGACAGACAAAAAACAACCCTAACGCTCGTGCAACTTCAAACTATAACATTGTAGATGACTTAGCCCAGTCCCTTGCTGCTATGTCCGCTCTTGAAGTCCTAAAAAACTGTCCTGCACAAAGGAAAATATTGTTGTCTGCCATTAGTGCCATAGACCCTAACGACTGCAATATGATGCATTTGACTTAGACCAAGCCAAACCACGATTGCCTTCAACATTATATTTTCAGGTTTCTGTATCCATTCGAAACCTTGTCATTCATCGATGCATCATCGATGAAGGCGCCTCCACCTGCGTTATGTCGACTTTAGTTTGGAAGAAACTTGGATCCCCCACACTACAACCATCAACTACCACATTGCGAGCCTATGATGGTCGTTCAGCTCAACCGCAGGGCCTGTTAGTTAACGTGCCTGTACAACTTGGGGGAAAACTGGTTCTCATAGACATTGAGGTCATCAAAACCCAGCTTGATTACAAACTCCTATTAGGATGGAGTTACATGTATAAAATGAAAGCTGTCGCTTCATCCATTTTTCGCCTCATGATGTTTCCCCATGAAGGACGCATAGTCAAAATCGACCAGATAACATACTATGATCCTAATGACCTTGCAACACCTAAAAATGTTCTACCTATGATCGAGCAACCTGTTCAGAGTGCACCCACGTCGTTCATCTCCTCAGTTGGACCCGAGACATATTCAGATACTACCGTGACCTCCACTTTCCCATCTATCCCACCCCCGTTGCGGATAACTGAAATATCTGATATGTGCACCCTTTCGTACAATACACAACCACATACTCAACAACCACCGTTACTGCCACAACCACCCACGGTGCCTACTCACATCGGAGAAACACTGATTCATACTATACCATTTTTATTTCCCCCTTCTTGCACCATCAACACAGTAGTCATGGCTACACTTAATCTCCCAGGATTAACATTAGGACTACCTGTGTGGTACCTACCTTCCCCAACCTCTCCCCCAACACCGAATGTCATTTTACAACCGGTGCAACCCATCGATACCTCCAACCGCCCAGCCCCCGGTGTCATGAACTTCCCAAACTGACCACCACCAACAGTGGCCACCACATAAACATCCAATTATAATCCCCCACCAGTTCACAACATAGGGGCTAGAGGCCCACAAACCTACACCACTGGACCCACAACCCGCACCGCCCCATCAAGTCCCAAGTTGGCAAAGAATCCCCCAACAACTCGTGTTCTCCCTAAGTGCTCTTTGTGTGACAATATAGTCCATGCTACCCATCAATTTCCACAATTACCAACACTTCAAGAACACATGAATATGTTGGATGATGACACTAACATTCCAATTGTCAAACTAGAACCGCCCCTCAGCCTCGTGATAAATCATTGCACAAAAACCACCCTTGTGCGATATGCAACATCTACGACCATTATTCACATCACTGCTCCGATCTCCCAGACTATAGAGCAACATTATACGAATTGAATAATGCCGACCTCAAGATATCCCCCCCACTCATTGAGGAAATATTCCCCACAGAATCTTCCCCTTCAGAAGAAATCAATACCATTTATATGATTTCAACCACCTACAAGCCTGAACCAATTGATTTGATGACACACTATTTCCATAGCAACAAGGAAATTCTAGAAACACTTACTGCACCGGACTACCCCTAGGATGATATGCATCATCAGTCATACTTCATCCCTGAGGCATCTACCTCTACCACGTCAAACCAACTAGCAATCGAATCAAAATATTTTTTACCAACCAAGGTTGATTGGTTCAAAGACCCAATCCCAGCACCGGATGCCTTCGAAGAAGGTAATATGGCCAACATTTTGCCTATCATAAAAATTGACATCTCCACCACACCTGGAAAACCTGAACTTATCTCCTTAGGCACATCATGCACTGAAGAGGAAGTTCATGCCTATAAGAAACTCTTCCAAAAGTTTCGTGATGTCTTTGCCTGGTCTTACGCTGAAATGCCTGGTCTCGATCATAACATTGTCGAACATCACATAGACACTTGGCCCAATGTATCACCTGTCCGCCAAAAACAACGCCCCATTCACCCATCTAAGCTTCCAGCCGTTAAGGCTGAGATCGAGAAGCTTCGGGCAATAGGTTTCATATACCCTATTGCATATACCACCTTGGTTTCAAACCCAGTACCAGTAAATAAAAAAGTAGGCACCATCCGCGTCTATACTGACTTCCATGACCTCAATATAGCTTGTCCCAAATACAACTTCCCAACACCATTTATCGACCAACTAATCGATGCATGTGCGGGGCATGAGGTACTCTCTTTTATGGACGGTTTCTCCGGATATAACCAAATCAAAATCCCCAAGGAAGATCAATACAAGACCGCTTTCACTACCCCATGGGGCACTTTCACCTATCGCGTCATGCCTTTCAGTCTCAAGAACGCTGGAGCCACATTCCAGTGAGCCATGACTTATTGTTTTCATGAATTGATTAACATCATATTGGTTTATATAGAAGACCTCACGGATCAATCTAAGAAACGATCTGACCATCTAGAAGACCTTTGACAAGTTTTCTTGCATTGTCGAAAATACCAAATCCGCTTGAACCCACTCAAGTGTGTCTTTTGCGTTCCAGCAGGCCGTCTGTTGGGATTCATCATTTCATAAAAAGGGATCACTGTACACCCTTTAAAGGTCCAAGCCATCATGGACCTACCATCACCTTGTACACTAAGATAGCTACAAATCCTTTAGGGGAGGTCCAACTTCCTCCATCGCTTTGTCCCCGATTATGCCACAACAGTTCATGGTTTCCTTCATTTACTACACCTTCATACCCATTTTGTATGGGATGACCAAGCGGAAGGAGATTTCACAGACCTGAAGAAAGCAATCACTAATGCCCCCTTGATTTCTCCTCCAGATTTCACAAGAGACTTCATCCTTTACATTTCAACATCCGATTATGCTGCTTCTGGAGTACTTTTCCAAGAAGACTCTGCTCGTCAAGAGCATGTAATTTACTATGTAAGCAAAACCTTATCAGGCCCACCACTGTGCTACCCACATGAAGATAAAATGGCCCTCGCCATCGTCTTTTCAGTATAGAAATTGTGCCGTTACATTCTCCTTAGCCATACCACAGTTGTCACAAATTCCAACCCAATGGTCTATCTCTTGAAACGTTGCCTTTTGCAAGGCTGTGTAGCTAAATGGGTGATTATCCTACAAGAATACGACTTGACTTTTAAAACCCCAAAGAGCACCAAATCCCTAGCACTCTCCCAGCTCATTATGGACCTACCATCCTCACCGTCATCAATAGCTATCCATACTAATCTTATCGACGACCATTTATTCATAATTTCGTTTGACGACCCTTGGTAGGACGACATTTTGTTTTACCTCCGTACACAGAAATTTTGACCCAATATCAATCGTGACAAATGCCGTCACATACGTCACCATGCCCCCTATTATCTCCTCTTAGGTGATGTCCTCTATTGACGTGGCGTCGACACAATCCTATGACGTTGCCTTTCTCGAGAGGACGTAGAACAAGTCCTTAATGACTGTCATAGTGGCACCTGTGGTGGCCATTTCTCTGGAATGACCACTGCCCAAAAGGTGATCCATGCAGTTTATTTTTGGCCCTCACTATTTACCGATTGCATCACAGCAGTCAAAAATTTCCAAAACTACCAGCTTTTTGCCCCCAAGGCAAGAAATCCCCCTGCCCCCCTTCATCCAATCGTCACCGTTGGACCATTTTGCAAATGGGCCATTGACTTCATGGATTGTAATCCTACATCAGCCGATGGCCATAAACACATCATTGTGGCTGTTGATTACTTTACCAAATGGGTCGAAGCTATTCCTACTTACAACTGCAAAGCCGACACTACAGCCCGCTTTTTACTCAACCATGTTATCGATCGTTTTGGTGTACCAAAGCAACTCGTCTCAGACCATGGTTCTCACTTTAAGGATTTTGTTTGGCGAGAATTGTCAACCCTCCTTAAGTTTGAACATCATTTTTCTTCCGCCTACTACCGCCAAGGGAACGTCCAAGTCGAATCTGTTAACAAAATTTTGAAGACCATCCTCTAGTGCACTGTCGACCATCATAAGTCCAATTGGTATCACATGCTCTACCCCACACTGTGGGCTTACCGCACATCCGCTAAAACCGCCACCGATTTTACCCCCTTCCATTTGGTTCACGGCATAGAATCTGTCCTACCCATTGAGTGTCAGATCTTGACATTACCAATCTCCATAGAACTCCTCCCGGATACTTCACCAATTGAAGACCTACCATCCTCACCATCATCAACAACTATCCATACTGATCTTATCGGCAACCATTTATTCATAATTTCATCCAACAACCCTTGGTACGGCGACATTTTGTTTTACCTCCGTACACAGAAATTTTGACCCAATATTGACCGTGACGGACGCCATCGCATACGTCACCATGCCCCCTATTATCTCCTCTTAGGCGATGTCCTTTATCGACGTGGTGTCGACCCAATCCTACGACGTTGCCTTTCTCGAGAGGAAGTAGAACAAGTCCTTAATGACTGTCATAGTGGCGCCTGTGGCAGCTATTTATCTGGAATGGCCACTGCCCAAAAGGTGATCCATGCAGGTTATTTTTGGCCCTCACTATTTACCGACTGCATCACAGCAGTCAAACATTGCCAAAACTACCAGCTTTTTTCCCCCAAGGAAACAAAGCCCCCCGCCCCCCTTCATCTAGTCGTCACCATTGGACCAATTTGCAAATGGGACATTGACTTCATGGATTGTAATCCTACATCAGCTGGTGGCCATAAACACATCATTGTGGCTGTCGATTACTTTACGAAATGGGTCGAAGCTATTCCTACTTACAACTGCAAAGCCGACACTACAGCTTGCTTTTTCCTCAACCATGTTATCGATCATTTTGGCGTACCAAAGCAACTTGTCTCAGACCATGGTTCTCACTTTGAGGATTCTGTTTGGCGAGAATTGTCAACCCTCCTTAAGTTTGAACATCATTTTTCTTCCGCCTACTACCCCCAAGGGAACGTCCAAGTCGAAGCTATTAACAAAATTTTGAAGACCATCCTCCAGTGCACTGTCGATCGTCATAAGTCCAATTGGCATCACATGCTCTACCCCACACTGTGGGCTTACCACATGTCCACTAAAACCGCCACCGGTTTTACCCCCTTCCATTTGGTTCACAGCGTAGAATCCGTACTACCCATTGAGTGTCAGATCTTGACATTACTAATCTCCATAGAACTCCTCCCAGATACTTCACCAATTGAAGAACGCTTACTTCTTTTAGAGCAAGCCAATGAAGATCGCCGCGCAACTCTCCAAACAATTGAATCCGCAAAGAATATATCAAAACTCCATTACGATAAACATGTTCACCCATGAACATTCAGTGAAGGAGACCTTGTACTCGTTTATGATCAAGCCCATGACAAAAAAGGAAAAGGAAAATTTGAATCCATGTGGCAAGGCCCATACATCATACAAACTTGCCTTGGACATTGGGCATACATTTTGACCGACTCAGAAGGTAACCCCATGCGCAACCCTCGTAACGGGTTGTACCTTAAATGATTCTATCCATAAAAAATCTTCTAGACACCACAGTCCACATTGTACAGTTTTTAATTCATTTTTTTCACTGTAAACTTTCAAAGCCTTACATTTTCATTTTTCCTGCATGAACACAGATGGATCCTATTCCAAACTACTATTGGGATGGGCCCAAATCGGCTGGAAAAATATACAAGTATGTAAAATCATGCGTAGCATGCTACAGCAGGAAGAAAAGGTAATTTTGATAACTGTGCATTGCGCGCTGCGATAGGAAGAGGAAGCAGTTTTGTTGAAAACGCATTGCGCACGGTGGTAGGCGATAGGCAGTTTTGAGAAATTGCGCATGTCACACGACGAAAATGGATAAGGCACGGTCGCGCAGTAGGATGATGCGCAAGGTAGCGCATGAGCTATTATAGGTTTAGAACATGGGTAAAGGTCAGACGAGGACATGAGCTATTTTGGGTAAGGAATAGGTGGATGGCAGATGAAAGCGACCTATTTTAATGTGTGGCGACAAGAAGTTGAGAAGCTAGGCCACGACGCCGATGGCGACAGGGAGGTGAAGGAGTGGAAAGGGATAGGACATGATGCAGTTGTAACCGTATTGAGGACTGCAGTTGTCAGAAGAGCATGTGAGCCATGAGTGGCCCAGCTGGAGCAGACGGAGAAGGCTCTCGACGATGATAGCTAGGGTTGCAATTAGCCACGCCAGTTTTGGAAACCTTAGGATTTCAGCCTAATGATTGTAAAGACATGACCTACGGGCATGATCCATAAATAAGGCACAATTTTGTAAGGGAAGGGTTACTCTTCATTTTGGTTAAGAATTAATCATTGTAAAATCTTAAGCTTGAAAGCCATTGTAAAGGCTCTGCAGCTGAGTGTGCAGAGACCTGTCTGAGAGAGAAGAGAGTCTGCAGTTGAGTTTGCAGACTAAGAATGGTTGTACCCTTCCCATTAAGAGCAATATTAACAACCATTCTTATGGATGTAGCCTCCATTTGGGGGGTGAACCACATTAAATTCTGTGTTATGTGACTATTGTGTGTTTATGATTGTTCAATTGCTTGGTATGAATGTTTAATGCTGGAAACTTCTATTATGTGATTGCTTTTATATGTATTCGCTGCAGAGAATGGGAATAATATGTTAAGTAATACATGCGCGGAGAAATGTTAAGTATTCAACATGTATGAATATGTCAATTGGAATGTATGAATCTATCAATTAGTCAAATAGTGAACATTGAGTTTAAGCGCGGTGTTGGAGCGCACAGTAATGTATGTTTATTAAACCACCTGCAACATAATGATAAAAACATGAATGCGTTGAAGAGATAAGGAATGCTAAGTAGATTGGTTAGAATTAAACATCCTAGCAGGGATGCGCAATGTTGTTGATGCGCCGAGTCATTGAAGGTTGCTATGAGGTAAGCTATTGATAGCTTACTGTCGTAACGCCAAGGTATCCTTTATCGTACAGTCATTATAGGTGCAAGTGCGCAAGCGCAATTGTGCACCGAAGTACCCACCGCAGAATAGAAGTTTCACGCAGTTATCTGTCCATGCAACCTGCAAGGCGTTGCATTACTTATCAGCCTTTCCCCCCATCGCATCACCCGGTTGTGGAAACTTGATTCCGCAACCACCCCCTCAGCTTCGACTCGGGTGAGACCTCAGGATGCACGTAGCCTTTTACTGAAAGGGCCGGTTAATAGAGGTTTTGTTGGTTCCTTGAACCGTGAAGTACCTGGGTCTATGATTGGAAACCTCGAGAAGGTTACTTACAACCAACAAATGGTTCCATTGCTCGGCTAAGACCAGTGATGCGATAGAGTGTTGGAAAGTAATTTGTGAAGAAGAATACCAGTTTCCATTGGGTTCAGACAATTGGCATCCCGAAAAGAAAGAGATCTAGGATTGGTGCGACAAGATTGAAAGAGATTTTGCAAGAAAAGAGAACAAACACCCGCGTCTATCTGACGTAGAGTGGTTGAATAGATGCTTGTGGAGAGAGATTCACGAGATCTTCTGGGCTATGTTGCCGAACAAGCTACACGCGTGGATATCGCGACTCATAGAAAAGAAAACCTATTTTCAAGGATGAGTACCTACAGAGTGGACCATAGAGCTCACAACACAGCTCAAAGCAATAGACAGCCCATTGACACGAGTAGTCGACTTCTGGGTTGATATCATACTTGAGGGATTCGTGACTGAGTTTGCTGTCGACACATTGAAGTCCTACAGTCAAGCTGAAGCATAATTATTCGAAGGATTCAAAGGTAAGTTCCTGAACAATCTCAGTCTGTACATTAAAATTATTTTAGCTGAACAAGGCGTCTTAAGAATGCAGTAATATTTTGATTATGTCATGGTCAATAGCATTTTTAGTGATTATGATGAACAAACCCATAATCCAAGAAGTGGAAAGAGATATAAGTTTAATAAGGAAAATCATCCCGGAGGCCCTGGACTCCGTGTTGATACTGAAATCCCATGTGACCTTAATAATTAGACCGTGCCGTTATCGGCTACTATCCACCCTACTACACCTCAGAATTCTTCGGTTGCAGAAACCATGCCACCCTTAGTTCAGAACCCACCCACTGCGAGTGTTGCACAACCCATTCTGTAGAATCCCAGTAGTTTGAATATTCCCTTTATTTTCTCCGCACAGATAGCCAACACTACTCAGAGTAGTGCACAACCAGGAAGGAGAATGATAGATAATGATATAAAATTATCGATATTCAAAGGAACGTGTCTAGAAGACCCTGATCAACACTCGTTTCTATGTGAAGCCGTATGGAGTTTAAAGCAAATCCAAGATGATGCTGTGAAGAGAGTGCAACTCATCACTACTTTCAAAGACCGCACGTTGCATTGGTTTATGAAATATTCTCAGGCACAGCCGAGAACCCTAACAGAAATTCAGGCTGCACTTGTCGCATAGTTTAATAAGCCAAAGTCAGAATCGCAGGGCATAATGGAATTAAAGGAAATCAAGCAAAAGCCTACTGAATCAGTCTGGGAATTTGACCAAAAATTTAAAACATTGTTAGATCAAGTGAGCTTTGTGATAGTTCCACAACAGCACAAGGAATGGTTCATCGCTGCGCTATTGCCCCAAATCAGATAACCATTGATGCAACAGAAGGTTGCGTCGCAGGAAGAGGCCTTAGAGATTGCAATGAAGTTGGAGGCTTCATTGATTGGTGAGAGTAGTACTGGGATGTCATAGATTCAGAACCAGTTGTATTGGAGAAAACTCACTATGGCTTGGGGTAGACCACTACAGACAACTGACTACCAGAAAGCAACTTAATTCTCAATGCTATGCCATATAAATGACAATGCTAAGATAATGAAGAATATAACCAACCTCGATCCAAACGTTTGATGTAGATACCTGTTGGAGCTTTCAATCCGTGCACTTGAATCTGCAAATTAGTCTTGACAGCCAATATACAACAAGTACATATAATATATAAACGACATTAACATCATCAATAGAAATGGTCCATGATATTATAAGTAAATGCAACCCAATGTAGAATAAACAACACTCACAACATTAATGGATGAGAATATGAGTATTTCTGTTAATAAACAAGAATAAGTACAATGTGATACGACCTCTTGCCGGCAACCAATCTGAACCAAGATCTGGGTCAATCCACTTGTGCATCCACCACTTCAATCCTCCATGGAATGGAAAACTCAAACTATGATAGGAGTTTGGAAGGTGAACGTAAGGGTTCACAACTACAAGGATTAATGAGTGTAGACTCAAGATAGGGAAAAAATACACTAGAGTTCTCTTGCTCTTCTTTCTTCTCCCATCCATAAGCCATATGTGTTCAATATATAATCCTCTCAAAGGTAAGTGAAAGGACACATCGAGGCGTTTCTTGGGCAGATGGAGGGTCAAAGGTCACCCAATGACCATTTTTTGGGAGTAAAAGGTAATAAACTAGTGATTTTTACCATTTTACATGTTACCTGCGGGATATAGTGATGCAACTCGCGGGTATGCCCACTGTAATGATGCAGCTAGCGTACAAGGGGAAAAATAGGGAAAAATAGTGTCTGAAGGATATAAAGTGGATCTGAGTCAGTGAAATGGATCCTGCAGGCCAAAGAATGTTGATGCTCATAAGGTGGGAAATTACATTGTAACAGATGCCCCCTAATGTGTGAGGTCAGAGACTGATGCTATGATGGCTGAAATACATTATAAACTCAGAAATGGAGTGATGGAGACAGAAGTGGAAGGAACAACTCACTCGTCATAATACAATAGTATCATTGAATACATGTCAGTAGTACAACAATCTGATACAATGGCCATGAATAGGTAGTACATAGTGAATACATGTCATAAGTGATCATAGCCATGATCCCTCTACAGTAAGATATGGTATTCTGCTGAAAAGGAAATAACTGGTGCAAACTGGAGGTACAAACTGCTGATATCTGAGAGGTGATATATCAGATGTAAAGTCATAATCATAAGTAGCATACTGAATGCCACTATCTCCTGGGGTCTTCTACACAAGTCTTCGACGGTGCAAGTTTGATCATGTGAATAAAGGAGTTGGGGTCGAACCTGATGTGACATCGTCTGTTTACCGGTCAATGATGTATACCATTAACAAACGTGAGATAACCCACCAATAATGAAAATGGGCATCAAGGCACAGAGCATAATCATCAGAGTGTGAATAGATGATTTGAAGTTGAACACTAGGATGAATCCATCGATTAGGGGACATTGATGTAGTCCCAAAACTGTTGATGACGAGAGAAACTGTCACTAATGACTGCAAGCCTCAAGGTACTCAACCGAACTCTAAGCCTCAAGTCCCAGAATAAATGGGTTGAAGTTGATGGAATGAGACTCACTGGAAGGAGAGCATTAAGCCATCCCCCATCAACTAGCACGAGGTACCAGCTATGCTGAAAGATTTGGAAGATCTCAGGTGAAACAGACTAACACAATAAGGATGGCTGACATGCAATAGTCAAGAGATTTGAGGAGTGGCTGACTCTAGTTTCAGGACTTCCTTTGAACAAGAGCATGAGTAGATGGATAGACTCAGGCAGTACAGACTCAATATAAACTATGCGATGTAGGAGGCATCACAAAGGGCTCCATAATGATTGGAAGCTTAACCAATCGGTGGAGTAAATTGAGAAACAAGTACAGCTCCTAAGGTCCAAATATAGTCCCGACTCATAATGTACGGAGTGGAATGACTACTCTATTCAAAGGCGACACAACAATTGCCAATAAGAAGTAGTAACCATAATCCCGTCCGACTTTTTGGAATATTTGATTTTTTTGGTCTTTTTCATATTTAGAAAAGCTTGAAAAAGATAAAATTGCTTATAGTACAACAAGTGAGGGAACGAGTGTCAAATAACGAGTAGACTAGTCCCAAGCAGTGGAACATACCTATGATCAATGCAAGGAAGCATGTGCAGGATGTGGACACTCGGGGGAATTTTCCCTTAGGGTAAAGGGTCATTAAGTTGCGAAAGATAAATTAAGGCTCTACTTGGCTCAGAAGGTAAAGTGCTTAGGTACATGGCTAATAAGTGAGTAAGTGGGAGCCAGCACAAGGCTCAAACGGAAAGCAGGATAATGCAATGCAATCACAACTCGACATAAAAGGGAAGTCCTTTTTCGTAAAGTTAGTCTCCTCACCCAAAAAAGTGTAAAACAATGAGAGAAGAACTTTTCTAGTCACGTATGACTAGAGTATACCTTTTTCGTAATTAATCCACAAAGGTTCGGAAAAGGGGTAAACTTATACCTAAGTGAATGTCGCTTCAAATCCTTTAACGAGTCTGAAATGACAAGTATACTCGGCAATCTTGTTTGATTTGAAAAAGTCTAACAAGGGCTTAAAAAATAATTTATAAAAATCTTTTTCGTAAAGGTTTAACGAGATCGAAAAAGTAAACTCATGACCTCCTTACTGTTTTTAACTAGCTCAAAGGAGAGATGGAAGAATGCTCGTAATGAGAGCAAATGAGTGTCAGGGACATGCGAGACTAGTTCTAAGCACATGGGACAAAGCTGTGCATAATGCAAGGAACATGAGAAAGATAAGCACACTCAAGGGGTGTCTGCTAATTCAGATGGAAAAAGGTTCAAATGCATCATAACAATGGGGAGGCCTAAACCTATATGCAAGGTTCCGAATATTCCTACCATGACCGAAGTGAATATCGAAAAGGACCAGTAAACAAGTATAAGTCCAGCTAAGAATCCTGTCTCCAAAAAACATAAGTACCAAGATCATCTCTAAAACGTACGTAAAGAAAAATCTGATACAGGTCACTGTGGTAGAAAAATTTTCAACTTCACTATTATCACCCTCAGACATAATGCAGGGAGAGCTACCCACTGAAGGTGCCATAGTACCAACACCCGAGGGACCAAAATGATCAACTTCAGAATGAAGAGCAAAGCTGAAGGATGTGGAGGAATCTGTAGTGGCAAATTCATCATCACGGGAGTTGGAAATTCTAGAAGTAGAATCGAACTCATCAGGATGACCGATTTGCAGATCTATAGGAGAGTCTACAGACTCATCACTAGGGAGATCATACTTTAATGTCAAACCGGGGCTAGACAAAACTATGCCTGGATCAAAATCCAAATGCATGGTAGGTTGTACTCGAGGCTCATCTCATTCAATAATATCAAGGGTAGGAAGGAAATAAAATTGATTATGAGAATCCTCCCAAGGCTTGTCCTTACAATTCATGGCCTCGATAAAAATTTCATTTGAAGGTAGAATACCATTGAGGAAATCATGTGAACAAGATGGGTCGACCGCACACGTGGGCAACATAATGGGATCTTCTTCCCCTATCCGTGAAGAAGAGAGATCCGGCTCTGAAGTGGCTTGTTGAATATCTTGGTAAGCAAGCTCAGCAACAGACAATGGCATGGACATCCTGACGCACAAAATATCTCCAGACATAAAAATCGTGGACGGTAAAGTCCATGGATCATCAAAATATGAATTCCATATCGATACATAATTCAATGGAGGAGGCGCATTGTCGGAAACGGTTCCAATAAAATTCATGGGTGTGGGAAAATCATAAGATCCCATTAACGAAGGGTACATACCAACACCCATGTTCCCAGTTGCCAGCTGAGAATAAGTAACCTACGGGACTACGGATCCCGTGGATGTTGTGGAAGAGGAATTAATGAAATCCAGTTGATTGATGGTCACAATCTTGCCTTCATGAGGAAAGTAGATAACTTTGAATACAGTAGACGCGATAGCCTTCATAACGTGCATCCAATTCCGACTCAGTAAAAGGTTGTAGTTGATGGGCGCATCAACCACCTCGACTTCAATAGGCACAGATTTACCTCCCAAGCAGACAACAAGGGAAGGGATAATTCCATACAGCTTAAATGATCGACCGTTGAATGCAGTGGGCGTGGTTCTAGACGCGAGTAAAGGAGGAGAGCCGAGAGATTTCCAACAAGTTAACGACATTACTAACGCGAAAGCACCTTCGTCAACCATCGTACGTTTGACAAAATTATGAAGGCACGCCACTTGGATTTGAAAAGCCATGTGGTAAGGTAAGCGAGGTTGAACATTAATAGTGTCGAACTTGATAACACTGGGACTTCCCCCATCCTGAACTCCTAATGCACTCAAAAGGGCATGCTTTTGAGAAGTACAGGCCTGTAAAACTTCAAGAGCCAACATGGAACATGGAGTTTGGCCCAAATCGTCCACGATGGAGTAGTTATGGGTGGCTCGAGCATTAGGATTATGCGTAGAGCACTTGAGAACACCTTTAGGTATTCATGGCATATTAGAGGGCTTATTGATATGCAAGGAATTGTCAGAAGGAGGGGGAGGCTCACTCCCCATATTAGGTTGTGGTGCACCATAATCTTGTTGATGAGTGGAAACACTGACCTCCAATTGAACCATATTCACACATCCATAATCACTAGTATTGGAAGAAGATGTTTCCATCTCAATAGCTCCATAACCAGTGGTGGGAGCATGCGAAGCCATGTTTTGATGATGAGGAAGGGGATCCTTTAACACAGCTGGGCTCTGTGCCAAATGCTTCGATGCTTCATCGATTCGAGGACATAAGTGAGTAAGGTGATCTTCCCCACAAAGCTTGCAAGGAAACTTCACCTTACGCCTAGGTTTACGGTCCTCACCAACATTTCTGCCTTCCCGAGGAGGGTTGGAATTCTCTTTACGAGGGGTATTGTGATTGCTATTATTGTTATTCCCATTATTTCCACCCCTACGGTTGTGTATCCCCTTTTTCTTACCACCAGGTTGCTGGTTACCTGACGGTTTCATTGATTGCACATTGTGTACATCAGATGACGGGGTGGAAGTGGACAAGGTGTGAACCTGTCCGGGAGTAGACTAGTTTAGCGACAAATTTTGCATTTGATTATCCACAGAATCTACAGGGCAAGTGCTCGCGGATCCCACAATGCCATTGGCATGCGGTCCAGGAACTAACTTGGGCTCATGGTGTGTTCGCGGTGCATTGGGAATAATGTCATACAAAATTCCATACTGAGAGTATAGTAAATCCAACTGCTGAACTTTTAAGATGGCTTGTTCCTCAGTCACAATGCCGGACATCAAACAATCCTTAGCAATATATGGGAGTAGAGACTTGAGGAACCATTCCAATATAAATTCTAGAGGAATGTTGGCTTTCACTAATCTATTCCACCGACGCCACTCTTGAACGTGGTCAGAAATATGTGTGGCTTTATTTTGACGGAAGGTAGACAAAAGTTCTGTACCAGTATCATAGCGAACCAGCAACTGGAAATGGTCTAAGAAAACCAAAGCAATATCATTGAATCCCCTATAAGTGTTTCCAGGCAACTCAACATACCAGTTCGCAGCTGCCCCCATGAGGGTGTGTTGAAATAGTTGTAATCTAACGAAATCATGATTCAACGAGTTGGAGGAGCACCAAAGGTGAAACGTTGTGACATGATCACCTGGGTCCTCACCACCTTTCCCCTCAAACTTAGGAATTTCCAAAGGGAGCTTGGTAGGGACCAGGGACCAATTAGGGTCATGACACACCAGATCATTCATGAGCTTCGAAAGATCCGAAAGATTCAAGTGTGCAAGGAACAGGAGCTGTGGCTGGAAAGCTTGATTATAAGCTCGCATAAAAGATTGGTTGAACATAATTGAATTATAAGGTGAACCAAAATCTTGACCAAGAGCATTAAACTATTGATAATGAGAACCTGACGGACCATAAGCTTGACCATGGCCATAAGGTTGATAACCTCCTCCTACCTGACCCATATGAGAGTAAGTAGGTATATAAGTATTTTGGGCACCATATTGAGGTGGGTTGTACTGGTGGCCAACACCGACTGTGTTGTAGTAAGGGTTTCCACCATAAGTATGGGGCACATACGTACTATTCATAGTGGGAAACGAGTTGTAATGACCATAATGGTGAGGTATGTTCCCACCCCCAGAATTAGGATTAGCATGAGAAGTCGTGTGGTGACCAAAAGCATGAGAAGTATTTCCAACCCCAACATTGGTGTTACTAGTAGCAGGAATGGTGGCGGTATGACCATGAGGATAAGATATATTCCCACTTCCTACATTAGTATTACTAGTAGCGGTAGTGGACGCAAAAGTATGTGGTATAGGTCCACCCCCGTGGTCAGGAGGAGCATTAACATTCGCGAAAGTGGTCTTTGGTTGACGGGTAGTGATATGTGTGTTAGGTGGTTGATGGTGAGTCATGTTTCGAATAGTGCTCCTATTAGGTTGGGTATTTCTAGGAGGCGGTCGTCTTCCAACATTAGCATTGTGAGGAGGAATATGACCAGTCCCCATACTATGTGTGTGAGTGGACAACATGGTGCCCCCGACGGGGTATTGCCCCCAGTGGGTGCAGTGTTTCTAGCACCATGAATGGTGCCAGCATGACTACCAAAAGCAATGGGAGGATCAACTATGGTGTAATTTGACATACCATATGAGAAAGTGGTAGGGTTGACCATAGGGCCTGAATCATCATGGACCTCTGGCATCCTGTATAAATAATTATGTGGAAATGAAGGATCAAATGGGTTGTCCTCGAGTGGATCTGGACCAAACAAAGTAGGTTGGGTCTCAGGTAGATCAAACCCCATGCCTCACGAGGAGTAGGGGTGTCTGAAGTGTGCTCAACTCTACCCGATGGACTCGTAGGGATTTATCCCGTGTCAGAGTGTGTAGCGGTCATGAAGTCTAGGATGTAAGTCTCGTAAGAATCCAAAGACTCGGAGGGAGCCCGCCGGCGTCCTCTAGCAATGCGGCGTGAAAGTTCGGCAGGCTGCAAACTAGCCAACTGACATGATTGGGGGAGAGTAGGTCTCCATGACATGATATCTTTGGAGAGAATATAAAATCAAAACATCCCCTAAAGGCCAATGATCGATAAAAAAATAGTAAATCAAAAGCACACACCTAGAGAAACTACAGCCAAGAGCAGACAAACAGAGTGGCTAAATGAGCTCCCGACACTAGAGCTGGTATGTCTCGCCTAGGAGAGGCTTGAGACTCCCAAACTATAGCCGAAGGTAACATAATCAGTTATAGAGACACCCAGTCTTCACTACGTGCAAAGGGCCGTAACCCTTGGCAACAAACAACTGTGTTGTCCAATCCCTATCTGACTCAAGACACAAAATACATAACCACTGCAAGTACCCTATGTGATACCTAGGTAAGGAAACTAGGGTCACCACAATATAACCAATGCTTAGTGGGACAGTCACAGGTGGGATCCGTCGTATGGGTAGGGTAGATGAGCCCGAAACTCAATGAGAATCAAATCTACCAAGAGTCCCCAGATACGAACAAATCTTGGAAATATCTCCCACGTTCAACCGGTATCATAGGGATATCTCCTCAACCAACCTCTTGTGACCTCGTGATTAACTTTGGTTTGAGTAGAGCTTCTTGAGAACACCGATGTATACCATGGAATCCTCCACTCCTTGGTTAGATACCTAATGTTTTGTCTAGTAGTCTTGGATTGTTAACTCACAATGATCTATTCCAAGACTCTAAACCTATGCTAGTTGGTCTACCCTATAAATAAAATCGGTCTAATCAATTTTAAGCTTAAGGGTTAATTTTAATGGCTGTGATTACTCAAGGGATATGGTCGTGAAACTAGTGATGTATATGACTCAATAGTATGCAAAATCATCAAATCCTAGACTCATATATCCAATAAAAACAATGCCACTAGCATGCAAAATCAATCCAACGGTTTCGAAATAAAAATGCAATCTTTTTATATTTTCGATGCACAAGCATAACCTAAATGAAGGCAACAAGCACTCAATGCAAGATGCAGTACATAAAATCAATTTATTTTTTTTGTGTATTTTCTCTTATAAGCAAAATGAAAATGCAAAACTATATGCCTTTTTTTTTCATATTTTCCAATATAAAGAAATGAAAAATGCAAGAAAAATCCTACTATCTAGTCACTGATATGCCAAGGAGATCACTAAGATAACCCAACAGATACCAAATAGTAAGACTCAGCCAAAGGAATGAGCTCAAAAGGAAGAAACCAACAAGGCTAAATCCAAAGATGGGTAGAAAACCAACAAGGCTCAACCAAGAGAAAATAAGAGTTCTGGTCACAACCATGGTATGGAACAGTCAAGGAACAGGCCAACAAAGACTCAGGATCATCCAAATCCAACCCAGCAACAACCAAAAGTCATAAATCAACCAAAGCTGTATTTGTATGCTACTTTCGAAGGAAAACATGCGGGTACCCGCGAGTAGTAGATTAAAAAGAGGCGGGTGTACGAAGGTAGAGCTAAGCTAGCCCACGGGTAAGGAAAGGAAAATGGGAAAATAAAGAGTCCAATGGCTCAGAAAAAACAAGTTTTCTATAGTGTATCTCAACATCCAATCAGTGACACAGAGCTTCGACAAACAACAACTCTAATTAAGGACTAATGCTCAAAAATCCCCAAAAATGGATGTTTTCCCCAGCGGAGTCGCCATTTCAATATTGGAGAAAACTCACTATGCCTTGGGGTAGATAACTACAGACAGATGACTACCAGAAATCAACTCAATTCTCAATTCTATGCTATATAAATGATAATGCTAAGATAATGAAGAATATAACCAACCTCGATCCAAACGTTTGATGTAGATCCTCGTTGGAGCTTTCAATCCGTGCACTTGAATCTACAAATTAGTCTTGATAGCCAATATACAACAAGTACATATAATATATAAACGACATTAACATCATCAATAGCAATGGTCCATGATATTATAAGTAAATGCAATCCAATGTAGAATAAACAACATTCACAACATTAATGGACGAGAATATGAGTATTTCTATTAATAAACAACAAGAAGTACAATGTGATATGACCTCTTGCCAGCAACAAATTTGAACCAAGATCTGGGTCAATCCACTTGTGTCTCCACCAGTTCAATCCTCTATGGAATGGCAAACTCAAACTATGATAGGAGTTTGGAAGGTGAACATAAGGGTTCACAACTACAAGGATCAATGAGTGTAGACTCAAGATAGGGAAAAAATCCACTAGAGTTCTCTTGCTCTTCTTTCTCCTCCCGTCCATAAGCCATATGTGCTCAATATATAGTCCTCTCAAAGGTAAGTGAAAGGACACATTGAGGCATTTCTTGGGCAGATGGAGGGTCAAAGGTCACCCAATGACCGCTTTTTGGGAGTAAAAGGTAATAAACTAGTGATTTTTACCATTTTACATGCTACCTGCGGGCTATAGTCATGCAAGTTGCGGGTACGCCCACTGTAATGATGCAGCTAGCGTATAAGGGAAAAAATAGGGAAAAATAGTGTCTGAAGGATATAAAGTGGATCTGAGTCAGTGAAATGGATCCTGCAGGCCAAAGAATGCTGATGCTCACAAGGTGGAAAATTATGTTGTAACACCAGCTGACAACCTTGACGTTAGAATTACAAGGTATGAAGAATGGAAAATAACAAAGATATGATCACAGACATGAAGTTTGGTGCACCGGATGCAAAGGAGAAGGCCATAATATAGAACATTTCCCTCCATTTCAATATTATCTTGACAGTGGCGCACCAAACCCAATAAATATGAATCACAATCACGCACCGTGGTGTGAAATCTACAGAACCAGAGGACACAAGCTTGAATACTGTTACCTAATATAGAAATATGTCAGAACACCCAAGAGCTTGTATTGTAATTTCTGTAAATCAGTGGGACATGACGAATCCAACTGTCGTGCATATGAGCTCATGAATGAAAGAAAGCGTGACATGTAAGCAATGCAAGGTTCTGGGATGTATCGCATCCAAGAGGAAAATTAGCCAAAGCAAGAAAACACCCACTATGATTAAGGAGGATATAGAGGTCGCGGTGGTGGATACCATGGGAGAGGAAGAAATGCCGGCCCGACGCAAGGAAGAGGCCGTGGCCAGGTAATATGTTACAACTGTGGCCAGCCAGGTCACGTTTCTAGAGATTGTACCAACCCATGCACTACGTGCAATTACTGTAAATCATTTGAGCACGTTATTGAAGACTGCCCTGTGCTTGAGGTAGAAATGCAGAAATGAAGAAGGACAGAACCACCAAATCCCAATATTTAGTTGATTGCAGCAGAGAGAAGAACTGTGGATCCAAGAGTAAATGTGGTAACGTGCAATGGTGCTGATATAGGAAGGGATGGATGCATAGAAGCTTCGACCTCCGTAACGCGCGACCTTAGGCAGAATCTGGGAGAAACGGTGTGGATTAGGAAAGCTCCTAGGAAAGCGTCGGGTCTAGATTTACAGAAAAATAAGGGAGAATTTGAGGAAATGCGGGTGATGTTTAGAGTACCGTGACCTGGCTCTCCAAGAACACAGTTGTGCAATGAAGTGCCACAAAGATAGAACATGCCAACGACACAAGATCAGACAAACGCCGCAACAGATACAGAGACCTCTGTTGCGTAGTTCTTACGCAGCTGCATGAAATTACTTAAGAGCGTAGATGCTTTAAAGGAATTTGAAAAGCTACTAAGATAGTATGAGCCAAACAGTGACAAGGGTGCTGCCAGTGGCGTAGTCCACAATATTAGGAATCCTAAAAGAACAGGAAGGGAAATGAGACTCACTGCATAGATTGGGGACTATGAGATGGAGTCCTTGATCTTGGATCCGAAGTAAATGTCTTGACCAAGCAGACATGGCATCAGATGGGTAAACCCAAGTTACAGTGGTCACCTCTACAGTTGAGAATGCCTAATCAAGGGATAGTTATACCTTTGGGGAGATTACCCAACACCATTGTTGACATTGATGGAGTGCGCAGTTATGCCGATTTTGAAGTAATTGAAATAGTGGATGACAGCCATCCTTATCTGGCACTGCTAGGTATCGATTGGGCAATGACTAACTCTACCATTATTGACTTAAATACTATGAAAATGATATTTGAAGGCAATGATATCAGGGTCATCGCGCCATTGGACCCTTCGCAAGGCGAGCGATATGTTGAACCCATTCAAGAGGAATCTAGAGCTCAACACTTGGACTGTATCTACAATATGACAACAAATACTGTTGACTATATTAATCCAACTGCGGATGGCACACTTAGTTGGCACTATGATAGCTCTTGCGTTTCAAATTCTGATGCAGCACTAGAGAACTGGCAAAGTAGATTACATGAAGTATCTGCTAAGAAATGCGTGTGGATCATGAAGTCATTGCGTTGGATCGGAAAAGAGGTAAGTCCAGTCCTTGGCTACGATGGTTTATCTAATGTTTATTCTTTTATCAATGAATATATTGCAGCAATTGTAGACGAACATCGATTACCAGCATTGGATGTGGCGTTGTGCAATACACCTGCCAGATGGTGGGCCATGCATAGGAAGACATTGACAACATGGGATCAGTGTAGAATTAAGATGCAAATCAAGTTTGCTGATAAGGTTACCCTATCCTTTGAGAAATATAATGGACAGACAGATCCACGAGAGCATAGTCGAGTCTATTCCGAAGCATGGAAGGAGAGGCCATGGACAAAATGGGTGCATCTATTTGTGCACACGTTAGAAGAACTGATTCCGAAGAAATGGTACCTAGCCTTGGAGTTGCGCAGAGGCACAGTGGACTAGTCGGACCTGACTGCGACCTTCCAACAGGATTTCAATTTCGAAGATGAGCATCCAAGTATCAATGATGCATTGCAGGTCATTAAGAAAAAAATATTCAGTCGAGATTGTACACAAGGAACCCTGACACTAGAAGAATTCTTTGGCATAGAAAGCATACCTGCATGCCTACAACCTCAATGGGAGAAGAAGCTAGAGCATGCCCTGGACTGCTATCACATCGATGGAGAAACCAAGGAAAAATAAAATAGTGATGAGGAGGACCCACACAATATACAGATACCTTAGTCAAAGGGATCGCGCAAGGTAGAAGGACCTCCACTGGAAATTCCAGATATGAGTGGACCTATGAAAACAAGGAAAGTGAACATTGGCACCAACAAGGAGCCAAGGTTCGCAGCTATTGGAGATTATTGGGATGAAGATATAGTTGAGGAAGTCGCGAGTATATTACAGGAATATCAAGAACTATTCCCGACCAAGTTCATAGAGATGAAAGGTATCTTGGGAGACTTAGGAGTGATGAAAATTCCTCTTAAGCCTGGTGCGAAGCCTATGAAACAAAGACCATACAGGCTGAACCCGCGCTACAAAGAACGAGTTAAGGCAGAACTCAATAAGATGCTCGATGTAGGGATCATTGAGCCAGTCTAAGAATCTGAATGGATAAGCCCGATGGTTATCCATGACAAGAAAACAAAGGGAGAGATCAGAATTTGTGTGGATCTGAGAAAACTGAACGATGTTTCAATGCATGACCCATTTCCTACACATTTTATAGATGAAGTCCTAGATAATGTTGGAGGGAATGAGGCCTATTTTTTTACTGATGGATTCTCTGGTTACCATTAGATTAGGATTGATTGCGTAGATAGGCACAAGATGACTTTTGCTACAGAATGGGGGTCATTCCAATACATATTGATGCCCTTTGGTCTGAAGAATGCACCCACCATATTCTCTAGAGTGGTCGTCTCATCATTTAAGGATTTTATACATAAGTTTTTAGAAGTTTACTTTGATGATTGGACCATTTTCGGGTTATTGAAGAACCATGCCGCGAACCTCAGGATGATGCTGGAAAAGTGCAGACAACATCCAATTTCATTAAACTTGAAGAAGTGTATTTTATGTGTTCCCTATGGGTCTTGTTGGGACACATTGTGTGCAAACAAGGCCTGATGGTAGACCCTGCTAAGATCGCAGTCATTGTAAACTTTCCTACACCCAATTCAGTTAAGTAGCTGCGCACTACACTGGTGTGATGAACCTGCAATAATTATTTAATGCAAATACATGAGATATCAGAAATAATAGAACTCAGAATCACTTTTATATTGATCACGGACCACTTTGAGGGGGCAACCTCCTTTGAGCAAGCTCAATACAATTAACTTCATGGTGCCTTCAATGACCTCAACACACACTTATATACTAAGTTTATGCCCAATACTATGAGTCAAAACCATGGGACATAGAATACTATGGGACGACTTACAAAGCATATGCATCCAATACTATGGCTCAATACCATGGGCTAATATAAACTATGGATCAACAAATACTACGGGACGACTTACAAAGCATATGCGTCCAACAACAATATACTAACAAAGTACAGAGAAGGGTTGACATGGGTTCTTAACATCCCCTCTCCCTTAGAAAAAGCTTTGTCCTCAAAGCTTTAGTTGTGGAAATTGATGCAGAATCAGAATGAGTGGTTCCCCTGTAGCATCCTCAGGCTGCATTCCGGGCCACTGATGCCTTTGGAGTGTCTAGGAGGAGTGCTTGAAAGGCTGTAGACGAAGAAGAACCATATCAACTACGTGAAAAGTGCGCTCAGAATGGTGCTGGGCGGTAGTTGTTTCAGTCAAATTTTGACCATGTGAAGATTGTCCTGCAGAATGAGAAGAATCTGATCACGGTTTCGAAGAACCGAGTCAATTTCCTGAACTGTGGAGCTGCTGAGGGTGTATGGAAGAAGGACTGGCGGTGTCTGTCCATAGACTGCTTCATATGGTGTCCTTGTAGATGTGGTATTGGATCACCAGAGCACTTCGAGGAAATCCAGAGAAATAGTTGGCCAAATCTGTGTAGGGATGGGAAAGGGTTCAAGCAGTCTCAAAAGGAGGGTTGTTTTTCCCTTGTTGACCTGGCAAGTATCACAATCAGCCATCATCTGGTGAATTGTTAGTTTCAGTCCCTGCTAAAAGATGTTACATGGTTCCCTATCATACATTTTGAGGAACCCAGAGTGCCCTGGTGATGAAGAAGCATGGAGTGCATAGAAGAGAGAGCCCTGCTAAACAGATTGCAACCAATTTGGAACAGGCAGAGAAAGAGCTGTAAGAGAAACTGGTTCATCAAATGTGCAAGAAGGAACAACTGCAACCATATTGTCATTACCCTTTTGGTAAGTGATCGCATAGTCATAACCCATGAGTTGCATAACCCATTTCAGGTGTGCTAGGGAGGAGAACCATTGTTCCAGAAAATTTTCCAAACTCTGGAGATCAGTCTTGATGCAGAAATAATTCCCCAATAGGGATGGTTGCCACTTCTGTACTGCATGCAAAATAGCCAGCATGTCTTGCTGAGATGTAGATGCGGCGAAATGATTACCGAAAAGGTCTCTTGAAGGTGGCAAGCCCACTGGTGCAGCAAAGACACCTGCATATCTATTCAAGGAAGTAGTGGAGGCCGTTGGTGGGTGCATCTGAATGGAATGGAGATGAGCAATGACACCATGTGAATTCCTCTTAAGGATATTTTCCAGTCGATGTGAACTGATGATGCAGAGAGACCCTAGTTGTAAGCCCATAAATTTGTGGTGTGTCCCATTGACTGAAAACTGCATCCAAAGTTTAGCAAAATCCCATAAGATGGGGCCAAGTGTGCGTAACCATTGAACGCCCAAAACCACATCACATCCGCCTAACGACAAGGAAAACATGTCAGAGCGCAGGTTATAATATTCCAGAGAGATATGCACATTGTGACACTTTCCTTTGCAAGGTAAGGTGCCCCCATTAGCAACAATGACTTCAAAGTTGGAGCAAGGGTGGATAAAACAATCAGCCTATTTGGAAATCCGAGGGTCAATGAAGTTATGAGTGCTGCCATAATCAATGAGTATTTTAAGAGGAAGCTTCTTGAAGTAACCCCTGACCCGCATTTTTTGGGGGGTGGTGACACCGGATAAAGCATTGAGAGATATCTCTGGTTGGTCGTCTTGAGATGGGGGGTCAATAGACGGCTCATGAATGTCGATCTGATCATCCATTGTATTTGGAGCTTCTTCACCAATTTTAGAGGCAGGCAGAGAATCCATATCCAAGAGATAGAGCTTTTGCTGAACACATTTATGTCCCTGAGTGAATTTCTCATCACAATTATAACAAAGCCCTTTTTCTCTGCGTGCCTGCATCTCTGTTTCAGACAAATGCTTGATAGGAGTTGGTCGAGGAGCTTGCGGAATGGGAGGTTGTTGAGAACCCATATTTTGGAAGGGAACAAAAGTGGGTTTGGAGCGTTGTTGGGTTGCAATCTTGTCTTCTGCCAACTTAGCCAACCCTAGGGCTTCCATCATTGTGTTGGGACAGAACATTTTGACCTATGGGCGGATTTCATCCTTAAGACCACTGATAAAACAACTCCTGTAAAAGTCATCAGACAATCCTTCTGTGTGGTTGGCTAGTTTCTCAAATTCTATTTGATACTCTCTCACAGTGCCAATTTGAGGAAGTTTAGTGAGTGCTCCGGTGAAGTCATCAAAAGAACTAGGACCAAATCGTTGCAAAAGGAGTTGGCAAAAATCTGTCCATTTTGGCTCATCATGAGCCTTGATGTACCAACGGTACCATTGAAGGGCTTCCTGTTTCAAGTGAAAGGATGCAAGTGGAACTTTCTGGACATCAAAAGTTTTATGCAAACTGAAATACTGTTCTGCACGATAGAGCCATCCAGTCGGATCAGTGCCATTGAAGCGAGGAAAATCAAGCTTCGGAGCACGGAAATTGCTGAAAGAAGAGAATCCATTGTCAGATGAAGACTTAGATTGTCGTTTGTTGTTCATGGCTGAATGCTCAAGATGGAGGTTGAGAAATTTTTTATCCAAATCTTGGAGTTTGGCTTGGATGGCTGCAAGTGCTTCCTCCATGGTTTTTGCTCCTGTGCGGGTGACAACCATCACTAGGAGTTTTTTCTTTTGAGGAATGGATATAAAAACACAAACAAAAGTTTATTTAGTAAAGGGAAATTTGGATTTGGGAAAAAAATGGATGGGTAATTGGGGTTTGAGTAGGTTTTGGACACTTTCTGATGGACAGGAAAGCAAAAAATGAGGATTTCAGAGGCGGGGTGAAAGAATGGGAAAATTTGGCAGAGGGGAACAAAGAAGCAGAATTCAGAAAGGAACTCTGTGGTAAAATTTGAAGGTGATTGGGTGAAATCTGAGGAAGTTATGGCAAACCCTAAAAATAGAAAAATGTGGGATTTTGAGCTTTGGGAAGGGGAATTGGGGATAGGGTCCTTAGGAATGAAATATGCAGAATGGGATGACAGGGGTTCCCCGAAAATTTTAAGGAAAATAGAGTGAAAACAAGGGAGATATGGAGAAAAAACTGATCCGCAACAGATGGATCTGCAATGGCGATGCGGAAGGAATCCGCAACAGATGGATCTACAACGGCGCGGAAGGGATCGAAAATGGTTGGATCTAAAACAGAGACTGGATCTGGAATGACTTTCAAAATAGATCTGAAATGGCTGGATCTGGAGCAGAAGTGATCGGCATCAGTTCAACTGAAAATAGATATGGACTCTAGGTATGTACGGCTTCCTAACAGTTCAGGTGTTTCACTCGGCCACCAATGCTATCTGACGGCTTGCGTATTGGGGTAGTACCCCTCACTCCATGGCTCAGGTAATACTGATAACCGCTTTGCCACAAACGACAGCTCTTGGTTTACCTCACGGGTGGGAACTAGTCAATCAGGTAGGGGTCGTTGCCCTTTTCATTGGTAGGTCCTCTCAATGGGCCAGCTACTTTGGGGTTCCTGTGGTACTCCTCACAATGAGTTTAAGGGATTATGCCCAAGTACTTCCCACAGTTAAGCGGATAGGGATTATTCCCAAATCCGAAGCTGCAACAGATGCGAAATTTTTTTTGGCAGAAATTCCACCCAACGAGCCCAAGAAAGTGCTTTGATACCAGATGTGATGAACCTGCAATAATTAATTAATGCAAATACATGAGATATCAGAAATAATAGAACTCAGAATCACTTTTATATTGATCACGGGCCACTTCGAGGGGGCAACCTCCTTTGAGCAAGCTCAATACAATTAACTTCACGGTGCCTTCAATGACCTCAACACACACTTATATACTAAGTCTATGTCCAATACTATGAGTCAAAACCATGGGACATAGAATACTACGAGATGACTTACAAAGCATATGCATCCAACAACAATATACTAACAAAGTAAAGAGAAGGGTTGACACGGGTTCCTAACAACTGGGGCATACCAGTTATTACAGGAAGTTCATAAAAGGGTATGCGCAGACAATTGCAGCTATGGAAAAGCTACTGAAGAAAGACGTACCATTCATTTGGAATGCGGATTGTGAGAAAGGCTTCGACACATTGAAAGAGAAAATGGTCACTGTTCCAATCCTAGTTTTCCCAGACTGGGAGAAGCCATTTCACGTCCATGTCAACACCTCATGCATAGCATTGGGCATTGTTCTTGCGCAACCAGGAGAGGGAGGTATTGATCATCCCATTTCCTTTTCTAGTAGAAAGTTATCATCCACTGAGAATAACTATACCACTACTGAAAGAGAAGGACTCGCTATGGTCTACGTGCTGCAGAAATTCAGACATTATTTGCTTGGTGCGCATTTATCCATGTTCACTGATCATTTTTCCTTGGAATACCTGGTCAATAAGACATTGTTAGGGGGGCGCATATGCAGATGGTTACTACTCTTTCAGGAGTACAACTTTGAGATTGTTGTTAAACCAGGCAGATTGAATTTGGGACCTGATCATCTGTCAAGAATTGAGTCAGGAGAAGAGCCTACGAATCTAGAGGACAATCTTCTTGATGCGTAGTTGTTCGCCATACAGGTTGTTGACGATTATTATCAGGACATCATTGATTTATTGACCACTGGGTTCGCACCCATAGAGTTCACTACAAAGGAGAAGAAGCAGTTGGCAGTGCGTGCCGCGGACTTCACCATCATTACAGGGCAGCTATACAAGTTGGGACTAGATGAAGTATTGTGCAGATGTGTACTAGAGCATGAAAAACCATTCATATTGGCTGATGCACACTCAGGAGTCACAGGAGGCCACTATGCAGGAAGAGCTACTGCGTAGAAGATACTGCATGTAGGGCTATGGTGGACTACAATTCATAAAGACTCGAAGGAACACTGACAGAGCTGCGATGTCTGTCAGAGGATAGGGAAGCCATCGCACAGGGACGAAATGCCTTTAAATCCACAGCTAACATTGCAGGCCTTTGAGAATTGGGCATTGATTTTGTGGGTCCTATTAACCCACCAGGGAAAAGAACTGGTGCGAGGTATATCATTACTGCTACTGATTACCTCACCAGATGGGAAAAAGAAAAGCCAGTAAAAGACTGTAGCGCAGCTACAGCTGTGGAGTTTATATATGAAAATATCCTCACAAGGTTCGGATGCCCGAAGATATTGATGAGTGATCAAGGCACTCATTTTCTAAGTAAGACCATTGTAGCTTTGACCGAAGAGTTCCACATTCATCATCAACGTAGCATGCCTTATCATCCATGGGCCAATGGAACTGTCGAAGCATTTAACAAAGTATTGGATAATGCGCTAACCAAGATATGCATCGTCAATCGGGATGATTGGGACCTGCACATTCCATCTGTGCTATGGGTATATAGGACTACCTGCAAGAAGCTAACTGGCCATACACCTTTCAAGTTGGCCTATGGGAAAGAAGCAATAATGTCGATGGAGTACATTGTTCCCATCTTGCGAATAACAGCATTTACAGGCATGGCAAATTGCATGACACTCAAAGAAAGACTCCTACACTTGATTGGGCTAGAGGAAGATCGCTTCATTGCAGGCTTCCACCAACAAGCACAGAAAGAGCGCGAAAAGCATGGCATGATCACCACATCAAGAACAAGAGCTTCCAGGTAGGTGATCTAGTCCTCCTGTATGATAGTAAATTCATGAAATTTCTTGGAAAATTTAAGATGCATTGGCTTGGACCATATACTGTAATGCAAGCTACTAATAGTTGCGCAGTCCAGTTAGCTACATTAGCTGGCGATACCTTGCTGAATTTGATAAACGATACTAGACTAAAGCTTTATCGTGATAGTCTGGCTGCGCATAGTTCTGGATGATTCGGGCAAGTGTACTGCGCAACAATGCTGAAGTTGGGCACAAAAAAAAAGAGAAGAGCAGCGGCGTAGAGCATGTATAGCTACTGATTGCGTAGAACAAGTCCATATACTCATCGTGTAGAATAGACAGAATGATAGTCGCGCAGAAGACAACACCCAGTGCTTGTCCCGAAGCAAACAATTTGTTAGACCGCCAGCACATCACGACGGAAACCGTTACCACGACATCTGTCGGTCGGTTAGTGGGCCGTTAAATAAATTGACGGCACTTGGAAACTGTAAATATTAAGGGCGGGTGTGACATTTTGGAGCCCATTAAAGACCGAAGTGACTAGTTATCATTGAAATCCAGCTGGCAGGCTAAGCCATTAACGCGCATCCGATGGAGTTGACAAGCTGGCTTGCCAGACAACCTTTTGGCATTTAAGGAAACAACATTCGCATCATGAGAAGGATCGGATGACAGGCTCGAGATAATATGCATGAATTGGCAATCAATATGGCTTTAAGGGCCATGGCAACTACGGAAGGCCACATAGTAGACCAGCAGTAGCTATAAATAGACCTCGCTCGGCCACTTAACCATTTTTACGAAGTGTTTGAACTAGTCGAGAGCCGAGCGACCAGAGCATTGCATGAGCGAACCAGTTGAGCTAGAAGATATCTCCTGGTTATTTGAGCAGGCAGGGATTCCAACAGCAATGACGGCGACAAAACTAGGTGCATCTAGAAGTTCAGCACGACAGGCTTTAGGAAGCAACAAGGGAGAAGAACCAGCTTCAAAATAGGGGGCTCCAAAGTGCCATTACAACAAAAAGCCTCGGCTCAAGTCCCACCGTTTTATCCTGTGCTCGACTACATTCCCCCAAGGAAGCTCGATGCCTCACCAGTCAACATAGAAAAGAACTTCAAATACGAAATCCCGCTACCCACTATCTCTACCAGGGTGAAGATTGAGGAGAATTTGATGGGTGGTGTACCAGGTTGCAAGCTGGATGACCAGGACTTACTGGAGAATATGCTGGTAACACCAAAAAATTAACCACAATTTAGACCATATGCCTATATCAATTGGGTCAAGGACGCACATACCGGCACCGACAGGATAGAAATTCAAGAATGGATAAGGGCCATCTGGCCATCAGGATTATTAAATTTACTGCAAATGCCGCACTTTACTAAGAGTGCTGAGTTTTCTGCCGTAGCACGCACACTTCTCACTTGCGTACGTGAAGGATTCCTATGGTTGGACATGTGCATCGATATCAGTATCGACTTGGTCCATCAGATCACTGGACTAAACAAGCGAGGAGAGGACCCTTCTAACCTCATCATAAAGAAGGCGCACGATAAATCCCTTAGCGCCAAAATAGAAAAAGATTTCGGCGTAGTGCGCAAGTGATGAGGGTTCCCAACGGTCGACATCAATGACCGTGCAACATAGTTTATGACCTAGTTGCTTGCAGGAAAGCTATTGCACAAGTGTAGACCACCTGAAGTACCTGCAGTCGCAATCAGGGAAACCGCTAATGTATTGCACGAAAAAGCTTACAATTGGTGCCAGTTCTTATTGAGCGAGTTTCTAGCGAATGTTCAAGATACCCAAGATGATGGAACACTGTTCCATTTTAGTTGGTTGCTAGTGTTGATATCCCTTGTAGGATGGAGGGAGACAGAGGGATATCAGGGAGCTACCACTTTAGCCAGACAAGGTCGAGGAACGCGCTTTGCCAATATATGGGTGAGCCCAAAGGTGTCTAGGAAGCAGCACACGGCTGAAGTCTTTTATGTTTACTATCACCAGTTGCGCGAAGTAATTTTTGCAACACCATGCATTTCCAAACCACTAACTGATGAATACACCTCCATCATGAGGTTTTGCGCGAAAAGGCACCAATCATTCATTCAGCCAAGAGGTGACATAACAGAGCATGACTTATGGTATCCAAGCTTTTACCGACTAGATGAGCAGGTGATCGAGGGAATGATGGGGCGATGGGAGCCAAAATGGAAAGTCACTGTGTCACGCGATGATGCATCCAACTACGAGCACAATGTAGAACCTCTTCAAGAGAAGATCGATGTAAAAGACATCGATGAAGAAGATACCGAAACAGATTAGGAAGACAAGGGGGAAACACCAGCAAAGAAGGGAAAGAAGGGTGAACTACTAGCTGGAACGCCCATTGAGGAAGAAAAGGCTGACACGCAGAGTCAAAATACATCCACATCAGCAGGAAAGAGAAAGGCCATTGAAGGCCCCTCACAATCACAAAGCCGACGCATAAAGAGGAAGGCTTAAAAACCCGAGTTCGGGTGACAACTACATCTAGATGATTGCGAGACCATCACAACAAAACTGCAGGAAGCATGGGAAGAGACTTGTGTTGAGAAAGAAGCCAAGCAAGAACAATTGTAGTTGAACATAATCCAAGCTATGAAGGAGGTCAAGACATTGGTAGCCCATATGGGATTGGGGCAGTTAGGTTCAAGTTTTGACGGGAAGTCAGGAGAGCCGAGTGTGCAAAGAAGACCACCTATTGCTGAAAGCAAGTATATGCGTATCCTGAACCTTGAACTAGGCTACCTTATCTATCCAAATGAAATGGTCCAGGAAGCAGTAAAGACTGGGCGCCTTGACCTAAATATTGGGGCCCTGCCCCTGGAGGACCTGAACGAGTTGCACATCAGAGTTGCAGAAGAAATTTATGAGAGAGACCTCTCCTCATATGATAAGTGTGCGTAGTTAACTAAAGAAATCAATCAGTTAAGGCAGGAATCAGATAACACCAAGCAGGAATTGAGCACAGCCAAGGAAAAGGGCCAGAAGCTGAAGGAAACCATTTCAGCTATGTGCGCAAACATAGAAGAATGCGAAGAAGAAGATGATATGGAGGACACAATAAAGAAAATTGGGGCCAAGGTAGAGTCCCTTACCTTTGAGAAAATAGAAATGGAAGCCTCTTATAAAGGAAAAATCACGGAGCTGGAGGCTAGGCACCCTGTCATTCCACCAGATCAGTGCCCAGTTCCAGCTGAGGACATCAAGGCAACCATGGATGGCATTTCGGTGGAAGTGACAAAATGCCAAGACTTACTTGAGCGGATAACTACAGTAGTAACTGGGTTGAGTGAGGATCCTACGCTACAGCAGGTAAGGACAAAAGTAGAATAGAAGCAACAGCAGGTGGATGTTGCAAGTATGTAGATGAGGAATGCGTCGGCCAGAGAGAAAGTGTAGAGATTTAATGAGGTCAAGGACATACATAAAGAGTTGGAAACACTAAGGGAGAAAGAGGCAGCCACATCGGTCAGGATGCAGCCTATTGAGCAAGAAGGCCTCGAGTTAATGTAGCAATTCTACGCGAAGTTCATAGAATTTCAGACGACAGAAGGAACCATGCAGGAACAAGTGGTTTGGGAGAAGATCTTGCAGGCTACTCTGGAGACGCTTCAAGGGTTTGAATGGAAAGCCAAGGACATAGTTGTGGAGTTAGCAAGAACTCTGCAAAGCTTTACATTAAAGCTTGGGATGATGGAAGATACGACACCAGTTTTCGCAAGTGAAAGTGGCTCGGGACGAGCCACAGGTGAGTGTTAGGGGCCTGTTGGGTTGGTCCCAAGTGGGTTGGAAAAATATACAAGTATGGAAAATCTACGCTGTAGCAGGAAGAAAAGGCAATTTTGATAATTGCGCATTGCGCGCTGTAGCAGGAAGAGGAAGCAGTTTTGTTGAAAGCGCATTGCGCGCGGTGGTAGGCGATAGGTAGTTTTGATAAATTGCACATGTCATGCGACGGCAATGGCTAAGGCACGGTTGCGCAGTAGGATGATGCGCAAGGTAGTGCATGAGCTATTGTTGGTTCAGAACATGGGAAAGGTTAGACGAGGACATGACCTATTTTGGGTAAGGAACAGGTGGATGGCAGATGAAAGCGACCTGTTCGAAGGTGTGGTAGCAAGTAGTTGAGAATATAGGCCACGGCGCCGATGGTGACAGGAAAGCGAAGGAGTGGCAAGGGACAGGCCATGATGCAGTTGTAACCATTTTGAGGACTGCGGCTGTCAGAAGAGCATGTGAGCCATGAGTGGCCTAGCTGGAGCAGACGAAGCAGGATGTCGATGGCGATAGCTAGGGTGGCAGTTAGCCATGCCAATTTTGGAAACCTTAGGGTTTTGGCCTAATGATTGTAAAGACATGACCTATGGGCATGATCTATAAATAAGGCACAATTTTGTAAGGGAAGGGTTACTCTTCATTTTGGTTAAGAATTGATCATTGTAAAATCTTAAGCTTGAAAGCCATTGTAAAGGCTCTAGAGCTGAGTACGCAGAGACCTGTCTCAGAGAGAAGAGAGTCTGCAGCTGAGTGCGCAGACTAATAACGGTTGTACTCTTCACATTAAGAGAAATATTAACAACCGTTCCTATAGACATAGCCTTCGGGGTGAACCACATTAAATTCTGTGTTATGTGACTATTGTGTGTTTATGATTGTTCAATTGCTTGGTATGAATGTTTAATGTTGGAAACTTCTGTTATGTGATTGCTTTTATATGTATTTGCTGCAGAGAATGGGAATAATATGTTAAGTAATACATGCGCAGAGGAATGTTAAGTATTGAACATGTATGAATATGTCAATTGGAATGTATGAATCTATCAATTGGTCAAATAGTGAACATTGAGTTTAAGCGTAGCGTTGGAGAGTGCAGTAACGTATGTTTATTAAACCACCTACAACATAATGATAAGAACGTGAACGAGTTGAAGAGATAAGGAATGCTAAGTAGATTGGTTAGAATTAAACATCCTGGCAGGGATGCGCAGTCTTGTTGATGCACCGAGTCATTGAAGGTTGCTGCGAGGTAAGCTATTGATAGCTTACTATTGTAACGCCAAGGTATCCTTTATCGCACAGTCATTAGAGGTGCAACTGCGCAAGTGCGATTGCACGCCGAAGTACCCACCGCAGAATAGAAGGTTCACATAGTTGTCTATCCGCGCAACCTGCAAGGCGTTGCGCTACATATCAGCTTTCCCCCCCATCACATCACCTGGTTATGGAAAATTGATTCCACAACCACCCCCTCAGCTTCGCCTCGGGTGAGACCTTAGGCTGCGCGCAGCCTGTTGCCAAAAGGGCTAGTGAATAGGGGTTTTGTTGGTTCCTTGAACTGCGAAGTACCTGGGTCTATGATTGGAAACCTCCAGAAGGTTATTTACAACCAACATCTACCATGTTGGCTTTGCCGACGGTGCAAGTCGCTGGTCTCCAAATATCGCCTCTACAGCTTGGGTACTTTATTCCCCCTCACATGAGTTGATCCACCTTAACGGAGTGTGCATAGGTGCTGCCACAAATAACTAGGCTGAGTATGACACTGTAAACAGTCTCCTAACCACTGCTCTCTAGATGGGCATAAGTCACTTTAACGTCTTCCTAGACTCCTAGCTTCTTGTTTCCCAGCTCAATAACTGGTACCAGGTACACGATCCCTGTCTCTTTATAAAATTCTTGCGCACTAAACAAATGATTCAACAATTTGAATCCATTTCCTTCACTCATGTCCCACGAAATCTGAACAGTTTCACAGACCAAATGGCTAATAACATTCTAGATTGGCACGTCAACCAAAACATGTAGGATATCAAAACATGCATCACATAGGCATCAAAAACTAAAATAAACAAACTAGATAAACCATCATAGTATTGCATCCACGTGCATAACATGTGCCTCCACGGGCATACAAAAAACAAGAAGTATTGCATCCACGTGCATAGAATGTGCCTCCTTGGGAAAACAAAACACATATCATTGCATCCACATGCAACACAACATAAAAGCAAAGACAATATGTGCATCCACGTGCATACATGACTGTATAATAAATGAATGCATACATATTCATATCTATATATCATCATAGAGTCACAATGTCATGAGTGCCCTCAGCACCCAAATGTACAAAACATACACTAGCCGTACATCAAAATATCCACAAAATGACCCCATATGCTCATCAACATTTCGGGGTAAGCATAAGAAAACCTAATCAATATCATCATGGTCATCCGGCTCCTCTGGATCTTGTTCCTCTGGTTCCTCCGGATCGTACTGATCTCGAGCCCTCCTCTTAGCTACCAACATAGCTACCCTCCGCAGAATTGATCTCCACTCATGCGGAGCATCGAAACAACGATCTAGAACACACTCATCTAGGTCTCTCCAACCATCATCTGGCACATAATCCAACAGTGCCTCTAAGGTATCACGTACATCCTCTATGCCATCATCTCGATGACGCACAACTCCTTGGGAACAAGGTGGGGGTGCCACTACTGGTGGAGGTACCACCACCACCACTCATCCCCTACGACCCTGATGATCCAATGGAGGCCGCAGACCAACATCTGCAGTAACCTACACTGAAACAAGTCATTATCATATAAAACATCTCTAGCTATCAACATAACAAAACATCTAAACATGATATGATAGAGAAACAAAAAAAAATACATACCATCTGGCCCCCAGGCCTGACTTGGAGCACGAGGCATCTCGATGTCTCCTCGGAAGTCCATACCCTGGTACGGATACTCGTCAAACATGACTGGCATCTGCTCCCATTGCTCGTACATCTCTGGCGAGAAGAACCGTCGAATACCACCACCACCCCGGGGCATCATCTCCCCACACCGCACCATCCGCTACCATCCCAAACTGGCACACGTGGCCGCAAGGTAGGTACCCGATCGAAAAAGAAGCAACATAGGAAAGAGGCATAACTGAACTCTCCTCCCTGCAACCTCACCTTGCTCAGCTCTTGCTGAACACAAGAAAGGAACATCTGACCCCAAGCAAAATATGTACGAGTCACGACACGATGAACCATCATCATCTGCCCCCCTGACAAATGGTGGGGTGCTTGTGCACTAAGTACTCACAAAACAATAGCCACCATTGCCTTCATCTCTGGCTCTCGCAGATCTGAAACATTCAGTGCACTATTCTGCACGTGGGACCCTCGACAGAAAAATATCTCAAGGAGATCCTATATATCCATACCAACCGGAATCCTGGGCTGGATGTCCCCTATCTCACCCAAACAGGGCAAGCCAGTAAGAAAATACACATCAGTTAAGGTGAGATACAGACGCTCACCTTGAACCATAAATGCTAGCTCCTCTGGGTCCTAGAAATCAATCAACTTGTTTAGCAACAATTTGACTGAACGCATAAGTGGAATCTGAGCGAACTTCAGCAGTCCACCCAAATCCAAAGCCGACCGGGCATGATGGTCCTCCAGGATAATCTCCATCAAGCCATCATCGATCTCTCTCTCCCTCCATGATGCTTGCGGCTACTTGAGCATCTTGCCAAGCCAAACACGTAAATTTTTAGAAAAAATACAATAATTTTTTTCCAAGCCAGATATCTACATCGCGGCTTCAGGGCCGATAGCCATGATGCACATCGTGGCTGTAAGCACCCACAGCCGCGATGCACATCCCGGCTGTAAGCACCCACAGTCGCGATGCACATCGTGGCTGTAAGCAGCTACAACCACGATGTGCATCGCGCAAAGAGCCTCAAAACCCACGATATTCCACATTGGCACCAACATGGAGTATTCACCACTTCTGAGACCCCAAGACCCCCCAAAAAGCAAATAAATTGAAAAGCTATGGAAAATAGGCTTACCTGAAAATCGTGAAATAAAAAACCGACGATCGAATCTCCCGCAGATGAAGAAAATGCTCTGACCAAATCAAATTACTCTGTAACACTCAACCGTGAAAATGACACATGTCACATTGGGTCCACTTGCTATTTATAGAAATTTGACCAATTTTCAGTCAACCATTTCGGCATCATACGACGTCCATTTTTCAAATTGTTGGTACCATTGGAATCAGTGCGGTAAGAACTTCATGATAGTCCACTCTGTTTCTTGATTCCACTAGGTCTCGTTTTGGGCACTTTTCACACACCCCTCATCACCTCGATTTGCGTGCCATATTAGCCATTGTCCATTTTGAACATTGTTTATATTGGTGGATTCAGTTTTCTACACTCATCACGATGCTTGAGATCATTTCTCACTCTCGCTAATACATTTTGGTTCGGTAGAATTTTATCCCTTCTTTGGGCTGAGCAATTATTTTACAAAAAAGGCACTTAGGGAGTTTATGTTAAGCTCTTTTCTAACTCCTAAAACAATGAAAAGATCGCTGAGAAATCTTGCTTCCTTTCATGCTCACTAAAAGTATCCAAAAGGGCGTCTACCTGGTATATGTTTACCCCTTTTCTGGACCATGTAGACTAATTACGAAAAAGGCACTTAGGGAGTTTCTGTTAAGCTCCTTTCTGACTCCTAAAACAATGAAAAGATCACCGATCAATCTTGCTTCCTTTCATGCTCGCTAAAAGTATCTGAAAGGGCGTCTACCTGGTATAAGTTTACCCCTTTTCTAGACCATGTAGACTAATTACGAAAAAGGAACATTCTAGTCACATCGGCTAGAAGAGTTCTCCATTTGTATCATTTTATGCTTTTTTGGGCCTTGGAGACTAACATACGAAAATGAACACCAGTGGAGTTTACTTACCGCTTTCAGACTCTCTAAAAATGAAAGCCACCATGAGCATGAATAGTCCTAGGCTCACACAAATCCACAGGACAGTACCATTGTGTAAGAACACTTTTATTCCTTCTTGGAGATCATTAAAACCATGAAGAAGGCCCCAACGGTACCTCTCGACACCACAATAGATCATGTCTACTAACGAAAGCTTCCCCATTATGGTCACCTTTGTTCAGAGTATTTTGCAATATGTCACCTTGAGAGCCTCCTGATATCATCCATAAGCTTGTTTCCCAGAGTCACTTACCCCTGTAGTACTTACCCCTGATCCCTTAAAGCTATGATCCCCATACCTAACATTAGTTTCATATGCTACCAGGTCAAGCATGTCATCATGATCTGAACAAAGGAAGTTTGAGTCCCCCCCCCACTCTACAACCCCAGTAATATCCCCTCTCAGTTGTACACCTCACGCTCCTATCAAGGAAGCATCATTGCCTTGATAGTTGCAAGGTCTCCCTATGTTGACGCCAACCAATATATTCCATAGGATATACCCAGAGGTCCCTATGCCTTGGACTCATCATCATTAGAGGCGAGTGCCTACAGATCATTTCGAAAGGAGTCATTAGTGCCTCTCCAAATGATTGTTTCTCACATGCTCAATGTCAACACCTTGATCGCATCGCTGAGATTCGTACAGGGTACAGATCCTTTTAGTTATTAGTTGAAGACCCTGGATGTCACTTGAATCTAGCACATTTATGAGTCTATCTAAGGAAACAACCAGTCACATGTTCCTATTGATATCTGGGCTGCGCTTGGCGACAGTTTTCAGAAGTGGCCCAGTTTTATACTCCCTCAAGTATATAGTTACATATACTCTTTAGAAGTTGACTCACAGTTATTGAGTCCCTACAATTGTTGGATACCTTCAGATTCAGTAGTTCATCAACCTTTCTGACACCTTAGTCAGAATGGTTGTTGCTCTTTTCCAGTGTATCAGTTTTTCAGATCAATCATGGTATAACCATGAGTATGTCCCAGCCTTGTGTCCCCTCTGGACCATTATGATGTACACAACCGGTTTATATGTATTGATCAAGTCCCCTTTTCGGGCTTTATTGTTATTTTTATGTCTTAATATGAGCATGGGTATGCTCGCCTCGTCCATTATCAGATATTATTCCTCATTCATTTTGAGGACATGTAATTTTAGTTTGTGCAGCTTTCATGGGCCCAGTGTTCCAATCTCCAATTAGTCTCTTCTCTCCTCCAAACCCCGGGAACAAGACAAAGAAAACTATGATGTATATCGGCCATACGATGAGCTCCTGCCCTCACACATCAAGGGGCAATCTGTTAACACCCAAAAAGTGCTCACTAGCTCATTTCCCTATGCACATGACCCTTTTGTCCATTTTTCTTACCATATTTGGCTCTAAAACCTTCAAAAGGTCACCAAAAATACCATAATACACCTTTCCCCCCTCAAAATATGTATTTTTCCTCAAAAAACACACAAACCCTCAAAAAGGGTCCAAAATTCTAAAAAATCAATTAAAAGGGAATAATATTCAAAAAATATTCAAAAAAGGAAAAAGAGGGAAAAAGAGACCTAAACCATTTTAGCAATACCATTGGTTTCCTCAAACCATGGTTGTATTTTCCATCACCAAAAAACTATAAAAAAGTGATAGGGGCTCCTCACTATACACTCCATATTCATCCTATCCTCACGCTGCCAAAATCCCTCTTGAGTTTTTTTCCCAACCATTGCAACATCTTGGAGAAGAGAGGCCATTGGAAGATTGGAGCATCTCAACATTGTAGCTGCCCCAACTCAACAATCCTCACCATTGAGGTATTATTTCAAAAAGTTCGAATTCTTTATTTCTTGCTTATCTCATGGATCTCATCGTTTATTGTTCTTAAATCTAGTTTTTATTTCCTTGCACATGTTAGATCAGATTTACTGTTATTTACATTTGTTTTTACTTTTACATTGAGACTGCTGCTACAAGTTAGCAAGTGCACCTTTAGCACATGCTTGGGAGAAATCCCAAGCAACAGTAAAACGCAGCCAATGTAATGAGCTAGAAAATTCAAGGATGGGTAAAAACCAACAAGGCTCAAAACCAAGAGAAGAGAGGAGTTCTGTTCACGAACAAGGCATAGAATAGTCAGGAATCAGGCCAATAAAGACTCAGGAACATTCAAAGACAACCCAGCAACAACCAAAGGTCATATAACAACCAAGTCCGGAGTTGTACGCGACTGTACAAGGCAAACTAGCGGGTAGATGCGAGCAATAGTGCAAACAGAGGTGGGTAAACATGGGCAGAACTAGGATTACCTGCATACATGGAAGGAAAACGAACCAAAGAAGAGTCCAATAGTGTAGAAAAAACCAGTTTTATATGGCTTGGGGAAGAGCACAACAGACAACTAAGTAACAGAAAATGACTCAATTCCCAATGCAATGCTATATAAATGACAATGCTAAGACAATGGAGAATATAACCAACCTTGAATTGGATGTTCGATGTAGATCCCCATTGAAGCTTTCAATTTATGCACTTGAACCTGCAAATTAGTCTTGACAGCCAATACACAACAAGCGTATATAATATATGAAAGACATTAACATCATCAATAGCAATGGTCCATGATATCATAACCAAATGCAACCCAATGTAATATAAACAACATTCACAACAATAATGGACAAGAATATGAGTATTTCTATTAACGAATAACAAGAAGTACAATGTGATACGACCTCTTGCCGACAACCAAATCTGAACCAAGAACTGGGTCTCTCCACTTGTGCCTCCACCACTTCAATCCTCCATGTAATGGCAAACTCAAACTACGATAGGAGTTTGGTAGGTGAACATAAGGAGTTCACAACAACAAGGATCAATGAGTGTAGACTCAGGTCACGACAAAAATCCACCAGAGTTATCTTGCTCTCTCTTTCTCCTCCCTTCCATATTCCATAAGAGATCAATATATAGCCTTCCAAAGGTAAGTGAAAGGACACATCAAGGTGTTTCGAGGCAAATGGAGGGCCAAAGGTCACCCTAAGACTGCTTTTTGGGAGTAAAAAGCAATTTTCTAGTGACTTTTACCATTTTACCTAGCACCTGCGGGCTATAGTGGAACAACTCGTGTGTATGCTGGCTAAAGTGGAACAACTAGCGTACAGGAAGAAAAAATAGGGAAAAAATGTTTCTGAAGGACATAAAGTGAATCTAATTCAGTGAAACGGATCCTGAAGGCCAAAGAGTGTTGATGCTCACAAGGTGGAAAATTACGCTGTAACACTCTTCCACTCCAATTCGACCTTCATTGAGTCCTTCCAAGTATATTGACCTTCCAACTCCCTAATATCATTAGACTCCACCTTGTATTCGAATGAATGGGAATAGAATGCCATGTGGCATGAGGAATCTAGCTTTGTGTGGGTCCCACACCACCAATGTGTCTCCATGACCAAGTGCCACCTTATTTTCCTATCATAAATATTTATTTAACCCCTTTTAATATATTTATGTCAATCTACTATCCATTTGGGGTTTTTATCTCCCTTATTCAAAATCCAAATGTTTCCACCCCAACCTAGGAAACTAGTAGATTGGTGGAATTTACTCTTTTGAAATTCATTTGAATGGGGACATTACATAGATCACTTTTGAAAGTGTTGCTGCAATCCAAACTTCCATTAAGAATGAAAATGAAGACCTTGTATCAGTTGAAGAAGAAACAAGATCAACTTCCCCATCACCACTTGAGCCTCATGAAGTTGGTCCAAGTAAGAAGGAAGAAGATGATGAAGTTCATTTGCAAGAGCCTCATTTTCTTGAAGGATTATTAAAAATGAATGAAAAGAAGATCCAAGATACCATTAGCATACTTGATGACACTCAAGCATTGGTGTCAAATACTTGTTGGAGAGTTTCTTCATTGAAGGATCCATCCTTCCTTGAATACATGGAGAAGATTCAAAGAGCAATGTGAAACATAGAAGGTAATTTCATGTCCTTGGTTTTTTATTGAAACAATTTGGTTGAGCTTAATGAATGGTTACATGGAGCATACTTTAATAATAATGAGGATATTCATAAGCTCAAAATGCAAAATGAGAAACTTCTTTATAGGTTGCAAGATACTGTTCTTCCTCCTATGTTTTAGATTGTGAAATGGTAGATTGCTTGGAGGATTCTCATGACATGATGGATCATGAGAAACATGGAAAATTGAAGGTGCTTGATGTATTTGAATATGATATTGATGAGAACCAAACACATGTTGTGGTGGAAGAGGAACTTGGGTTGCCTCTTGGAAATCGTTATACAATTTTTGAAGAAGTGTATGATTCCACTACCTTCGAACCAGCCTATGAGGAAATTTATTCCCTCTTGAGGGAGGTGCATGATCCTACCCTTATGGAGCCTACACATGATGACAATTTTTCTTATTTTGATCATTTGGGTGAGTTGGTTCATTCTCCTACATCCTAGAGTCCTATATTTTGCAGCATTCAACTTAATGAAGTATGGGTGAAAATTTTCTTTTTGATGGTGCCACATGAGGAGTATGAAACTCCTATATCTCCTTTAGATGATGAAATGATTAGAGCACTTTCTTATTATTTACATTTTCATAAGCATCCTTTGTTACCTTATGATGATACATATCTACATGGATGCACCTATGATGTTCACTTGAGTCACTTGAAGACTCATGATTTTCCTTGCTCCTTTCTTAGTTCAATTGATGTTGGAGGAACTTCATCCAATACTTGGGTGAAGATATATATGTTTGGAGCACATTTTTATTGGTAGAAATATCCTTTGTTATTTATTGATGATACACATATTCATGGATGCACAAATGGTACTTATGTGAGCCCCTTGAAGGCTTATTGTCTTCTTTGCTCCCTACTTGGTTCAGATTTTAGTGAGGTTCTTCATTCACTTCTTGGATGAAAGAATACATGGATGATTATTTTGATGCATCTTACATCCTTTTGGAGTAGCATTATAGGACATGGGATCCTCACCTATGTCATTGGAGCAGATTTGATTGGTCACTTGATTCTTGTATGCACTTGGAAAATGGTGGTCTACTTACTTGGAAGTACAAGCACTTTCATGATTCTTTGATGATGCACCTCCTTGATGTACATTTTTATTATGTTGTTATGTACTTTGATTATCTATCTTTTGTACTTATGATGTTTGGAAGAATGCATACAAGTAAATTGGATCCAAGAATTCTCTTTCCTGATGGTATGGTTGGAGAGCACTCCTAATTGTTGGAGTGCAATACAAGCAATGGGACCTTGGAATAATTTTTAGTCTCATTGGTTTCAAATTTTTTAGGGAAACAAGTAGTATGGGAGATTGAGTTCCCACTTAATAAGTTGATTTTAATCAGACTAGTGCAGCAACAAGCATGGTGGTTCCTCTCTAAAATTTTCATGGGATCTTGAAGACTCAAAGTTGGGAAACTCGGTGACAACTTCAAAGAATTATACAGTGGTATCATAAAGGGTTTCCAAAATATGAAAGAGGTAAAGATTAACTGTGAAAAATTTGTTTTGATGGATTTAATTAATATTTTGGTGTTTAGTGGTGATGTTATAGGGGATATCAATATGAAAAAGAAAACCCACATCTCCTTGCTTTTGGAAACACACAATTGTAGTGCATGAGTGCCACTACTCTAAGTTTTGGAAAGAAAGCAGGTTCTTCAACATCCATGTTTGAAATTTCTTGAGGAAAAGCAATATTGGGAGGGGAGGATTTGTTATGTCCCCAAATTTTGCATTGGGTCACAATGGCCTAAGCCACTTGGCCATACTCATGATAGTTTGTCAAATTGGTGCTAAGCGTCAAATAATTGCCAAGAATGATGTCCAAGTTAGTATTAATGTAAAATTATATCCAAATGGACAAGGTGGGTCGGATTAAGAGAAATTCTTAATTCAAATTTGTAATATACCCATCCAAATGAACTATCATGGAGGAAAATTACTAGTTCCCTAGGTTGGGGCTGGAAGCATTAAAAGTTCGAATAAGGAAGATAAAAGACCCAAAATGACCTTAGACTTAGAAATTCACATTAAATGGGTCAAACAAATAATAATAAAAATAAAATAAGGTGACATTGGATCATGAGGGAACACAATAGGTTGTGGGACCCACATGTGGAAATATTCCCCACTACACTTGGCATTATTCTCTCACCAATTCGAGTTCAATATGAAGGGTAACATACTTGGGGGATTTGAAGAGGTATTATTCATGGCATGAATCATGTAAGGTCTAATTGTAGTGGAAGAGGAAGATGCATTTTAGAATAATTGTGACACTTGGAGCTAGATTCCCTAACTCAACCTATGACAACAATAATGAAGATTCTATGACACTTATGACAAATTTCAGGCTTGATTGATGAAATATGACATATATGACATGTCAGGGATAGAACTAGCCTCCAAGAGGGTGCACAAGGGAATTATGGCAGCCAAGAAGCTTCCCTAGTCGAATTGAGGGAAGATGGAGATTGGGAATTGTGGGACAAGTGGCATTCATGGGAATCTCTCCCTAACTCAAGTTGGGATGAGTCTCTTGGATGGAATTAGAGCTAAGGAGACCTTTGGAGGTTAATAAAATGCAATAATAAATAAGGATACCATATTTTGGATCATTTCTCATTTTTCATAGTGGAGACCATAGCTTGTCCATGCTAGTGGAGTGTTTACTCTACTTTCCTTAGTACCAATTTCGAGATTGCAAGATTCCCGTCCTAATTGGAAATTGGAGAGGCCATTCAGAACTTTAATTTGGAGCTACAATGGAGTCATTTTCTGCAGGTTTAAGCTACAGGGATTTTCGTGCTCTTCTCTTCTTCAACTTGTTTCCACACCTCTCTCACATTTCTCTTCATATTTTGGCTCTTGGAGGAAGGGTGCACTTGGTGAGATGAGGATATATTTGGGGGAGATATTGTGGACAAATTTATTTGTAATATGATGTACTTAATCTATATTTTCTGCTCAAAATAAAATCAGGTTGAAACTCCAAGTGAAACTATGTAAAAATGCCAAACTATGTGTGAATGGTGCCATTTTCCTCTATATCTTGTTGTGAGAGCTTGAAGTTGCTTAGTTTCGATTTGTCTCAGTAAACCTATGTGATTTTATTGTTGTATGGAGATCCATTAATGTGTTGAAGAAGTCTCATTAAAATTATACAATTCATTGGAACAATTCTCTCAAATTTCATAGCAAGTTGTGGAGTTTTACTAGCATTTCCCCCTATGTGAAAGCATGTTTACAAATCTCTGATTTATGGGAGTTGCAATAGCCTTTAGGAACTGATTAATGATGAATTTGGGATCCAATTGAACTCATATAAATAATTCATTTATCTATTCTAAAATTTGGGATGTTTGTACTGCATTTGGGAAGCCATTAGTGACCTCTACCCTTGGGGGATTTGAACCTTGAATTTACAAGCAAATTTCCCTATTTTCTCTTGAACTTAAATGATTGTTGCATAAGTATTTTGATAGTGTATAAGAAAACATTAGGTTCATTTTTATGTCCTAATACCCTCAAAATATCTCAGTCCCAATTCGAAATCCTTAGGAGTCTTGTGGAGCCATCTACCCTTGGGGATTTCAACATCGATTTTCCTAGTAATTTTTCCTTTCGTTCTCTAATTGTAAATGCAAGTTGCTGAAGTACTTAGAAGGTGTAAATAACATAATATCTGCATTAGGGTGGCCTAATACACCTAAATCCACTTTGTACATAATTTGAAACCATTTGGGATCATTTGGGACAGTTTGGAGCTTCACTAGTCCAAGTTTCGAAAATTGGCCAAATTGGGTAAGAATTTCAAATTGGGGACACTAATTGGATAAAAAAAAATGATGACCTAAGGAACACTATGATATTATGCTTGGATACAAAGGATTTTTTAGATTATTTTCTCAAGCCTAGAATACAAAGACCATATATTCGATTAGGAACTATATTTTTTTAACTCAATAGGTTTATATCTCAGGATTTGGATGGATAAATGCGACCTAGAAAAGGAAAAATTCACTCGATTCCCTATGTGGATATTTTTGTATTCGTTTCCATAAGAATACCGGGATCTTAAGACCCCCAAGAGATTTCGAAACACCATTGGATCATTTGTCAGGGTTTCAAAAGCAACAAGGATGAGGAAATACACATCATATGTTTGTGTCTGTGTGTACATGAATATATTTGAGGAACTTCTAGAGGTTATCTCTTTGATTCATGAAGACATAGAATGACTTCAAATCCTATAATACAAGCACATACGATTATGATGCAGAAAGTTCAATGAACACGTGCATTTATTTAGAGATTCCCCCCTAAAACTCAATCCCCCACAACTACATCAGGTTCTAGAGAAATATGAAGACGAAGGTGAATACACTAATGTTGTGAACAAGAAGAAATGACCAAGAAAACCGATGAACTCAGAGAAACCAACAAAAGGGAAAACCTGTAATCGATTTGAATCTCTCGTCAGCATACAAGAAGAGGTGACCAAATCAGATAAAGTGGACCAGTTAAGTCTTGTCATACAAGAACTCGATCCAAATTCTTCCAAGGTGAATCAAAAGAAATAACTAGTCAAGAATGTCATTAAAACTTCTCATAGCAAAAAATGGGATAATGGAACGGAAGAAAATTCAGACAAAGGTATGATACCTAACCCTAACAATGGGAGGACATATATCTAGGAGATCTAGATATACAGGTTATTGAGGATTCTTGAAAAAGACAAGACCATAAATCAACCCTAGCAAATAAAATACAATTGTTCAAGGAATCTCAACTAATTGATTCAGGACACTATTCTCAGTTAACATAAATATTCACAACAAAACCCAAAAATATCCAATGTATATAATATCATGGAATATGAGAGACATCAACAGGAAATCGAAACATGTGATACTAAGAAACAAAATCAGATAGGAGCAACCCACAATTCTGATGCTACAAGAAAAAAATGTAATAGTGATAAACTCTCTAAAGTTGCATCAATGGTGAGGAAAGGATCCAAATCCATGGGAATAGACGAAAATGGAATGACCATATACTTAGCCATGCTATGGAATCAGAAAGAAGTTCCCATAGATAGTTTTATTTCCATGAACCACTCTCTTACAATAAAATACCAAGTGACTAGACCAAACATAGAAGGATGTCTCACAATTGTGTATGGACCGATCTCTCTTTTCCAAAAACTTTAGTTCTTGGAATCTTTTAATTGGATTGTGGAGAACAAAGAGAATGATAAATGGATACTTGGGGGAGACTACAACAAGATCACTTCTCTCATCGAAATAAAAGGAGGAAGACAAAGACTGGAAGGAGATAATGACTTATTCAAAGAAAATCTACATCACAACAAACTGGTATATCTGGAGACCTCTAATGAAATTACACCTAGAATAACAAGAGGGGAGGAGAACATTAAAAAAAATTAAGATTGAATCATTTTTTGGCTTAAGAAGCCATTATGCTTATTGGATCAAAATTGGATGCTAGCATCCTCCAAGATGAAGGCTCAGATCATTGGCATATAAGTTTATAGTAGCATGCATATGGTTTTCCCAAGAGGCACCCCTTCAAATTCAAAAATTTATGGATTAACCACCTTAACTTTCAGGAGCACAATTAGGCATGGTGGATGGAAATGGATACTCAATAGGGATCCTTCGTGTACAGATTCCAACAAAAACTAAAACACATCAAAACATGGCTCAAAATTTTGAAAAGGGACATCTTTGGAAATATTTTCCAAGAAAAGTAGTATCTATACTCCATAATGGTGGAGATTCAACAAAGAATGATTCAGTATGGGGAACCCATGCTCTAGAAGAATCCATTTCTAGGAAAATTGTTGTGGGAAAAATTGCACAAGAGTGCATCCCTCCACTTGGTAAGGGGATAAGCCTTGTAGGTTGCAACAAGGCCTCAGTCCTTGGAGCCCCTTGGGGGGTGAGTGACTTCTCCAAATGATCTTGCAAGTGGTTGTTGGTGAAAATTAAATAAAAGATAGAAAATTTAAACAAATTATAACAAAGGAAATGGGGGAAGAATGCAAACTCAAACAACCAAATGTATGCAAAACCACTTTGTATTTCCCAATGGTTAAGCATGTACAACACCTAGGAGGTGTAGGATTCAAGGCAAGAAAACAATATCCCTTAGGGGGGTCCTTCTTGTCCAAACTAAATGTTAAGTGGGTGAGAGAACAATGGAGCGAAACTCTTGCTCCTTTGTGGAAGGAGGCAAGGGATTTTTTGAATGCTTTCAAAGGTGGGAAGAGGTGAGCTATTAAGAAGCTCTAAAACAAATCCAACAACATAAATTGGATTTATTTATCCCTACAATATGTATTCCAATGGTCTCCTTTTATAGGCCAAGAAACAAATAGATCCAAATGTGAACCCATGCACTCCATGAACTAGTTCCAAGGTACACCAAAGGGGCTATTTAATGCCACCAAGTGTGTGTGGATCCAAATTTGGATTGTTTGAGGTGATGGGGATTTGAAGAGCCTTCATTGCACCATGGGAAGTAGGTGGTCCCACTGTTCTGACAGTTGCGTGCTATTAAAGTAAAATATGCACAAGTATCGTGTGGGAATTGAACTGATAACATGCGCTATAGCGCAAGTAATAATGGTTCAACTACATGACCTCTTATTTTGACTATTTTTGGGCACTTTGGGACTCATGTTTCCTTTTTGGATTGGTTGAGGAAGCCTTTGGCGAGCTACATTCTATATGTTGATGACACATTACTACAAAAATTGGTGAAATGTCCCATATGTACGAGATTTAGGCATTAATAGATGCTCTGTGATGTATGAGGTTCGAAAGGTACTATAAATTTGATAATACATCATCGTTTCTTGTGTTTCTCTCATGTTATGTAGTAGACAAAACACTAGTACAAAATGAGAGATAAGTGACCAGGTGACCAAAAAATTTGGTCACCACAGCTTTTTCAAGGGATAAATGACAAAAATTGAGAAATTTTAAGTGAATTGACTAAAAATGACCAAGATAAATGACCAATTTGGTCATGGGATAAGAACTAAACTAAATATGACCAAGATAAATGACCAATTTCGTTAGGAGATAAGAACGAAACTAAAAATGACCACATAACAGTTGGTCATTTATGTGGTCATTTTTAGTTGTGTCATTCCAGCAATGGAAAATGATAATTTTGATAATGAATTTGTACAATTTACTAAATTGTAACACTACAGATGGATTCGAGGACCCCTTTCTAGGGGGTCTCCGAATCCATCTGCAGTGTTAACATTTAGTAAATTGTAACATTAATAGTACACAACTTGGATTATGAAAATACAACTTTCCAATGTCAGGCTTTTCAACAAGTAGGACATTTGTAGAATTCATGTCCTCAAGCACATGTTTATTCTAAAATGAAAAAATTATATAAACAAAAAGCAGAGGATGACAATCATTCGAGCAATGACCATTAGATGATGAAGATAAAAAAAATGCAGAATACCTAAAAAATAGTTTGAGAGAAGGATACCAATGGATAGTTAGTAGTACGTGATGATGAATTGATGCCCTATCCGATAGATAGAGAAAACAACAAGAATACGATGATTATCCCCTCGAGGGTGGTAGTTGCAAATGAAGCCCCATCAAGGCGAATGAAGTGACTTTATGAACCTGACAACTTCGATTCCAATAAGGAGTTGGCACACTATATAAATCGCGAACATCCAATTTCTAGTCTACAATTAGTCCCCATGGAACCTTCACGTGATGGTGGATTGAGGACAAAACAATGAAAAGAGAAAAATGTAGGATCAAAGATTATTTTACTTATTAACTCTTGACTCTCTTTCTTTGACGATTTTGGTTTGTATAAAATAAGTAAATATGTGCTTGCATGCTTATTACATTTGAATTTTATGAATGCTCTCAAAATATCTATAATAAGTTGTAAGTGTGGTATGCACATAAAAAAATGTAATTCCATTCATTATATGAATAGAAACAATACATTTTTCTTTAAAAATTCATTAAAAATAAAATAAAAATTGAAAACCAAACTTAAATATAAAAAACAATTTAAAATTCAACATCAACTTAAGAAAATAAACTTATACATTTTTTTTTAATAAAAAATTTTAAAACTCAATTTTATACTAATTAAAAATCTATATTAATAAATATAATTACATTATTGCCATAGTCCTATTCCTTTAATAGTGTAATTGTCAAATTCAACCCACTCAAATTTTATCTTATTTAACATTTTAACATAGATCATTATCATAAAGAATTCAATCTTTCAACTGCAAATAAAAAACAAAACAACCCATATATATATATTCCAATTTACATTTTTATTATCCTCTCTCCTATGTATTTACTAAATAATAATTCTCAAATTTCATTGAAATACGAACACAGGACTTCCAATTTTTCAACTATGAATAGAACAAAACGCAAAAGACTATACATATGTATATATATATTTATATATTCCAATAAATAATAATAATAATAATTCTTAAATTTCATCGAAATATGAACACAGGACTTCCAATTTTTCAACTATGAATAGAACACAACGCAAAAGACCATACATATGTATATATATTTATATATTCCAATCTTCTTTTTAATTATCCCCTCGGCTAGGTATTTCAATAAGTTTGAAGTCCGCTTAGGTCAGGGAGAATGCATTCAAGGGAAAAATCCTATACAATACCCACATCACCATTTTTGTTATTATGCTCAAAATTTGCCTTTTTAACTGTTAGTGAGGCTTATTATGGGTGATTGGATGTGAGTATCTCTACTTGAAGTTGACACTATTTGACATGAGAAGCCAGAGCTTTAAGGACTTGGACATGTAAAATCAGGGTATCAAGGGTTTGATCGCCGAAGATATCAGGTAAGTCTTTTGCTTCAAATCCAGTAACAGATATTGCATATTTAAATATTTTAGTCTTTTCTTTCCTACCCACTGTTGTCTGGGAAAGGAAATTGATTTTGTGTATTGGAACTCCTTGACATTGGGGCAGATGGTCTTCAATTGCACTTGAAATAGCTCCATGTGATTCGAAATCATGATCTATGTTGATTTTGTCAAAATAGAATGATCGCTTGCGATTTGAACTGGTGATCACCTTGTGGAAAACGGGGTGCTTTTAAACCTAGACTAAACCCACTTCCTCATTCTGTAGCTCTGGGTTCTTCTTCCTTCCATAGATCTAGTGAGGGCTCCAATTTTTTCCTGAAAGTTTTCAGTTTTTAACCTGCAGTTTTGTATTTTTGGGCATATGTTGCCCCCACGATATTGGTTGTTAACTTGTTACGTATGTTCTCTGACTTTCATGTTTCTAGAAGCCATTAATTTCTATCCTTTCATGTTCGTCGCATTTATTTTTTGATTTCTCCTCCTCTTTGATTGCTTCCAAGATAATTCTTCTTGTATTTGCATACCTATTCCCTTGATTTTCATTCCTGTACATATTTTAAGTAAGCTATTAATTTTGATTCTTTTTATGTTGTGTTGCATTCAATATTCTGATCCATTTGTGTCGGGTTGTGTTCAATTTTTTGGCTTTTCCTGTTTTTCAATACTACTAGTCTCCAGGTAGTTGCAGAGCCGTGCCATCGATTATCATCCTTGTACAGATTTAAGCAATTGCCTGAAACTCAGATTGTATATTGTACATATTTAAGTAATTATATGAAATTAGGTTTGTGTTGTTGCTTGTCATGTAATTTGTAACTTTCTACAGTTGATTCCATATTGTACATATTGAAGTAATTGTCTGAAACTCAATTTGTGTTGTTCCTTGTCATGCAATTTCTAACTTCTACATTTGATTTCTATAAAGTTATTTTTAGTAATTCTATTTTTGTGAATGTTACATAGAATATTTGAGACCAAGAAGAGGATCATGCAATGCTTGAATTAAAAGGATTAGAATTGATAACTCTTTAATATTCAAGCTTAACTGAATCTATTGAATATAGTTCGATTCTTTCTCACTCAAGAAACTTGATAGCACTATTAGTCTACTTCCCTAATCACATTGAATCTTTGAAGATTCCTACAACATGTGTAACTTAAAATTTCATTAATGGCGAGACAGATAAGATATTCAGTGCACTATTACAGAAGTCGTGTTTTACATGACCAGCTTGGAGAATATGTTACTTGTTGAAAAAAATTATCTGAAAGAGGGTGATTAGTTTGAAGGCTTTTTCTTTAATCTTGGAAAAGTATATGTTTGAAAAACTTAAGATCATGCATCTTTAATTCAAATTCAATATTCAGGATTCTTGTTGCTGGTAACGTCTTACTCCATTATACTTTAGCATGATCAAATACTTTAATTTTTTCTCTTTTAGGGGCGGTGACATGACAAAGTTGGATAATGTTTTGAAGGTTTTAAAACTAAGAAACTTTGTAACAAGTAGTATTTGAAGTGATAGACTGAAAAAGTCTCCCCTAGCATGCTATCGCTGCAATGCGCTAACCTAATATGCTTATAAAAAGTGTCCTTAAGCTCTATCTTCCACTCGCTACCTAATTGAGTGGCAGGGATCTAGATGTATTTATACTTTGGAAGGCATTCTTCCATTGGTGGTGTTCAATGTCTCTAGCAACTACTGTGGGATATGAAGAAAATTAACGATATCACCTGCATGCTATTTCTCTACATTTGGATGGGGACATTGCAGACTATTCTGTTTTTAGCCACATAAATAATTATTCTGCACATTTGGATTGGAGTGTGTTCTTGCATTTCGTGTGGAAATCATGTATTAAAGAATTATGCGGGTTGTGCATTGTGATATGGGTTCTAGGGAACATTGTTTCTGTCATTCATGTCCGACTATGAAGAAATCCAAATTTGTCCATTTGATGAGAATATGTTCCTTCTTGCACTGAGGTTTAAGAGTTAAACAAACCCAAAGTGTGAGTCCTAATAGAAATATCAAAGAAGTTTATATCTAAAAATGCCAACAATTACATGCATTCTGAAGATTGATGGAAAATTTGCAGATATCTCAAGGGCATAGTACTGACAAGCTATGTGTTGATGTGTTTCGTAGCTATATATTTTAATTTTTTTATTAAGGTGGATGGATGGTGACCATGTCAAATGAAACTAAGGCAGTTCCTGTCTCTCAAGTCATTATACAACAACGTTTTAACCAGGTCAAGTTTAACATTAATGTTCCTGTTCTTATGTTTTGTTGGCACGTCTTTCCTTTCCTGTTTGCATGGTTTTATTTTATAGTTACACTGTTTTTTATTCACTCAGTGGAGTGCCAGAAACAATTGTTGTTCCAGTCGTGGTTTATTCCCTTAGATGATCATCGGAAAATAGACATCAGTTGTAGTTTCACAAATGAGTCTTTTGGCAAACAATAACTGATAGTCTATTGACTATAACCAGTTGTGTGAATCTTGATTTTACCAACCCAAGGATAGTGAATTACTTCAATTTTTTGGTCTTGTAGGCTATAGAGATATAAAAACAATTGCGTGCTCTGATTGAATCCAAAGGTCCCTTGGGTGTCAGTGTTCGGGACCTTCACTACAAGATACATGAAAGTTATGAAGCTAACATTTTAGAGGACCATGATTTTGCAGAAAGTCATGATGTTGAAAAAGCTCTTTGGAGGATCCATTACAAGAAAATTGAAGAGTTTTGAACCAGAATTCACAAGAGTATGGCTGCAACCACAACTACCTCTTCAGGGCCAACTATTCCATTCCTGGAGCTACAAGAAGTGAGCCTGTTCACAAGGTTTTGGCAAGTTTTAAGAGTTTCTTGTCTGAAGAAAAGGGATTTTACCATGAGTTGATTTTGAAGTTGAGGGAAAAGCATGGGCTTCCCTGGGTCTTCTTCTCCACTAAAGAGATTAAATGCCCTAACTATCAAAAGAGTGCTTCATATTTGAAAAGATGCCAGTTATCATGCCATCACTGCTTGATTTATTTAGGTGACATTACTCGTTACAAAGAATTAGATGGAGATGCAGATGGGAAAAACCATGATTGGTCAATTGCTGCTAATCATCACCTGAAAGCAGTCTCTTTCTGGCTAGCAAGCGGGAACCCTCATAAACAGGAGGGTCTAAATCTTGTTGCATTTGTAGAATTAAAAATTAATGCCACCTCTCACTGAAAATTTTAAAGTGCCATTTTAGATGGGTAGTTGTTTTAGTTCTTATAATGATTGTGGTTTAGTTCTCAACTGTGACTACATTTTTAATTTCTAAAGCCATTAGCTTTCTTGCTACCACTTTTATCCTCTAATTGTGACTTCATAGTTGCTTGCAATTTTGTCTCATGATATTGTTTCCTGATATATATTTTAAAAACTCTCTAATTGTTTTCTAGTTGTAATTTGTAGCTGGTTGTTTTATCAACTTATGTTGGGGATGAGCTGCTAGCTATATACTGCTACTTTTGAAGTTTGTCCGTCGAGATCCCTTTTTTGACAGCACAGGACAATATGATTTTATTGTTTGAGAAGGTAAGGATGGTACCTTATTTCATCTTTTTTTCACAACAACACAGTGGGCACAGTATGTTACGTTGTGTTGGAAAGAAATTTCCTAGACCTTTAAACATGTTAGCATGGTCTATTTATGAATCTCTATTATTAACTCCTATTATAATGGATTTCTTATGTTATAGCTGGGATGGTGGGCCCCAAACATGAAAGGTAGGTTAAAGGAATTTTTATAGGTCATCATTCCTTGTCAGCACACATTTTTTTGTGCATGAGACCCCACTTATGAGGATGCTCCCACTCTACCCCTTGGGGTTTCCACTTTATGACATAGCCAATGAGAAAACAAAGCTTTTACAATCTGTAAGGTGAACCAACAAATTGTTAAAAATATTGGAAAAACATAAAAAATATTTCAAGATTACTTAAAAAATATTGTCTTCAGAAAAAAGATTTTGGCATCCCCATAATAAATGCAAGTTTATATCATTATTCGAATGTTTTAACTTTCTAGATCCAAAACAAAATTACATTTGGTAGAGGTGTTCTAGCATTCAATAAACAGTCTTCAAAGGAGAGAATGTATAAATTACTCTTCGTCATACCTCTATGCAACCATACTATCCAAGAGTATATCCAAAATAATTTTACAGATCTATGTAAACATACTATCCAGCCTCTTCCCGCTGTGACATATTTCAAACCTCTCACTGCGCACAACACTCCTTCCTATCTTCTTTGCTACCTAGAAATCACTAACTTATTCTTTCCTTCTTTAATGGTCCTCTTGGATACCTGTGTGTAGCTGCAACTACACATGACCTTCACTCCAGAATCATCAAGCATCAATAAGACAACTCACAACTCTATATCAATAAGACTACACATGACCTTCACTCCGGAATCATCAAGCATCAATAAGACAACTCACAACTCCATATCAATAAGACTACACATGACCTTCACTCTGGAATGATCAAGCATCAATAAGACAACTCACAACTCCATATCAATAAGACTACACATGAACTTCACAACTCCATATCTGAATTTTTCAAATTTAAATCTCACACAAAGAGAAATTCTTGAAGTCAAATATCTTACATCTTCCCTTCTCCAACCCCCCAACCTCTTCTTTCTGTGACATATTGCATACCACTCACCACATACAATACCCATTCAAGTCTTATTTGCTTCCTGGAAATCACCAACTTATGTTTTCATTCTTCACTACTCCTCTTGGATACCTTCCTGTAGCTGTAACTATTGTTACCGGCAAAAGAAATTAGCCTCCCTCCCTTTGGTATGGGAGTGAGCCTCACTTATATAGGACTAAGTGGATGGGGTTATGGATAGGATAGGTTGAGAGATGGTAGGAGAGAGATAGGGGATCTTCCCAATGAGTTAGGGGTCGAGTACCAGCTCTCCAAAACATCAGGGATAAGCCCCCAAATGGGCAAGCTTCGAGAAAGATATCGAAATGGCTATTTTTGCCCATTAATAGACCTCGTCGCACCTTGCTATAGAGCAACTTGCGACATCGCATGTTGCTAGTGTGCAACCTGCGATGACCTCTCGAAAGGTTGTACAAACTGAGTACAAATCCTCCCAACTGAATACTTGGTCCAGATGGCTTCAGGGATGTATACACTAAATCATGATGATGGGTAGATTTTAGGTGTAACAACTACACATGACCCTTACTCTGGAATCCTCAAGCATTGATAAAATTTTACAACCACGTCTCCAACACAATTACATGTCTGAATTTTTCATTTTTAAAAGGCTCACCCAAAGAGAAATTTGTGAAGTTAAAGATCTTACATCTTCCCTTCTCCAACCATCCAGTCTCTTTCTGTTGTGACACATTGCACAACTCTCACCACACTCAACACCCCTTCTGTCTTCATTGCTGCTTGGAAGTCACTAACTTATGCTTTTATTCTTTAATGCTTCTCTTAGATACTTGCATGTAGATGCAACTAGTTACACACAGCCCTTACTCCAAAATCATCAAGCATTGATACAAATTTAATAAAACTTGCCAATATCATAATTTTTAAATAAAAAAAATAGCCAAGTACCTCCATATTTTGTGTGCACCTATTGTCTACCTTTTTTTTTGCTGCTGGAGAAATAAGCTCCCCTCCCCTCACTTTCCTGCACTTAAGTCATCATTGGAAATGGTATCGATCTTAGTTTTGATCAGCCAGGAGAGTTATTCAGTTTATTCTCTCCCCTTAGAAGGAGGTGGTCATGGATAGGCTCTCTCGCTATTTTTCTAGCAGCCTGTCTTTTCGGCACAACATTTTTTTATCTTCTTTTTCTTGCTATCATGGGGCTTTTTGAGATTTACCAGAACTTTCTTGCTGTTGTATTTTAGCAAAGCTTCCTCTCATTTCAAGATATTCAGTGTATCTATAGATGAACCATTGAAAATCATCCTAGATGCTGGCTAAAACCAATTCTCATATTCTCTCAGGGTAAAAAATTTAAGTTAGAGGCTATCATATATTTAGTTAATTTTATTACAATGAAAATTTTTAAGGTAGAGGCTATTATGTATTTAATTATCTTTCAATGATTCTTTGTTAAAACTTAGAACTATAGAAGTGGCTATAATTTCCATTCAAAACAAAATCTATAGTTTATTTTGACTTTTAATATGGCAAGGCTTACTTTTTTGTTTGGAAATCCTTTCGTGTAGATTGCAAATAAAGTGGAATATGGATACTCAATGTGAAGCCCATACATTTGTAGAAAAAGTGAATGTTGTATGCTCCTCTTTTGTTGATTATTGTTTCTTATGAATTGTAAGTTCTATATGCTTATAATTGTTTTAGTGAGTTTGTTTGCACATGTTTTTCTGGGTGGAATAGATGAACTCAACAAAGATACTTACATTTACTTGTATGTTACACTAAAACACTATTTGTAATATGCTATCACAAAAAATTACACCCTTCAAGGTAAATTCCAAAATCTCTAGGTATGGGTTAAGTACTTGCATAAGTTTTTATTCATTGTATAGGTTTTGGTTAAAAATCAATCTATTTGGAGAATATAATAATTCATTTTTGTTTTGTTTTTTCTTTTTCTTTCCTCAAAACATATCTATTTTTATTAGATCAATTGAATTTACACTCAAAAATTGTTTGACACACTTGATATACATTGTGGTCAAGAGGGCCAAGCTAATCTACATTTGAATAGGACATAGGTTGTCGTTGCAGTCTAATAAATGCAGATGCCCAAGATCATGAATAGACAATGGGAGCAAATGTAGATGCCCGAGATTAGGAAAAGACAATTGTGATTCTTGATTTGGTACCACTCGGAGGAAAATTTGACAATACAACTGTATTCTTGATTTTTGAGATATTTTGGCAAAAGAAGGTTATCATTAACATGAACCTTTTTGGTGACTATTGGGTAATATTTGTTTCTTACCTAAGTATGTGACCCTTTTCCAAAATTTGGAAAGATGGTGTTGGTTGTTGGAAATTTTATTGTCATATCAATCCATAAGGAATTATATTTAAGGGTGCTAGCTCAATGGTAGATCACCTGCCTTATAGGCAGGAGGTTAGTGGTTCGATTCCTCCGTGCCCTATATATATTCTGAAACCACTAAAAAGAGATAAATGGCTAAAAAATGACCATAATTTGCATATACATGACCACCAATACAACATGAGAGATAAGTGACCAAAAAAATGACCAAAATATGCATATAAATGACCACTTTTGAGTTGGCGATCGTTGGTAACAAATTAGCAGTCATTTATCATGTGACAAAAAATGTGGTCATTAATTGTGACAACTAATGACCAAATATATGACCACAAGATAAGCTATAAATGACCAAGCTAAATATGACCACATTTTTGGTCGCGTGATAAATGACCGTTAATTTGCTACCAGTGGTCACCAACTGAAAAGTGGTCATTTATATGCGGATTTTGGTCGTTGTTTTGGTCATTTATCTCTCATTTGTACTAGTGAAACATATGTGGACAAGAGGGTCCTCCCACGGGGGAAGATTGTTGGTGAAAACCAATGAAGCTATGATAAAGAATGATGTTTTATACCAATGAGGTGGGTATACCCATACTCGTGAAAAGTGTCAAAATGACTGCAATAAGAGAAGACCAAGGAGTCAACTCAAAGATACTATTGGGACATGGATGAAGGTGGATTCAATCCATGTGACAGTAAATGAAACGGGAAATGATGATGAGTGTTGAAGAAGTAGTACTACTAAGGATCATGATAATCCCACAGGGTGGGGGACCAAAATGGTGGCGAAGTTGCTTGAGTGAAAACTTCATTGTTGCAGATGGATTGCTACCATGGTTTGCAAATGTGAATACTACTACCTTCAAAAGTATGTTCCCCCCTAATGCAATAGATGTATTGGATTTGAGAAAAGGGTGAACCACTAAATTAGGGAGCACTAATGACTCTCCCTACCTATTTTGAGGTGATCACTTATCGTGATTGAAAGGGACCGCAAGGTATAACTGCAACTACTGCAACTCTCAAAATATGGTGCACTAATGTTGATGAGAGTCGAATTATATGAGAATACAGAGGTCTTTTCATAAGAACCAAGATGATATTGTAACCAACTGTAGGACTGACAGACCTGACACAAGACTGGTTGATAAGCACGTGGCTCATAAATTCCTTTGATCGATGTAAACATGGGGAGTGCTAATGACAACATTACTTTAGGAAACGTATAGAGTGAAATGGTGGGAGACAAAATGCAAGTGAAGGGGCTTTGATGGAGACACAATACTGAGAGTACGGGTGACCGAAAAAATGGATAATGCTGGGGATATTGAGACTCAAATACATTGATCAAAGGAAAGCATGGGTTGTTGTTGAAAAATATTAAGGTGTTCCCCGTGTTTTGTATTGGCCAGGGAACTTTCTTATACATAAAGAATAATAGGTGGGGTCCCCATAGTTTTGTGGGTGTCAAGGGACAAATTTAATGATGGGAAGAGTCCCCACGGTTTTGAGTGGGTTGGGGGATGCTTTCCTTAATGAGGGTAGAGTTTTAATGTGAACAAAAATATGGGTGCCCCTTGAATTAATGCTATGAGGAGTGTTCTTGTGGGAATAACTGATGATAATTGGTTACTTCGTAGGGCGGGGGCCCCAGTGTTGTCTTCATGGGGGTAATGATACGAGGAATATTGTTGATGGTGGTATGCTCATGGAGGTATGAGTGGTCAGTGGTGAGTCTTGATCATAACATATGCCGAGGAATCAGTTGGCATCAACTACTAGAGGTGGGGGAGTAAATGAAAAACTAAGAAATGATGAATGAGGGGTGATTTGTTCAAGTTGTATCAGATTCTTTGGACTTGTGGGGGTTCGACATCATGGGTGTCAATTTTATGACAATGATTGCAATGGTGTGCACAACCATGGGGGAACATGCTATTCACAATGATGACATTGATGGCACATAATGACTGGGAAGTAAGACCCTATGGTGATCAGCAGGGATACTCGTATATGCCTTGTGAACAATGGGAAATGGTGTCTATATGGCAGCGTCGAGATGATACCTGTGATAAATGTCAGACACCATTGTTGAGGAATGGATTTTTGTTCTTATAATGAAAAAAAAAGAGTTGGAGTTTTTTGTGGTCATGATCCTACACACATGACACCAATACCCAAGTGTAATAAAAAACATGGTAAAGGTATTGACAATGCACAAATAGTTAACCAAAAACATAGCGTACTTGTAGGGTGCTTGTGAAAAAGAGGTACTAAATGAAACTGTTCAAAATAGGAAATGGTTTGACCCATTATGAATATATCAAGGAGCTGATCGCGGTGGTGTGAAAGGTTTGGGAAATGGAGCTACAGTTTGTCTATAAGTTCAGTTGGAAATTCAAAGCAAACAGATATAAATAAGGGGTGGGACCCACTTTTTAAAATCATTTCTATTATTCCTCGATGGTCTCTCAAAGCGTGTTCATGTAGTTTCTAGGAAATCCACATACCCGTTTGACGAGCCATGAGTTGAAGGTATGCCTTTACCCCATGCTTGTAATTTGGGTTGGAGTAGTTGTAGGAAAAGTGGGACCTTGGGGTGTCAGGCATGGTTTTTAGCTCACAAATGGATACCGTGCAGGATTTAAGAGTAATCTCGCGCAACATCATGGGATAATGGGAAAATCATGCGTGATGGTAGCGCAGTATTTTCTCAAAATCGCTTGTAGTAGTAACATGGGCACTTTGCGCAGTAAAAATGCATTGTTCCACCCGTAGCGTAGGAGATGAGATCTTTGGCCACGCGGTGATGTAGTGTGACTGTTTAGTGGACAGTCGCACTACATAGTACAACTGAAGTGGTTAAATACCATGTGGTAGTGTAAGGTGGGTATACCCGCTACACTCGCGTGGGGTGCGACTTTACTTAAGTGAAGTCGGTACGCGTGGGATTCCTAAGGGGGGGTGCATATGTATGTTTTTGTTGATGGATATATGATGGAGGAGATTTTTCTCATTGTAGGTTATTGTGAGTACATCATGGCTGTTGTTAGTGTTTTCAAGTGGTGGGAGAGGAATTATGATGAGTTTGTGCCATTGGTGTTAGGGGACATGGTAGCGATTCAGATGCCACAAGACGTGGGACTCTTAAAGTTCTTCAAATGCCCCTTACTGCAATCATTGAAGTACCTAATGTGAAGGATTCTAGACACTTGGGACCCTGATAGGTGAGTCTTCAGAGTCGGTGGAGAGAAAATGAGCATCACAACTTAGGACATCTATTTTTTGACCTGGTTTCCTCATCGCGGGGTAGGGGAGGCGGTCCCCCTACAGATGGAGGGATAGATGATCCATGGATTAGTGGGTCAGTATTGTGATGGAGATCAGAGTGCTCTGAACTTTGGTCATATTTTTCTAAGCCACTTGAGGGCCCTTGCAGGGAGGGTTGTGGTGACATCCGTACTGAGGGTGTCAGGGGTTGCATGCCCCAATAGGATCATAGGGGGGGAAGTTATCTCTCATGGAGCATGTGTTTGTTGGGAGGAAACTTGACTGGGGACCATTTTTTCTCCATACAATGATGGAGAAGATGAGAGCTTTGCGGCAGGGAGTTTTTAGGAGGACCTTATGTTATGGGAGTCTATTGTGATCTTATTTCTTTGAGCATTATCTGAAATTGAGGCCGCCAATAGTGGTGCCTCCAAGTAGACCTTAGGATCCTCGTATGATGTACTGTGGGTGAGTGATCCCTAGGCTGGCAGTGGGGATCTAGTAGGTGCTTATTATACCCCATACATCTTGGATGTGTGGGAGTAGTGGATTGCACTTATGGAGAGATACCCCTAAGCAACATCGATTATCGGAGGGATCTAGAGTTACCACCCCTTGCAGGGGGTTTGGACACCTTAGGTACGTTTTTTTGTTTTTGTTGATAGTTACATATATATATGTACATGTTTTGATTCTCCACATAATTTATATCTTTATCATGTATTGATGATGTTTCCCTTTGTGATGCAGATATTGGGCCGGTACGACCACCTCGACAGGTGAGTCAGTTTCAGAGATGAGATAGGGGGGACGAACCGACAGCAAGAGTTGGGATGGATTTTGAAGGCGTGACTCTGGTTGGTGGAGCAGAAGTGGGGGGAGCCCCTGTTGTGGGGGTAGTGGCAGAGGATTGGATGGATACCATCTTGGAAAACATGGAGATGTGGGTAGGTATGATATTAGGGGGGATTGATGACAGAGGTGTCATTGACCTTGATGACGAGGAGTTGGCCTTGACGCTCAATATACCGGTAGAGTGTGTACCTTCATGGCGTCAGGTGATGTAAAGAGTGGCAGTGGATTTCCATGTGGTAGGGAGGTACAGGGAGGACAGGGTCCTCCATAGAGACAGAGACCATGGCCCATACCAAGACCAGCTTGGGGTTTGAACCAAGAGGTAGAGAGAAGTGAGGCCATCAGACCATTATCTATTATGGGGCCACGTGATCCAGCAGCTAGCGAGGCATATTGAGTGTGATGTATAGGGTTATGAGCCTGATTTTGTATATGGACTTGATGGAGCCTCTAGGAGGAGGGTTGTATGATGTATCCCCCATAAGGCTATTTTATATATGCCCCTAGATGGCCATTTTTTGTACATGATAGATATTTTTTATGAGATATATATATACCATTTTATTTTTTACGGCATATGTGATATACATCCCATTCATATATGACGTGTCTATGTTTGATGATGGTGATGTGTGGTTCATGTTTTCTATATGTTGATGTGATACATATGTAGTAGTAGAAACTAAATCATATGATGTGGATGGTTATCAACATATGATGCATAGTCCATGATGATGATATATATGTATGTGTGGAGGTAGGTGTGTACACATAATATATATACATATGCTTTTTGTTGGATGTGTAGGATTAGAAATTCATGTGATGTATCAAGTTCCAGTTCAAGACCTCGTTAGTGATAGATTCAGAGAATGCATTGGCATTTCTTGGTATATGCGTGAAAGTAATGGTTTCAAACTGTCAGATGAAAAGGCGCACTCATGGGAACTTGTGAAAAAGGAGGGGATTAAGGACACAAAATACATTATTTAGTTGAGAGACAACTAGCTAGAAGTCTAGGTGTACCTACAAATGGTGTATGCCAAGGTGGGTGGAATCGCGTAAGAGACCTATGATAGCATCATATTCTGCTTGGTTGTTTGTGAATGCCCCCAAACATACTTTGTCGGTGTGATGGAGGACGTGGGAAGGGGAATAAATAACACAAGTAGCTGATGCGAGGTTCTTGGACCATCAATTTGTGATGACTGCATAGGTGATATAATGTCTAGTCGAGAGGTCATCTACATAAAGAGAAGATAGAATTATTCTCAAACCCAAACAATGGTTCTAACATAAGAAAGTAGAAAAAAGATGGAATAAGAAGGGAAACAAGAGATTTTTTGGAACATTCTTTGTATTGGGGGCCATTAAATGTGGGAACCTATGGTGGTACCATGCTTATGGGGGAATATCCAACATTTAACAGAGGCCCCAGGTGGTGTTTAGATGCTTGGGAATTCTTCTAGAGGATACAAGTCTGTTGTGTAGGAAAATACCTTATAGTGGGGAGATGACACTACCAACTTGAGTGGGGGTGACAGGTAAATACATTCATTGTCTTGCATTAGTTAATGAAAAGAGATTAAGATTTTGAAAGCTGTACCTTTTTAACGATGGTTGGTCCTAGATTTCGCTTGATCTTCGGCAATGATGAACCTGCAACACAAAGTTAATCGTCCTCAACATATATTGACTGTAATAAATATGATGAAATTGGAAATAAATTAACATCAACTACAATCGGATATTTAACCAAATAAACATTCAATCAGATAGACATTCAATTTGGTACGGGAAGGGTATTTTGTAACATGCCCTTTTTGCTGAAGAACATTTTATGTTGGAAACATTATGTTAACTTTTATTGTAAATTTTTTATGTTGGACAAGTGTCCAAGGATGACTGTAATTTGCACAATATTTTATTATTTAATAAACAAAATAGGAGACAAACACCTAAGAGGACTGTTGAAAGAGCGGTTACTGACCCACTAGGTGGAATGGAATCTGGGGTAGAAGGCAATGGACAAGTGGTAGCATCATGATGCAACTAACTAGCTGTTGGTATGGGACAACTCCCTTGAAATGTGGTCATAGTGCCCTGGACAGTGGGACTGGAGCTTGAGGATCATTTATTCAAAAACTGACCACTAAAGACCTAGGCAGTCTATATAATAGCCATCAAATTATGAACTGAGGTTCATCACTTTTCCTGGCGAGGAAATTTACCTTGGGGTTTTGCTGTGCTTGCACCTAAGAGATTTGATGAGGGGATATGCTAAGTTTTTGATCATGTTGTGAGTCTTCCCATTACTGCTAAGTGCAGAAATTACATTGCTGAGTGCAGAAGGCATATTATGAGTGCAGAAGTTTTACTTAGTGCCTTGCTTCTACACAGATTCCATCTACTTAGTGGTTCAGTAAGTAGGCTCGAGGGTCCATAGGAATCCAACAGTTTGGCTGCTTCTTCTGGAAAACGTTGGGAGGAACAGGCCTCCTTGGGTGTTTGTCGGCCCTATCTTCATCTACAGGTTCTATTTGTTTATTTGTCATTAAGTAGTTAAATTTGTTTATTTGCAAGTATTTAATTCCTATCTGCAGAATGTGTTCTTGTTCAGATGCATCTATTTTTCAGTTTCTAAATCTAATTAAAATTGTCAATAGAATGATAAATTGAATAAATATTCTCTACATTTTCCCCCATGCTAATGGATCTGCATCATACTCTAGTACAGAGAATAAATTAATGAAGATAATTTAATAGGCAGATTTTCCAATTGAATGAGAAGATCAAACCCTATTATATTTCATTAGTTTTTTTTTTATCATTTATATTCTGTAGTATATAATAAAAATTATGTGTTTTCCTTCCTCATTATCCCTTTCATCAGTTTAAGGTTTGGGTTTTCCTATATTTTTATTTCATAAACATTTCTTGAAATATCAGCTGTAAATTAAATAATATCATTTAATATTTGATTGCTTTTCTATTTTAGACAGTCATAGAATAGACTAGGGGTTTTACATTTCTATGTCCTCTTTTCAACTCTTACAATAATTCTATTCTATTTCTCAAAAAAAGTTTATTTCAAATTAATACAAGTATTAAGTACAAACATTTGCAACATATATCGATTTCAAAGAAGGAATATGAACGTATCTACTTTTATCACTGTGTAAACACTCTACTATTATCATTTATAAACAGTTTGCCAAACATTCAACACATGGCCGAAAACCCTAGCACATACATTCTATTCATTCGTTTCTCTTTCTTTAATAACACATTTATTGTTTTTATTCTATTTTTATCTACGATAAAGAATCATTACGATATACAAGTAGGGTTTCATTTTCAAACCTAAGATTTTTGACATGTTCATATCCTCACTCATAAAACCTTATAACATCAACTATTAACTTTTAGTTAAGAGTTAGTTAAGAAATTGGTCACTATTCTTTTCTTAACTGAAATCAAAATAATGGATTCTGGCTCACAGCCATCACAAAAATCGATAGACATTAAGAACGAGAAACATTTTCAATTGCAATACATAGTTTCCAAAACACTTATCATACATATTCCTTAAGACTGAGAAAAAAAACATCTTGACAACATTTGATTGTACATTATCACTTTTCAAATTGAAAACATAACAGTAAAACCATACGAATAGCGCACTGTAAACATCCACTTATAGAAGTTTCAAATATTGTTTTATTAATAGAAAAACCTTGCCGAGAACCACATTTCTTAGTTAAACAATGTTCTCAGTAGCCAAAGAGAACTACTATACAAAAGGAAGTATTACGATTCGACTTCTAAGATCAAGGCTAAACCTTGGCTTTCGCTATACTATCCACACAAAAAAACACAGTAAATAGGCAACGATAAGTTTCGTTTTCTTTCCTGCTAAGTGGAGTAACGCTCACAGAACCATCTTCACAACACTTGCCGTAAAACACAATTCTTTTTACACAAAATAACTCACAGTAACAACCAAACGAACACAAGTGAAAAGAGAACTTGAATCCTTTCATTTACCGAGAGAAGAAGAAGGGTGAAACCCTCTTCTAAGTATATATCCTTACTGATTATACAATGGAAAAATATTTATGACAAAAACAATGATAAAAGGGTTTCATTCCCTAGTTCAAAACATTTAAGCAAATATCAAAACATTACACGGTCGGGCTAGTTACCAAAACATGACAAGGGTTAACCATCTGTCTTTTAAACTATTACATTTAAACCATTAAGTTTAGGGCTAAAATGATGCCAGGATCCAACAACCAGTATTGAATGAGCAGCGTCATCAACAAAATATGCCAGGAGAACCTACGAAGGGTTATGCCATTGGGGCTTACTGAGTGAAGCAAGCCATCAACTCCCATTGAACCTTCAACACAATAACCTCCAGGACGAAGGAAACACCTGCCAGGAAATCAACGCGAGGTTAAAACTTATTATTATTTCTAAAAAAACAAGAAAACGCACAGGAGTCAACTTGAAAACATTTACAGTGACTCTCTTTTCGATTCGAGTACATTACCTTGCATCAAGAACATGAGGCTGGAAACGCCGATAGCAACAAGGTCAGGATACCCATCAACTGCAATAGGAAGGTTTAAATGCCATGATTTCACTATTTTCTTTCATGCCAGAATCGAACTCTAAACATAACAGAAACACTGAGAACCTTCTTTCTAAATGCTCAACACTTACCATTGTGCTAAACAACACTCAAAACCCATTTAAGATCTGAAATTTTACCAGGTTCAACCGAAGATCTCACCATCAAATCCGAGGAAAGAGTCCTCGGATGTGTAGTTATCAAACCCTATAACTAAGCAGACGGTCGGCCTCTCTCTAAAGGCCAGAAGTTCTAAATGAATACAAAAGAGTAATGCCAACGATGGATAGTAAGTGCAATTAGGGTTTAGTACCCAAAAACTGAGACAAATCCAGATCAACGGGTGTGATCGGGCCAGCTGAGCAAGACCACTTTCGAAGTATCAATACATTCAAACATTTCATTAATGACTCTACCCAACACCGAGTCTAGATGGAGGCCATATGACCAAGTGAGTAGCACACAGCTCGACATGATTCTAGCATTTCATACGAGACCATCACGTAGAACCTATTACACGTTTAGCCAACGAGTCATTCCACCAAAGAGTTAGAGGGAAGCATAAATGCTCAGTTCGAACACATCAATCCTGCCAACTTATGTCTGCAGTAATAATTTAATACTGTCCACATCCATAATGAATGCATTGGAGCAATCTTTGCATAGTGTTTATATGTTATATTACCAACGTTTAATTCCCATTAAAACATAGTATGATATCTAGGTTTCCTGCATGTCAATATTTCGTAACTTTGCAATGTTTAGTTCACAATTGATATAGTTGATTTTTTTTACAAAGCATATAGTATCATTTGTCATAGGTTGCATTATACAAAGCATGTGGTATTTGGCATTTAGGTTTAGAAAATCAAAACAATACACGATGCAACATTATGATAATGCTACCATTAACTATATGGTTACACTATTATAATAAATAGTGTAAACATTAAAACAAAGAATTGTTCTAATCCTAAAAGCTTCACTATTTTATTTTGTAGCATCTTTTCACAAGGGTAACATGACATTGAAACCTTGTTACGATAGTGATTGTCATCACATACTTATATATAATGAGATATAAAGACTATCTTAGATAATTGATGACTCCAGCTATTGCACTAATTCGGAATTTGATAGGACCCTCATAATATTTATACGATTTTTAATTCAAGCAATCATTTATGAATCTATAGAGTATATATTTTCCTATCAATGATTTCAATAAAAGTCTAGTGTAGATATCTTTAGCTACGACTTCTATGTTTGGGCAAAATAGTACTTGTTGAACTAAAAACTGGAGATTCATAACATTGATATCTTCATGCACATAAGTATTCATATTTATCTTAAAGCATTAACGGCTAGCTGAAGCATATATCAAATTACTTGAAGTACTTGAATTGTCATAATACTTTACCTGCGGATCTGCGAAAAGAAATAGGTTCAATGCTTTAGCTATCAAAGCTAGGTAAACCCCAAGGCACCCTGTAGGAACCCCTTCATCAACATTCAAACATAGCTATCAGTATTATCAACAGAACTGTATCACATGAGAAATTAAATATTGTATATAGAATTATATTTATAATTTGTTGTCTTATTATGTTTAGGAATTACAATTTGTCAATTGTGTTAAGTTGCCAATAGTTAATTAGTTAACAACAATTATTCTGCAATTAACATTCTTAGAAATTAATGCTATTTCAAAATTTTTTAATTTTAGTGAAATTTTCGGGATGTTACAGGTGGTATCAGAGCACGAGTTCAAATGCTAGGCCTGAAATAGGCTCACGCGCGCAAACATAAAATAAATCAGAAAGTTTAGGTTACTAACTTTTATTTTAATTTTATTTTTGTACAGAACAAATTGACCTTTAAATTGCAGGTATGGAAATACCAGAAGAATTAGCAGAGGACAGATCACCTCATAATGAACATATTAATAATAATAATCCTGAAGGAATTTATGTTGAATTAAATAACCAGTCTTCTGAATTTTTACGCACTGTACAAGATTTAAAATCTGAGTTTAGAACTGTTAAAGAAGAAAATGAACGGATCCTGAAGGTACAGGAGGAGTTAAAACATAATTTGAGGGAGAACTGTCATAATGATGAAAGAGGTAGAAAATCAGAAATGAAGTCTGATTCTGAAACAATGTCCCATAAACATAAACATAAGAAAGCAAGAAATGATAAAAGAAATAGTTACTCATCATCTAAATCTGATCAAAGTAATAGTGACTCTGATCATGACAACAGTAACAGTGATTGCTGCTCTAAAAATAGAAAACATAAGCATCATGAACATATTATTGGATAATTTAAAAAGATTAGGCCACCAACCTTTAATGGCGAAAGTGAGAAGGGCGAGACAGCTGAAGCATGGCTGTCTAGAATGAAGAAGTACTTTAAATTTATGACTACTCTTCTCAATTAAAATCCAAGATGGCTATTTACAATCTAACCAGGAAGGCAGATATTTGGTGGCAAGATCTTAAAAGAATTAAGAGTATAAAAGAAAGAGAAGTAACCTGGAATATGTTGAAAAGGCTGTTTAAGAAAAAAAATTTGTCGGAACAATATTTTGAAGACAAGTCAAAAGAGTTTTATGATTTGAAGTTGGGTACAATGAACATGAAAGAATTGTGTAGCAAGTTCCTTAGTTTGCTAAGGTATATACCTTATATGGTCGAAGAGAAGCCTAAAGTGCAAAGGTTTCTCAGTTGTCTACCTTTCAATATAAAAGACCGGATCGAGTATGATAACCCTTCCACTTTGGAAGAGGCCATGAGAAAAGCTAATTTCTGTTTTGATCAAAACAGAAAAAGAGAAGGAACAACTGGCTGGAAAAGTAATAAGTTTAATCATTTTGATCACAAAAAGAAGAGTTTTAATCAACATTCTGGAAGTTTTAAGAAAAAATTTAATAACGGAAATTTTCCAAATAATAATAATTATAGGAGTAATGTACCACAGAATTTTAATGCTGCAAGAAATGTACCTAATAATAATAATAACAACAACAGGTATGCTGAACAGAAAGGAACTTTGAAGTGTTTCGACTGCGGTGGACCACATAAGAAGGCTGATTTCCCTCGCAACAAAAGGACAGTCAGCAATATTCACACTGTGCAAGCAAAACCTACAGTTGGAGATATCACAAGAGAAATGCCCAGGATAAATGCAGTGCTGGAAAATCGTCAAGCTGACCATCAAACATCTATGGTCGAAATCGAAGGTATGATACAAAACAAATCTATTTCCATTCTGATAGATCCAGGTGCAAATCTGAGTTATATTTCACCTACTTTAGTGAACAGTTGCAAGTCAAAAGTAGAACAATTTGATAATGCATGGTTAGTTTAGCTTGCAACAAGTAATAAAAGAAAAGTTACAGATTTTGTCAAGGACTGTGAAGTGTTTATAACTCAGCTGAAAACGCAAGTTAATCTGAATGTTTTACCATTGAGTTCGTATGACTTATTGATTGGCATGGACTGGCTTGAACAACATAGAGTAATAATAAATTTTTATGAAAAATCTTTTACCTGCTTAAATAATGAAGGTAACACTGAAATGGTAAAAGGAATTCATAGGAAGATTTCAGTAAGATAGATTTCTACTTTACAAGTAAAGAGAGCTTCCAGAAAAGGCTGTAAAATGTTTGCTGTCAATGTTATTAATGACGAGTGTTCATCTAAAGAAGACAAGTTAAAACTAGAGGATATTTCCATCCTTACGGACTTTTCTGACGTATTCCCGGAAGAAATTCCAGGATTACCTTCGAAAAGGGAACTTGATTTCACCATTGAGTTAGTACTAGGTGCGGTACCAAACTCAAAGGTTCCATATAGGATGAATATTCTAGAGTTAAATGAGTTAAAATCATAGCTAAAAGAATTAATAGATACAAATGATATAAGGCCAAGTGTGTCTCCTTGGGGAGCACCAATAATTTTCGTTAAAAAGAAGGACGGTACCATGCGATTGTGCATCGATTACTGTCAACTTAATAAAATGACAATTAAGAACCGATATCTCTTACCCCACGTAGATGATCTATTTGATCAAGTACGCGGAGCTGAGATATTCACGAAAATTGATTTAAGGTATAGGTATCATCAGGTTAGAATAAAAGACGAAGACATATTCAAAACTACATTTAGAACGCGATATGGACATTACAAGTTCGTAGTTATGCCTTTTGGGCTAACCAACGCACCGGCAGTGTTCATGTGTTTAATGAACAACGTTCTGCATAAATATTTGGATAAGTTTGTAGTGGTATTCATTGATGATATTCTGATTTACTCAAAAACTAAAGAAGAGCATGACGAACATTTAAAAATAATTCTGCAAGTTTTAAGAGAACACCAGCTTTACGCTAAGTTCAGTAAATGTGACTTTTAGAAAGATAAAATACAATATCTAGGTCACATAATTTCTAAAGACGGAATTTATGTCGACCTTGATAAGATAAAAACAATTAATGAATGGCCTGTCCCCAAAGACGTAACTGATGCACGGTCATTCATAGGGATAAGATGTTATTACCGAAAGTTTATTGAAGGGTTCTCTAGAATTGCTAACCCCATCACTTCTTTGCATAAGAAAGGGAAGAAATTCGTATGGGATCAAAAGTGTCAAGAAAGCTTTAATAAGTTAAAATAATTATTAACTACGGCACCAATCTTAAAAATTGTTGATCTCAATAAGGATTTCGTCGTATGCACTGATGCATGCAACGATGGACTTGGAGGGGTCTTAAGTCAAGAAGGTCATGCCATTGCTTTTGAATCAAGGAAGTTAAAAATTCATGAAAATAATTATGCGACTTATGATCTTGAGTTGGCAGTCGTTATACATGCATTGAAAATGTGGTGCCATCACTTGATTGGGAGAAAATTTATACTAATGACAGATAATAAGGGTTTAAAGTATTTGTTCGATCAAGCAAATCTTAACGCAAGGCAAGCTAGATGGATAGCTTTCCTTAGCGAATATGATTTCGAGATTCAACACATTAAGGGGAAAGAAAACAAGGTCACTGATGCCTTGAGCAGAAATGCCAAATTAAACTTTGTGGCAGCAATCAGCATGTTTAAGATAGATCTGGAAAATCAGATCGAAGAAGGATTTAAGCAAGATGAAAATTACCGAAAATTACATGCTAAAGTGGCTGAAAATTTAATAATAGATTACAACGTTAATGAAAAAGGCTTCTTGATTTATAAAAACATAATTTATGTGCCTAATATGTCGAAAGTTAAGCTGCTGATTTTGGATGAAGTTCATAAGAGTCTTTATTCAGGACATCCTGGTTATCATAAAATGATAACTATGTTAAGAAAAGATTATTTTTGGCCCAACATGAAGAATGAAGTGGCTGAATACATAGCTAGATGTTTTGAATGTCAGACTATTAAGGATGAACATCAACATCCAGTTGGACTATTGCATCCCTTGCCAATTCCGGAATGGAAATGGGAGATTATAAGTATTGATTTATTACAGGTTTGCCTAAAAACCAGAAACAGAATGACTCCATAATGGTGGTTGTGGACAAGTTAAGTAAGGATGCTCATTTTATTCCTGTTAAAACCACTTTTAAAGCTTATAACATTGCAGATGTATTCATGAAGCAAATCTTTCGATTACACGGAATACCAAAGGTAATTATTTCTGACCGGGACTCTAAGTTCACTGAAAATTTTTGGATAGCATTGTTTAAAGGTTTAAATACTAAACTAAATTTCAACACTTCTTTCCACCAACAAACTGACGGTCAAATAGAAAGGGTAAACCAGATTTTAGAAAACATGCTAAGAATGTATGTTAAAGATTAGCCATCTAAGTGGGAAGATTACTTACATTTAGCAAAATTTGCCTACAATAATCATTATTAAGCATCTGCTAAGTTAAGTCCATTTGAGATTTTGTATGGAAGAAAATGTTGTACTCCTATTTCTTGGGATAACCCTATAGACAGATTAATGCTAGGACCAGATTTATTGAAAGAGATGGAGCTAACCGTGAAACAGGTTAAAGGTAACTTAAAGGTTTCCCAAGATCGGCAAAAAAGTTATGCAGATTTGAAACGCATTGAAAGAGAATTTCAGGTGGGAGACCATGTTTTTATAAAGGTAAAACCCAAGAAAACTTCTTTGAAGCTTGGGAGCTGTGCTAAACTAGCACCAAGGTATTGTGGACCATTCGAAATCCTATCAAGGATTGGAGTTGTTGCATATCAATTGGCATTGCCATATAATTTAAAAATCCACAATGTTTTTCACATTTCTGTTTTAAAAACGTATGTGCACGATGCTACTCATGTACTGAATTGGAATGACATACAGGTGGAACCCGAAGGAGATTTTCAGGTGGAACCGGATTGTCTTCTTGATCGGAGGAAAATTATGCTTCGGAATCGCACCATAGGGCAGGTAAAGGTGCAATGGAAGTACCTTAGCCTTGATGAAGCTACTTGGGAACTGGAAGGTAATATGCGGGCAGCATATCCAGTTCTGTTCCATGAGGAATCTGAGGAAGAATAAGCAACATCGAGGACGATGTTGAGCTTAAGTGGGGGTGTTTGTAACATGCCGTTTTTGCTGAAGAAAATTTTATGTTGGAAACATTATGTTAACTTTTATTGTAAATTTTTATGTTCGACAAGTGTCCAAGGATGACTGTAATTTGCAAAATATTTTATTATTTAATAAACAAAATAGGAGACAAACACCTAAGAGGACTGTTGAAAGAGTGGTTATTGACCCACTAGGTGGAATGGGATCTGGGGTAGAAGGCAATGGACAAGTGGCAACATCATGATGCAATTAACTAGCTGTTGGTATGGGACAACTCCCTTGAAATGTGGCCATAGTGCCCTAGAAGGAGGGACTGGAGCTTGAGGCTCATTTATTCAAAAACTGACCATTAAAGACCTAGGAAGTCTATATAATAACCATCAAATTATGAATTGAGGTTCATCACTTTTCCTGATGAGGAAATTTACCTTGGGGTTTTGCTGTGCTTGCACCTAAGAGATTTGATGAGGGGATATGCTAAGTTTTTTATCATGTTGTGAGTCTTCCCATTACTGTTGAGTACAGAAATTACATTGTTGAGTGCATAAGGCATATTATGAGTGCAGAAGTTATACTACAGAGTGCAGAAGTTTTACATAGTGCCTTGCTTCTACACAAATTCCATCTACTTAGTGGTTCAGTAAGCAGGCTCGGGGTTCCGTAGGAAGCCAACAATTTGGCTACTTCTTCTGGAAAAGGTTGGGAGCAACAGGCCTCCTTGAGTGTTTGTCGGATCTATCTTCATCTACAGGTTCTATTTGTTTATCTGTCATTAAGTAGTTAAATTTGTTTATTTGCAAGTATTTAATTCCTATCTGCAAAATGTGTTCTTGTTCAAATGCATCTATTTTTCAGTTTCTAAATCTAAATAAAATTGTGAATAGAATGATAAATTGAATAAATATTCTCTGCATTTTTCCCCATGCTAATGGATCTGCATCGTACTCTAGTATAGAGAAGAAATTAATGAAGATAATTTAATAGGCATATTTTCCAATTGAATGAGAAGATCAAACCCTATTATATTTCATTAGTTTTTTTTATCATTTGTATTCTGTAGTATATAATAAAAATTCTGTGTTTTCCTTCCTCATTATCCCTTTCATTAGTTTAAGGTTTGAGTTTTACTATATTTTTATTTCATAAACATTTCTTGAAATATCAGCTGTAAATTAAATAATAGCATTTAGTATTTGATTGCTTTTCTATTTTCAACAGTCATAGAATAGACTAGGGTTTTTACATTTATATGTCCCCTTTTCAACTCTTACAATAATTCTATTCTATTTCTCAAAAATAGTTTATTTCAAATTAATACAAGTATTAAGTACAGACATTTGCAACATATATTGATTTCAAAGAAGGAATATGAATGTATCTACTTTTATCACTGTGTAAACACTCTATTATTATCATTTATAAACAGTTTGCCAAACATTCAACACATGGCTGAAAACCCTAGCACATACATTCTATTCATTCGTTTGTCTTTCTTTAATAACACATTTATTGTTTTTATTCTATTTTTATCTACGATAAAGAATCATTACGATATACAAGTAAGGTTTCATTTTCAAACCTAAGATTTTTGACATGTTCATATCCTCACTCATAAAAGAACATCAACTATTAACTTTTAGTTAAGAGTTAGTTAAGAAATTGGTCACGATTCTTTTCTTAACTGAAATCAAAATAATGGATTCTGGCTCACAACCATCACAAAAATCGACAGACATTAAGAACGAGAAACATTTTCAACTGCAAAACATAGTTTCCAAAACACTTATCATACATATTCCTTAAGACTGAGAACAAAAACATCTCAGCAACATTTGATTGTACATTATCACTTTTCAAATTGAAAACATAACAGTAAAACCATACGAATTGAGCATTGTAAACATCCACTTACAGAAGTTTCAAATATTGTTTTATTAATAGCAAAACCTTGCCGAGAACCACATTTATGAGTTAAACAATGTTCTGAGTAGCCAAAGAGAACTACTATACAAAATGAAGTATTATGATTCGACTTCTAAGCTCAAGGCTAAACCTTGCCTTTCCTTATAGTATCCACACAAAAACACAGTAAATAGGCAACGATAAGTTTCGTTTTCTTTCCTGCCAAGTGGAGTAACGCCCACAGAACCATCTTCACAACACTTGCCATAAAACACAATTCTTTTTACACAAAATAACTCACAGTAACAACGACACGAACACAAGTGAAATGAGAACTTGAATCCTTTCATTTACCGAGAGCAAAAGAAGGGTGAAACCCTCTTCTAAGTATATATCCTTACGGATTATACAATGGAAAAATATTTACTACAAAAACAACGATAAAAGGGTTTCATTCCCTAGTTCAAAAAATTTAAGCAAATATCAAAACATTACACGGTCGGGCCAGTTACCAAAACATGACAAGGGTTAACCATCTATCTTTTAAACTATTACATTTAAACCATTAAGTTTAGGGCTAAAACGATGCCAGGATCCAGCAACCAGTATTGAATGAGCAACGTCATCAACAAACTATGCCAGGAGAACCTACAAAGGGTTATGCCACCAGGGCTTACCGAGTGAAGTGAGCCATCAACTCCCATTGAACCTTCAACACAATAACCTTTAGGACAAAGGAAACACCTGCCAGGAAATCAATGCGAGGTTAAAACTTATTATTATTTCTAAAAAAACAAGAAACCGCATAGGAGTCAACTTGAAAACATTTACAGTGACTCTCTTTTCGATTCGAGTACATTACCTTGCATCAAGAACATGAGGTTGGAAACGCTGATAGCAACAAGGTCAGGATACCCAACAACTGCAATAGGAAGGTTTAAATGCCATGATTTCACTATTTTCTTTCACTCTAGACTCGAACTCTAAACATAACAGAAACCCTGAGAACCTTCTTTCTAAATGCTCAACGCTTACCACTGTGCTAAACAACACTCAAAACCCATTTAAGATATGAAATTTTACCAGGTTCAACCGAAGATCTCACCATCGAATCTGAGGAAGGAGTCCTCAAATGTGTAGTTATCAAACCCTATAACTAAGTAGACGGTCGGCCTCTCTCCAAAGGCCAGAAGTTCCAAATGAATACAGAAGAGTAATGCCAATAGCGGATAGTAAGTGTAGTTAGGGTTTAGTACCCAAAAATCGAGACAGAGCCATATAAACGGGTGTGATCGGGCCAGCTGAGCAACACCTCTTTCGATGTATCATTACATTCAAACATTTCATTAATGACTCTACCCAACACCGAGTCCAAATGGAGGCCATATCACCAAGTGAGTAGCACACAGTTCAGCATGCTTCTAGCATCTCATACGAGACCATCACATGGAACCTATTACACGTTTAGCCAACGAGACATTCCACCAAAGAGTTAGAGGGAAGCATAAATGCTCAGTTCAAACACATCAATCCTGCCAGCTTATGTCTGCAGTAAAAATTTAATACTGTCAACATCCATAATCAATGCATTGGAGCGATCTTTGCATAATGTTTATATGTTATATTACCAACGTTTAATTCCCATTAAAACATAGTATGATATCTAGGTTTTCTACATGTCAATATTTCATAACTTTGCAATGTTTAGTTCACAATTGATATAGTTGATTTTTTTTTACAAAGCATATAGTATCATTTGACATAGGTCGCATTATACGAAGCATGTGGTATTTGGCATTTAGGTTTAGAAAATCAAAACAATACACGACGCAACATTATGATAATGGTACCCTTAACTATATGGTTACACTATTATAATAAATAGTATAAGCATTAAAACAAAGAATTGTTCTAATCGTAAAAGCTTCACTATTTTATTTTGTAGCATCTTTTCAAAAGGGTAACATGATATCGAAACCTTATTACGATAGTGATTGTCATCACATACTTATATATAACGAGATAAAAATACTATCTTAGATAATTATGACTCCAACTATTGCACTATTTCGGAATTTAATAGGACCCTCATAATATTTATACGATTTGTAATTCAAGCAATCATTTATGAATCTGTACAGTATATATTTTCCTATCGATGATTTCAATAAAATTATAGTGTAGATATCTTTAGCTACGATTTCGATGTCTGGTCAAAATAGTACTTGTTGAACTAAAAACTAGAGATTCATACCATCGATACCTTCATGCACAGAAGTATTCATATTTATCTCAAAGAATTGACGGCTAGCTGAAGCATATATCGAATTACTTGAAGTACTTGAATTGTCATAATACCTTACCTATGGATCTACGAAAAGAAACAAGTTCAATGCTTTAGCTATCAAAGCTAAGTAAATCCCAGGGCACCCTATAGGAACCCCTTCATCAACATTCAAACATAGCTGTCACTATTATCACCAGAACTGTATCACATGAGAAATTAAATATTGTATATAGAATTATATTTATAATCTGTTGTCTTATTATGTTTAGGAATTACAATTTGTCAATTGTGTTAAGCTGCCAATAGTTAATTAGTTAACAACAATTATTCCGCAATTAGCATTCTTATAAATTAATGCTATTTCAAAAAAAATTAATTTTAGTGAAATTTTGGGGATGTTACATATTTCCACCTTTTATTATCAAAGAAATGTAGATAAGTACAGATATACTTGATCTGTACAGACACTTTTGCAACCGAGTCCTGGGCTCCTTCTCTTCACAATGACTTGGGAATTCCTCCAACGTAACAACAGTTAAAGCATTCCTTATAAGGCCCTCTCTCATGGCTTCCCCTTGTATTGATGGGACAAGGTAGGCAGTTGAATTCGAGAGGTGGTTGAATTGGGAGGTTGAGGAAGTTACAGAACCAAATTCAACTAATCCCAATTCGTAATCTTAATATATTTTTTCATTTCATCTTAAGATGTGCGTAGGTTTCATAAAACTAGACTAGTGCATAGTATGCAACTTTTGCACTTTACAACCAGTGTTTGCAACATTTTAAGGGATGTGCACCAATTGTCTTCAAGAAGACCAATGTTCAGAATGCTAGATCACTGTGGCAATAGTAACGTACATGTCATGAAAACTGTAGAACAAATATGTTGTTCAGCTGAAGAGTGTATTCTCAGCAATAACTCATCCAGGGTCAACCTGGCTCTTCCATACATAGTGTCCTTTTGTGCGATCAACAGAGCAATGTGATCATGGACGAAGAAGTGTTTATTTGACCTATAAAAGATTCCTCCTAATGTGTGAGGTAAAGGGAAACAATCGCCAAAATACATTATAATTCCAAGTCAGAGGAGGAGCAAGAAACCGCAGAACCAAGTCACAAAAGTACCTGAAAACAACGACCAAGGTCAGCAAGCAATTACAATCTTGACATCATATATATGTTCGGTGTGATACAACATTTTCTCCAATACATAAATGGGAGATGTAGATATAGCATGGCCAATGAAATACAAGCGTGGATCCATGACAGATATAAGAGATCATAGCCATAACAACAAGCTGGATCTATGTCTCATGAAGAGCCAAAATGAGTGAGGCTCAGTCTTGCGCATCTTAGGTGATAACATAAATATGGTCATGCTATCAGTGTCCTAAGTTCTTCATCCAAACAACCCAAGGTACAAACCCTAACCATGTGAATAAATGAGTTGGAGTCGAACATGGGGGGTATTGTTTGATTACTGGTCATTGATGTATACCGTTAACAAATGCGAGGACTTCCATCGATAATGATAATGGGGTCCAAGGTACCTAGTACACTCCAACAAGTGTGAATGAGTGGACTTGAAGTCGAACACCTGAGGAACCTGTCGAATAAGAGACTTTGATGTAGTCCCATTATTCAACAGTGAGGGAAACTACAACTGATGACTGCAATCCCCAAGGTACTAACCGAAACTCTAAACTTCATTCCCAAAGCATAATGAGTTGAAGTTGATTGGAAGAAGTCCACTGGAAGGGAGGCCTTAATGCATCCTCCATCATCCAACACGAGGAACATTCAAAGGTATGAGTAGAGTTGAAGTAGTACAAGTAACAAGATGAAACAATTGACACCAGGATGGCCAACACAAGAAGTCAAGGTAACTACAGAATGGCCGACACAGGTTGTATCCTTGAACAGTGAGCACGACACAAAGTGACTTAGGCAGCTGTTAGCATGAGGGGGAAGTGATATAAGCCTGCAATGTAGGATACATTAACAGACCTTCCATACGATTGGAAGAATAACCAATCGGGGGAGTGAAACACTTGGAGATTAGGTTCACCTTAAGGTCAAAAACTAAAAACCCAACTGAATGAAGGGCTCAAATAGGTGTTGTGTTCAAGTACATGACTGACTTAACTGCCTTTGAAACTGAAAATATGTAGAGATACGCTTCTCTTCCCTTATTCTTTTTGGTAAAAGAATGTCCTTCTTGTTGTTTTAATGAGTCCAAGAAAGAAAACTCAATAAGCCCAACCATGTAAAAGTTTAACGAACCCATGGGAGGAAGACTCAAGATCTTCTTCATTGTTTATAGAGTTTGAAGAAGAGATAGATGAATAATCTATAATACTGATCTGTGGATTTTAATATCGAGCCAAGATCTGTTCTTGCTCGCCGGTGTTTTCAATTTTAAGGAGTCTAAAAAACTTAAACAATAACTTCATACAACTACCCATGGATTTTAGTATCGAACCCAGGGTGGTATATGCCCGCCGGTGTTTTCCTGTTTATAGAGTCTGAAAAACTTAAACAATCCTCTATATACACTCTCATGGATCTCACATCGAGACCGAGTAGGTGACTGCTCGCTTGGTTTTTTCATGTTTCGAGAGCCTGAAAACCCTAAAGAAGGATCCAAAAGTCCTTTTTTCGTATAGTTAATCTCCTCCCCCGAAAAAGTGTAAAACAATGAGAGAAGAACTCTTCTATCCATGGATGACTAGAGTATTCCTTTTTCGTAAGTAATCCACAAAAGTCTGGAAAGGGTTAAACTTATACTTAAGCAGATGTTCCTTCAATTCCTTTAACGAGTCTGAAGAGAACAAGCAAACTCGACAATCTTGTTTGTTTTTGAAAAGTCAAAACAAGGGCTTAAAATGATTTAATTAGCTTCAGGGATCGTAAGTTCATGACCTGCCAGAGAATATAATCTCGACAACCAATGTTAGTAACCAGGACAAATTTTCTCAAATGACAAAATATTGAAACAATATGGTACCTATACTGATCCTGTCAATGAAGAAAACAAGTCTTAATAGTTCGATGTTTGAAACTATAGTGATAATTCGAAATATAAGGATAGTCTAATTCATCAAAATTTGAAAAATATTAATGAATTAAAATAACAAAAATGAAACTATACCCTTTTTGGAAAAGTGGGTAAAAATTAAAAAGTAATTTCTATAAATAGTTTCAATTTTGAAAATCAAATATCACAATTTGAAAATTAGGGCAAAAGTTGAGAAAAGACCTCAAGCTACCTTTGCTCGTTGTGGTCAAACTAGGTCACCAATTCAAATTTTGCTTTCACCAAGTATGTAGTCTCATCCTTAGCTTGCATTTACATACAATTTTTTTCAATTTTCGTGGTCAAAATCATTTTTTATCCAACTTTTCAATACGTTTTTGTGCAAGCGCTAGTTTGGTTGCAAGAAACTAGTGCACTTGTCAAAAGTGCGCTACTATTTCCGTAAGACAGTCATGTTTGGGATGCTACTGTCTATGATAGGCAGTAGCATTCACCGCAAAAACTATGGCAAAAAAAAAAAATGACCAACGTTTAATGGTTTTAATGGCAGGATGGTATTGGTATGGCGTGAAAGGGAGCATGAAGAGATGGATCGAGAAGCTTTATAAGATACATTAACCTTGCATGCATTGCGAAGATGTGGTTTGTTGAAATTTTATAGAATGGTCAACATGCGGGCACAAATCTACTTTCTTGAGAGGCTTGTTCAATACTGGGATGTCGATACATTGGTATTCAATATCCAATGAGAAATATTGGAACTAACAGTTGATGAAATCTATTTCATCACGGGTCTCTCCCGAAGAGGAGACATAGTGAATCTCAAAGGGTCCTCTTGCAATGTGGGTGCCCTATCAGTGCAGGACTACATCGATACCTATTATGTAGCGGGTACAGAAAAAACCGACGGTCAAGTCCTCATTTTGACTGTTGCAGGCTTCCCGCTCAAGGTGATCTTAAGTGTTCTCAACCGGATGGCCGGAAGTGCTATGCAACATCTAGCTTCAAGGAAATTCATGCACATGGTTACTGAATGCCTATAGGGAATAATATTTGACTGGTGTTCAAGTCTACTGGCAAACTTGAGGCTTCAACTTTCCGGGTGTAAGACCGGGAGGATGAAGAATTTTGGGTATGGAAGCATACTGTGCACCTTTTTGTTTAAAAGGGTGTAACATCCCGTAAAATCCAAAAATTTTAAATTTTTTTAAATTAGCAATAATTACTGAATTTGCTAATACGGAACATATAATAATAGTTAAATCTTTTAACTAGAATAATTAATAATAACGACACATTTTTATTTCTCCAAAACAAAATATGATGTTAGTTGTATTTGCTATTGCAGACTAAAAGGATGCTAATCTCTTTAACAAAAGATATTTTATGATCATACCACAAGAATACAATCTTTAGATCTTCTTAAGTTCTAAATGTAATTACATGCTGTACATAGGTTTGTATTATTATGATTTTCTTGGTGACGTACTGACAATTTGTTTTAAATGATGACGAAGGGATCCTACGAGGTACCCTGGGGTTTACTTAGCTATGTTTAGCTAAGGCATTTGAATCTTGTTTCCATGTGCAGAACGCAGGTAAGAAATTCTACGAAAAACATGAGTTAAGAGTACATGTGTCTTTCAATTCATCGTCAATATAATATGAAAAATACTAAGTACTTCCTTGCAAAACAAGTTACTGGAGGTATGGATATTTTTTGTTTCAATTCTCATTTACGTGCTGGCTTACAAACTTCTCAGTGTTATTAAAATCACGTCGTCATTTTGTTTTTACATTGCTATATTTATTATCTACGAAAATCATCATAATATGACTATTGTCATTAACATCAAGTGGTGATACTTTTGTCCATTTGTCACATTATTGACATCTTGTGAATATAGTGCTTATGCATATTGCAAAATGAACTATCATTCTATTGTGCACCAACAGAACTTTAGACTATCCTAAAGTCTCACCTTTATCCAATGATTACAATACATAGCTAATATATGAAATATTTAGTGAATATAATGCTTATGCTATGAACTATCATTATACTATGCATTGATAAAATCTTAAACTATACCTATAGTATCCATTTATCAATTGATTTAACAATATATGGTTAATATATGAAATATATAAACTTTACCCTATATGACTATACATAAGCTATAGAAATGAAATATTAACATTCTATAGTGACTATGCATTCATGCACATACATTAGCATGTGATATTATTATCATGATGCCTAAGAAAAACTTTAGTAACTATTATAAGATGTAAACTATGAATCTAACACTGCAATGATTACGATCGTGACAGGGTATTAAATTTTGGTACTTGGCATGCTTCCAAACTATCGATCTCTGGTCTCAGCATTAACATCGCTCATATGTTAAGTGAAGTGGAAAGCTTCGTTGGATGCTCTTCACGTGATTGAGTTTACAATCAGCACCATACAATGTTGAGCTATGACATGCACTAGCCCTCGGTCTACTGATTTGGCAACTTGGTAGATGCAACAATCAATGTAGTATTGATTGCAATGATCTCTCGAATCTCTGCGTACCTGACTGGTAGCTAATCCACTGTTGATCTTTACAAGATCTAGGGCTTGGAATGAAACCCTAGTATTTCTTAGGTAAGTAACCAAGAATTGTTTCTTGGCCTTTATTTCATGTTTAGTGGTATGGTTTGAACAACCGATAGTGCTACTGTAATGTAGGGTTTAGAGTTTATTGTTAGGAGGACTCCTTCCTCGGTTTCAAACCTTAGACCTGTGAGAGGAAGTTTATATGTTACAAGCTTAAGATCCTGGTGAACTAGAGCCACGATATAGCCATTGTAATTATGGGGAGGTTCTTCTATTAGTTTGTTTGAATGCAAGTCGAACTGGAGTTTGATTCTCCTATTCATAAAATAGTTCTTTGAATTTGAACTCGTATTTGATGCAAATGCCATCAGGATTCGTCATTTTGTTGCTGTGGGGTGTCTAAGTCCTGGAGCTTCGATGCTAATGGTAAGTTTTCAATGACAATAGCAATAATACCGTAATGTTTTAAGTTATTCCTATGTTTTTCTTGTTTTAACCCTTTTCAAACTGTAATTGGAAGGGATACTTCATTGGAGGGTTTCGATGAGAAAAACCTAGAGTGAGGATACTGCAACAACCTCCTGGTAAGCCTCAGTCGTTCTTGAAACCTCGTAGGTGCCTTTGGCATGGTTTAGCTAGTGAATGCAGTTGTGACGAGAGTTGGAAATACAACCCTGTTCGGTGTAATGGCCAAGTTTAAGTTTTGTTTTGAACTATACTCTAAGAGCATAAACCCTTAGTATTTAGTTGCTATTCGGCTCTGTAATGATTAGCTGTGTCTTTTAAAAATGACCCTGAACTTGTTTTTGTGTTTCTGGTTGTTAAGGGAAATACCCTGTGTAAATTTGGAACCTTGAAAGGTCCGCAATGTGAACTCTGTCGAATTTTTGTTATACTGTTGAACACGAACTCATAGAGTCGAGGGTTCACTTGCTTCTGTAACACAATGGCTCATTTTGTATTGAAATATTATAATTTTGTTTAAATAATAGTTTGAGACATTGTTTGTATGAACTGTTGATTTGGTAACGATCGTTGTCTCTAGTCGAGAGTAGTAGGTTGTAAGTCTGTTGGTAGATAGACCATGTACTTCATATCGTTTTTGAATTTCAAGTTTGAATAATGATGTTGTCAAACTTGATCTGTCGTATGTTTTTAAAAATGGTTATGTGCCACAAGGTTCAATTTTGTTTCAATGAATGAAACCCTACCCTGTACGTTTCATTCGCAACCTTGATTGTACTGAGAATTTCAACTCGAGAATTGGGCCTTAACTTGTGTCTCTAAAGGTTTCGAAACTGTGTATAATTCTTTTTAGGGTTTGATAGATGACGATACAAAACAAAATAATGCCTTCTGTTAAGTAATGTTATGTGTTGTGAAGTGCCTTGTTGATATTCTTAATACGAAATGATAGATAGTAAGTTAAAATATTGTTTAGGGTTTGGAAAAAAAACAAGTCTGCTATAACTTCATAAATATTTACTGTGTTTTCCATGAATGGCTTGATATGTAATTTATTGAACTGTATACTAAATAAACGTTTAGAACCTAGAGTATGTAAAATCATAGGGTTTTGATTCTACAGCGAAAGTATTTATATTTAATGATTTAAATAAAATGTGATAATTAGTGATGAAATAATAAGTGTTTACTTATCATTTGCAGGTAACACTCTGTATAGAGAATAATTTGTAGCTGCTATATTTCTTAGAATATAAAATGTCTGAAACTAATGGATTTACAATGTTGGAATGCAAAATACTACCATCTAAAAATAGATGGAGTTGAATTAAAAAATATAGGTCTGTGCAGAAATAAAAGTGTTATTCTTTTATTATGAAATAGAGGAATGCTATACATCTGTTTATACTATGTTGTACTATTTCCTGCGTTTTAAACTTATGATTAAAATGGTAGAATTTAAAAGAAATACTACTGTGTTTATCTATTCATTCAAATGGCATTTTGCTTATCACTCATCTCTATTAATTTTACTTTTCTGTACTAGAGTAATATATAGATAACAGTATGGGAAAAATAAAGAAAAGAATTTAATCATTCATTTAATTTACTTAATAATTCTTAAAACATATCATCCTTAAGTCAGAAAATAAAATAGTTTCTTCTGTATAACTGTAAATAATAATTCTACCATGCAGAAAAGCATTTAATTGTAAACAAGAAGTTAGAACAGTAGAACCTAATTGAGTGTAGGGAAACAAACATCCCAAGGAACCTGTTCCACCCAACCTATTCCCGAAGACAGCCAAATTACTTGCCTTCAGACCCCCGAGCCTGTTCATTGAACCACCAGGAAGAAGAAGAGTCTGTAGAAGCTTAGTTCATCAACTTGTAGTAAAATATAGATAATCCAATCATAAAGACTCAGCAGCTAAAGAGACCTGCACCAGCACCTCTGGTTTCCTTCTCATAATACTAGCAGACTCACAATGCACTCTCACATAGCCTCCCTCTTCGAGTCTCTTAGTGATCACCTGATACAGTTGAGGAAATATTTCTGCAAAAAATATTGTGGAGCTACCTGCTCAATTCAAATTGCCTTATCTAGGATGCCTAAGCCTTTTAATCGTTAACTGATCATTAATGAGCTGATTACTCTCTTCCACCCACCCGGGGGATAATGCCACAAATTTAGGGGTAGTTGTCCCATAACCAACAGCTAGTGGTGGAGTGCAAATGCTTCCATCTGTTTGATGCCTTCTAACAGCTTTCATTCCTCCGAGTAGGTCAGTGAACACTCATTTAACAGTTCCCTTGGGTGTTTGTCTCCTGTTTAATTTATTAAATAATAATAATAAGTCATTACAATCAACCTTGACCAGATTTGGTCATAATTACAAAACTTTGTAATTAAAATTTAACATAATGTATTTTATAATAAAAATAAATAGTCTGCAAATTTGGGGAGGTGACATACACCCCCCCTTAAGTCTCAACATCGTCCTCGATGTTGTTTAATTACTCTCTAAGTGTTCCTGAAATAGAGTTGGGTATGCTTCCCGCACACTACTCTCCAACTCCTAGGTTGTCTCTTCTGGGCTAAGGTGCTTCCATTGCACCTTTACCTGCCCAATGGTGCGATTCTGGAGTAGAGTTTCCCTCTTTTCGAGGATACAATCCGGTTCCACCTGAAAATCGACGTTTTGTCCCACTTGTACATCATCCCAATTTACAACATGAGTAGCATTGTGTACATACTTCTTTAAAAATGATATATGAAAAACATTATGTATCTTTAGATTTTGTGGCAAAGCCAGTTGGTATGCCACGGGTCCAACCCTTGACAACATTTTGAAAGGACCACAATACCTGGGTGCCAACTTGGCACAGCTTCCCAATTTCAATGAACTCTTTTTCAGTCTTACCTTAAGAAAAACATGTTCACCAACCTGGAACTCTTTATGAGTCCTTCTAAGATCTGCTTAACTCTTTTTCCTATCTTGGGAAGCTTTAAGATTTCTTTGTACCTGTTCCACAATTAGTTCTAATTCCTACAATAATTCAGGTCCTAAAATAACTCTATTTACTGGGTCATTCCAAGAAACAAGCGTATCACATTTCCTACCATAAAGAATTTCAAAATGGCTAATCTTGGATGATGCATGATAATGGTTGTTATATGCAAATTATGCTAAATGCAAGTAGTCCTTCCACTTACCAGGATGGTCCTTAACATACATCCTAAGCATGTATTCCAATACCTGATTCACCCTTTCTGTCTATCCATCTGTTTGTGGATGAAATGTTGTGCTGAAGTTTAAGGTTGTATTCAATGCTTTAAACAAAGACCTCCAAAAGTTTCCAATAAACTTAGAATCATGGTCTGAAACTATCACTTTTGGTATCCCATGTAATTGAAAATTTTGTTTCATGAAGATTTCTGCAATATCTGAAGCCTTATGAGTAGTCTTTACAGGTATAAAATGTGTTGCCTTGCTAAGTTTATCAACTACCACCATGATGGAGTCATTTTGTTTCTTATTTTTGGGTAGTCTGGTAGTAAAATCTATGCTTATGATCTCCCATTTCCAGCTAAGTATAGGCAATGGCTGTAACAGTCCAGCCGGATGTTGATGTTCAACCTTCACTTTTTGACAATCTAAACACTTAGCTATATATTCTGTTACTCCATCCTTCATTCTGGGCCAATAGTACTCTTTCCGTAACATAGTGATGGTTTTCTGATAACCTGGATGACCAAAATAATGACTTTTGTGCATCTCATCTAAAATCAAAATTTTTACTTTTGGTATGTTGGGTACATACAATCTGTTTTTGTACAATAATTACCCATTTTCTTTTAAACTGTAATCTGTCATAGAATTTTCAGAATTTCTATCTGCTGTCTTTTCTTGTAATTTTCTGTATTCTTCATCCGTTTCAATCCCTTCAAAGATATGATTTTCTAAATCTGTTGAGTATGTACTGATGGCTGAAATAAAATTCAACTTTGCTTTACGACTTAATGCATCAGCAACCTTGTTCTCTTTCCCTTTAATGTGCTGAATTTCAAAATCATATTCACTTAGAAAAGTTAGCCATCTAGCTTGTCTAGCGTTCAAATTTGTTTGATCTAATAAATACTTCAGCCCCATGTTGTCTGTCAAAAAGGTAAATTTTCTGCCAGTAAGATGGTGACGCAACATTTTTAAAGCATGAATTACTGCTAGCAACTCCAAATTATAAGTAAAGTAATTCCTCTCATGTATTTTCATCTTTCTAGACTCGTATGCAACAACATGTCCCTCTTGTGTTAGGAATCCACCAAGTCCGTCATTACATGCATTTGTGCATACTATAAAATCCTTATTAGGATCTGCAATCCTCAGAATAGGCGCTGTAGTTAGCAATTCCTTTAACTTATTAAAACTGTCTGAACATTTCTGATCCCATACAAACTTCTTCCCCTTCTTCTGTAAGGAGGTTATGGGGTTTGCAATCTTTGAAAAACCTTCTATGAATTTTCTATAATATCCAGTAGTACCCATAAATGATTGTACATCCGACACATCTTTAGGAACTGGCCATTCATTATTGGATTTTATCTTATCGGGGTCAGCCGAGATTCCTTCTTTAGAAATTATGTGTCCTAAATACTGAATCTTATCCTTGTGAAAGTCACACTTACTAAACTTAGCATATAACTGATGATCTCTTAGAACTTGTAAAATAATACTCAGATGTTCGTCATGTTCTTCTTTACTTTTAGAATATATTAAAATGTCATTGATGAACACGATAGCAAACTTATCCAAATAATTGTGCAGAATGTTGTTCATTAAGCACATAAATACTTCCAGGTCATTAGTCAACCCAAATGGCATGACTACGAACTCATAATGTCCATATCGATTTCTAAAGGCTGTTTTAAAAATATCCCCATCCTTTACACGAACTTGATGATATCCTGACCTTAAATCAATCTTTGAAAATATCATTGGTCCACGCAGCTGATCAAATAGATCGTCTATGCGGGGAAATGGATATCAATTCTTGATTATCATCTTATTCAGTTGACTATAATCTATACAAAGCCTTAGAGTGCCATCTTTCTTCTTAACAAATATAACAGGTACTCCCCAAGGAGACACGCTAGGTCTTATATAGTTTTTATCAATCAGTTCCTTCAACTGTGATTTCAACTCATTTAATTCCAATATATTCATCCTATCTGGAGCTTTAGAATTCGGTACTGTTCCCGGTATTAATTCGATGGTAAAATCTAGATCTCTCTTAGAGGGTAATCCTGGAATCTCTTCAGGAAAAACATCTTGGAAATATTTTAGGACAGGTATATCTTCTAGTTTCAGTTTTTCCTCCTTAGTAATTAACTCCTCATTCACTACATTCACTGCAAACATTTGACATCATTTTCTAACTGCTCTCTTTACTTGCATAGTTGAAATCTGTCTAAGTGATGTCTTTCTTGGAATACCTTTTACTTCTACTGTTTCTCCTTCATCATTTAAACAAGTAAAACTTTTCTCATAACAATTCAGAATGACATGATGGGCTTCTAACCAGTCCATTCCTATTAAGATGTCATAGGACCCTAAAGGTAAAACATTCAACTTGGTTTGTGTCTTTAACTGATTCATAGATAAAACACAATTTTCAATAAAATCAGAAACTTTTCTTTTTGTTCTTGTTGCTAGTCTAACTAACCAGGATTTATTGAATTTTTCTGTTTTCGAATTAAAAATTTCTACAATATCTGGTGATATATAACTCAGGCTAGCGCCTGGATCAATCAAAATAGTAACAGGGTGATTTTGTAGCATACCTTCAATCTCTACCATAGAGACTTGATGCTCAGCTTGCCTGTTGTCTAGAGCTGCATTAATTATGGGAATCTCCCTTGCCAAGTCTCCCATAGTAGGTTCAGTCTGTATGGAATGAATATTGTTAGCTATCCACTTCCTCTTGGGGCATTCTAAATCATAATGAGGACCTTGACACTCAAAACATTTGATAGGTTCCTTTTAGTCATTAGTCTTGGTAGCATTGGGAGTATTCCTAGGAGCTGTAAAATTCTGCTGCTGATTATTTCTGGAATTGTTCCCTTGGAAATTCCAATTCAAAAAGTTTTTCTTTTGGAAACTAGAATTTCCACTAAACCTGAAATTTTTCTTTTTCTGCTCAAAGTTGTTGAGTTTATGATTTTTCCAGTTAGATATCCATTCTCTTTTCCGATTAGTGTCATAACAGAAAGTTGCTTTCCTCATGGCCTCTTCTAAGGTCTTTGGATTGTCATACTCTATTATGTCCTTGATGTTGAAAGGTAGACAACTCAGGTATCTTTGAATCTTCGTTTTTTCTTCCACGAGGTATGTCACATACCTTAGCAAATTCAGAAATTTACTGTTCATCTCTTTCATGTTCATAGTTCCCAGCTTTAAATCATAGAATTCCTTGGATTTTTCTTCGTAGTATTGTTTAGATAAGAATTTCTTCTTGAAGTACCTTTTAAAAGTGCTCCGATTCACATCCTTGTCTTTGATTCCCTTCACTCTTTTGATGTCCTGCCACGAAATATCTTCCTTCACAATCAAGTTGTATATTGCCATCTTTGCCTTCAATGATTCTGAATAATCATAAATTTGGAAGTACTTCTTCATGTCGGACAACCATGCTTCTGCTGTCTCTCCTTTCTCAGTTTCACCATTGAAGGTTGGGGGTTTGATTTTCTTGAACTCCCCAGAAATCTGTTCATACTGTTTGTGACTTTTTCTTTTGGGTTTGTAATCTCCCTTGCTGCTATCACTTGAATAATTACATTTCTTTTTGTGTTTTTCATTGGCAGCTTCTGATGATATTGAAATGTTGTTCGCGTCATCAGATTTCATTTTCTTACCCTTGTCTTAATGAGGTAAGTCTTCAATCTTGGAGGTATTTTCAATCCCTCCATCCTGTTCATCAGTTGGGCACTGATCGAACAGTACTTGGTTAAGTCCCTCTTGTGCTTTCAAAATTTTCTCATTGTCTTGTTTTACAGATCTGATTTCTGCTTTTAACTCTTGGAATGCACGTAACAATTCTGATGAATTGTCATTTAATTCACCATGGACTTCTTCTTCATAATGCTGTCCCATGCTATGGCTGTTGGGTCAAAATCTGTCCTCCATATGTTCAGTCGATCCTTCCATACCTGTAGCTTAAAAACAATTTACGTATAACACAAATAGTTTAAATTTGTATTAGCGAGTTTTTTGCTGCAATAAAATTTTCTGTTGCGTGCTCTTTGGACCTTTTCAGGCCTACAGTTCAAACGTGAGCTCTGATACCACATGTAACATCCCGTAAAATACAAAAATTTTAAAAATTTTAAAATAGCAATAATTACTGAATTTGCTAATGCGGAACATATAATAATAGTTAAATCTTTTAAGTAGAATAATTAATAATAACGACACATTTTTATTTCTCCAAAACAAAATATGATGTTAGTTGTATTTGCTATTGCAGACTAAAAGGATGCTAATCTCTTTAACGAAAGATATGTTATGATCATAACACAAGAATACAATCTTCAGATTTGCTTAAATTCTAAATGTAATTACATGTTGTACATAGGTTTGTATTATTATCATTTTCTTGGTGACGTGCTGACAGTTTGTTTTGTACGATGACGAAGGGGTCCTACAAGGTACCATGGGGTTTACTTAGCTACGTTTAGCTAAGGAATTTGAATCTTGTTTCCATGTGGAGAACGCAGGTAAAAAATTCTGCGACAAACATTAGTTTAGAGTACATGTGTCTTTCAATTCATCGTCAATATAATATGAAAAATACTAAGTACTTCCTTGCAAAACAAGTTACTGAAGGTATGGATATTTTTGGTTTCAATTCTCATTTACGTATTGGCTTACAAAATTCTCAGTGTTATTAAAATCACATCGTCATTTTGTTTTTACATTGCCATATTTATTATCTACGAAAATCATCCTAATATGACAATTGTCATTAACATCAAGTGGTGATACTTTTGTCCATTTGTCACATTATTGACATCTTGTGAATATAGTGCTTATGCTTATTGCAAAATGAACTATCGTTCTATTATTCACCAACGGAACTTTAGACTATCCTAAAGTCTCACCTTTATCCAATGATTACAATACATAGCTAATATATGAAATATTTAGTGAATATAATGCTTATGCTATGAACTATCATTATACTATGCATTAATAAAATCTTAAACTATACCTATAGTCTCTATTTATCAATTGATTTAACAATATATGGTGAATATATGAAATATATAAACTTTACCCTATATGACTATACATAAGCTATAGAAATGAAATACTAACATTCTATAGTGACTATGTATTCACGCACATACATTAGCATGTGATATTATTATCGCGATGCCTAAGATAAGCCTTAGTAACTATTATAAGATGTAAACTATGAATCTAACATTGCAATGATTACGATCGTGATAGGGTATTAAAGTTTGGTACTTGGAATGCTTCCAAACTGTCAATCTCTGGTCTCAGCATTAACGTCGCTCATATGTTAAGTGAAGTGGAAAGCTTTGTTGGATGCTCTTCATGTGATTGAGTTTACAATCAACACCATACAATGCTGATCTATGCCATGCACTAGCCCTCGGTCTGCTGATTTGGAAACTTGGTAGATGCAACAATCAATGTAGTATTGATTGCAATGATCTCTCGAATCTATGCGTACCTGACTGGCAGCTAATCCACCGTTGATCTTTACAAGATCTAAGGCTTGGAATGAAACCCTAGTCTTTCATTAGCAAGTAACCAAGAATTGTTTCCTGGCCTTCATTTTGTGTTTAGTGGTATGGTTGAAGAGCCGACAGTGCTGCTGCAATGCAGGGTTTAGAGTTTACTGTTAGGAGGACTCCTTCCTCGGTTTCGAACCTTAGACCTGTGAGAGGAATTTTATATGTTACATGCTTAATATCCTAGTGAACTAGAGCCATGATATAGCCATTGTAATTGTGGGGAGGTTCTTCTATTAGTTTGTTTGAATGCAAGTCGAACTGGAGTTCGATTCTCCTATTCATAAAATAGTTCTTTGAATTTGAACTCGTATTTGCTGCAAATGCCATCAGGATTCGTCATTTTGTTGGTGTGGGGTGTCTAAGTCCAGGAGCTTTGACGCTAATGGTAAGTTTTCAATGACAGTAGCAATAATACCATAATGTTTTAATTTATTCCTGCGTTTTTCTTGTTTTAACCCTTTTCAAACCGTAACTGGCATGGATACTTCATTGGAGGGTTTCGATGAGCAAAACTTGGAGTGAGGATACTGCAACAACCTCCTGGTAAGCCTCGGTGGATCTTGAAACCTTGTAAGTGCCTTTGGCATGGTTTAGCTCGTGAATGCAGTTGTGCCAAGAGTTGGAAATACAACCCTATTCGGAGTAATGGCCAAGTTTAAGTTTCATTTTGAACTATACTGTAAGAGGATACAACCTCAGTATTTAGTTGCTATTCGGCATTGTAATGATTAGTTCTGTCGTTTAAAAATGACCTTGAACTTGTTTTTGTGTTTCTGGTTGTTAAGGGAAAGACCCTGTGTAAATTTGGAACCTTGAAAGGTCCGCAATGTGAACTCTGTCAAATTTTTGTTATATTGTTGAACACGAACTCATAGAGCTGAGGGTTCACTTGCTTCTGTAAAACAATGGCTTGTTTTGTATTGAAATGTTATAATTTTTTTTAAATAATATTTTGATACATCATTTGTATGAACTGTTGATTTGGTAACAATCATTGTCTCTAGTCGAGAGTAGTATGTTGTAAGTCTGTTGGTAGATAGACCCTGTACTTCGTATCGTTTTTGAATTTTAAGTTTGAATAATGATGTTGTGAAACTTGATCTATTGTATGTTTTTAAAAATGGCTATGTGCCACAAGGTTCGATTTTGTTTCAATGAATGAAACCCTACCCTGTAGGTTTCGTTGGCAACCTTGATTGTACTTAGAATCTGAACCCGAGAATTGGGCCTTAACTTGTGTCTCTAAAGGTTTCGACACTGTGTATAATTCTTGTTAGGGTTTGATAGATGACGATACAAAACAAAATCATGCCTTTTGTTAAGTAATGTTATGTGATATTAAGTGCCTTGTTGACATTCTTAATACGAAATGATAGATAGTAAGTTAAAAGTAATATTGTTTAGGGTTTGGAAAAGGAAACATGGTTTCTATAACTTCAGAAATATTTACTATGTTTTCCATGAATGGCTTGATATGTAATTTATTGAACTGTATACTAAATAAACGTTTAGAATCTAGAGTATGTAAAATATTAGGGTTTTGATTCTACAGTGAAAGTATTTATATTTATAAATTAAAATAAAATGTGATAATTAGTGATGAAATAATAAGTGTTTACTTATCATTTGCAAGTAACACTTTGTATAGAGAATAATTTGCAGCCGCTATATTTCTTAGAATATAAAATGTCTGAAAGTAATGGATTTATAATGTTTGAATGCAAAATACTACCATCTGAAAATAGATGGAGTTGAATTAAAAAATATAGGTCTGTGCAGAAATAATAGTGTTATTCTTTTATTATGAAATAGAGGAATGCTATACATCTATTTATACTATGCTGTACTATTTCCTGTGTTTTAAACTTATGATTGAAATGGCAGAATTTAAAAGAAATACTACTGTGTTTATCTATTCATTCAAATGGCATTCTGCCTATCACTCATCTCTATTAATTTTACTTTTCTGTACTAGAGTACTATACAGATAACAGTATGGGAAAAATACAGAAAATAATTTAGTCATTCATTTAATTTACTTAATCATTCTTAAAACATATCATCCTTAAGTCAGAAAATAAAATAGTTTCTTATGTATAACTGTAAATAATAATTCTACCATGCAGAAAAGCATTTAACTATAACCAAGAAGTCAGAACAGTAGAATCTAATTGACTGTAGGGAAACAAACAGCCCAAGGAACCTGTTCCACCCAACCTATTCCTGAAGACAGCCAAATTACTTGCCTTAGGACCCCCAAGCCTGTTCATTGAACCACTAGGAAGAAGAAGAGTCTGTAGAAGCGTAGTTCATCAACTTGCAATAAAATATAGATAATCCAGTCATAAAGACTCAGCAGCCAAAGTGACCTGCACCAGCACCTCCGGTTTCCTTCTCATAATACTAGCAAACTCACAATGCACTCTCACATAGCCTCCCTCTTCGAGTCTCTTAGTGATCAGCTGATACACTTGAGGAAATATTTCTGCAAAATATATTGTGGAGCTGCCTGCTCAATTCAAATTGCCTTATCTAGGCTACCTAGGCCTTTTAATGGTTAACTGATCGTTAATGAGATGACTGCTCTCTTCCACCCACCTAGGGGATAATGCCACAAATTTAGGGGTAGTTTTCCCATAACCAACAGCTAGTGGTGGAGTGCAAATGCTGCCATCCATCCCATGCCTTCTAACAGCTTTCATTCCTCCTAGTGGGTCAGTGAACACTCATTTAATAGTTCCCTTGGGTGTTTTTCTCATGTGTAATTTATTAAATAATAATAATAAGTCATTACGAACAACCTTGACCAGATTTGGTCATGATTACAAAACTTTGTAATTAAAATTTAACATAATGTATTTTAAAATAAAAATAAATTGTCTCCAAATTTGGGTAGGTGACAAAGGGTCCCTGCCATGAGTCTGGGGATGGATTTTCCCCCACTGAACCCCTGTGATCCACTGATGGGTCAATGGGGAGAGATCTTCTTCCGCCAGGGTGGTGGTGAGAGTAGCTTTTGCTATAGTGAGGATGATTTTTGGGTGTGGTGGGACCGGCAGGTACCATCTCTTGAGCAGTTCCCATATGCGGGCATATACTTCCGTAATGATACTAAGCTGGCTCTCCCTCCAGGATCATCCCGGGGAGAGATTGGTAAGTTTTCTTTTGAAAAATTATTTAATTTTTTCAATTTTATATATATTATTTTTATGATGAGTTTGAAGTACTGAAACCAAATTTCTTATGTAGATGTTGGATCAGTGCGTCCTGAGAGACACACCCATACCTTCATGAGACCAATGCTAGAAGGGGCAGCTGATGCCATGCTAGAAAACATAGAGGGGAAGATGAGTCGGTTGACTCATGACATTTCGACATACAGGATCGAGTGGATTCCGCACGACATGCATGAGAATGTGGTGGGTGTGCCCCCAACATGGATTTGGCTACTGAGGAAAGTAGCTAGGCTAGTCATTTTCTATCGAGAGGCGGTAGAGGCAGATGAGGCCCCTCCTTCTCCATAGGAGAAGGATATATCTATGTATATTTTTGAGGTCACCCAGCCCAATTTTGGTATATTATGACACGACTCTATGACAGTCTTTGTTGATGTATATGTAACTTCGGAATGTATTTCACATATATGTATATTGTATTCCTATAGAGATGGTATTATTCCTCTATAAGGAAGTGTCGTCATTTATATTGTCAGTGTCGTAACTTATACTTGATGGGTTATTAGACCACCTTATTTGGGGTCGGCCTTGTATAAGTCATGTGGGTCAAAGGGTTATTAGACCACCCTATTGGGGGTCGGCCATGTGGGTCAAAGGGTTATTAGACCACCCTATTGGGAGTCGGCCCACTCAGCATTATGTTATATGGTAAAGTTCGAGCCTACATGAGTTAGGTAAAAAGGCAAGTCAAGTCAAGTATAAATAGAGTGCGGGAGGCACTCTATTTGCTCACTCACTTCTCACACATGCTCTCAAGGAGGAGAGGCGCACTTATGGAGGAGGAGGATTGCTGCTAGGTTATGGCTATCTCTATTGGTTGGTTATATCATTGCTCTATCTATCTCTGAGGAAGTTATTGGGGTTTTTCACCTTTATGGTTTTCCCCAAGTAAATCTTTGTGTCTCTTGTGTGCTTGCATTATTGTCTCCATGATTGATATGCTGTAGATATGCTATACATGTTGTTCTCTCAGTTAAGATCCTAGATCAGATTGAAGTAAATTCTGAAAATTTAACATGGTATCAGAGCTAGCCTGAAAGAAGGCATGATATGGCATGTATGACACTTGTTGCACTTACGATGCTAGGGCTTGATATAGCAAAAACCAGTCATCGTAGCACTTTCGCTATAAATCCATTTTGGCGAAGTTTTCGGATCTCAAATTGTTACAGGCCGAAGCTAAGATCTCCAGGTATCTTGTGTACAAAGGAAAACCTCTAATTTGTTGTACTTTGTGATTTATGATCTGTACAATATAGGGTTTCTGCCTCTTCCAGATCTGAGTCAAAATCAGGTGACCTTGGGAAAAAGGTCATATCTTGGGCTAGGAAGCTCCAAATGAAATTTCGTAAAAAGTGACAGGTATTACACAGTCTTTACTATCTCAAAAAACGTTTTCAGAGGCCGAAGTTGAACCAGTGACACGTGGCACGCCGTACAAGTTCGATCTCCTGTATTATCCCATAAACAGGTCATGTTGCGACATTTGGCATAACTCTCTCTCAGAGAGTCCAATTGAGGTCAGACCTGTCAGGATGGAAAGGTAACAGGCCGAGCTATCTCAGGAAACGTTTTTAGAGGCCGGAGTTAAAACAGTGACACGTGGAACACCGTACAAGTTCGCTCTCCTGTTTTATCCCAAAATAGGTCACGTTGCGACATTTGGCATAACTCTCTCTCAGTGAATCCAATTGAGGTCAGACCTGTCAGAATGGAAAGATAACAGGTCAGGCTATCTCAGGAAACTTTTTTTAGACCCTGTGGATCAAAAATTTCGGAGTTACACCAGAAACAATCAAGTACATATTTCTGTCAAAACAGAATTATTTTTTGGTACCTTCATTCATGGCTTCCGGAATTTAGGGCTTTGGAGAAAGTTGGAATTTTTGTAATCAGATACCACGGCTGAATGCTACTCATAAAAATAGAAATTTAGAGACCAAGATCAGAATTTTTGGTTGGGAAGAAGGCCGGGCTTGATCAAACCCTAGTTCGAGACATTGATCAGAAAAGTGGAAAAATTAGGGCTTCTGTAAAAATGGGAATTTTTGAAATCTGTGACCATGGCTGGAAGCTCCTCAGAAAAATAGAAGCTTAGAGCTTTGGATCAAACTTTTTGGTTGGGCAGAAGAGTGGGTTTCATCAAACCCCAGTTTAGGGTCACGTCCAGTGAATCCGGAAGTTTCAAAGGCAAAATTGAGGAGTGAAACTTTGCAGTTTTCAAATTCTGAATATACCGGTTTGATCAACTTATCAAGGCGCATATTTCTATCCTTTCGGAAGTTTGAAATTCAAAATTTGAATTTTTGGGGTTTCTCTGACAAACCCATATCTAGCTCAAGGTCCAGTTCTTGCAAATCAAGTGGATTGGGTTAATCCTAGAAGAAGATGGATTGATCATCTGCATGAGTGAAGAAGTTCTTGTTTCAGAGGGAGATGAGGCTAAGGCCTTATATAAGAAGATTACAAGCGATCTCGACAGGTATGACTCATCGAGGTATGTTTCGATATTTCTCCATGATTAAGTTTATGGTATGTTTGTCTTCATGTTATTACGGTTAGTACAATTTTGATTTTAGATTTGTCGTATCACCTTAACAAAATTATGAATGCATGATAGAAGATATTCATTGGTTAGGGTGTTGACACTTATGATTGTACTAATGCATTATGGTGTTGTATGAGGTTTATGTTGTCTACTAACATGAAAGGTACACCAATAAAGACAAATCATGTTCTGGTCCAAGAACATATGATCATGATAACATGAGGACAAGGATTCATCCATTGTCATGGATCTCATAGAAGATCCATTTACGAGGTATGTATAACTTGGTTTTGTAATAGTTAACCTATGAGATATACAGGTTACTAGCACAAGTCATTGAAGAAGAACAAGAAGACATCATGTGAGTATGTTAGACATAAATAGCTAGCATGCTAATCCAGGTATGTTTTTCCTATATCAAGCTAGATTCCTACCTTGGGTTAGGATCTTATACTATCGCGTTGTTGATAATGATTATTCATGAAATCTTAAGTTTGAATAATCATGGGTATATGTATATTATGTGTCTTACCATAATTGATGATATGACTAACCATAAGAATCCTACATAAACCTTGAATGCTAATGCTTATTATTTCTGATTGAAATGATCATGAGTATACATGCTTGAGATTATTGTGTTAATGAATGTATGATTTTATATGAGATCACAAGGATAACACAATCATGATACTAATAAGCATGCATAGAAACCAAGGATGAATATGAGTTCAAGAACAGGTAATCCAGGAAGCAAAGATCAAGAGGGAGCACACTTCAGTTGTTCCTGCAAAGAAAGCAAAGGAGCACACTTCAGTAGCTTCTGCAAGAATGCATATATTCAGAGGGAGTTGAACATCTTTCTACATTCCACAACATAAAGGTGTAGAAGAAGCTACTTCAGATTATGACTCCAGTATCTCCCGCAAAGAAGCAAAGACTCAGAGGGAGTCCACCCAACGAACAAACAAAGATAAGTATTTTAATGCATATTTGTTTGTTTAAATAAAATTGTTCAAATGATGTATATGCTCATGTTCCTAGACTTAGGATATGTCTTGTGCATATTAGAATAGTTGCATTAATGAACAGTATACTACTAATACACATGGGTAAGTGGCCTATGGCACTGTACAACATTCCATTGCTACTTATCTAGAATGAAACCTCTTTGCTGACATGTTGCGAGTTGTGCACACTCTTAACAATGTTCTGGTAGAGATTGGAAGGCATCTAGAAAGTTACGGAATATGGATAAATGTTGTATTGAAGCATTGGCTAAGATGATTGCATGACTGTATGGCATATTTCTTTATGTGTAAGAATTTGCTCTGAAAACTATGAGATGTTTTCTAATCATGCAATTTAACTTGTTGTGTAGGAAAGATCGTATGCCATCTCCTACAAAAGAAGAACTACAACATTTGTTCCAGCAACAAAGAAATATATTGAAGATATTGAAGATATTGAAGTTCCCAGGATCTGGGATGAAGAAATGAAATGCCATGATCCGTCGATCATGAAGAATGATGTTTGGGATGTAATCCCAAGACATGAAGGGAAGTTTGCTATGACTTCCAAATGGAACTATCAGATCAAGCATGTTGCAGATGGCAGCATTGAGAAATATAAAAGTGATGAAATAGAAGATACACCAGATGGATTCAAGACAACTTCCTTGAATGGTGTAGTTGAAGAAGAAGTGTATGTAGAGAAGCCACTTGGTTCTGAGACTCATGATAGGAAATCATATATGTGCAGAACTTGGTATGGTGAAGATAGATTGATTGCCGACATGCAGTGGAAGCTTACTACCGAGTTCGAGATGAAGAACTTGGGGATGATGCACTATTTGTTTTTGGCTTGGAGGTGTGGCAGAGTGCAGATGGAATCTTCCTTGGACAAGGGAAGTATGCAGTAGAGATCCCGAAGAGGTTCGGGATGATGGATTGCAAGGCCATGGCCACACCTATGGCATCAAATCTGAAGCTTCTATGTGATGCTTCATCTGAGCCGATTGATGTCTCTATGTATCGCCAGATGATTGGGTCCTTGATGTACCTGACGAACATGAGACCAGACATTTGCTTTGCTGTGAACACATTGAGCCAGTTCCTGACGGATCCGAGGAGTGTTCACCTGGTTGTTGTAAAGCATGTTCTGAGGTACCTGAAGGGTAAAGTGGATTATGGGCTCAGATATGAGGCGAATCAAAAGTTTAACCTGCAGGGTTATGTTGATTCAGATTGGGCTGGCAGTGCTGCAGATAGGAAGAGCACATCTGGGTGTTGCTTCAGTATGGGATCAGGTGTGATCTCTTGGTTTAGCAGGAATCAATCCTGCGTAGCACTGAGTACAGCTGAGGCAGAGTATGTTGCAGCCTGTTCAGCTAGTTGTGAGGTAGTATGGCTACGGAAGCTATTGTCTGAGTTATTTGATCTCCCGTTGGAAGCTACTGGTATCTTCTGTGATAACCAGAGTTGTGTGAAGCTATCCGAGAACCCAGTGTTTCATGACAGGTCGAAACACATAGAGATCAAATACCACTATATCAGGGATATGGTGCAGAGAGGAGCTGTGAAGCTCCTGTATGTTGCGACGGACGAGCAGATTGCAGATGTGCTGACGAAGCCACTAGCTAGGGTGAAGTTCGAGTACTTCAGAGAGAGGCTTGGCGTTATTCAGATCAAGGACACTTCGAGGAAGAAGTGATGGACACATTTGCTGAAGCCATTCCAAGCATGTTGGAAGGGGGATCCTTCACATGGCTGTGGATGTAAGCGCTGAATGATGAACATTAGGAGGATGTTCTGGTTTCTGCTTGGATATGATCAGTTGGATGCTGGATATGATCAGTTGGATCATTATATGTATGTATGTATGCATCATGTTGGATGCTGGATATGATCGGTTGGATCATGTGTCTGTATTTTGTATATGCATCATGTTGGATGCTGGATATGATCGGATGGATCATGTGTATTTTGTATATGCATCATGATGGATGTTGGATATGATCGGATGGATCATGTGTATGTATTTTTGTATGAACGCATCATGTTGGATGCTGATGGATACATTGTGTGGATCATGTATCTTTGTATGATCAGGTAGATCATGTATGCTGATGGATACATTGTGTGGATCATGTATCTTTGTATGATCAGGTAGATCATGTATGCTGATGGATACATTGTGTGGATCATGTATCTATGTATATATCAGGTGGATACTTGGATGATCGTGGATGACGAGCTTCTCCAGATGACATGCAGCAGGATGTTGCAGTGATGATGATCAGGATGATCATGTGTACATCAGGATGATGTTTGATGAGTATCAGATGATACTCTATGGCCGTGGATCAGGTTGTGCAGGAAAGCATGTAATTGGTGCCTTGGGAGATTTGCAGATGGTCTTTCGAGGTTTTTCCTATGGCATGTAATTCGGTGCCCTGGGACATCTGGCAAATGCTCTTGCGAGGTTTTGCTTGGGAGGACATGTAATTTGTGCCCTGGGAGATCTGCAGATAGTCTTTCGAGGTTTTGCCTATGGCATGTAATTCGATGCCCTGGGATATCTGGCAGATGCTCTTGCGAGGTTTTGTCCTATGGCATGTAATTTGCTCCTGGGAGATCTGGACAGGATGAAAAAGGCCTCAGATGCTTCAGCCAGGTTTTGCCATGACCACATGTAATTTGCTCCTGGGAGATCTGGACAGGATGAAAAAGGCCTCAGATGCTTCAGCCAGGTTTTGTGGTGGACCACATGTAATGTGCTCCTGGGAGATCTGACAGGTAGAGCTGTGTGCTCGTAACAGCCTGGGATGCTTCAGCCAGGTTTTGTGGTGAGATCACATGTAATGTGCTCCTGGGAGATCCGACAGGTAGAGCCGCGTGCTCGTAACAGCCTGGGATGCTTCAGCCAGGTTTTGTGATGGGTCACATGTAATGTGCTCCTGGGAGATCCTACAGGTAGAGTTGTGTGCTCATAATAGCCTGGGATGCTGCAGCCAGGTTTTGTGACGCACGTAATGAGTCCTGAGGATTCCACAGTATGGCCAGTGATGATGAAGACCTGCAGGTGGTGGGCCTACATCCAGTATGAAAAAGGACTGGCTCTCTAGAACTTCCTATGACGAGTAGATTCAGAGATTGATTGAGATAGCAGCAGTAGTGACGATGATGATGACTCGATGACGATTATCCAGTGACGATGATCCAGAGAAGATGACTTGTGCTAGAAGAACTGTGCTGAGAAATACCTTCCTAGTTAAGAGGGAGTGTTGATGTATATGTAACTTCGGAATGTATTTCACATATATGTATATTGTATTCCTATAGAGATGGTATTATTCCTCTATAAGGAAGTGTCGTCATTTATATTGTAAGTGTCGTAACTTATACTTGATGGGTTATTAGACCACCTTATTTGGGGTCGGCCCTGTATAAGTCATGTGGGTCAAAGGGTTATTAGACCACCCTATTGGGGGTCGGCCATGTGGGTCAAAGGGTTATTAGACCACCCTATTGGGAGTCGGCCCACTCAGCATTATGTTATATGGTAAAGTTCGAGCCTACATGAGTTAGGTAAAAAGGCAAGTCAAGTCAAGTATAAATAGAGTGCGGGAGGCACTCTATTTGCTCACTCACTTCTCACACATGCTCTCAAGGAGGAGAGGCTCACTTATGGAGGAGGAGGATTGCTGCTAGGTTATGGCTATCTCTATTGGTTGGTTATATCATTGCTCTATCTATCTCTGAGGAAGTTATTGGGGTTTTTCACCTTTATGGTTTTCCCCAAGTAAATCTTTGTGTCTCTTGTGTGCTTGCATTATTGTCTCCATGATTGATATGCTGTAGATATGCTGTACATGTTGTTCTCTCAGTTAAGATCCTAGATCAGATTGAAGTAAATTCTGAAAATTTAACAGTCTTATGACCCAAACTCATCTTATTTTTGATACGGATTATATATATATATATATATATATATATATATATATAAAGTATCGGTGTTATTTACATGTGTGTTATTATCTTCTATGCATGAATTACTATGTATGTGAATGATGCAAATGCCAATCTAAAATGTAGTTTGCAAATGAATCAGCTAATGCATTCAAATTTCTTGGAATATGTTGATATGTGATGTAATCAAACTATCTCTCAAGTAACTTAACGCGAAAAAACTGATGTAGCAAAGTAGGATCTCTAACCTCATAAACAGCCATTAACTGAAAAACAACTAACTGCGAGTCGAGCCGTACCTCCAAATGTAAACTTCCATGGAATAGAGCATCTCGGAGTAGCTTTATGACTGCACTATATTCCACCACATTGTTTGTTGTGGGACCTAAACAAGCCCCTCCCGAAGAAACCAGTTGGCCAGCTGGTGAGTAAATAACCCAAGCAGTTGCATCCAACTAACGAGTGTGGCTGCTAGCGCCATCAGCAAACCCTATAAAGTGTTTAGTCAACATTTGAAACACAAAGAAATAGATGCATAACATGTAATGACAACCGTAAACAAAGCTAACTCTACAAAATGTACAGCTATAATACATGAAAAGCACATATGCCTAGGTGTAGTACTTCTTCAAGTAGATCCCATTTCTAGGCTTGGGCAACTTATTACCTTCATAGTCTGTTAACTCGTATGCACCCTTCTTCAACACCTTAGAAACTATGTAGGGACCGAGCCACATGGAATTAAACTTGCCAGCTCCTAAATGTTCCTTGTCCTGATCCCAGAGCATAATAAGGTCCCCTTCAATAAAAACCCTAGGTCTGACAGACTTATCGTACTGTCCCTTGATTGGGTTCTTATGTGCTTTGTTTGTTGTGAGCGTGTCGTGGTGCTACTCATCTAGATGTTCTAAATGCAACAAACGTTCTTCCAAGACTGAAGTGTCAGGTAGTAGTTGGACAACCAACTTCAATGAAGGAATCTCGCACTCAACCAGAATTACTGCTTCTATCCCATGCACAAGTTGGAAGGGAGAGAACCCGTTAGCATTCTTTACATTGGCTCGGTAGGCCCAAAGAGCAGGATACAACATAATGTGCCAGTTAGTTCTAGTGGCATTAATGGTCCTTTGTAAGATGGTATTCAAATTTTTGTTGACCTCTTCGACCTGACCATTCGCCTACGGTTAAAACGAAGACGAATGTTCCTGCCAAAAACCTAACATGGTGTAGAGATCGGTCATCGTGCTGTTCTGAAAATGATGACCATGATCAATCACTATCTCTTTGGGTATACCAAATCTAGCAATGATCTGGTTGAAAATGAAATAAGCGGTCGTTTCCCCATCTGCCTTAACAGTATGCATTGCCTCGGCCCACTTGGTGAAGTAGTCGACGAAAACAATGATATGGTGAGGACCTCTAGCCGAAACTGGCTTACAATTCATAAAGTCAATCCCCCACTTGGTGAAGGGGCCTGCTGTGATTACATGATGGAGAGGAGTTGGGTGTGCTCTCATCTTCCTGGTGAAAAACTAACATTTCTGGAAGCGTTTCACAGCTTCTACAAAATCTTTGAAGATTGTGGGCCAAAAATAACCAGCACGCAGTATTTTCTGGGTTGGTTCAACCCAGAAAGATGACCCCCACAGGCTCCACTATGGGCATCATTCAATACTAATTCTGCTTCCTCCAGGGTCAAACAATGGCGTAAGATGGAATCTACCCCACATCTGTACAAAGTGTCAGAAATGATGAGGTAGTTCTTCGCATGAATCTTAAGTTTGAGTCATTCATCCCTAGAGGAAGTGGTGGGACACCTCAAAGTCTAGAGATATACCAGGATATCCCTGTACCATGTATCAGAGGATGCAATGAGAAATATATGTTCATCCGGGAATGATGAATCTTCCTCAACATGTACTATGTCACTGGGGAATTCAGAGATCAGTTTGGCGAACACCAGTGATTTCTTTGACTTAGCAGACTGAAAAACCAAGTCAAATTCTCGCAAAATGACAATCCATTTATTAAAATTCCCACCGATGATGCGTCTAGTGAGAACATATTGAAATGGGTTGACTTTTGCAACCACTATGGTAGTTCACAATAATATAAAGTGATGTAGCCTCTGAATAGCATAGACAACAACTAATTCCAACTTCTCTATGTGAGAATACTTGATCTCAGGAGCTATCAAGGCATGCGACAGATAATAGATGACATGCTCTTGGAACTTGTCATCCTCCTAAACTAGTACTATGCCTATTGTGTATACTGATGCAGCCAGATATAAGAGGAAATCCTTCATATAGTCTGGTGGGCTTCACAAGGGGGCTGAAAATAATGCCTTTTTCAAGGCCTAAAATGATGCTTGAGCAGCCTCATCCCACAAAATGTAGGTGTCTTGTTTGAGCAGTCTCATGAAACCGTTTGTAATTTTGGCATAGTTAATGATAAAGCATCTCAAGAAGTTGGACATGCCCTGCAGAATTTGAAGTTGTCTCAGGGTTCGAGGAGAAGGCAGATTTACAATCGCCTCAACTTTCAATGGGTCCACCATTATGCCACAACTAGATACTATGCAATCCATTAGTTGTCCAGATTCGACACAGAGTACACATTTTTTGGGATTCAATCGAATTGTGTAGTATCTACACCTTTCAAACACAAGTCTTAAATGATCAGGATGCTCCTGTCTCTTACGAGATCGCGCTGGGAGATCATCAAGGTAAGGTTTGACTACGTGCTTGATGTCATGAAAAGCAAAGTTCATTGCTCATTGAAAGGTGGCTCTAGCATTCTTCAAGCCAAATGGCATCTTCCGATAGGAAAAGTTTCCCCAAGGAAAAATAAAAGTTGTCTTGTGTTGGTATTCAGGTTTGATCTGTATCTTATTATATCCTGAAAACCCGTCCATGAACGAGAACATTTCATGGCCCGCACATGCATCGATGATCTGATCTATGAATGGTGTGGGGTAATTGTCTTTCAGAAAAGCTTTATTTAGGTCCCGGAAGTCAGTGCAGACTCTAATGGTACCTTGTGTTTTGTCAATTGGAATAGGATTTAACACCCATTCCATCATAGCTATTGGATAGATAAATCCGGCTTTGAGCAATTTCTCTACTTCTACCTTGATGGAAGCCGCTTTTCGAGGGTTAACTAGATGGAGCTTCTATTTCACAAGTTTAGCGTTGGGATACGTTGTGATGACATGCTCAACAATGGTGGGGTCAATGCCTGGCATCTCCTCGTAAGACCAGGAAAAAATGTTGTGGAATTCTTTAAAGAGATTTGTATACAAAATGTTCTCCTCAAGAGAACACTCTGCTCCAATGAAAATATTTTCCATGACCCCAATTTTGATGGAAATTTTGATCAAAATGGTTCTCGATATATTTTCCATATTCCCTTCGGCATAAACAACTTTTGAATTAGAAGGGATAGCGAACAAATCAACATTCCCACCGGGTCTCATAGAAAACTCACCTCTCTCAATCCTGTCCAGATCATGAAGAAAATAAGACCTGTGGTGCATGTGTTCCCAAGGATGGTCCAAGCCAATCATTGCTTCCAAGATCGTCTCATCAGAGGGGAAAATAGTGAATAGATAGTCAAAAGAGTGGGTAGAGTCCACTGACCATGTAGGATCATAGTCCATATCTGACTCAGCAAAGACCAATGGAGTCACGATATGTTCTGTTGCAACATGTTGTGAATCTAAGTAAGCCACCTCTGCAACATATAAAGGCACAGCTGGTTCTGATTCAGTTGGGAGAATCCATGGATCTGTTGTTGGACTGACCATGAAAATCTCAGACAAAGAACATTCTTTAGAACCAATAAAATGAACAGGAGAAGGTAGGTCAAAAGTGCCTATTAATGACCCATAGAGACTTGCTCCCAAACTCTCAGTAACTAGGTGGGACTCATCAACCAACGGAATCGATGAATCCGATGAAGTCTGGTTGTTCTTCTATGCAAACGAAATTTGATCAACTGTGATGATATTTCCTTCATGAGGGAACATTAAAACTCAGAACGGCTGACGGCACTGCCTGCATGGCATATGTCCAGCTCGTACCCAAAAGCAAGTTATAGTCGAGTGGAGCATCCAGAACTTCAACCTCTACAAATACTAGTTTTCCCGCAAGTTCAACATCAAATGATGGTAAGACTCCGTGTGGAAGGAAATATCTTCCATCAAAGGCAGTAAGTACCGTGTTCGAGGGGGCTGATGCAGGTTCACCTAAAGCCTTCCAGCAAGAAATGGACATTACGCATGTAGACGTGCCCTCATCTACAATAGCTCATCCAATGGTCTTGGGACCATGGATTACCTCTATTTGGAGAGCGACGTGATACGAAAACCAGGGTTTAATATTGGTCATATCAAACCGAGCAAGCATATTGGATGAATCTACATTCCTGATTGCTATGAAAAGTGCACTGCATTGCAATTGGAAACTTTGTAGTACTTCTAAATTGGACATGGCATAGGTGGTTTGGGCTAAATCCTCCACAACATTATAGTTCGGGGTGGCCCACGCGTTAGGGTTGTGCACAACCTGTTTGTAGACACCTTTCAGGATCTTTGGAAACGAATCCACCGGTCTCTCGATGTGGAGAGATGTAGATGACTCAGGAACATCCTTCTACTACGGATCCGAGATATAGTTTCTAGCTCAAGTTTGTAGAAGAGCATCTGAATTAACCATATTAATGAATGACTGATCAATAGATGAGGCATGAGGTATGCCCCCAACACTAGAGTTGCCAGAAGTTGAACTTTGTCCGTGAGGGAATGAATCTTTCAAGACAGCTCGTTTCTTCTCATGAAGCAGCTTCTGGGCTTCTTCCATCATAGGGCATTGATGGGTAAGGTGGTCCTCTTTGCATAGCTTGCAAGGGAAATTCACTTTCCCCTTTTCCTTTTTACCCTGCTCAACATTTTCTATGTTTTTGGGCTTTTGGTGGTTCCCCTCCCCTTTCTTTCCCTTTTTGTTATTGTTGGGCTGTCGAGGGACCTTTTCGTTTGTCTGCACTTGTTGTACAAATTATGTTGTTGAAGGGGAGGCCGCAACCAGAGTTACTTTTGCAGCAGACTGTTTGACTGACAAGGCGTGAACCTGTTTTGTTAAAGCATCAAATGCTGCAAAGTCTACTGAACCCATAATGCCATCAGCATGTGGTCCAGGTTTAGGTTTACCTAAGCTTGTGTTAGACCTTGGTGCATCGGGAATAATCTCATATAAGAGCCCAGACTAAGCATATACCAAGTCAAGTTATTGGGTTCTTAAGATAGCTTCCTCTTCGGAGGACACCCCTGAAGTTGAAACTTCCTTACAAATATAAGGAAGGAGTGATTTGAGATACCACTCTAATAAAAATGCGGGAGGGATGTCAGCTTTAATGAGCCTCTTTCTCCTTCTCCACTCCTAAATGTGGTCAGATAGGTGAGTAGCTTTGTTCTATCAGAAGGTTGACAGAAGATCTGTACCAGCATCATACTTAGTGGGAACAGGTGGCCATGTAGGATTATGGCACACAGGGTCATTCATGAGTTTTGAGAGATCTCGCAAGTTCAAAGTTGCCAGAAACGGTAAATGCAGTCGTGCCGATGGCATTTGGTGAACAGGAACCTGGTAGAGGGAACTTCCCAATACCTTGTTCATGTACTGCTGGTTGGGTTTTCCCCCAGCCATAGGTTGCGAGGTAAAAGCATTTAAATTTCTCCACCCAAAAGAAAGTGGATTACTTCCCGGGGTAGTGGTCCATTGCGGCTGGGTGTTAACCCCACCATATTGTGGATTATTAATATTAGCCCCTCCTCCATCAAACAAAGAGAAAGGGATACTCCCTACAAGTATATTTGATGGATTTACATTGTAACCTACATAGGGGTTAAATCTAGGCGTACTTGTAACAGACGGTGTCGTCATCGTACCCATAACAGGCATAGATGCAGAAGGGATTGATCCTACAACGGATGTGGAAGCAATAGTTTGAGGTATACCCTGGAACTATTGTGTAACAGGAGGATGAGTAAAAGTCATTGTAGGTATCCCTGTCAAAGGGACATTAGTTGGTCCAAAAGTAGGGGTTGAAACTGAAGCAGATGTTGAAGCTTGTGATCTCGGCATGCCTAGAGTACCAGCATTAAAACTAAAGGACGGGTTCAAAGCAGAAGCACTCTACGAAGAGCTTGGTGTTGTAGTGTTTGTGAAAGAAGGATTAATAATCCTTTTAGCCATAGCTATTGTGGGAGTTTGAGGAACTCCCTGCTCATCTCCTTGATTAGTCATGGTGTAACCAGGTGTAAACAAGTACGCATTATACTCAGGTTGTCCTAGAAAGCCTACAGGTACCAGTAGCACATCATTGGGTCCAGTCAAAGGAGGGTTGGAAGGAGTGCTAAACTCTCTAGAAGTTAAGTCCTCAACCTCAACAGTATCAAAGACTTGCTGATCCTGAACTCTGGGATGTGGTTCTCCAAGTACTTATGTTTCTCCCTTAAGTTCAAATGAACTACAGGAATCCATCCTCCGGCATCACGATGGTGGTGGAGGCTCCACAATGAGTGGGAGAAGGTTTTGCATCCTCCAAGAACTATGAAGAGATTGGTCCTCCATAGCTATAAAAAATCAAACTAAGCAAAAAACAAAGTGGCCACTACGACTAAGGAGCAAACAACATACCACTAAACAATTCCTAAGTGATCAAACCAAGCAATACAAGGAAAATACTCTCAGAAGCAAGTTTGGGATGATGAGAGCCCAGAACAAACTAATAGAGTATCGATGGTCAGTTACATGGCGTCCGATGGAGGTCCTCTGGTGCAAGCGTTTGAATCACCAAAACGCCCTCCCAGGATTACTTCCAATGGGTTACCTTCCGCGTCTGTTTAAGGTGAAGTGGAAATATCCTTCCACTCTACCTATGTAGAGCACTAGGGTTATGATACTAAGGATACCACCAATACGAAAAAACCTGGGGGAACAGTCATTAGCCTAGCCAAGACGCATGGGCAGGGTAGCAAAGCCCGAAATCCAAAAGCACTTTAAAAGTACTAGTGGACCCCCATACACGAATCAGCTCTGCTTTATGATTGAGAGGAAAGTGAGGCAGTATCCTCAACAGTTCCAATCGCCCACGGCCTCGTGCTTAACTCTGGATTTAGTAGAGAATTCCCATGATATTTTGACAGATGTGGATTTACCTAATAGATAGTGTTACTACGATTGTTGAGTAATGAAGCCAATTTCGGGTAGTTTAAGGTGATTTAAACCCGAAACCCTAGCCTAAGCTAGTTGATGATGTGTATAACTAGAAAGAAAAAGGTGCTAGTTAATTTTATTAAGATTTCTTTTTAAGGGATACTTTTTAATCAATAATGGTAGTGAAGTGTGTGGAATGGTTTCGACAGAAAGCAAAGCGCATATGAAATAATGCTTTTAAATTCACAAAAGACTCTTTTCTTTTCGTTTATATTCTTCAAAACTGAAACTAGGCAATCCTAAAAATGTTTTTTTTTTTTTTTTTGATTTTCTTTTAGTTTTTCAAAGCAAAGGATCTATGCTACTTCGAAAAAGATGATAAATCTTACTTCTAAGCTACCAATTTCACCTTTTGTCTTTTCTAATATTTGAAAAAGAAAAAGAACTTGGAAAGGAGCAAGTAAGACCTAATGCAAAGTGTGAGTAAGAAAAACAACCTAATGGATTAAACAATCAAATCAAAAGACTTGAGAAAGACTCCACCTACTGAGTTGTTTCGATGGAAAAAACTCTAGGTTTGGAACAAAGTGTAAAAGAAGACAGGAAAAGAGATGCCTGCAACAGAAAGATAGACCTAAATGGCTGCTCCTAAGCACCAAAACCTAAGAAAACACCCACCAAACAAAGGAGTAGGTAAGCAAACCAAAAAGTAACCCTACCAACACACAGACTCAAAGGAAAAGCTAACTAGAGAGCTCCAACTCATTTAGACTGATCTGAACAGATGTTGAGAATGTATCTAGACTATCTTCAAAGCCACCCTACAAACTCAAACTGGGATCAAACCCTAAAAAAGGAAAAGACTTAGTAAAAGTGCGCAGCTGTTGCCACAAACAACAAGCGTTGAGAACGCAGGTCTATACGACTGCAACAAGCGTCTAGGGAAAACAATGCGCTACTATGCTTAGGAGAGAGTCGCGAATAGCCTTAAAAAGGGTTAAGCAAGTAGAAAGACACCTTACACAACTGCTAAAGTAAGAAAAAGCAACCTACAGGACTTCAGAGAGGCAAACAAGACTCAAAAAAGACATACAAGTCTCAGTAGTTAGTCAAAGAAGCAAAGAAAAAGGCTAGAAGTAGATCCCCCAACTTGGAAACAAGCCCTAGTAAAAGGTTTGAACCTACAGGAAATGTGCGCTATTGTGTGGTATAAAAACCAATGCCTGCCAAAAGAAGTGAGCTACTTTGTTTCAAGGAAACCAGCGTACATGACAGAAAATGTGCTACTATAAGTATAGTAAACCAGCACACAGGGACTTAAAGCAAACAAAAAGACTTTGCTAAAGCAGACTGAGATGAATCAAGATAAAAAGAACAGGTAAAAATGACCTATAAAACCTCTCAGAGAACAAAAGACTGAAATAAATTGAAAGAAAACCTAGCAAGGTCCCCTAGAGAAGAAAAACAACAAGTTACTCCCCAGCAGAGTCACCAGTCTATTGTGCAGAAAAATACCTTATAGTGAGGAGACAACACTACCAACTTGGGTGGGGTGACAGGTAAATACATTCATTGTCTTGCATTAGTTACTACAAATAAAAAGAGGTTAAGATTCTGAAAGCCGTACTTTTTTAACGATGGCTGGTCCTAGCTTTCGCTTGATCTTCCGCAATGATGAACCTGCAACACAAAGTTAACCTTCCTCAGCGTATCTTGACTGTAATAAATATGATTAAATTGGAAATAAATTAACATCAACGACAATCAGATATTTAACCAAATAAACATTCAATCAGATAGACATTCAATTTGGGACGGGAAGGGTATTTCCACCTTTTATTTTCAAAGAAATGTAGATAAGTACAGATATACCTGATCTATCCAGAAACTTCTGCAACCGAGTCCTGGGCTCCTTCTCTTCATAATGACTTGGTAATTCCTCAATCGTAACAACAATTAAAGCATTCCTTCTAGGTCCCTCTCTCATGGCTTCCCCTTGTATTTATGGGACAAGGTAGGCAGTTGAATTCGAGAGGTGGTTGAATTGGGAGGTTGGGGAAGTTGCAGAACCAACTTCAACTAATCCCAATTCGTAATCTTAATATATTTTTTCATTTCATATTAAGATGTGCGCAAGTTTCATACAACCAAACTAGCGCACAGCATGCAACTTTTTCACTTTACAATCAACGTTTGCAACATTTTAAGGGATGTGCGCTAGTTGTATTCAAGTAGCACACATGTCATGAAAACTGTAGAAAAAATATGTTTTTCAGCTGAAGAGTGTAGTCTCGGCAATAACTCATCCAGGGTCAACCTAGCTCTTCCATCCATGGTGTCCTTTTGTGTGATCAACAGAGCAATGTGATCACAAACGGAGAAGTGTAGATTTGACCTATAACAAAGTCTTCATTGGAAGACAATGAATCACTACTAGTTAGGATGCTATCCAAAGGATATATGGTATCGACGGTATCTTGTAAGGGAGAAACTACTTCCTCGGTCGGTGAGCCTTGCGGGACTGTGCTGAGGTAAGTAAGTTGATCTTGGAGTCTCATCAGTTCAAGACATGCTTCTCGTTATACACACAAAATGGGACCTTGGAACGAGAAGTGAGAAGTATCGTTGTAGGATAGACATGGTCTTGGTACTCGGGCACAAAGGGGTCTTTGTGCCTTTAAGGAGTTGGCTTGATCCAAAATGGCTATGATGGACTTGGGGCAGAGCATGTGGGTGTGAAACTCGTAGGAGGAGCATCCATTATGTGGTGTTCTTGTTGTAAGATTAATAGGTTGGGGATCTTGCGGTGTTGTAGGATCCACAACGAGAACTTTCGTAAAGGCGGCTTGTGTGGGAGGCACAACTATTGTTGTCATTGATCTAGTGACCACATTGATAGAATTTGCTTCCTAGGTTAGTGGGAAAGAGTTCTCGACTGTCACTTGAGTGAGGCGAATGGTCATCAATGCATCTTGAAATCGAGGGAGATCGGGACAATGGTGTGTACAATTCCCAAACTGGGAACAAATTGAACATGTGTGATTCATACTCAATGATTTGGACTTAGGGGTGGGTGATGATGATGTGCCCCCTTCAATGGTCTGTGGGGTGTGTGTTACACTAACCGGGGTATTGAGAAAATTTTGGAGCTCTAGAAAGGTGGGCACAAGTTGGTGGTGTGGCCTTACTTCCCATAAAGAGCGCATAGTGGATTGAATCTCTAGGTGGGAGTATTGTCGATATTGGGGATTTTAACCATTTTTGGTTTATTCCCCTTTCTTTAGGCTGAGTGGCCTATCACGATTGGGTGTAGGGTTGGTTAGGAGGGGGCATTTCAAATTTAGTTGTTTCATGCCCCCATTGGTGGTCTTAGTGACGATCAAATGTGGTTTAGTTGTGGATTTCATAGGTTTGACAAGTGGATCGGAAGGCATAACCGACCTAGTAGGCATAACATCCAAAACAAGGACAAACTCATAGTGGGCTACTGGTTTAGAAGCCATTTATGGGTAGGGTGGTGTAAGGTACTATACCAGAATACCCAAAGTGAGCCTAGGTAGAGTCAACTGAGCCATAACCAACATTCCTTGCATGCCTTGAGCCATAACCTGCTGCTACAACTGAGGAAGACACAGCTGTTACAACTGGACCTGCTGTTAGAACTGAGGAAGACACAACTATTACAACTGGACCTTCTGGTAGAGGTCCGATCTGCCACATTTACGGGAAGGCTATAACTGAAGAAGAGTGGACGCAGTTCCACCAGAAGTTTGCTGATCAGGAACAAAACAAGGACGAAGGAAAAACGAGGAAAAGAACGCAGGAACGAACGAAGAGGAGAAAACAAAAGAGGAGATGAGTAACAGACACGAGTCCGACGAGGAAGAGGCGATGGTGGAAAACTATCATCATGAAAATCACTTCCTTCCTGAGGGAACAACGGCTACACTGCAATTTCTGATTCGGCAGCTAGAAGGGAAAGCCCCTATGAAAAACATCTCACCATCAGTGTTGCCTCGCTTCCATGGAAGGGTGGCAGAAGATCCAGACGAATTCCTTTTTGAATTCGATATCCTCTATCGCAGCTATGATTATGTCACCGATCCCCAAAAGCTAAAACTTTTTCCCGCCACCCTGAAGGACAATGCATTACGATGGTTCATGAGCCTTGGGGGAGGAACCGTTGCTAATTGGGATAAGATGAAACAAGTGTTCTTGGAGAAATATCAGGAATATTGCAACACCAAGGACAAAAGAGAGGAATTATTCAAAATGGTGCAGAAGGAGGACGAAAGTCTGGAGCATTTTGTAGAAAGGCTGCTGTACAATGTGCAAAGAGCCGGGCAGACGAACATGGGGCTGGACGTGCTCAAGATAATCTTGCTTCATGGGATCAGGGATGTTTGTTTAGACATGTTAAACCTGCTAGGAAAGGGAGATAGCTCCAAAGAACCTTTTGAGAAGATTGTGGAATTATGTAAGAGATACTCCAGGGGGTCTTCTAGGAACAATAAGCAAGACAAACGGGATAAGCTGTAATGTGATGTCTTCGACAGAACTCAGAATTCATCCAACGGAGGAGCTACCCATGCAAAGATAGGAAATCTCCTTGAAAATTTTAAAACAGAAATGATGAGCTCCATCTCTTCGGAGATCGATGTCCTAAAGGAAAAACAAAAATAGGCAGTGGAGGATCTCACACTAGGTGTGTTCTGTCCCCGATGTAGAAAGAATCATCCCCTGAAAGAATGCCCACTTGACAAGGTAGAAGTATGTCAGTTGTGTGAGCTTAACCATGACATGAAAGAATGCCCCTCACTTCCTCAAGTGAAGGCTGTTCTACAGGCATCAAATCTAGAAGTGGAATCAGCCTATTTCATTGCATAGAAGAAACCTTGGCAGCCTCGAAATCAAGGTATGCCTTTGGACTCGTTCCCATTTTTGAATAATATGAGCAATTGGAATAATAACATGCAAAATGTGAATACACAATTCCCTTCAAATTATGCTCAGTGGAATCCTTCCCAACCTGCAATGCAAAATTATAACTCATGGAGTCCCTGGACATAGCCACCACATCAACCTACGTCGTGGTCTCCTAGATGGAGGAACTTCCATCTTGGGAACCAGTTTCCTCAACCACCTCCACCTCAACAGTCACCATATTCTCCTCCATAACCTCAATTTCCTCAATATCCTCAATACCCACCTCAACAGTCACAGCTGCAGCTGCAGAATAATTCTATCCCTAATATACCAATACGGCCTCAGCTTCCTGCCCAACCTAATCCTAACTCGAATAATAAAACATTCCATCAATTGGAAACTGTCAACATGCCGACCTACTCCCTTTCCCCTGTACCTTGTAATGATATTTGTCTACGATCTGGGAAAATAGTTGAACCCGTAATTACAGAAGATGCTCCACCTTCTGTGCATAAAGAAGGAGGGAGTTCACAGCATCCATCCGATACAGTTCCTATCACTGAAGATGCTGAGCATCCCTTAGATGGGACGGATGAAACATCAAATGAGAAATCAGACAATATGCAGCCTACCCAGCTGATAAGGCAACCACCATACCCTGAGAGACTAATGCTACCAAAAGTAGGAGGGCAACCTCAGTTTAACCTCCTAGGAGAGTTAAGGAATCTTTACGTCAAAATCCCCCTTCTCCAAGCTCTTCAAGACGTGCCTATTTATGCTAGAACCGTTTGGGACCTGTGCACTAAGAAACCAGGGAGGAAACCCAGAGATCCTCCCACTGTTCACGTCATAGGGAATTTATCTGCTTTGATAAGAGTAAAAACCCTTGTGACCAAGTATGACGACCCTGGCAATCCTACTGTCACTGTACATATAGGACAAACACAGATACCCAACGTGCTAGTCAACTTAGGAGCAACGATCAATGTCATGACAATTGAGACTGTAAAGAAGCTTGGACTCACTAATTTTAGACCGAACCCTACCATTTTAGAATTGGCAGATAGATCCACCATTAGACCCGAAGGGATTCTGGATGACCTTGTCATCTCAGTAGATTCATGGGAGTACCCTGTTGACTTTTTGGTATTACAACCAAAATCATAGCTGGGGGGACACCCATTGATCCTGGGGAGGCCTTGGTTGGCCACAGATGATGCTTGCATCAGCTGTCGATCAGGGTCCATGACTATATCTGATGGTACAGAGACTAAAAACCTCACCCTGTATCCTCCATCTCGGCCAAGTCTAGAGGCTGAAACTTCCCTTTGGATAGAGCAGGAGGAGGAGGAGGATGTTCAGCCACTATTAACTATAGGGAAGGCCTTAACTTTTAAAAACAAAATAGAAGACGATGCTATTAGTAATTTTATTAGTGAACCTGCTTCAGTGGATAAAGAGGTCTATCAAATCCTGAACATTACCCTTGGTAAGGAAGAACAAGAAAATCTTACGGAAGAAGCACTAGTTGGTGACACAAACATAATCCCAGTTTTGAAAAGTTCAAAAAGTATTCCTATTGAGGTAGAGCCTGGAAGGACTTTGAATATCAACCCTGGTCTCTTTTTAGAGGAGCAGAGGTGCCTAATCAGTCTCTTGAAGGAACATAAGGGGGCATTCGCCTGGGAGTACACAGACATGAGGGGTATTCCCTCTAATCTGTGCACCCACCATATTTATATTAAAAATTACTCCCGGCCTCTGTGTCAACCCCAACGACGCATGAACCCCAATCTGAGGGATATAGTGAAGGAGGAAATCCAGAAACTTTTGGAAGAAGGATTTATATATCCTGAAACTCGTAATTGTGCCCAAGAAAAATGGTAAATGGAGAGTCTGTGTTGATTATAGGGAACTGAACAAAGCTACGCAAAAGGATCATTTCCCTTTGCCCTTTATTGACCAAGTACTTGATACCCAATCAGGGAAGAAGTTCTCCTTCCTAGATGGGTTCAGCGGGTACAACCAAATTTAGATTGCTCCTGAGGACCAGGATAAGACCACCTTCACTTGCCCCTGGGGAACATTTTCCTACAGAGTGCTTCCCTTTGGTTTATGTAATGCACCAGCAACGTTCCAAAGAGCTGTAATTGGCATATTCTCTGAATTAGTTAATGATAGTATGGAAGTCTTTATGGACGATTTTACTCCCTATGGCAAGGATTTTGAGGAAGCACCGGAAAATTTAAAGAAGGTTTTAATTCGCTGCGAACAGACTCGCCTCTCATTAAGCACTAAAAAATGCCATATGATGATGAGTGAGGGGGTGGTATTAGGGAATTTCATCTCTACTAATGGCATTCAGGTGGATCCTTCAAAAATTAAGGTGATAAAAAATATACCGACTCCTTCAACTCAGAAAGAGGTGCGAAGTTTTCTGGGACATGCTGGATATTACCGGAGGTTTATAGTAAAATTCTCCAAACTTGCTTCTCCTTTGTTTTCTTTGTTAATGAAGGATGCGCAGTTTGTGTGGAGTAAAGCATGCCAGACAGCGTTTGATAAGCTTAAGGAGAAGCTGTCCACAGCTCCTATCCTAAGGGGACCTAATTGGACCCTACCCTTCCACATTTCTTCAGATGCTTCTGATACCGCCATTGGAGCAGTACTAGGACATCAGGATGGTCAAGTACCTTATGCCATCTATTATGTTAGTAAAAACTTAGCCCCTGCTGAACTTAATTATACTGTTACCGAAAAAGAATTCCTTGCTATTGTTTACTCTATTAATAAATTTTGACATTACATTACTAGGTATCTTACAGTTGTGCACACTGACCACTCTGCCATTAAATATTTAATGAACAAACCTGTAACCAATGCCAGAGTGACCAGGTGGCTCTTGTTATTGCAGGAATTTGATATTACCATTATAGATAAACCTGGAAAAGAAAATGTTGTTGCTGATTTTTTATCTCGTTTTACTAACAGTGATGACAGTTTGCCTGTTGAGGACTCTTTTCCAGATGAACATCTATTCGCACTTTCAGCTTATTCCCCTTGGTATACAGATGTCGCTAATTATTTGGTTGCAGGAAAGCTCCCGCCACACATGTCTAAACGAGAAAAGAGAAAAATCATCCAGCAAATTGCCAGGTATTGTTGGCTCAATGGTCATCTCTTCTACACAGGACCCGATCTTGAGATTAGGAGATGTGTAAGGGAAGATGAGATCTTTCACATACTGAAGGCCTGTCATGATGGACCTTGTGGAGGACACTTTGCAGATAAAAGAACAGGGCATAAAGCGTTGCGGATGGGCTACTATTGGCCGACTCTGTTCAGGGACGCTAAAAGGTATGTTCAGTCCTGTGACAGCTGCCAAAGAATGGGCCAGCCTAATAAAACATATCAGATGCCTCTACAACCTCAAGTAGTAGTTGAACCATTTGATAGATGGGCACTGGATTTTGTTGGCCCTATCAGCCCTCCTTCCAGACAGAAAGTTTACATTCTGGTTTGTACTAATTATATGACCAAGTGGGTAGAGGCTGTAGCTTTGGCTAAGGCTAATGACCAGGCGGTGATTTATTTCCTGTACAGTGAAATATTTTCCTGCTTTGGGGTACCGAAGGAAGTAGTTACCGATGGGGGGGCACAATTCATCTCACACCAATTTGAATCCTTGCTCCGGAAGTATCATGTGCAGCATAGGGTGGCTTAACCTTACCACCCCCAGGCCAATGGTCAGATGGAAAGTACTAATAAAGTTATTAAAGCAATCCTTACTAAAACAGTTAATAGCCATCGAAAGGATTGGGTTGACAGGCTTCTGGAAGCACTGTGGGCATATTGCACAACTTGGCGCAAGACCACAAGGTTCTCTCCCTATGATCTAGTGTATGGAAAGAGTGCCATCTTTCCAATTGAGTTTGAGATCAAAACCCTGAAAACAGCCACCGAAATGAATCTGGATGTAACAGAAGCCCAAAAGAGAAGATTGAATCAACTAAACGAATTGGATGAGAAACGGTTAGCTGCAGTAGACCAGACTGTGTTGCTTCAACAACAGAGATCCTACTGGCATGACCGATTTATTAAAAGAAAATCTTCTGTGAGGGAGATTGGGAGTTACTATATGACTCCAGGTTCAAAAGGGATTTTAAAGGTAAATTACGTACAAGGTGGCTGGGTCCATATTTGGTCGATAGGGTATTTGACAATGGCACTGTCCGTCTGGTGACCATCGATGAAAATCGTATACCATTACTTGCTAATGGCCACAGACTGCGACTGTATCGTAAGCCTATTTCGAAAGATGCATTCATTTCACAAATTGTTGTCGATCCAGATTATCAGCTGGCACTAGAGCAGGAATTTCTCTCTACCCTTGCCAATCCTTAAACTGAAAATCACATTTTGAATTTCTGTACATAAATAATCTTCTTTCTTTCCTACTGAAGCGTATGATTTTTTTTTTCTCTTTGCATTTGATCTTCGCGTTTGCTGTTGTTTTTCAAAAATTTCCAAGGAAGCACCAGGAGAATGACCAGATTGGGCCAGTCAAACGAGAGTCGTCTTCGCATGCCTTCCTGTGCAGAATTTTCCTTTTCCTTAAAATGAATTTTTTGGCAGCTGTGATACATTTCCCGGCAGCTGCAACATCTTCTCCAGCAGCTGCGACATATATCCCGGCAGACGTAAAATCCTTTTTCCCAGCAGCCGTGAACAACTTTCCCAACGGCTGTAACATCATTTTCCAGTAGCTGCAACATCTTTTTCCAGAAGCCGTGAACCATGTCCGAGCGGCTGCAACATCATTTCTCAGCGGCTGCAATATCGTTTTCCCGGCAGTCGTAAACCCTTTTTCTCGGCAGCCGTGAACCATTTCCCGACAGCTGCAACATATTTCCCAGCGGATGCAACATTTTTTCCCGACAGCCGTGAACCATTTCCCAGCGGCTGCGATATCATTTTCCCGGTGGCCGTAAACCCTTTTCTCGACAGCTGTGAACCATTTCCCAACGGCAGCAACATTTTTTCTCGGCAGTCGTGAACCATTTCCCAGTGGCTGCAACATCTTTTCCCAGCGGCTGCAATATCATCTCCCGGTAGCCGTAAAATCATTTTCCCGGTGGCCATAAAACCTTTTTCCCGGCTGCCGTGAACCATTTTCCGGTGGCTGCAACATATTTCTTGGCGACTGCGACATATCTCCCGGCGCTGTAAAACTTTTCCCTGGCAGCCATGACTTTTTATTCTGATGACCGTAAAACCTTTTTCCCTGCTGCTGTGAACCATCTTCCGGTGGCTGCAACATATTTTCCGGTGGCTGCAACATATTTCCCGGTGACTGCGACATATCTCCCGGTGCTATAAAACTTTTCCCTAGCAGCCGTGACTTTTTATTCCGATGACCGTAAAACCTTTTTCCCGGCTACCGTGAACCATCTTCCGGTGGCTGCAACATATTTTCCGGTGGCTGCAACATATTTCCCGGTGACTGCGGCATATCTCCCGATGCCGTAAAATGTTTCCCTGGCAGCCGTGACTTTTTATTCCGATGGCCGTAAGACCTTTTTCCCGGCTACCGTGAACCATTTTCCGGCGGCAGCAACATATTCCCCAGCGACTGCGACATATCTCCCGGCGCCGTAAAACTTTTCCCTGACAGCCGTAATTTTTCCTGATCCTGTAAATCTTTTTCCCAGTGGCCGTGAACATTTCCTGGCCTGCAACATCTTTTTCGTCAGCCGTGATATCATTTCTGGCAACTTGCATTGGTAACTCCTGTGTTAACGGAAGAATTGCTTCAAACCTGCTAAACTATGGCTCCGATTCATCCTAGTCGTCCCGACGAACACATCATTCCGACCCCGAGGACACGATTGTTTGTGTTTCACTGGCGAAAGGAATTATTGCATTATCCTGGTCATCATGATCAGATTTATCACTATGCACAAGTTTGGTTCCGCAACGTCACCAATCGCATGCTCCACCATTCTCCGCAAGATATCTGACGCACAGTCTCATGAGGTATGGCTTTGATTTATCACGTGATTAAGTGTTGATATAATTTAACAATATCAGTCATACCTTTATATGTATCACCATTATGCCTAATTAAACCTTTCCCTCGTACGACGTAAACACTAATAACTGCCACCTTCCCCAATTCGGAATGGAAATTTTGAACGTTTTTCTGTGCTCAACTTTCCAAATTTGCCCATTTCCTCAACATCTCCTCTCAGCGATTCGTGCATCCTTTGTGCTGCAACTTCCATTATCGGATTCTGTCATCTGTGGGATAGCAACTTCATCTTGCAGCTAGGACCATGGGGATTCTAGTTCGTCATGAACCTTTGAATACACAGGAACTCAAAAAAAATATTCAAGTTCTTGCCATATTTCAAGCCGCCGGCTGGATCGAATTTTTTGAGCGACTAGATGGATTCAATCGAGAAGCAGCTTTGCAATTTGCTTTAAACCTCACCAAAACTCACTCCAAGGTGTGGGGGCTGTGCATAGAAGTCTCCGAGGCCATTATATCCGAGGTTACTGCCATCCTGTAGGTGGGAAGGGCATGGTTTAACCGACGAGTCCCCACGACGACTGCACGGGAAGCATTTTTACTGGAGGGGGAGCAAGTTCAATCATCCAGAAGAGGGATTGCACTGCACTCATTGCCGCGACCATGGGACCAGGTTGTTGTCTTTCTCAAGAAGTACATCACTTGTCAAGGTAGATACCAAACTGTTTATAACTCTGAACTCCCTTTAATTTCTCATCTCCGCCATGGCATTTTATTGAACATTCCATATTATCTATTGCATGACTTACGTCATATGGCGTCATTTGTCCAGTCTGCTAAGAACCCACTTTCCTCCCTCACCCACCATGTCCTTATCAAACTAATAATTGTAAGAACCCTTTCCCAGCATCATATAACCTGGGAGCAATTCACAGCTCGAGCTCAACAACCTGCTCCCTTGCAGATTGTCCCATTACAGTAGGTACGAGTTCCACCACAGCAGGAGGACCGGAGTCCCTCCACTGAAGTTAAGAGGGGGATGAAATTGAAGAAGAACAGCAACCGGGGGCACAAGCAGAGCCATTGGGGGGGGATGAAACTGTATTAGAAGAAGAGCAACAGGGGGCACAAGCAGAGCCATTGGGGAGGGATGAAACTGTATTAGAAGAAAAACAATTGGGGGCACAAGCAGAGCCATTTGGGGGGGGTGAAACTGCATTAGAAGAAGAACAATTGGGGGCACAAGCAGAGCCGTTGGGGGAGGATGTAGATAAAAACCTTGTGGAAAACCCAGACAACAGGGCAGCTCTGACACCAGAAGGTGAAATTGGAGCAGCACTAAATGCTGTGACAAGTGAACCTGAAGGTGATAGAGCCAAGGCAATAGAAGAAAACATTGATCTGGTAACTATTGAATCCTCACCTGAGTGGGGAGGAGGAACTTTAATTGAAGAAGAACAGCATGAGGAGCAACAAAACATTCCTTCGACCTTAGCTATGAATCCCGATATACAATCTCTACAAAAGAAAACACCACAAAGGAAAAGAAAGAGATCAATCAATGAATTTAACATAACCTCACCAATCAGAAGAAAAAGAACTAGATCAGCTACAGTAGCAGAGGCAGCCAGAAAAAGATGGGCAACCTTAGAGGCACAGCTTGAGCTCCTGATCCTTGTACCGAGACCAATGGATGCTCCACAAAGGCCAGTTGAGGAAGAACCCAGAATTGAAGGACCTTTGGCTGAGACCACACTGTTAAAAGAGGACCTCCAAGTACTTCGAAGGGAATTGGAAATCTAGAAGGAAACCTGCAAAAAACTAGGTGAAAGGAAATTGTATACATTGGTAGAGGCTGCAGACCAACTGGAGGAATCAAAATCTACCGAGCCTGGAAAGGAAGATGAATGAGTAATCTATCCCACCTATGGAGAAAGCTTTAAGGAGGTAGGCCACAAGATTATACTTCGTACCTGCTCAGCACAATAGCCCGCACCCACAATAGAGGAAGCTGCAGAAAAAGAAGATGCTGCCACACAAGAACCAACATCTTTAACTATCCTTGCTGAAGCTGCCACTAATCCTGTGACAGAGGAGCTAAGGGATGAAATCATGTATGATTATGGGGATAAAGAATATACTGTAACCCCAGAATGCTCCCACGACACAGAGATTATAGAGCAGATGAGAGAAGAACCTGGAATGGAGGACACTCTGGAGCTTAATAAAGAATATACTGTAACCCCAGAATGCTCCCATGACACAGAGATTATAGAGAAGATGGGAGAAGAATCCCGGATGAAGGAAACTCTGGAGCTTAATGAAGAATTCTATATTGTAACCCCAGAATGCTCCCACGATACAAAAATTTTAGAAGCTGAGCCACAAAGGAAAGACATTGATGAACTTGAACAGGGTGCTGTAACACAAAAACCAACAACCCTGAGTATACTTGTCCAATTGGCCGAACAGATGGGAGAAGAACTTGGGATAGAGGACACTCTGGAGTTTAATGAAGAACTCTGGGTTGTAACCCCAGATGGTTCCCATGACACAGAGATCATAGGAGAAGAATTGCAACAACATGAGGATGAAGAGGCAAGCCAGGATGTTGCTACACAAGAACCAACATCCTTGAAGGCTGCAGCAGGAACTCCTGAATTTCAATTAGAAGATAACCCTGGAATGGATATCATTCCCGATACGTAGAGGAGTGAGGATGAACAGGTACAGACACAATCCTCAGGTGACATCAAAATCTTGGAGGAGGAGCTGCACAATGAGAAAGATATCCAATCTCAGCAGCAGAAGGACAAAGAAGACACTGTTACACAAGAACCAGTGTCTCTAAAAGCAATGAAGGTAGCTGCTAAAGAGAGTCTAAAGGATGTTGTTGTTACACAAGAACCAGCAACTCTCATATTAGACTTAGATGTGCTGGAAGAAACTGTCCCACAAGAACTAGTGCTTCTACCTCCTAGAAATGTCATTGATTTGGACTCAGATTGAGATTTCCTTTCAAGTCCTCCCTAGGCACAACATATAATGAGACTGCAGGAAGAAATGATTTCCACTTGCACCAACTACATTTCCAGACACCAGCAGGTAGCATTGGAAGGGAGTAAGCACAGATGGCAGGCTGCCTCCTCTGCACTTAGAAGCCGAGATCCTTACTATTTCAAGAATTTCAAGCAGGCACTTTCCAGAGTCAAGGGCTATGTGGGAAGTATGAGGGAGAGTGGAGTTAATTGGTTGGGTTTGAAATTCAATTTCCCCCTCATTTGGTGGCCAGCAAAGCCATATAATATGGATTTTTCCTTGACTAGGGAAGGGGAGCAGTGATGCTGGAAAGTATTGGGTTACTCACAGAGGCTTTTTAAAGACAGATGAGGTGCCTGAGTTTCCCTACAACTTTTCCTCTCTCCATGAATAGAGCTCAGTACAGGACTTAGATTCCGAATGATGCAGGTTGTTGCATGAGTCCATGCAACAGGATAGTTGGGGGGAGATGTTGAGCCCAGAATTGGCCCCTTTTAATCATCCTCTATCACCTTTTCTTCCCCTGTTCTACACCATTTAGCATGCTAATCAGACCTGTTGTCCTCACTTTATTCCCCCAAGCTGCCAAGGTATGACTGATCATTGCTTTATCTTATTAATGCTTATGATTGTGATAATTAAGGCTGTGTATCTCTCAATTGTGCTAACATGTTATGATTTATGAAGGTAGTTTGAGATAAGTGGACTGCAGGAAGGTGGGGCTGAACAAGTCTTGAAAGGAGGGATGTTCGCTGCTTAAAAGGATCCTCGAAGTTCGAATCATCAATTAATGCACGTGGATCTAATGCAACATTCTAGACAAAGCTGTGACAGGGTAGCTGTAACAGAATGCGCTATAATTGGAGATCTTTAAGTTATTTGTTGCTCGAGTATAATTGTGATCTGGAAAGACCGCCACTCCTGGGCCAATCAACAGCTTTCTCACATTTTTCTATGTCTTTACTATGCCACGTTTGTAACAGCTTGTATTATTTAGGGTGCCTGAAGATCAGAGATCTTCATGGTTGCCCGTTAATAGGATCAGATGTTATGATCTGCATGTATAAATATGGGGAGCTGCCTCGACCCAGGGGGTTGAACAACGGAGAATTCATTCATTGTATTAGCAGTGGAAGCAAATTGTGTAATCATCTTTCTGTTAATATAAAGAGTTACCTCTGAGTTAAAGGAACCTTACGTTGTTCATCCAGCATCTCTGTGTGAAGGCTGGGCTCGTCTTCCACATAGATTGCTGAGTTAAAGTAGGACTTCTCGAATTTATTGTTGTGTTATGTTTTGTTAATGATATTTTCTTTGTACGCAGCAGTAGTAAGTGTGGAGTTGCAGTATAATTAGAATTACATTTTCTTGAGATTGGTAAGTGGTACAGAGTGACAGTCGACTGAGTAGGAAACTTTCTTTATGCAATTCGTGTGATAGTTGTACACAGCCTTGTTCATCTTGCAGTTTAAGTTGTCATCCCATGAACCCTTGCAAGTTATCTTTCCTATTATGATTGTTGATTTTCATTCCTGTAATTCAAACTCTTAGAGCAGTTGAACTCAATCCTTTGCAATTGAATTTCTAGATTAATATTCAGTTTATGCTTATGGTTTTCAAGAGTGATCAGATTGAAGAGGTGATTGTTCTAGGATGTGAATAGGATTTCTTTTTATCTGCAATTGTTGTTGAATCTTACATCATTTCTTGCTGATGCACGGTAGAAAGGAATTGAAATTGTAGCACTTAGAAGGCAATTGGGATTACACAGATTCTTGGGATGAACGTAGTTGTTAGAGGATAAAAGTATTCAATTATAGTGATTTGGTGTTTAAGCATAGATTGTGCATTTATCCTTTGAAATAAAATACTTTCTCGGGTTGACAATAAATCTCGGATGCTCTGTATGTTGGTAATAATCTATCTGCATATTGGGTGCTCGACAGTTGCTAGTGGCATTGGGATCATAGTAGTTAATCTAGTTGAGGGTGACAATATTTCCATTTAATGGAAACATGATGATAAACAAGTTATAAAACTTGACGAGAAATTTATACTCAAAATGAGAACTCTATCCATAAAAACCCATATTTTTGCATAAAAAACACCAAAAAAAAACCTTAAATCAAAAAGTGGTGCTATCGGTAGCACCACGTTTTGATTTGGGGTCAAAAATATAGAAATGAACCAAAACATTTGTTATTGTTGTTTGCAAAAACCTTAAAATCAATCTCTAAATTGAAAACTAATGCTATTGGTAGCACACTTTTTCAAAAAATGGTATTTTTATATGATTTTATCATAATTAAAAATTGTGCTTATTAAATCTCTTAGTAACACTATATAAAACATGCACTGACTTAAACACAAATTATTCAAGAAATAATTTGACCACACTTTTCATATAAAATAAAAAATATATGATATTCATCATAAAGTCATGTATTAAACCATAAGACGCAGAAGTAATTCATATCAAAATTTAAGCACTCCTTTAGAGTTTCCATACAAACAATGCCATATTAATAAAAAAAGACAAAATGTTTCATGTGCAAATGTTCAAATCAACACATGGATTCTGACACACCATCAGAAGCTACATTTTCTTTATATGAATGACTAGATGAAGACGTAGATGACCCGTATTCTTCTCTACTATCAATGAGTGCACCATCTGAATTTTCATGTACGCCCAACATTTCATATGACATATTATTTCTAGATCTACACCTTGGTTTAGCAGACTCCCATGTTGCAGTTATTCCTAGTGCCAACAATCTTTTGATAATCTCTATAGTCTTGGGCCGAAGAGTGCCTTTCCTTTTCAACTGGAAGACATAAACTAGTATGTCAACATCCTCTAATTTCAAAATGTATATGCGATGATGATTTACATTTTGACCCTTTCTTTTTTCTCTTTTTGCAAACATTTTTTTCAATCACCATCTTCTTGTACACACCATCAAATGGGCATATGTTTGTTGCATATGAATGTACTTCAACAGATATAACTTCTTCATTTTCTTTATTGATCTTCATAAATTTTGCAATCTATAATGGATAACCATGTGGATCTTCTATGGCCAAAGATTCAATCATGCAACCCTCAATATCTTGTATTGATCCTCTATAAAGGTCTTCCATCGCCTCATGTCATGCATATGATATTATAGACACAATGTACATTTCCCTTTCTTCTGGTTGAGAAGAATCAACACCTTCAGGCTCATTCTCTCCTCATTTTCATTTGACATACTTTGTGGCCAACTAAATGGAGTCTCCAAAAGAATATCTCCATTTGTAGAGTTTGAAATTATGTCATTTTTCTCCATGAAAAATGACTCCCACCAAACAAAATCAACAACATCAAAATAGTCATATGTATCTTTGATAGACTTTTTGATTTCTTCCAAACATTGAGAAGAATCAACATCTTTGAATCTCTATTGTGCTGGTGTGCATTTTGAATCTCAACAGCTGATTGCAACAACAATAACTTTGAACCATACATTTGGCAACTTGGGATGAATTTCATAAATGCTAAACCTAATGTAGGCCCCCATTCTACACTTGTTCAGTACTTCTTACCCCATAATAGTGTTTTTCCATCAATGTTTTTTATACGAAATTGATGATGAAAGATAATGTCATTAAGTTTCTCAATGCACATTTCTTCACCATGCGATCCAAAAATAAATCTTCACATCTCAACAGTTTCCTCCAATGTTAGTACAACAGGACTTGGACTATATGTTTTTCTAATAATTTCATTTAATGATGGAAAGCTCCCAACATTATTCCTCCCCAATGCCACTAGAAAATGGCTAAACATTTGATCAATATGGTCATGTGTATGCCCAACAAGAAGGAAACCAACTTTAACCTTCTAAAAACTTCCCAATTCAACAAGCATGTTCAGATAACCAAACACGATCTGATTTTTGTTTTCTCGACTGGTGTTGTCCAATTGTAGATATAGAACTCGAGGAAGATTACCAGACCAATGAGTCAGCAAATGGTGAATTATGGTAATGGTCAGATTTGCATCATTATGAATAATGGGAGCTGTAAAGTAAATCCTTGTAGACATTTGACCAATTAAAACCATACAACCAACCAAGTGAAACTGAATAAAATTTTCCTCCTTTAAATTCTTTGGTACAAGAACAAAATGTGGAAAACGTGTTTTTTTCTGATCCATGCCATCAATTATCAAGCCCATATACTTATGTGGCTCATCATAACACTTCTTGCAATGTTTGTATAACTTTTTCTGTTCAACTGATTGTTGATTGCGATGTGCTTGAATTTCTTTAACAACAGAATCTACAAATAAAATAAAAATAAAACATTGATGAGATTTAGTAATAGATATTTATTCCAAAAAAAAAATTGTTAGATGCATACCTCTCGCTATCCCTTCCGATTTATCCCTTCCTTGTTTAAGAGAAGCACATATACTACAAACCCCCATCCTTGACTTCTTAGGAATACAGACATTGTTGAACTTTGTTTTCCATAGTATTGTAAAATATGCATATCTATTGAAATTGTTATTTCCTTCAGCATATTGAACAAATGCCTTGTACAAGTTGTAGATTTCCTGCCTTGAAAAATTATCTGGAATGTTTATGGTTTCTCTATCTGGCATACTCTCTCCATGCCTAGAAAATAAGTCATGCATCCATGACATTGCAATGTTTGTTATCAACCCACTAGCTCGTGCATGATATTCTTTAGAATAAAATGTAGGATCCATTTCTATGTTAGAAAAACAGGATCGCAGAGCAATAACAATAAACAGAAATGCAAATATAATCACACATACACATTACAAGAGAGACACAGATATATCGTGGTTCACCCAACTTGGGCTACGTCCACACTGAATTTGCCAGTCCTTATTATTATTACCGTCCAGTAAGTCGAAGGGATACAACTTGCAACACAACCGCTGCACTTCCTCTTCTCTGTTTCACAGTCTCTCTCCTGATCTCAAAGATCTTTACAATGCATAAAACCTAATACATCAACAACCCTAGCCGTATTACAATGTCTTTTTTTTATAAGGGAAATACAATGGGAAAATACCACGGGATACCCAAAACCATGGGCCCGCAAAACAGCTGGCGAAAACAGCCCCAAAAATTTTCTTCGGGGGCGCTGCCCCTGAACCCCCGTCGAGGGACCGTTGGCCCCCAGACCCCCCAGCTAGGGGGGATGGGCCCCCCTGGAACCCCGTGGGGGGGCGATGCCCCCCCCACACCCCCCCGCTGGGGTGAGTGTACAGTCCACCTACATATCATATAGAACTGGGGTACAAACACGGCTGATACAATATCATCTATGAGACTAGAAGATCTGGCTCCACAACCAACAATCTCCCACTTGGAGACTGATCACAGCAACTCCACCGCTGCTGCACTTGCTAGACTTGGACTTGGCAAATTTCTCCTTTTCACCTTCATGCTAGAAGGCCAACTGAAACCGAGCAAGAACTCAGTTTCTCTCTGGTCACTACCTTTGTGAACATGTCTGCAGGATTCTGGCTAGTATGTATCTTTTCCAGCTTTAACAGTTCATCTTCCAGAACATAGCGTATGAAATGGTACTTGAGCTGTATATGTTTACTCCTGGAATGGAATGCTGAGTTCTTTGCAAGGTGAATGGCACTCTGGCTGTCACTATACAATCTGCTATCCTTCTGCTTCTTACCCACTTCCTCCATAAACCTCTACAACCATATCATCTCTTTACTAGCCTCTGTAATGGCAACATACTCTACTTCTGTTGTTGAAAGTGCAACAACCTTCTGTAGTTTCGAAATCCAGCTTACTGCTGTTCCACCTACAGTAAACACATACCTTGTGGTACTCCTCCTGCTATCCTTGTCACCTGCCATATCTGCATCAACATATCCCTGTAGAACAGTGTCTGAACCTCCAAAACATAATGCCTCAGTGGTAGTACCTCTCAAATACCTGAGAATCCACTGTACTGCCTTCCAATGTTCTTTACCTAGATTGTTCATATATATGCTCACAACTCCCACTGCATGTGCAATATCTGGTCTTGTGCACACCATGGCATACATCAAGCTGCCAACTGCTGATTGATAGGGAATCTTGGACATGTAATCTGTCTTTTCTTGTGTCTTGGGACACATTTCCTTACTTAGACTGAAATGGCTAGCCAAAGGTGTACTTACAGGTTTTGCGTTCTGCATTCTGAACCTCTCCAACACCTTTTGTATGTACTCACTTTGAGACAATGTCAATTTGCGATTTTTCCTGTCTCTCATTATTCTCATACCAAGGATTTGCTTTGCAGCACCCAAATCCTTCATTGCAAATGAATTAGCTAGCTTCCTTTTGAGTACATTTATATCCTGCATGTCAGTCCCTGCAACAAGCATGTCATCCACATACAATAACAAGATAATATATCTTCCATTGTCTATCTTCTTGAAATAAACACAGTGGTCAGAATGACATCTACTATAACCTTGTTCTGTCATAAATCTGTCAAACTTTAGATACCACTGCCTTGGAGCTTGCTTCAAACCATACAAGCTCTTTTTCAACCTGCATACCAGATCCTCCTTACCTTTGACCTCATACCCTTGTGGCTGCTACATATATATTTCTTCCTCCAAATCCCCATGGAGGAAGGTTGTTTTTACATCTAACTGTTCAAGATGCAAATCTTCTACCGCCACCAGACTTAAGATAGTCCTAATTGAAGTCATCTTTACAACAGGAGAAAATATTTCATCAAAATCTATACCTTTCTTCTGTGCAAACCCCTTTACAACAAGTCTGGCCTTGTACCGCTTCTTACCTCCTTCTTCTTCCTTCAACCTGTAAATCCATTTGTTTTGCAATGCTCTTTTACCAGCAGGCAACTTAACCAAATCCCAAGTCTGGTTTCCTACCAATGAGTCCATCTCCTCATTCATGCCTTGCTCCCACTTCTTTCTAGTTTCCACCTACATTGCTTCTTCATAACATTCTGGTTCACCAGAATCAGTCATCAATAAATAATACATTGAAGGAGAGTATCGTTCAGGGAGTCTACTTAACCTGGTAGATCTTTTTACAGTTGTAGGAGTTTCAGGTACTTGCTGTTGCTCTTGATTTTCTGGCACCTTCGGAACTTCATTTTCTTTAACTTCATCAAGCACTATGTACTCTGTGCTTTCCTTTTCCTGTTTCTTTCCCTGCAACTGATCTTTATACATGACCTTTTCATTGAATATCACATCTCTACTCCTGATGATTTTGTTATTTTCATAATCCCATAAACGATAACCGAATTCATCAACCCCATATCCAATAAAGGTACATTTCTTGGATTTAGCTTCAAGCTTTGTTCTATTTTCTTTATCAATATGGACAAATGCTTCACAACCAAACGTTCTCAGAAATGAGTAGTTTACCTTTTTATCTGTCCATGCTTCCTCTGGAATACCACCATCCAAAGCACTTGAAGGTCCTCTGTTTATTAAATAAACAACAGTATTTACAGCATCCGCCCAAAACTGTAAGGGCAACCCTGCATGCAGTCGCATACACCTTGCACGCTCCATGATCATTTTGTTCATCCTTTCTGACACACCATTTTCCTGTGGTGTTCTTGGGACTGTCTTCTCTCTACGAATCCCATGGTATGAACAGTAACTATCAAACTCCTTGCCGCAGTACTCACCTCCATTATCAGATCTGAGACACTTCAACCTTTTTCCTGTCTCATTCGCAACCAAAGCTTTCCACTTCTTAAAAGTAGCAAACACATCAGATTTTTGTCTAATGCAATAAACCCAAGTTTTTCTAGTTGCATCATCAATAAATGTAACATAATAATGAGATCCACCAAGAGATTGTACCTGAGCCGGTCCCCATACATCTATATGCACAAGCTCTAATTTTTCATTTTTCTTCTGTTTCCCAACCCTGAGAAATCTGACTCTCTTCTGTTTTCCATAAACACAGTTTTCACAGAATTCCAAACTTACCTGCTTCAAATCCGGCAGCAACTTCCTTGAGTGGAGAATCTGCATCCCCTTCTCACTCATGTGGCCAAGCCTATGATGCCACAATGCTGTATCTGTTCCTGTGGAAGCTAAAGAGATAGAATGGTCAGTATTATGAGGACATAAATACAACGTACCTACTCTGTCTCCTTTTGCTATCACCATTGATCCTTTAGTGATCTTCCACCACTTTTCTCCGAACGTAGATAGACAGCCGCCATCTCCCAACTACCCTGTTGAGATCAGATTTCTTTTCATAACAGGAATATGCCTAACATCTTTCAACAACCAATCAGTTCCATTCTTAACTTTTATCCATACCTTACCCATTCCAACAATTTTACATGGCTCATCATCACCCAATAAAACATGTCCAAAATCGCCAGGAACATACTCATGAAAGTATTTCCTATGGGGTGTAGCATGACATGAAGCTCCTGAATCTACTACCCAATAATCACTAGTATTATCTAATGCAAGAATCAAAGCATCTTGTAACACATCACCTGCTACATTTGCTTCCTGGGTAGTTTCCTTCTATGCATCTCCTTTCTTCTTTAGAGATTTGCAATCTTTCTTCAGATGTCCTTTCTTTCCACAGTTCCAGCACTCTATCTTTCCCAGTATGGACTTGGATCTACCCGTTTTAGACTTTCCACGATTACCTTGGCTCTTTCCTCTCAATTTTTGTCTTCCTCTGCTTTCCATGGTCAACGCATTACCTGATGTCTCACCTGTGCTTTTTCTTCGCATTTCCTCGCTAAGAATAACACCAATAACATCATCAAATTTCAAGGTGTTTGAACCAGAGATAGAGTTACTTACAGCCATGACCAAGCTATTCCAGCTTTCTGGCAATGAACACAAGATTAGAAGAGCCCTAACCTCATCATCAAAGTTCAAACTTACAGAACTTAGCTGATTTGTAACCGTATTAAACTCATTTAAATGATCAGTAACAGATCCACCTTCAGACATCTTCATATTAAATAAACGCTTCATTAGAAATACCTTGTTGGAAGCCGAGGGTTTTTCATATAGCTTACCCAATGCTTTCATCAAACCCTCTGTTTTCAATTCTTTTGAGATATTGAAAGCCACCGATGAAGCCAGGCTCAACCGTATTGTTCCCAAAGCCTTTCTGTCAAGAACCACCCATTCTTCGTCCTTCATAGTCGCCAGCTGCTTTGCTTTTCCTCCCAACGGTAGGAATAGATCCTTCTGGTACAGATAGTCCTCCATTTGCATCTTCCATAACCCGAAGTTTTGGCCGTTAAACTTCTCGACCTTAAACTTTCCTTCTTCTGCCATTGCTCCCACTCAAACCAGAAACCCTAGCTTCCTGCGGGTTTATCTGCCAAATAGACCTTTGGCTCTGATACCAATTGTTAGAAAAATAGGATTGCAGAGCAATAACAATAAATAGAAATGCAAATATAATCACACATACACATTACAAGAGAGACACATATATATCGTGGTTCACCCAACTTGGGCTACGTACACACTGAATTTGCCAGTCCTTATTATTATTACCGTCCAGCAAGTCGAAGGGATACAACCTGCAGCACAACCGCTGCACTTCCTCTTCTCTGTTTCACAGTCTCTCTCCTGATCTCAAAGATCTTTACAATGCATAAAACCTAATACATCAACAACCCTAGCCGTATTACAATGTCTTTCTTTTATAAGGGAAATACAATGGGAAAATACCACGGGATACCCAAAACCATGGGCCCCAAAACAACTGGCGAAAACAGCCCCAAAAATTTTCTTCGGGGGTGCTGCCCTCGGACCCCCCTGGAACCCCGTGGGGGGGCGATGCCCCCCCCACACCCCCCCGCTGGGGTGAGTGTACATTCGATCTACATATCATATAGAACTGGGGTACAAACACGGCTGATACAATATCATCTATGAGACTAGAAGATCTGGCTCCACAACCAACATTCTAGCCTTGTCTAGATTCTTGATTGTCTAAGATTACCAATTCAGTGGATTCTTTTGAATTCCCTTCTTCAAAGCAAAATAATTCCATTGTGATAATCATAACCTATACCTTTGTAGAAATCATGCACCCTACCAAATATGAATTTTGCATATTTGTGTTCATTGACAGATATGGTTTCCTTTTCTCTAAGGCATAATTGTAGTGTATTTGTTTCATGAAATTGTTTTGGCAACACTCACTTGATATCAAATCAGTAATAGAACTAGGACTTGTGAGAAAATATTTCCTAGACCTTGTATAACTAGAATGATTTGGATTAATATAAAATGGCCTAGTCCTACACTTAATCTTGCTCATTGGTACAATTTTCCTTTGTGTTTCATGAACCATTAAATCGTCCTCATTAGAATGAATTTCCTCATCACTATGAGTAATATCATCCCTCTCATTGAGATTATCATCACCAAAATTACTAGGAGAATGATTATACTCATCAGTATCAAGTTGATCACTTGAGGTTAAATCAACATCATTGGCGGGTTCATCATCACCAAAATCATCATCTTTCCCATTAAAATCCTCGCTTGGAGGAAAAACATCATCAATGCCATCAAAATCCTTGCTTGGAGGAAAATAACCTTCACCATTATTGGTGCATTCATCCTCACCGGAATCATCATCTGTCCCTTTAAATCCTTGCTTGGATGAAATTCATCATTAGTGCCATCAAAATTCTCTCTTGGAGGAAAGTCATCATCGATGCCATCAAAATCCTTGCTTGGAGGAAATTCATCTTCACCATTATTGGTGCCCTCATCCTCACCAAAATCATCATCCGTCCCATTAAAATCCTCTCTTGGAGGAATATCATCATTGCTTCCATTAAAATTCTTTCTTGGAGGAAAATCATCATCAGTACCATCATATTCCTCGCTTGGAGGAAAATCATCTTTACCATTGTTGGTGCCTTCATCCTCACCAAAATAATCATTTGTCCCATTAAAATCCTCACTTGGAGGAAAATCATCATAGAGCCATCAAAATCCTGGTTGGGAGGAAAACCATCTTCAACATTGTTGTTTCCTTGATCCTCACCAAAATCATCATCTGTCCCATTAAAATCCTCACTTGGAGGAAAGTCATCGTCTATGCCATCAAAATCCTTGATTGGAGGAGAAACATTATTAGTGCCATTAAAATCCTCGCTTGAAAGAAAATCATCATCAGTGCCATCAAAATCCTTGCTTGAAGGAGAAACATTATCAGCCCCATTAAAATCCTCGCTTGGAAGAAAATCACCATCAATGCGATAAAAATCCTTGATTTGGGGAGGAACATTATCCATTCCATGAAAATCCTCAGTTGGAGTAAAATCATCATCGGTGCCATTAAAATCCTCGCTTGGAGGAAAATCATCTACACCATTATTGGCTCCTTTGTCCTCACCAAAATTTTTATCTATCCCATCAAAATCCTCGCTTGGAGGAAAATCAAGTTTGTTGTCTTGTAAATCCTCGCTTGGAGGAAAATCTTGGCTTGGAGGGAAATCACCGTTTGTTCCTTAAAAATCCTTTCTTGGAGTAAAATCCTTGCTTGGAGGAAAATCTTGGCTTGAAGGAAAATCATTGTTAGTGCCTTGAAAATCATCGCTTGGAGTAAACTCATCATTGGTTCCTTGAGAATCATTTCCTTGAGAAAAATCATCATTTGTGCCTTGAAAATTGTCACTTGGAGGAAAATTGTCATCATATTCCTCAGTGTCTTTAAAATATGCACATGGAGGATGCTTTTCATAATCATCATTAATGCCTTTAAAATCCTCACTTGGAGGAAAATCAACATCGGTGCCTTTGAAATCCCCACTTAAATGAAAATTTCCACCATCTTCATGTACATCTTCAGACATTGCAATTGATTCAAACGAGTCCATGAATTTTCACTAAAAAGTATAAGAGAATGAAATGTTCTCATAATCCACTCAGCTTGTTGTAGGGAGAAAAGTCTATACCGTGCAGGCCGAACTACTGATCCACAGTTGACGCAAGGTATCTTAGTGGTCCAACTTCGGATATCACCAAGGAGAAATTGTGAGTGCAGTTGAATCCTAAAGTTAGCTATTATCATTGGGAGATGTTTCCAAGTATTCTTGATTGGATCAATGGCCCCATCGTCGGTAGAAATAGCTCTGTGTTACCTCCACTAGTCGATTGGTGAGTGGATACCATTATCACCATCAATTGTGCTTTTGGGAGGCCCAGTTCCATTTGAGAGGAAGGATGTTAGGTCTTCTAGGGAATATACATTTATTTTATTTTTAACTACAATTTCACTAAACTCGTAATAAAAAGAACCTACATGTGGGGACTCATGCACTAAAACCGCTATTGCACATATCACTCACTTATCGCACCAATTTGCATCTGTTGTGGTTGGCATATTTTTGCATTTGTTCAATTGTGTTTATTCCACTATCACTCTCATATTGAAAAAAATCCTTCACCATTGAGGAACAAAAAAACATCCTAAGAAAATATCATAGACTGCAAGGCCTATCCCCTCTCTCGAGGGGTGTTTTGACACCTCCCCCCCGTATCACAAAAAGAGAGAATTCAAGTCGGGGTTGTTCCCAGGTCGCATTGATCGTATCATCTCGTCGAGGCCAACCATCTCTAGGTACATTTTCTTCCCTTGGATAAACTATTAATTACACCACTTCCACCCCCATCAGAAGCAGTACCCCACTGGTTTCTCCCCATGGAGATACCTCAGTTCCATTTGACTCATCCTCTCTCATAGGAGGTCAACCATTGTTTACAATGCCACTTGGGTCTCGCCCTCATGGAAAACATATCCCACATACAATGGCAAGACCAATCGTCACTACCTTACCATTTATGGCTAGTTTAAATTTACCTGATTTGGACAAACTGACAAAGGACCCCATTGCTCATGATGTGACATGGTCGGCTATGCCAGACAAGCTTCCTTACGAAATTCCCAAATTCAAAGAAAAAAAGGGAGACGATCCCACCAACCACGTTATGTATTTCCACTTATGGTGTTCATCTTACAACATAGTGTACGACCCCATGAGGCTTCGCCTCTTCCAGCGTACCCTCACCGTAATGGCAACAAAGTGGTACGTCAACCTAGAAAGTGGAACCCATTCCAAATTTGCAACATTGGCCACCACATTTCTTACGTACTTTCAACTGCCAATCCGACATGATCTAAGCCTTGAAATTCTCATTGAGTTTGGTCAAAATAATTCTAACCACATTGCGGACCACATCCATGAGTGGCATAGATGCCACACACTGTGCAAGATCGAAATACAAACTCTCCTTTTGTTGGATTGGTTTTTCAAATATCTCCAACCTGCCATATCTAAAGATGTCACCGCCTCCATGCCACAAAGCAAGGAAGAGGCTATTCTGAAATCACAACATTTCGACCTAATACATGCACAATTGAACTACCATTACACAATCCCCCTTGATGCCCCTCCACATCGGTCATTGAATCCTACACCTTCGAGCTCACCACATTCGACATATGGGATTATTAGGTCCATTTCCCATTTAGGAAAGGTTCTTCCTACCAAGTTGGCTCCATTCAACATGGTCCCGTACGACCCATCCATGCCACCTGCGTCGGTACCCCCTGCACCGGTACCAACACCATCAGTTGGTCAATTATAGTATGGACCATACAGTCCTGCATACCCAAACATTAGCCAAACAATGATGATTCCTACATCACCAATGGCGCAAGTCTCTCCTACATCCACCTCTTATGGAGCGCAAATAACATTTATCGCACCACGGGGATATAATCCGCATTACCCTTTCCCATGCCCAACTGGTCAACAAACTCCTTTCCCACATGGGGGTTAACTTAGTTCAACCTTCTTACATTCAACAAGATCAACAATTTGAGCAATTGAATGTCGTAAACCCCTAGAATCCACAAAATCAAGGGAAGAAGGAAGGTAAGAACACATGGAATCTGTAGCCAAGACAAGGGGGAAGTCCCCCTCCCCAGAAAAACCAAAATATGGGTGATCCAAATACATGGACTAACAACCCCCCCAGACAAGGGAAGAATCCCCCCTGAGAACCAATTATTGTTGCTCCATCTGTGGTGATTATGGTCATTACACATATCATTGTCCTCTTATCCCCGACTTCCAATAGTTAGTGGAGGCCAAAAAGAAGACGATGGAAAACTCTCCTCAGGTAGAGAATCCTCCCTAACCACAAACCGTTGTGTTACATCAACCCTTTTCCAATCAAGGGGTAGTCACACAACATCAAGACCCTCGCCTGCCCGATGATGTTTCTTTTCAAAATATCTTCACGTTGGATATAAACCTCTAGATGCTAGCCAAGGGTTATGATGGGCCTTCTACCCCCCAACTAGAAGATGTTTCTATCCCCTCAAGGGGTCCCTCTACTAATACCATTCTTGAATACCAAACAAATCCCATGGATTCTGAAAGATCCACTTAAGCATACCCTTAGTAACACCCACATGAAATATGCCCACAGTTACAGTATTGTGGATGACTTGGCTCAATTCCCCATGGCCCTCCACATTAGAAGTGTTGCAGTATTTCCCAACAAAAAGAAAGGCATTACTCAATGCACTTGGTGTTGTCGACCCTTCCAATTCTCACCTCATGACCTTTTATATTGAAAAAGGTGACCCGCAACTACCATCGTCAGTCACATTTCATTTTCCAGTGACTGTAAAAAATGTCATGTTTCACCAATGTATCATCGACGAAGGCGCATCCACTTACGTCGGGTATTCAAAGGTATGGAAATGATTAGGGTCCCCTGAGCTGGTCCCCTCATCTATTTCTCTTCGTGTATATGATGGAAGACCATCCCAACCAAGAGGATTGTACCAAAATGTCCCCATAGAGATGGGGGGCAAGATGGTTATGATCAATATGAAAGTAATCGATGCTGAGATTGACTACAACATCCTCTTGGGGCATAGTTACATGTCCTCCATGAAGGCGGTATCCTCCTCATTCTTCCCTATCATGATGTTTACCTTAAATGGGAAGATATTTACCCTCGACCAGCTTAACTATTATGACCTAAATACCACAATAAATCTTGACAATTTCCTACCAACTATATTGGGCGATGATCAACCATATGTTGACATTGCTCCTGGTATGTACAAGGACTCCAATTTGTTAGGATCATATTCGGGACCACCACCGAAGATCCCTACATATACCAATGTCCTAATGTGCACAATTTTAACCATTGAAAATTGAGCCACCTCCACCTCAACACCATCATCAGAACCACTACTGAGTCATGGCATTGAACAATTGTTGAGTCCATCGGTACCACCTATATTTGAAATCTCATTCTTTTATCCTCCCACGGGTGTACATGGGATGCCGATTATGGCTCAGTTAACTCTACATGGGCTAACTTTGGGAATCTCGGTTTGGTACCTTACACCACCCTTCCCAGAGATGGCATCCAAACCAATCTCCCATTATGAGTTCATCCATGTTTCTGCTAGTACGGCTGCGAGGTCCATAACACATTCAGTTATGACAGCCCAACCTATTACATACACAACTACACCACAATTGGTCGTCTCTAATACCACCAATGGGGGCACCAAACAACTGAAGTTGAAATTTCCCTATTACCTAACCCAACATCTAATTCAGTAGAAACTGTGAAGCCTAAACCGGGGGTCATCAACCATCAGGAGTTAAAATCCCTAGTTATGATCAATACTCCCAATGAAAGTATCACACCGTCGTGTTTTCTTCACAGGAAATAAGGCCACACAAATAATCTATGTCCTACTCTACCGGAGCTAAGGAATTTTCTTAACACCCCCATTAGCATGCCCCACTAGTGGTGAAAGGGGGAACAAGTCCCTCTCCCATAACTAAGTCCAAAACATTGCATACAAATCAGGCATGTTCCATATTTTCTCAATATGGGCACTATACACATCATTTCCCTGACCTCCCTTTCTACCGGGAGGCCTTGGAAACCATTCTCCTCACCAAACCCTTAGAATATACCCCACCTCCCTCATCTCCGGAAGAGGCTCCTAGAAGCAGGGGTACTATAGTAATCCCTACTAATCCCTCCCCACGGTGGGCCAATTCCATACCCGACCAACAGTCGTCACAACATCCACAAAGCCCGACCATTGTTTTAAATCATACGAACACCTCCCGAACATGTCACTCATGCAACTGAATGTCTCACGACTCATTCCAATGTCCTCTTATTTCCACATTTTGTACTTTGTGTGCAACCCAAAGTCAATTGGCTGATAACCTCACCCTATGTGGAACCACCCTTCCTACAGTAATTGAAGAGGATATTGAACCAACATAGCACAATTGGGACAACAACACGTCACATTCATCATATACCATGACAGATATTAATCCCCCATGATGGATTTCTCGTGAGGTGCTAGAAACCTTAATATTTCCTCAAGACGAAATCCTAGCACCCACTGCAACTATCTCGGAGTACCTTGACATCCTACATCTCGATTAAATTTCTCTTTCTTCCCAGAATGAATACATCTTCACCATAGATGAATAGATAATCGAGGCAATGAATGCTATTGAACCTCCATGGGAGTCTTTCCATCATAGGTCCTCAACAGCAAGCAAGAAGGAACCACACACACTCCCCACTGAACAACAATATACCATCGAGTCAAAATAATTTTTTCCCCCTAGTCACATCGATTGGTTAAAAAATACTATCCCCACTGATAATTCCATGATATAGGTATTACATAGACTCCATTATGCCATACATAAGCAAAGAAATGATTAGAAAAGCACTCCTCTTTGTAGGGAAAGAATGTGTTTTGATTGATAATTGAACAAAGTGATTTAGTAATTATATTTTTTGTGTTTTAGCATATCTTATTTACTAATCATGTGAATAAAGCTATTTGTGGACAAAGCGCAGGTAAATAGGAAGAATGGCAATGACAAGCTCCAGATTGAAGATCACAAGAGACACGATGCTCCTTTTCCCCTAATTTGTAGGAAAGAATCCCGTATTGGGGTCGTGATTTCCAATGTTGAACTAGGGTAGAAGTTTGTAATAAGTAGAGACACCTGAGTAGCAGGGGGTATAACGCACATCTTTGGAAACAATTCTCTGCATTTTCAGTTATGATACTCTGTTTACATTTTCTACAACTATGATGGATCTTATGAAGTTATAATGAAGGACCAGCGTTACTTTCAATTTGTGAGTTTATAAGTTTTATTCTCCTCCCGTGATGCGCATTGGGGAGAGCCCCCTCACTACGTATCTCAGGAGTTATGTAATTTGTTTTCTATATTTTTATGTGTTCTGCTATTTATTTCTAGGATAAATGCACATGGATTAGTTTCAACACTTATTTGATACCATATTTCAACTCTGTCCATTAGCATTTTTCTTCTGTAGTTTTGTAATATTGCGTCCATAGTTCTGATACACAACATCTGTAGTCCTGTAGCTACCATTTGTGCATGCGATTTCTAGATTTAGATTTCCACTTTTTATATGGTATTCTTAGATCAGATCAAATTTATAATCTAGAAATGATGAATTCCTCATTCTAGTTGGATGGATCTCTATTTCCATTAAGTTAGATTCATGCTTTTTAGATCGAAATTACTTTGTCTTTCCTAAACTAGGTTAAAAATGGTTTTGGATTTGAATAGAGTAGATTCACGATTCATATAATAACACTTTTTTCTTTCTTATATTAAGTGAATGCTTTCATAGAATAAACATTTCTTACTTTCTTATATTAAGTGAATGCTGTCATAGAATAAACATTTCCTGCTTTCTTAGATTAATTGAATGCTTTCATAGAATAAACATTTCCTGCTTTCTTAGATTAAGTGAATGCTTTCATAGAATAAACATTCCCCTCTTTCTTAGATTAAGTGAATGCTTTCATAGAATATCCATTAGAATACATTGAACACCTAACGACAAAGATTATCTCATAGTGGACATATAGTGTTGAGTGCCTCTCAAGTTTGTACGTTCCCTGGTCGATATTTAAAGTACACTTCTAGTACGTATACTTGTAAAAAGATATAAATTACCGAATCCCACCACCTACCCCAGATACTTTCGAGGACGCTAACCTTCCCAATATCTCCCCAACCATAAAGGTTGATATCTCTATCACACCAGGAGTCGTCGAAAACATCTCCATCGAGGCTTCATGCTCACAGTAGGAAATCATTCTTTTTACCGCCCTATTTAAATAGTTTTGTGACGTCTTTGCATGGTCCTATGAAGAAATGTCGGATGTATACCCAGCAATTGTCGAACATCACATTGACACTTGGCCCGATGCCATCTCCGTCCGATAGAAACAATGCCCATTCCACCCTTCTAGAGCCCCTGCAATCAAATCCAAGATTGAAAAACTCTTACAAGATGGATTTATTTTTCCTAACTTTTACACATAATGGGTGTCTAACCCCGTCCCAGTTAACAAAAAGTAGGGAAATATTCGTGCCTGTAACGATTTCCGAGACCTCAGTTTAGCTTGCCCCATGGATAACTTTCCCACGTTGTTCATTGACCAAATCATAGATTCATGTGCCGGTAGTGAAATGTTGTTTTTCATGGATGGTTTTTTTGGATATAACCAGATACACATCCACCCCCAATATCGGTACAAAACAATATTTAGCACACCATGGGGCACCTTTGCCTACAAAGTCATGCCCTTCGGTCTAAGAAACGTTGGATCCACTTTCCAGCGAGCTATGGCATATGTTTTCAATAACTTGGCTCACATCATCCTCGCCTTCTGATATGACCTCACAACTAAGTCCCACAAACAATGTGATCACCTTCAATACCTTCATACCATTTTCACAAGATGTCACAAGTACAATATACGCTTAAACCTCCTCAAGTGTGTGCTTTACATCACCATCGGTCGCCTCTTAGGATTCATTGTTTCCAAATATGGTATTTATGTTGACCCTTCGAAGATTCAGGCCATCTTGCAATAACTAGCACCATGAACACGACACCCATTGTAGAGTTTTTGTAATGTCCCTAAACAATACACTAAAAAAATTATTTAATACAGTGCTAAAGGACGTAAAACCTATGATTCCTTTTAAATTAACTTCATCACTCAAAATTTAATGATGGTCTTGCTTAGTTGTGCTTCATTTGCTTGATTACATGGTTGATCCTTACTGCATGGTACTGGTTTGGTTGTCCTTTCCTATCTTGGAAGGAGTCTGCATTCCCTTGTTTGTGTAGAGACCTGTTATCTATCATTTAACTCCTTTATTATGACATTTATACTTGATTACTAGATTTTGGTTCATGATCCTGATTCTTATAGAAAAGAATCGTCATGGCTCTGTCTGTTCACTATTTTTTTTGTTTAACACAAGTGAAAAATAGGTGATTTGTAATGTTTCCATGGATGGATCCTAGATCCATGGTTTTCCTAGATTTTACTTAGCTTATCTATAAGATAACACATGTATCTATCTTCCCTTTATTCTTGTAGGTGGATTGGAAAGGACCCATGCTAAGTATGATCCAATTCCTAAGGTTTGTAAAAGGGGAAAAATAATGTCCCTAAGGCAATGATCATGCCTAGCATAACCTAAGGGTGGTATTAAACTACCTAAGCGCATATGATCCAATCCTTGGGTCTCACTATAGAGCCAAGCAAAAATATTTGAGGTGTAGTAAAGGTAGCTAAGCATTTACTAAGACCATGTGATGAACATACGTGAAGCTTTACATGCTGGAAGGTACATTAAATTCTGGTAAGAGCAGGGGTTTACCAAGGAAAACATGATGCCAGTTGTTTTGTTTGGCTTGGTGCAACTTGTTTTCGGAGAGGAGGAGTAGAGGCTCCCTTCTTACATCTTCTCAAGAACAACATGCACATGACTAGATACATGCTCTTGGTCTGTGCTTAACACTATGGATGTGGGCAACTTCGTTGTGAAAACCATCAGTTTGGGTATGATTCTGTTCTCTCCTTGTGCTTACAGTATTTACCTGCGAGCTTTTCCTTCCACAGTCACTGATTTTGTGATGGTTTTCATGTGCAAGGTTAACGACCATGGAGTTCCTTATCTGGAGGTTTCTCCGAGGAGGATGAGGTCTACAACGTAAGGTTCCTGGTAATCCTATGGCCCATTATGGACCACTTCTTCCATGGGGATATCTATGGGGGTATCTGGTCTCTGGTTTTTGTTTTAATTTCTTGTAAGAATTAATGGTTGTGCTCTTGGAGAGACAAGGAGATATTTTAGAGAGCCAGTTTGTGCTTTTAGATGGGCATACTCTTTAGTCCAGGTCCGTAAATCGTTTTCCTATTGGGGACTTCATTTTGGTTTCAAGTTGTATCGATTTTGTACTCATGGTGAAATCTGAGGGTTGGAATTTGAAATGTAATCCTTCTAGGTGTTTTGTAATGACTCTATATTGTGGTTCTTAGAAGCGCATGCTCCAAGGATTCGGGTCTATAATTTAATTGACAATATGTATATTTAATGTTTGGACTTCATCTGTAATATGAACTTGGTAATTTGATTTATGTGACTAGTTTCAATATCTATAAGCTATCCTTTAGGGGTTTATATACTCTATTCCTTCATAGGTACGTTTTGATGTTGATATTATCTACGTTTACTCCTTTTGTTTATAAATACGTCGTTGGAATGATTATTGTGTTTTTCTTTTATACTTTTGAGTCTGTTTCTATACTTCAAAACCTGGTGTGTGTATGAGCATAACCCTGCCTTGTGTCTGGGAATTGTTTTGAATTTATGGGGTTTGATCTTTGGTCTTTCGATTACTGCGCGACCCTAACTTAAATCTGGGTATTTGGTCTCTGCTTATGGGAATGGATCCTTGTTCCTTCGATTCAATTGTGACCTTAATAGTGTGCGGTTGTTGGGTATTGACCCTTACGGGTATCGACCTCAGTCTACGCTGGAAGCGTGACCTTTTTAATCTATGTGAACGGTGATATTGGGAATCGATCCTTGATCAAAGCTGAAGCATGACCCTTGACTATGTGTGTTGTGCGAACGATGGGATTCGATCACTGATCCACGCTGAGCGTGATCTTCGGTTGTGTTTTTCACGAGAACAATGGGATTCAATCCCTAATCAACACTAAGGCATGGCCCTGCTTTTGGTTTGTAATTTGAATTATGGAGGTTTCACCCTCGTTTCTGTATTATGCATGGTTTGACAGAATGTTGATAATATAATATAAAATAAATAATGATAAGGATTATTTGGTTTCTTATTTTGTTAGTTTGATGTTTTATATATAATGAATGATATTTGAATGGAGTTCTGGTTTGAGGTGTAATGCTCTTTTTTTAATATATATAATTTATAAATATATATTAATAACCTTATTAGAGTTTAGGGACTTTGGTCCCGAAATCCCGTTTCTAGGATTTTGTCTATGTGCGGGCAATAATAAGCGCTTTCTCCTTAAATAATATTTTATGAGATATTTTAAAAGATAACCCCATGATCATGGCTAAATACATCTGCCAATGATTCTGTGTAATCCTAAATTTAATTATAGTAACCTGTAATTTAAATTTGCATGATAAATAGTTGGAGAACATTATTTCCTGCAATATTTAATTCAAAGTGGAATGTATCTACTGAATTCAACATATCTACATTTATCACCAGAATCTTGCATGAACCAAATATAACAAAAGAAAATAGTTCAGATCTATAAAATATGAATTCCTGAATAAGCAGTAACAAAACATGTGTTGATGTATTTGTAACTTCGGAATATATTCACTTGTATATTGCATGTATTACATTTGTACTTTATTGTATCCCTAACGGAGATGTATTATTCCTCCAATTGTAAGTGTCGTAACTTATATCTGATGGATTATTAGACCACCTTGGTGGGGTCGGCCCTATATGATTCATGTGGGTTAAAGGTTACTAGACCACCCTAGTGGGGTTGGCCCAGTCAACATAATGTTAAGCGGTTAATTTGGGGCCGACCTAGTTGAGTAAAGGTCAAGTGAAAGTAAAAGTATAAGTAGAGAGTGTGACTCTCTCATTTGACACATTCACTCACTCACTCACTTCTCATTAGTGAGAGAGAAGAGGAGTGCGCACAAGTGGAGGAGGATTAGTTGCTGAAAACATATATATTTTGGGGATTCATATTTCTGATCTTTGTATTGGTGCTCATAATATCTCTGAGGAAGTTGCGGGGTTTTTCACCTTCTTGGTTTTCCCCGATGAAATGCTTTGTGTCTCTTGTCTCTTGTGTTTGATATGTTGTACATGTTGTTCTCTCAGTTAAGATCCTAGATCATATTGAATTAAATGCTGAAAAAATAACATGGTATCAGAGCTAGCCTGAAGGAAGGCATTGTATAGCATTTATGACACATGTTGCACTTGCAACAAATTGGAAGCTAGGGCTTGGTATAGTAAAAACCCATCATCGTGGCACTTTCACTAGAACTAATCTTTGGAAAAGGTCCAGGATTTGAAACTTGTACATGTCGAAGATGAAATGTCCATGTACCTTGTGTCCACAGGACAGCCTCAGATTCATTGTACTTTGTGAGATATGATCCGTACAAGTTAAGGTTTCTTCCTCTTCCACAATGCAGTCCTAAACAGGTGACCTAGGAGAAAAGGTCATATATCTTGCTAGGAAGCTCCAAATGGAATTCTGTAAAAAGTGACAGTTAGGGGACGGACTGTAGTTTAACATGTCTAGGTTTTAGAGGCTGAAGTTGAAACAGTGACATGTGGCACTCCATAGAAATTTTCTATACTGCTTCATCCCATAAACAGGTCACGTTGCGACACGTGGCATATCTCTCTCTCAGAGAATCCATTTGAGTTTAGATCTGTGGGTTGGAAATATGACAAGTCATCAGAAAAAAATATGGCATATATTTCTATCCAAACATAATTGGATTCTGAGCACTTTCATTTTTGGTTTGTCACTGCTATGGGAAATTGGGGTTTCAGAGAAAGTTGGAATTTTTTAAATCTGATACCATGGATGGATTCTCCTCATCAAAATTGAAATTTAGAGACCAAGATCAAATTTTTTGGTTGGGTAGAACCTCGGGCTCTATCAAACCCTAGTTTGGGATTTTGACCAGAAAACCAGAATTTGACAGAAACTGCAAATCCGAAACTTTCAAAGTCAATTTTGAGGGGTGAAATTTTGGAGATTTCAAAATTGAAGTATACCAGCTTTATCAGCTCAACAAGGCTTATATTTTCATCTAATCAAAAGTGTGAAATTCAAAGTTTTAATTTTTAGGGTTTCTCTGAAAAACCCTAATCCAAGTCCAGATCCAACTTCATCAAATCAAAGTGGATTGGGTTAATCCTAGAAGAGAATGATTTGGACACCTACATAAGTGAAGAGATTCCAGCTCTAGAGGGAGATGAGGCTAAGTCCTTACACAAGAAGACTACAAGCAATCCTGACAAGTATGACTTGAGGAGATACAAGTATGTTTTGAAATCTGTTCATGATTAAGTTTATGATATGTTTGTCTTCATATTATTGAGGTTAGTACAATCTTGATTAATTATAGACTTGTCTTATCACCCTAGTAAAAGTATGAATTCATGTGAATGATAGAAGACATTTATTATTAGGGTTATGACACTTATGATTGTACTAATGCATTGTGGTGTTGTATGAGGATGATGTTGTCTGCTGACATAAAAGGTACATCAAGAAAGACAAATAAAGTACTAGATCAAGAACATATGACCATGGTGACATGAAGACAAGACTCATCCATAACCATTGATCACATAGAAGCTCTACTTACGAGGTATGTATAATTTGGTTCTACAATGGTGAACTTATGAGATATGAAGGTTACTAGCACAAGTCATTGAAGAGAACAAGAAGACATTATGTGGGTATGTTAGACATAACTAGCAAGCATGATAATCCAGGTATGTTTTTCCTATATCAAGTTAGAATCCTACCTTGTGTTGGGATCTTATATAAGTATACTTGGTATGATTGATAATGCATGAAGTTATAAGTTTGGGAAATCATGGCTTTATGCATATTATGCTTCTTAGTTTGATTAATGATATGACAAACTAGAAGATTCCTATGGTCAAATAAGAATATGCATGAGTAAAAGAAGTACCCCTGAAACCTTGAATACTAATGCTTGTGATAAATTACTTGTATATGAAATAGTCATGGCCTTACATGTTTAAGATTATTTAGAATCATAATGTTTTGATAGTATTGATATTATACTAATGCATGTATGAGATCTTGAGGATGGCACAATGATGACACTTGTGCACACTTAAGCATGCATAGTGGTCTAGGATGGATATATTTTCAAAGACAGATAATCCAGGAAGCAAAGATCAAGAGGGAGAACACTCCAGTAGTTCCTACAAGGAAGCAAAGATTGAGAGGGAGTCCACCCAACAAGCAAACAAAGATAAGTATTTGAATTGTTATTTCTTGTATATATTATTACTTAAATGATGTCGTTCAATCATGTACATACTTATGTTCCTAGATTAGGATGTATATTATGCATTTTAGAAAAGTTGCATTAATGAACAAGATACTACTAATATGCAAGTAATGGGTAAGTGGCCTATGATACTGTACAACATTCCATTGCTACTTATCTAGAATGAAACATCTTTGTTGACATGTTGGGAGTAGTGCACACTCTTAACAATGTTCTGGTAGGGGTGGAAGGCATGTAGAAAGTTATCGTGTGAATACGGGATATGGATGAATGTTGTTGATGTATTTGTAACTTTGGAAGATATTCTTCTATGTATTACATTTGTACTTTATTGTATCCCCAACGGAGATGTATTATTCCTCCAATTGGAAGTGTTGTCATGTGTACTTGCATGTGTCACAAGTTATATTGTAAGTGTTGTAACTTATACTTGATGGGTTATTAGACCACCTTTATGGGGTTGGCCCTGTATGAGTCATATGGGTAAAAGGGTTATTAGACCATCCTAGTGGGGTCAGCCCAGTCATCATTATGTTAAATGGTAAAGTTGAAACCGGCCTAGTTGAGTAAAGGTCAAGTCAAATTAGTGTATAAATAAAGAGTGCGTCTCTCTCATTTTACACATTCTATTTGTTCACTCACTTCACATTAGTGAGAGAGGAGGAGTACACACTAGTGGCGGATGAGTATGTTTCTGCTATCATCTATATCTTGGGTTTGATCATGGTGATCCTTGTATTGATGCTTATTCTATCTCTGAGGAAGTTGCATGGTTTTTCATCTTCTTGGTTTTCCCTGGTGAAATGTTTTGTGTATCTTGTCTCTTGTCTTTTATGCTTGATATGTTGTACATGTTATTCGTTCAGTTAATATCCTAGATTAGAATGTATTAAATTATGAAAAATTAACATGGTATCATAGCTATCCTGAAGGAAGGCATGGTATGGCATTTATGAGACTTGTTGCACTTGCGACAAATCGGAAGCTAGGGCTTGATATAGAAAAAACCAGTCATCATGGAAATTTCACTATAAATACATTTTGGAGAAGTTTCAGGATCCGAAACCTTTAAAGGTCATAGAAAACATACCCATGTACCTTGTGTCAGAAGCACAACTTCTAATTCGTTGTTCTTTGTGAGTTATGATCTGTACAATCTAGGGTTTCTGCCCCTTCCAGATCTCAGTCATAAACCGGTGACCTGCGAAAAAACGTCATAACTTGGGCTACGAAGATCCAAATTAAATTTTGTAAAAAGTGACAGGTAGGGTACAGAATGTACTTTCTCAGGTGCGTTTTTCAGAGGCCGAAACTGAACCAGTGACACGTGGCACGCCGTACAAGTTCGCTCTTCTGTTTTATCCCATAAATAGGTCACGTTGCGACACTTGGAATAACTCTCTCTTAGAGAATCCAATTGAGGTCAGACCTATGGGGTTGGAAATATGATAGGTCAAGCTACCACAGGCTGAAGTTTCATACCCTGTAGATTCGTAATTTCAAAGTTACACCAAAAACAATCAGGTACATATTTCTGTCCAAACAGAATTGATTTCTGAGCACCTTCATTTTTGGATCATCACTACTGTGGGAAATTAGGGTTTCAGATAAAGTTGAAATTCTTGGAATCGAAGACCACATTTGAATGCTCCTCATAAAAATTGAAATTTAGAGACCAAGATCGAATTTTTTGGTTGGGCAGAAGGCCAGGCTTGATCAAACCCTAGTTTGGGACTTTGATCGAAAAGGTGAAAAATTAGGGCTTCTACAAAAATGGGAATTTTTTAAATCTGTGACCATAGCTGGAAGCTCCTTGGAAAAATCAAATTTGAGAGCTTTGGATCAAACTATTTGGTTGGGAGAAGCTCCGGGAAACTCAAACCCTAATTCAGGGTCCTCCCTAGTGAATCCGGAAGATTGAAAACAAATTTGAGGGGTGAAACTTTACAGTTTTCAAATTATGAGTATACTAGGTTGATGAGCTCATCAAGCCACATATTTCCATCCATTCAGAAGTTTGAAATTCAAAATTCAAAATTTTAGGGTTTCTCTAACAAACCCTAATCCAGCTCCAGATCCAGTTTCAGCAAATCAAAGTGGATTGGGTTAATCCTGGAAGAGAATGAATTGGACACCTGCATAAGTGAAGAAGTTCCAGTTCCAAAGGGAGATGAGGCTAAGGCCTTACATAAGAAGTCTACAACCAATCTTGACAGGTATGACTTGAGGAGATACAAGTATGTTTTGAAATATGTTCATGATTAAGGTTATGATATGTTTGTCTTCATCTTATTGAGGTTAGTACAATATTGATTAATTTTAGACTTATCTTATCACCCTAGTAAAAGTATGAGTGCATGTATGGGGTTATGAAATTTATGATTGTACTAATGCACCATGATGGTGTATGAGGTTGATGTTGTCCGCTAACATGTAAGGTACATCAAGAAAGACAAATCAAGTTCTAGATCAAGAACATATGACCATGGTGACATGAAGACAAAGACTCATGAAGCTCTACTTACAAGGTATGTATAATTTGGTTCTACAATGCTTAACCTATGAGATATGCAGGTTACTAGCACAAGTCATTGAAGAGAACAAGAAGACATTATGCAGGTATGTTAGACATAACTAGCAAACATGATAACCAGGTATGTTTTTCCTATATCAAGTTAGAATCCTACCTTGTGTTAGGATCTTATACTTTTGTGTGAATGATAATGATTATCCTTGAAGTTAGAAATTTAAGTAATCAAGAGTTTATGCATATTATGTTTCTTACTTTGATTGATGATATGACTAACCAAAAGAGTCCTATGGTCAAATAAGATTATGCATGAGTAAAAGAAGTTTTCCCTGAAAATGCTAATGCTTATTACCTATGTATGAAATGATCATTACCATACATGTTAAGTTTAATTAGGATCATAATGTTTTGATAGTATTGAGATTATACTAATGGAAGTATGATCATGTATCAGATCTTGAGGATGACACTAGTGTACACTTAAGCATGCATAGTGGTCCAGGATGAATATAAGTTCAAGGACAGGTAATCCAAGAAGCAAAGATCAAGAGGGAGAACACTCTAATAGTTCCTGCAAGGAAGCAAAGATTGAGAGGGAGTCCACCCTACAACTAAACAAAGATAAGTATTTGAATTGTCCTTTATGATTACTTAAATGATGTTGTTCAGTCATGTACATACTTATGTTCCTAGATTTAGGATGTATATTATGCATATTAGAAAAGTTGCATTAATGAACAAGATACTACTAATATGCAAGTAATGGGTAAGTGGCCTATGGTACTGTACAACATTCCATTGCTGCTTATCTAGAATGAAACCTCTTTACTGACATGTTGGGAGTTGTGCACTCTTAACAATGTTCTAGTAGAGATGGAAGGCATCTAAAAAGTTACAGGATATGGATAAATGTTGTATTAGAGCATTGTCTAAGATAATTGCATGACTGTATGACATATATTCTTATGTGTAAGATTTTGTTTTGAAAAACTATGAGAAGTTTCTAATCATGCAATTGGACTTGTCTTGTAGGAAAGACCATGTACCATCACCTACAAAAAGAACTACAACATTTGTTCCAGCAATGAAGATCAAATAAAAACTATCTATTGAAGATATTGAATAATGTGAAGTTCCCAGGATCTGAGATGCAGTAATGGAAGAATGCCATGATCGAGGAGTACCGGTAGATCATGAAGAATGATGTCTAGGATGTGGTCCCGAGACAAGAAGGGAAGTCTATTGTGACTTCCAAGTGGATCTACAAGATCAAGCTTGTTGCCGAGTTCAAGATGAAGGACTTGGGATGATGCACTACTTTCTAAGCATGGAGGTGTAGCAGAGTGAAGATAGAATCTTCCTTGGAGAAGGAAAGTATGCAGTAGAGATCCTGAAAATGTTCGGCATGATGGACCGCAAGTCCATGGCCAAACCTATGGCATCGAACCTGAAGCTTTTGTGTGATGCTTCATCTGATCCGGTTGATGTCACTATGTATCGTCAGATGATTGGGTCCTTGATGTACCTGACGAACACAAGACCAAATATTTGCTTTGCGGTGAACACATTGAGCCAATTCCTGACGGATCCCAGAGGTGTTCACCTGGTTGTTGTAAAGAACACTCTGAGGTACCTGAAGGGTACAATTGATTATGGGCTCAAGTATGATGCAAATCAAAAGTTTAACCTGCAGGGTTATGTTGATTCAGATTGGGCAAGCAGTGCTGCAGATAGGAAGAGCACTTCTAGGTGCTGATTCAGTATGGGATCAGGTGTGATCTCTTTGTTTAGCGGGAAGCAGTCCTGCGTATCACTGAGTACAACCGAAGCAGAGTATGTTGCAGCTTGTTCGGCTAGTTGTGAGGCAATATTCCTCTGGAGGCTACTGTTTGAGTTATTTGATCTCCTGCTGGAGACTACTGGTATCTTTTGTGGCAACCAGAGTTGTGTGAAGCTATCTGAGAACCCGGTGTTCCATGACAGGTCGAAGCACATTGAGATCAAATATCACTATATCAGGGATATGGTGTAGAGAGGAGCAGTGAAGCTCCTGTATATTGCGACGGATGAGCAGGTTGCAGATGTGTTGACGAAACCACTAGCCAGAGTGAAGTCTTAGTACTTCAGAGAGAGGCTTGGTGTTCTTCGGATTGAAGATACTTCGAGGAAGAAGTGATGGACACATTTGTAGGATCCATTCCAAGCATGGTGAGAGAAGGATCCTTCCCATGGCTGTGGATGTAAGCGTTGTGTGATGAGCATCAGGACGATGCTCCAGTTACTGCTTTGATATGCATCAGTTGGATGCTTTGTATGATCAGTTGGATCATGTATGATGGCATGCATCAGGACGATGCAGTGACGATGATCAGGATGATCATGTATGATGAGTATCAGGATGATACTTTGGATGAAATGCATCAGGACGATGCAGTGACGATGACCAGGATGATCATGTATGATGAGTATCAGGATGATACTCTAGTTGATATGCATCAGGACGATGCAATGATAATGATCAGGATGATCATGTGTGATGAGTATCAGGATGATACTCTGGATGATATACATTAGGATGATGTACTATGTGATGATGATCAGTATGATCATGAGCATCATGATGATGGTTCGTGTGATGATGATCAATTGGATCATGAGTATCAGGTTGATACTTTGAGGTCAGAGATGATATGTGGTAGGTTGTGCAAGTAGCATGTAATCAGTCCTCAGAGATCCGATAGGTAGAGCTGTGTGCTTGTAATCAGTCTTGGGGTGAGGTATTGCTATGCAGTATGTAATCAATCCTCAGAGATCCGATAGGTTGAGTTGTGTGCTCGTAATTAGTCCTGGGATGAGGTATTACTATGGAGACATGTAATCAGTCTTGTTGATCCGAGAGGTTGAGCTGTGTGCTCATAATAAGTACTAGGATTCTCTTTAGAGATCTTTCCGGTCGTGTTGCGGCACATAAATGTTCCTGGGATGCTCTTTAAAGGTATTGTCTATTCACATGTAATCAGTCATGGAGATCCGAGAGGTTGAGCTATGTGCTCGTAATAAGTCCTGGGATGCTCTTTAGAGATCTTGCTGGTCATGCCGCAGCACATAAATTTTCCTGGGATTCTCTTTAAAGGTATTGTGAAGGGGATGCATGTAATCAGTCCTGGGAGATCTTGTTGGTCGTGCTTAGGCACATAAATGTTCATGGGATGCTCTTTTCAGGTATTGCATCAGCACATAAATCAGTCCTGAGAGACCACCTCTATCAGACCGTTCACACAGTTGATGAAGACCTACAAGTAGTGGGCCTACATCCAGCATGAAAAAGGGCTAGCTCTGTAGATGATGAAGACCTGTAGGTGGCGGGCCTACACCCAATATCAAAAAGGACTAGCTCTGTAGAGCTTCCTATGACGAGCAGATTTTAGAGATGGCCCATTGATCAAGATGTCGAGTATAGCAGCAGTGATGATGATGCTCCATGATCCAGTGATGATGATCCAGCTCCAGAATTGAAGACTTGTGTCTAGAGAATACCTTCCTAGTTAAAAGGGAGTGTTGATGTACAATCACCTACAAAAAAGAACAACAACATTTGTTATAGCAACGAATTTCAAGAAAACTACAAGATATTGAAGAATCTGAAGTTCCCGGAATCCGGGATGCAGTAATGGAAGGATTACATGATCGAAGAGTATTCGTCGATCATGAAGAATGATGTTTGGGATGTGGTCCCAAGACCAGAAGGGAAGTTTGTTGTGAATTCCAAGTAGATCTATAAGATCAAGCATGATATAGATAGTAGCATAGTGAAATACAAGGCAAGTGATGAAGTGGAAGATACACCAGATGGATGTCAAGACAGCTTTCTTGAATGGTGTAGTCGAAGAGGAAGTGGAGAAGCCATTTGGTTTTGAGACACATGACAGGGAGTCATATGTGTGCAGATTGAAGAAATCCTAGTATGGCTTTAAGCAAGCACCTAGGACATGGCATGGTAGGATAGACAGCTTCCTGTCTAGTTTGGGCTTTAGCAAGAGTAAATTGGATTCCAACCTTTACTACAAGGTTGAGGAAGGAAATCCAGTGATACTCATACTGTATATGGATGACCTGTTTGTGTCAAGTGAGATTGGATTGATTGTTGATACGAAGAGGAAGCTTGCTGCCAAGTTCAAGATGAAGAACTTGGGTATGATGCATTACTTTCTAGGTATGGAGGTGTGGCAAAGTACATATGGAATCTTCCTTGGACAATGGAAGTATGCAGTAGAGATACTGAAGTGGTTCGGGATGATGGACTGCAAGGCCATGGCCACACCTATGGCATCGAACCTGAAGCTATTGAGTGGTGCTTCATCAGAGTTGGTTGATACCACTATGTATTGTCAGATGATTGGGTCCTTGATGTACCTAACAAACACGAGACCAGATATTTTCTTTGTTGTGAACACCTTGAGCCAATTCCTGTCAGATCCTAGAAATGTTCACTTGATTCTTGTAAAGCATATTCTGAGGTACCTGAAGGGTATGGTTGATTATGGGCTCAAGTATGATGTGAATCAAAAGTTTAACCTGGAGGGTTATGTTGATTCAGATTGGGCAGGCAGTGTTGCAGATAGGAAGAGCACTTTGGGGTGTTGCTTCAGTATAGGATCAAGTGTGATCTCTTGGTTTAGAAGGAAGCAATCCTGCATAGCACTGAGTATAGCCGAAGCAGAGTATGTCGCAGTTTGTTTGGCTAGTTGTGAGACAGTATGGCTAAGGAAGCTACTATCTGATTTATTTGATATCCAGTTGGATGCTACTTGTATCTATTGTGACAACCAAAGTTGTGTGAAGTTGTCAGAGAACCCGGTGTTCCATGACAAATTGAAGCATATTGAGATCAAATATCACTATATCAGGGATTTGGTGCAGAGAGGAGTAGTAAAGCTCCAGTATGCTGCGACAAATGAGCAGACTGCAGATGTATTGACCAAATCACTAGCCAGAGTGAAGTTCGAGTACTTCAGAGAGAGGGTTGGTGTACTTCAGATCAAAGTTTCTTCCAAAGGGAATTGATGAGTCCAGAAGATGTAGATGCATATGGTATTTTCTGACATGGTTGTAGATGTGTTCTCCCATGGTCGTGATCTAATTTCTGAGCTTTTTCGACATGGTTGTAGATGTGTTCTCCCATGTTCGTGATGTAATTGCTGAGCCATTCTCACATGGTGGTAGATGTGTTCTCCCATGGTGCGGATGTAAGGGCTGGAGCCATTCTCACATGGTGGTAGATGTGTTCTCCCATGGTGTATATGTAAGGGCTGAAGCCATTTTTCACGTGGTGGTAGATTTGTTCTCCCATGGTGAAAAAGTAACGGTTAGAGCCTTCCCCGAATGGTGGTAGATGTGTTCTCCCATGTCAGTGGTGTAAGTGATGTATGATGTGCATCTAGGATGTGCTCCGTGGATGATGAGATGATCTGAAGAGGATGATCATTAGATGATGATGATGTGATGATGATTAGTATGATCATGAGTATCAGGATTATACTCTGTGGTCATGGACAGATTATGCAGGTAGCATAGAAAAGATCCTGGGAGATCCGATATTTTGAGCTCGGATACTCTTTCAAGATTTTTCTACAAGTTGGCTGTGGACAGATTGTGTAGGTAGCATAGAAAAGATCCTAGGAGATCTGATAGTTTGAGCTCAGATACTCTTTTGAGGTTTTGCTATAGTTAGCATAGAAAAGATCCTCGGAGATCTGATAGTTTGAGCTCGGATACTCTTTCGAGGTTCTGCCACAAGTTGGCCGTGGACAGATTGTGCAGGTAGCATAGAAAAGATCCTGGGAGATCCGATAGTTTGAGCTCGGATACTCTTTAGATATTTTGCTACAGGTAGCATAGAAAAGATTTGGGAGATACGATAGTTTGAGCTCGGATGATCTTTGGAGGTTTTCCTACAGAAGGCATGTAATCAGTGCCGGAGATCTGATAGGTTGAGCTGTGTGCTCATAAAAGTCCTGGGATGCTCTTTAGATATTTTGAAGGTTGCAAGACACTCTTTTAAGGTTTTTCCTGACCACATGTAAAAGATCCTGGGAGATCCGATAGTTTGAGCTCGGATGCTCTTTCAAGGTTTTGTGGTGGTCACATGTAAAATATTTTGGGAGATCCGATGGGTTGAGCTGTATGCTTGTAAAAGTCTGGGGATGCTCTTTCCAGGTTTTGTTGATGCACATTCCACAGGATGACCAGAAATGTTGAAGACCTACAGGAGGATAGGCGTACAACCAGCATGAAAAAGGCCTGGCTCTGTAGAACTTCCTATGACGAGAAGAATTGAGAGATAGCACTAGTGATCGAGATGAAGAGTACAACAACAGTGACGATGATGCTCCAGTGATCCAGTGACTATTTTCCAGATCCAGTATTGAAGACTTGTGACTATATGTATTGATGACTTTAGTTAAGAGAATACCTTCCTAGTTAAGAGGGAGTGTTGATGTATTTGTAACTTCGGAAGATATTCACTTGTATATTGTATGTATTACATTTGTACTTTATTGTATCCACAACAGAGATGTATTATTCCTCCGATTGTAAGTGTCGTAACTTATATCTGATGGGTTATTAGACCACCTTGGTGGGGTCAGCCCTATATGAGTCATGTGGGTTAAAGGGTTATTAGACCACCCTAGTGGGATAGGCCTAGTTAGTATCATGTTAAGTGGTTAAGTTGGGGCCAACCTAGTTGAGTAAAGGTCAAGTGAAAGTAAAAGTATAAATAGAGAGTGTGACTCTCTCATTTGACACATTCACTCACTCACTCACTTGTCATCAGTGAGAGAGAGGAGGAGTGTGCACAAGTGGAGGAGGAGTAGCTGTTGCAGACATCTATCTTTTGGCGATTCATCTTTGTGATCTTTGTATTGGTTCTAATATTATCTCTGAGGAAGTTGTGGGGTTTTTCACCTTCTTGGTTTTCCCTAGTGAAATGATTTGTGTCTCTTATCTCTTGTGTTTGATATGATGTACATGTTGTTCTCTCGGTTAAGATCCTAGATCATATTGAATTAAATGTTGAAAAACTAACAACATGAAGATACTTATCAGTCCTTTATTGCTATCCAATTGACATATTAATTGCCACGTTCCACCCAACCGTAGACCTGAAATTGTTCCTGGCTTGTTCAACAGGTCACCCCGAGCCGAACCGAGAATGACAAGAACTAGAAGGCCTAAGGTAGAATTTTCTATCTTATTTACTAACAGCAGAGTAGTCACAAGGTCCATTTACCAGCCCTTTGTGTGAATCTTTATAAAATAACTTCTCTTAATTTTCCAGACTTCTCTTTCTAGGACACACCAAATATCAGACAATCTAGTGCTCTGAGTGCCTAATATCTATGGCTAAACCCTCCAGTGAACTTGGAAATACTTTCCCCTTTTGTTGGCAGGCAGTTTGGTAAGGAAGAATCACAGCATCTTCGATGCTATGACACATCAGAAGAGGTCGCGGAAGGCAGCAGGAGGGATTATTTTATGTATTTTTGAGTCGATTGTACCGCGGAATGCGGGTTTTTGGGTCATTTGGACCACGTCAGTTAGATTTTGCGTCATTTGTCCAAGTGTCGGTTAGGAAGTTGTTAGTAAGTGGACAAGCATTGTAAAGGCAGAAGCCTATATATAGTCATAAGTTGTAAGTGCAATATCATCTGAGTATGGATCTTTGAATGTTGATTATGCGCATCTTTTGAGTCTGTATGTGATATCTAGAGATACTACGTAGAACTGGTTTTGTGGAGACATTGTATCAAGGTTTTTGCTGGAATAATATGATATGATGGAACTGTTTGGTGAAATTCCTTGTGTACCCTTTATGCATGTTGCGATGGTTTCTTGCAGCAATTAATACTCTAATGTGATACTTGTCATGATGAATGTTTTTGTGGAATGATGCTATGAACATAAATGATGTTAAGTTTAAATGCATAGATCTGTCTTGAATGTCGCAATAAGTTAAGTAAGCAATTATTGCCACAACCATCCTCCTTCATTCGGTGGAAAAATGGTTCCATCCACTCTCCCTTGATCACCTCGGGTTAGACCTCATCTACTTCGCAGGTGTTGCTAGACAGGGTTAAACCTGTCTGGGCCAGTGCTCAGGGAGATCTCGGTGGGTTGGTGTCAACAGTGATGGGAATCCCTGTCGACTGGGTTTGTGTCAACAAATGGTTTCGTTGCCAGGATCGTGTGCGAAGTGAAAGGAGGACATGTTGTGGCATCTGACGCAACCAAAAATACAAAATTGGTTTGATCAGAAGTTGTAGGAGTTTGCCAAAGAAGAAATCCGGAACACTTGAATGACAGTAGATCAGTGGGTGGATAGATATATTCACGACAGTTCGCACGAATGGTTTTTCTATGAATTCTCGGTCCTTTTGTTCGAATGGTTGGAAATGTTGACGTTTCAGAAGAGGAACCACCAAGGTGGTGAGCCGACAACTTTGACCCCGGAGATGATCCAAGAACTACAAGAAGTCGACAACAAAGCATTGCGGGCTATCGAAGTGTGGCTCGATAGAATCTTGGAAGGATATATCATGGAATTCGCAGTTGATACGAAGAAGTCCTATAGCGAAGCTGAAAGATATTTATTTTGCGAACCTCGGGGAAGGTTTCTGCTATCGCTTCAACTATCCATTAAAATGCTTATTTGTGAGAAGGGTATATTGAAGATGCATATGGATCAGTAAAAGGCCTAGTGGGTGGAGGCCATGGGTATCGCGATGGCTAGGGGGCGGTACATGGAATAATAAGGGGTAGATGGGTGCAGGTCATGATGGGAATGTGAGTGAAGCCAAGGAAGAGAGTGGTCTTACAAGGGGAAGAGTGAGGTTTCGACAGGAAAAGAGGCAGAGGATAGGAGAAGGTCCTACTGCGATCGAACTGCAAGTTCGCGAAAGAAGACCACACGGGACGAAGTGACCTCAAATTCCGGATAAGGACAACCAGGCTACGTCCATGATAGAGGTAGGACCTAACCCCAATAGCAATGTACCCACACCTCTACTCACTATCTATCAACCAGTGAGAAACACCACTTCGACCCCACCGGGTCAACAAAATTTGATCGCTAGTAGTTCAGTACCTGCAGGAAGGAATCCCAGGATGGCGGGCGATGATGCTAAGTTACCATTGTTCCATGGGAATGGGACAGATAACCCAGAACAGTATTGGTTTTTGTGTGAAGCGGTATGGACTGTAAAACAAATCACTGATGATAACGCCAAGAAAGGACAGCTGGCGACAACTTTGCGAGGTCGCGCCTTAGATTGGTTTATGAAATTTGTTCTAGTCCCTACAGGAGCTCCGGAGAAGACCCTCGACAACATCAGGGATGCTTTGATTGCGGAATTCAGAAAACCCAAGCCGGAAGCACAATATATTACAGAATTGAAAGATATTAAGCAGTATCCCAATGAGTCGGTGTGGGATTTTGATCAGCGGTTCAAGACGCTGATGGCGAAGTTCAGTTTTGATATGAGCACTGTCCAACACAAAGAGTGGTTCATTGCGGCACTGCTACCACATATTCGACTACCACTGATGCAACATAATATCTAGACACCCAACAAAGCTTTGGAGATTGCAATGCGGTTGGAGGTGTCGCCAATTGGAGAAAATGCAGCTGGGATGTCGCAGACACAGACGTAGCTGGCTAACTTAACCATACAGCTGCAAGATTTGAAGAAGGGCAAGGAGCAGCACGAAGACGTATGGTGTACGTGATGTCAAGGAAAGGGCATACAAAGGACAATTGCCCCAAGTTCCACAACTATTTGGTTTCAGGAGCGACAAACCCATTGAATGGTGGTGGCATGCCATGGTGTCGCATTTGTCAGGTTTTTGGACACTGCCATGAAGAATGTCCATACATGCAGAAGATGGTCACCAAACTGATGAATCTATATTGCACTTTCTGTAAATTTGTGGGACATGATGACAAATATTGTTGGGCATATGGGTTGCTTCATGAGAGGATGTACAATGCATTCTATGTGAAAGATGACCAGTGTGCCATACAACAACCACAGCCACAACCGCAGGTAGTTCAGCTGCTACCTTAACCCTAAGTATAGTTTGCACCGCAAAAACAACCATAGCAGTTTGTGCCACAATATGCCCTGAGGAAAATGACTCCACAACAGCCACAGTATGTTCAGCAACCACAATATACGCCGGAAGCACAAGGCATGCAACCAAATCCAATGCAGCAACAGTACAACCAACCGCAGTACCAACAACAGGGCGGATTCTGTGGAGGATTATGGGGTGGAAGCGGTGGCGGATTTGGTCGTGGAGGAGGATGAGGAGGTCGCGGACCTGTTCAGTGCTGTCACTGTGTAGTATGGGGACACTATCAGCGTGATTTCCCACTACTGCAGATGCAGTGTACATTTTTCTTTGTTACAGATCATACCATGGAGAATTTCCCACAGTTGATTGGACGATGGCAGGTAGGGAATGTCCCACAATTGCAGAACCATGCACAACCGCTGGTACAGAATCCAGTACAACAACCAGTACAGAACCAGAACCAACGTACTGCCTCGAATGTTAATCAAGCTAGGAACCAACCAGGGAACTTGGCACCAAATCAGAATCACGATGTGAATGTTGTGACAATTTTCACAGAGCCGAGACCACAAGATGCAGCTGTCGCAGTTATTACGCGGGGAGGCACAGCTACAGGAGGGGACATTCAAAAGGCCAGGAAGAAGGAGGTATCATTGTATATTGAGTTGGAGCATGATACTATCATTCAGGCATGTCGTGCATTAGACCAGGATCATAGTAAAGCTGTCATCTACGATATGCCCCTATGTTTTATGCAACTTCAGAGGCAGGTCCATCAGCACAGTCTGGAACCTTGCAGAAGTTTCTTGAGAACTGTTTATCATTGGCAAGAGAACCTGCAGCCCTTGCTGAGATTGAAGGGCTGTTGTAGCTTCCAGCTAGGGGATGACAAGAGTCTGCGGTAAACTCCTTACAACGGCGAAACACAGGTAAGGAGATGTGAATGAATATCCAAATTGGGGATTATTACATTGATTCAGTTATTCTGGATCTTGGTTCATATTTTGACATCTTAACCAAGCAGGCATGGCAGAAAATGGGGAGCCCCCCATTGAGTTGGTATCCTGTATAGCTCCGATTGGTAATCATGCTAAAGTGACACCGATTGGGAGAGTCCCACGGTTGGTGGTGGATATTGAGGACATGAAGACCTGCGCTGACTTTGATGTCATAGAAGTGGTCGAAGGAGGAAGTTCATATCCCACATTGCTGGGGATCGGATGGGCTAACGACAGTGGAGCGGTCATCAACTTCAAGCGGAGTATGATGACTTTTGAAAACCGCGATCTTAGATTCATAGCCCTGCTGGATCCGACTGAAGGTCACAGATACATTGAGCCAGTGAAGGACGACAAGCCCAGTGGATGGGATCATGCATTTAACATTTCCAAAGACTATATTCATCCAACTGCGAATGGTGAGCTGGGATGGCATAGCGACAGTTCTGCGTCTTCCAACTCTGATGATGCGCTAGAACACTGGCAGAACCACTTGCATGAGGTGTCGCTTCGCAAATGTGGGTTAGTCACACAGTCGTTATGCCATGTCGCAACGGAAACGGTCACACTACTCATATATGAAGGGTTGCCTGGTTTGTATAACTTTATGGTGAATTTCGAGGACAAAGTCTCAGAACCACAATGATTACCAGAATTGGGCGAAGCATTGAAGGTTGCTCCAGCATGCTGGTGGGCGACACACAAGGCATAAATTGATGGATGGCCGACATGTAGAATATTGTTGATGGTTCACTTCGGCAATACCGAGGTTTACCACACAGGGAAATATGATGGTCAGAACGATCCTAGAGGTCATCTAATGGAGTGTTAGACATTATGGGCATCGCGACCAAGAGATGAGTGGGTCCATGCATTTATCCATACCTTGGATGAAATGTCGCGGTCATGGTATACTATAGCTAAATTAAGGGGAGAAATCACTACTTGGTTGGACTTAACAATATGTTTTACTCATACGTTCAGTTTTGCTGATCCCAACCCGGATGTCCATAATGCTTTGCAGATCATTCATGATGTGGTTCTCAAGTTTGTTCCCGTGGCATACCCAACGTATCCGCATACGCACTGCCAGATGCAATCAATAATGGAATGTTACAATATCACTAGTGGTCCTGGCGATGGTGATGATCCGTAGAATGTTAATATTCCAGAGTCTGAAGGAAGCCGCGATGTGGTACCACCTGGTGCGCCAACTGATCCGTTCAGTCAGCCTTTGAAGCTTCGCAAGATCAATATTGGGACAGCAGGCACTCCCATGTTCATGAATGTTGGAGATTATTGGGACGATGAGATGATGGAAAAGGTCGCTGAGTTGATGCATGAGTTCCAAGACCTTTTTCCTACCAAGTTCTCTTAAATGAAAGGTATTTTGGGTGATCTAGGCGAGATGAAGATTCCCTTGAAACTAGATGCTAAACCGATCAAGCAGCGACCTTATCGGCTAAATCCACAACATAAGGAGAAGGTCAAGGAAGAACTTGATCGCATGTTGGATGTTGGTATCATTGAACCAGTTGAAGAGTCAGAATGGATCATTCCTAGGGTGGTACAGGACAAGAAGACTGGTGAGGTACACATCTACATTGATTTGTAGAAGTTGAATGATGCCTGTTTGCACGGTCCCTTTCCGACCCCGTTTACTAATGAAGTACTTGAGGGAGTAGGCAGCCAGGAAATGTATTCGTTCACGGATGGATTCTCAGGTTATCATCAGATCCATATTTCAAAAGAAGATCACCACAAGACAACTTTTGTGACAGAATGGGGATGTTTTCAGTATACAGTAATGCCGTTTGGGTTGAAGAATGCACTTGCGATATTTTCGCGGGTTGTTGTTGCTGCATTCAAGGATTTAATCTAGAAGTTCTTACAGGTATACATGGATAATTGGATAGTCTATGGTTTGATCTGCAATCATCTGGCCAATTTGCGGTTGATGCTGGAACGCTGTGGCCAACACCAAATATCATTGAATTTGAAGAAGTGCATTTTTTGCGCGCCGTTTGGGATACTGCTGGGTCACATTGTGTGCAAGCAGGGGTTCTTAGTTGATCTAGTAGTTAGAGATGTCGAACTCACTTGCAGTTTCAATATCACAAACATTCCTCAAACTCTAAGGATTCTTTCGCTCTGATACCAACTAATGCAAGTTAGGTTGGTATAGTCGTCTTTCTCAACCGGACTCACTTTCGGGTTCTGATACCAACTAACGCAAGTCGCCTTACTAGAATAAGGTTCTTGCTTATCAATACACACGACATATACCACAATTCATACACGAACATGGTGTAAAACAGGATGCTAGAAGTGGCTTATATTACTTCTCTAAAATCGGCTACAATGCGGAATAACGGAAAGCAAATAACTAACTATAGTCGGACTCAGCCGTTACAATTCAGAAGTAACTATGGTGTGTTCTCCATGTGCGCCAACCTCACCCTCTCCTGGTTCACTACAGAATGCTGAGCTATGGCTTGATCTCAACTCTTCCCTATGACAGGTTGTGTGTCTTCACGCCTTCTTTCTGAACTCCGATGCTACTGATTCAAGATTGAAGATCCCTCAACTGATTCCTCTCCTATGTATTCTACCCTACGACTATTGTTCCCTAGACTACTGCAATCCCCGAGGCACGCATCCTCTTGTCCATCGATCCTTCCAAATCCTATAGACCTGCAACTGTCAGCTCCCAACTGTACTGCACAGCCTCTGTCCATGATGACACATGTCATGTCCTTCACCTACTCGCAATAACTGTATTAACTTCCTTAGCAACCCCGAATGGATACCAGGTATAGTACTCTTGAATTTCTACTCGTCCGACCCTACTACGGTAGTCAGTCACATCTTGACCTTTCTGTCAGCTCACTTTCTTATCTCCTGCGGTTCTCCAGTCCTCCCCTTCCTCCACGATTGGCTCTTCCAAACTTGTCAGGTCGTAGTTTGACCACTTGTCGACTACTCGACATCTCGCTTTGCTTGTCCTCTGTTGACCATAACCTGTCGACTCTCGACCTGTCACAACATCTGTTGTGCGCTGCTCCAGTCGGTCACATACCAACTACTCCTACTTGACTTGTTGACTTCGACGAGTCAACCTGCTTCCCACACCAGTGGTCATCAGCATTCCCGCTGCTCAGCTCCCTTATGTCGATCAACTTCGACTGATCTACCTAGGCCCCGATGCTCCTGCATCAATGGAAGACCCACAGGAACCTATAGATCCACCACATGAGAATAATTCTCACAAGAGGAAACCAGCATGGGTACGAGAAGCAATTCAAGATACAGAGAGATATGGTGCTCCAGAAAGAATGCATACAAAAAGAAAGAGACCGAGACCATTCTCCAGTTATGTATCCCTGCTGTGTGACATAATTGACAAAGAAACTTCCAATTATGAGGAAGAAGCTGAGAAGAAAGAATGGAAGGATGACATGATCGAGGAGTACCAGTCAATCATGAAGAATGATGTCTGGGATGTGATCCCGAGACTAGGAGGGAAGTCTGTAGTGACTTCCAAATGGAACTACAAAATCAAACATGCCACAGATGGAAACATAGAGAAATACAAGGAAATATTTATGGCACGTGGTTTCTCCCAGAAAGAAGGGATATACTATGAGGAGACATTTGCACTTATGGCATCGAACCTGAAGCTATTGAGTGATGGTTCATTAGATTCATTTGATGCCACGATGTATCGTCAGATGATTGAGTCCTTGATGTACCTAACGTATACGAGACCAGATATTTGCTTTGTTGTGAACACATTGAGTGAGTTCCTTGGTGAGCTCTTAGAATGGATGCCTAATGAGGGAAGCTAGACCAGGAGCCTACTTTAATTATCATCCCGGGGGACATACAAACTTCAGAGGTGCCAACGCTATATATGCTCTAGAGGAGAGTCTTCATCGTGTTTGGGTGTTGGTATAGATCTTATATGTTTATCTAATCAAGAAGAAGGTGAGCTAAAAAGATTGTAAATATATGAATGACAAATTCCTATGTTAAGAAGTTTAAATGCTGAAAATTGTAAATCTACACTAAGAATTGAAGTGCTGAAAACAATAAATCTACACTAAGGATTTGAATGTTGAAGCTTGGTAAATGTATTCTATGAATAAAATGCTAAAATATAGGATTCTAATTTGAAATACTCAAATGCTAAAAACCAAATCCAAAACATAAATATCTACTGCTGCAAATTAACCAATCTTATCTTTTCGGATTTAAACACTACAAGTGATGATCATTAAATCAAGGAACTGAAAATAATTAACCTCTATGATCTAAGTCTGATAAAATAAATATGCATGAGCTTTCTGGATTTGAATCATTGCCTTAGAACCAATATGAAAATATATGAAAATAGATGTCAAAATATGCGTGCACAGAACGCAGCTACAGGACAACGGAATGCGTCCTACCGAACTACAGAATGAGCGTTGATCAACTACAGAAAATATGTTGAATGAAAATAATCTTTTAACTGAAATAAAACCATACTATTCAAATACCATCAAGGTATCTTCATACATGATAAGAAGTAAATCAATTCACAGCATAAATGGAAAATACATGAAAACAAGGTAAAGCTCCTGACTTACGTGTTGGAGGGGCCCTCTCCAACTCGTACTCAGGAGTATATAAAACTTATAAACGCAGTTTGGAAAGTAACATCAATCTTCTCAATAAAATAATATCTTCATGGTTCAGAGATAGTCTGTAACAGAAATTGTCTCTATAGTAAAATGTAAAAATGTAATTCCACAAAATAGCAATAGGACCCCCTCTCTACCCGAGAGGTCCATATATATATGCCTCAAATTCTAACCTAACTACTTGCTTTAATCGTCGATCCTATTGAACAAGAGTTCTTCTCTATAAGTCAAGGAAAAAGAGTGTTGAGCCTCATATGATCTTCTAGTCCTCGAGCTAGATTTGTGTGTTGCTTCTTAGTGTACCTGCGCCTGCTCATTCATACTCGTTTTCATGTAATTAGTTTATAGAAGACGCCCTTTAAGCATAAAAAGAAGAATCTTAAAACATCTTCATTAAATAATCAAAGTAAATCATTAACTCACAAAACAAGTGTATTTCCTTCATCATATCCTGTGTTTTACTGTGGGAAAAAGGCTATAGGATACCTATAATTTGGGTTCATCATTCCTAACGGATCCGAGACATGTTCACTTGATTGCTACAAAGCATATTTTGAGGTACCTAAAGGGTACAGTTGATTATGGGCTCATGTGTGATGCGAATCAGAATATTAACCTAGAGGGTTATGTTGATTATGATTGGGAAGGTAGTGTCATTGATAGGAAGAGCACTTCGGGGTGCTGCTTCAATATGGGATCAGGTGTGATCTCTTGGTTCAGCAGGAAGAAGTCCTGTGTGGCACTGAGTACAGCTGAAGTAGAGTATGTTGCAACTTATTCGGCTAGTTGTGAGGCAGTATGGCTAAGGAAGCTACTGTCTAATTTGTTTGATCTCCAGTTGGATGTGACTTGTATACATTGCTACAACCAGAGTTGTGTGAAGTTGTCTGAGAACCCAGTGTTCCATGACAAGTCGAAACACATTGAGATCAAGTACCACTATATCAGGGATATGGTGCAGAGAGGAGCAATGAAGCTCCAGTATGTTGCGACGGACGAGCAGATAGATGATGTGTTGGCCAAGCCGTTGTCCAGAGTGAAGTTTGAATACTTCAGAGAGAAGCTTGGTGTACCTCAGATCGAGGTTCCTTCCAAGGGGAAGTGATGAGTTTGGAAGACGCAGATGCACATGGGCTTTTCCAACATGGTGGTAGATGTGTTCTCCCATGGTTTTCGATGTAATTGTCAAGCCTTTCCGACATGGTGGTATATGTGTTCTCCCATGGTCGTTGATGTAAGTGAAGAGCCTTTCCGACATGGTGGTAGATGTGTTCTCCCATGGTCTTTGATGTAAGTGCAGAGCCTTTCCGACATGGTGGTATATTTGTTCTCCCATGTGCGTTGATGTAAGTGTTGAGCATTTCCCGAATGGTGGTAGATTTGTTCTCCCATGTCGGTTGATGTAAGTGTTGTGTGATGTGCATCTAGGTTGTGCTTCGTTGATGATGAGATGATCTGAAGATGATGAGGTGACAGTAGGGTACGCAAGTTTTGCAATGGCATATAATCAGTCCGGGGATGCTCCTTCAGGTTTTGCAGTAGCATATAATCAATATTGGGAGATCTTGCAAGTTTTGCAATAGCATATAATCAGTCCTGGGATGCTCCTTTAGGTTTTGCAGAGGCATATAATCAGTCCTAGGAGATCTTGAAGGTTTTGCAGAGGCATATAATAAGTCCTGAGATGCACCTTCTTGATGGCTTGCTTGCAGAGATGATGAAGACCTACATGGAGGTTAGGCCTACATCCAGCATGAAAAAGGGCTAACTCTGTAGAAATTCCTATGACAAGTAGATTGGAGATTGATGGTCGAGATAGCAGCAACAATGACAATGATGATCTAGTAACGAAGACTTGTGCTAATGAACTGTGTCAAGAGAATACCTTCCTACTTAATAGGGTGTGTTAATGTATTTGTAACTTCGAAATGTATTCACTTGTATATTTTATATTGTATTTGTATTTTCTTATTGTACCTCCAATGGAGATGTTTATTCCTCCAGTCAGAGAAGTCATTATTGTACTCGGGTCATGTAAAGACATTGAGTTCAATCCTCCCATGTAAGTCCGGGCATTAGTCCCCTAGGGTCATTTGTATTGGGGTGTTTAAGTACCCTAAAGGATTCGACCCAGTCAACTTTAGTTGAGGCCGACTTGTCAAGTGGTAATGTTAAAGTGAAAGGTAAAGTATAAATAGAGAGCTAGGCTCTCTATTTATTCACACACTCTCATTCACTTACTCACTCATTCATACAAGTGAGAAGTGCACACAAGTGGAGAAGGAGGAGCTACTAGATTCTATCTCTTTGTTTTGGGGTTTTGTATTCTTGCTCATTCTATCTCTAAGGAAGTTGCGGGGTTTTCTCCTTTATGATTTCCCCGGTGAGATTCTTTGTGTCTCTTGTCTCTTATGTTTGATATGTTGTGCATGTTGTTCTCTCAGTTAAAATCCTAGATCATATTGAATTAAATGATGAAAGTCTAACATATTGGACTTCTTGGAGAGTCTCTGGACTGTTCTGACCTGCAGGAAGGAGATCCCAAAGAGGAGGTTCTGTGCCTTCTGCTCACAGCACCCCCTTTGTGGCTTGGATTCCTCTACCTAGAACGACCCCGAGAATGGCTATTTGCATTCCTTTCTTCTCGGCCCATTTTGCTTGGATTGGACTGCATGTTTACTTTATGATGCATGTCAGTGAGGCTCTGCAAAATGGGCGCATTGAGCTGGTGCTGCTCCTCTTGCACCTTTATTTGCCTCTCATTAAAGATGACCATGGTCTCAACCCAGTCCTAGGGAGTGACCCGCTCCCTTCTCCCATTAGACGTTGTTTTTGCATGCTCTTTCTGCACATTTTCCCCCAACACGTCTTCTTCAGGATCGTAGGGATTTTGTGCATCATTAACGGTCACCATTCTTGCTTTCTTATACATGGCCTTGTTGTACGCTTCAACTATAATCTGTTGCAATCATTGTGCACGATACAAATGCTTATTAGAAAGCATAGAACATGAAACATACACACAATTTGGAAATTATTCATTAATCAGTGAATTATTAAAGTTTTGTTAGATTAAACAACGCCCTGAGCATTTCCTTGTGTGCGATTTCTTCCATGGTCCGTCCCTAACAACCCGAGTGTTGTAACTGAAGCTCTGATACCACTCTGTAACGTCCCCATGGCCTCCTTACACCATAGAAGACCCTACATTACTTTTATTTTTTTTCCTTTCCAAATTTACCCACAGTCGCAATGGGCTAGGATCCACATCTCACCCTTGCGATCCGCAGCCCGCAACTGCACCTTTCCACAATCTGTAATCATCATTGCGGGTGCGGAAATGTGTAATACAACTTTTTCACCAATGGAATTTCCGCAATTTGCAATCTGCAATTGCGGGTGCGGAAATGCAGAAATCTAACTTTTCTGCCAAACGATCTTTCCGCAACTCGCAATTTGCAATTGCAGGTGTAGAAATGCGGAAATCTAAATTTTTCGTCAACGACCTTTCCGCAATCCACAATACGCAATTGCGGGTGCGGAAATGTGGAAATCTAACTTTTTCTGCCAAATGACCTTTCTGCAACCCGCAATCCGCAATTGCGGGTGCGGAAATGCATAAATCTAACTTTTCCGCCAATGGCCTTTCCGCAATCCGCAATCCGCAATTGTGGGTGTGGAAATGTGGAAATATTACATTTCCTTCCGCTAACTAACCCTCTGCAATCCGCAATCCACAATCCGAATTGCGGATGCAGAAATGGTGATGCTTAAGACCTTCATCCTAAGCAACTTCCGAGGGCCATAACTTCTTCACTCTTGGTCCAAATGAATCAAGGTTGGTATCATTGGAAAGCTCTTGGGGAGTTGTATCAATTGGTGAAATCACCTGCACAACTGAGGTATCCAACCTCTTCATTTTATTCTATGAATTTTGGTCTGTAAACATTCCAAGGTACCTTCCAACCTTTAACAAATTTCTACTTGTCTCCTGACATAACCTATCTTTCTCTGACTCTCAGGGCAGTTCACGGATACCCCAAGCCCCATAACCCTTCCATGGTTCCAATGAGGTTAGAAGTCCATTACAGGGTTAACATCTCATATAAAATGCACATAGTAGAATAAGTTAAGGTTATCCAAACATATAACACATGTAAGATTAACAAAGCATTAACTCATGCAACTGTATGAGGTATTTCAACCAGAACTCAAACTTCCACTTAGACATACACATGGTCTACTTATTGCTCACATTCATATAACATTCATTCAAAAAATTAAGCAAAACAACATAATAATAACACATAAATAACACCACTCATTCCACAGAACACTTATCTTTGTATCTTGAAGTTACCCCAACAATTGGCTAAATGAGAGCAACGTTCCACCCAACCTTAGGTCTCTATCCAGCCTATACTCTTTCAGCTAAGAGACCACCCCCGAGCTGGGCTATGTATCCACTAAGGAGGGATAGGTAGGCTCTCTAACAGTCAAGATCCACTCCAATGTTAAACAAACCTATGGCTAGGATTATCAAGCAATCCAAAGAACATACTCAGGCTAAGCCACCCTACAGTTGGATTTATCAAGCATACACCTGCTAAGACAATCTACAGATGGGTTTCTCAAGCAAACAGGGTAATGGGGACGTTATTGCTAAGTCAGTGAGCTCAACCACAGAACTACAGACATATCAATCACTCAACAAATCAGGCACCCACATTATAAACCTCACCCAAAACAAAGAAGACCCTCTTCTCTCCTAGATAGTCCCTCAAGGCCCCTTACCTTCTGGTGCTATTCAGGGTAGGCATAAGAAGGTCCTATTACTAGTTCTATGAGATCCTAGTCTTCACTAAGTTTATCAAGCATTCCCAACCCTTAACTCTATCTCTCATGTCCACTTAAACAAGTTGGTTCATTACAGGGTTGCGGGCTAGTTTCTATCTTGCAACTCGGCTCTCTGCTCATGGATTCAGGACTGCACACAGCTTCCTCAAGCTATTCACGTCCTGTAGTCCACCTTAGAACTCATCTTCAAGTTTCTACTCTAGGTCTCACATATGCACGTGATCTCTAGGGAATTCGGCTACCTTATTTCAGCTCACCTCTGCGTTTCCTTTCCTGATCACTCTTTCCCCGCAGAATGCATCAAACTCCATGAACAGAACCCCCGTTCAGAGCCGATCATCCACTTTCCAAATGAACGACGAACCCCTAACTCTAATCTTCGCGTCATTTTTATCCTACTTCGGATATCCCCGCAGGCTTATCTTCTCCACGTTCTGTAACCGAATCCGTACCCGTACAGGGAATCAAATCGGTTTCTCCTATCCAAGTGGAAGGATGGGTCACCATCCCACATCCCCCTCACATCTACCTAATGGATACCTTCTCCCCCCTCTCATTAGCTGCCTCACTTAGCTAGTTCAGGGTATTTTCATTGCAGTATTAAACATTTACATCTATTACAAAATTTCATGGCTTAACAGCACATGCACAGTTTCACTATCCAATATTTGCTTATGAAAGCAACCTTATATATCCAGTAGTGGGGCCTTGGCCTTGAGCTCCACACTAGGATCAACACACATTGCACAAACACAATATCTACATTGAGGCCAATAATTACAAAGGCAGGGTAGGGGTATTACAAGCACTTAGGGGGTGCGCGGAGTGGTGGTTGAGGTACCACATATTTCTTTGTTGGTGGGGCTGTGTAGGCTTGTGGGCCTCTTCCCCCAGCGTTTCTGGGTGGTGGAGGAGCAAGGTTTTTCATAGCTATGGCCGCCACACTTGGGGGTGGGCAGTTAGGGGTGTTTTCTATTCCAGGGCGTGGGTGGTTAGGAGTGTTTTCCATGCCAGGGGGTGGGCAGTTATAAGTATTGATTGGTTGGATCGGTTGGAGTACAACTTGTTGTGTTGGGTGAGGAGTGAGAGAAGGTAAATACCACATGGGTAGTCCTAGAGTTAATCCAGGTAGGTTCAACATAACCATAACTGGGGTGCTTATTACTCCTGAAGGTGGGAATAAGAACGGGATCATACGGATAGGTGTTTCTCCAACATGACTAGGTACGGTTGGAGGCTGCGGCAGCAAAGGTGGTTGTGGGTTGGGCATGGTCTGGATGAAATTGTGCAAAGATCAGATAAATCGACTGCCGGCGGGGGGGAGGAATGGACCTAAAGGTAGATGTCATGGGAATTTCGGAGTAAATTTTGGGCCTGTTGATGCCTCGGTTGTGTAGGTGCTAGAATGGTGTATAAGGAAAACAACAGGGTATGAAAACCCATCCAAAGGCTTCAGATAATCCTACGCAAGTATTACCCTATCCTCGAGTTGTTTGGTGTGGTTAACACCCACAAATATTCCGCCTCCGCTGGCACTCTATGAGTTGGTGAGTTTTCTCCTTAAAAGGGAGACTTCGAATCATGAATGAAACTTAATCCTAAATGCAAACCTAACTGACTGTTTAATTTATTAAATGTGATTGTGTTAACTAGTTCATATCAATCTGCCAATCTACAATAAATGATTAAAAATAATCATCTAATAGAACTAACAGAATGAAAACAAAAATGTTTTTTTCTCATAAACTGATCATGAAAAGGGAAAAGCATTAATTTTAATTAGTATCCAATTGATCATCAAGTTGAGAAATCAGATTCATATCAATTGTTGTGGCATAAAACATTAGAAATTATGCAATGATCAAAACTCATGAAAAATCAAGAATTCTGCTCATCACAGATTGAACATGATTTGTGCTGCAGTTGAAAATAACTTCTGAGGACTAAACATAGACAACAGAATGTGAATACCAGATGAAAATCAGTATATTCTCAAAATGAATTGCATAAAACAAAACAAATCCAATATATTAAGTAAGTTGATGAAAACATTGCGGGTTGCGGGTTGCGGGGAAAGACACACTTTTGGGAAAAATTAGTTCTTTCCGCAACTCACAAAAAAAACACACAAAAATGCATAAATTTTCAACAGGGAAATTTGTTAACTAAATCAAACCATGTCAAGGACATAATAGCATGATAAGTAGGATGAAAAACCCCAAATGACTAAGAAATTTGATCATTACCTTTTCATATAAAAATTGGGGGATCCCATGTTTTATTGAAAACATGGGATCTGTTGTACCTACAATAGGGCCCAAAGGTGGATGCAAAAGAGGTGAGTGCACCCAGAACAGGTTGTTCAACCATGGGGAGAACATTTTCTAGTGCGGATGGGGAATTCAGGTCATAGTATGTGAGTTGGTCAATATTGACAACCCGTCCCTCATGGGGTAACATCATAATGCGAAATACTGATGAGGTGACAGCCTTCATAGCGTTCATATAACTATGTCCGAGCAAGAGGCTGTAATCAAGTTGGGAATTGATGACCTCGATATCTATGAGGATGGTTTTCCCAGCTAACGGAACTGGAACGTTGGCCAAGAGGCCTTAAGGTTGGGCAGAGTGGCCGTCGTATGTAATGTCCCTTTTTAAGAATTTTATTAAAAGGACCAATTTTTCACTTTTTCCCCAAATTCGACCTTTGACTAGTTTTGATGTCTAGGTCTCCAATTTGCCCCAAATGCTCCCAAATATTCTGAGAAGGTATATGGATGATGTTAGAACATAAATATGTGTTTCATGGATGATTTTGTACCTTTAAAATATTTATGCAAATCCTCTTTCAATTCTGGCCAATGTAGGGAACTTTACTAGTAATTTCCCTTTGACTAGTATTGGTCTCTAAGTCTCCAATTGGCTCCAAATGCCTCTAAATATTTAGTGAAGGTGTATGAATGATATTTGTACTTGATTATAATGTTCATGGATGATTTATGACCATCAAAATACTTCTGCAAACTTGTTTAAGATTCTGGGCAAAGTATGGAATTTAACTAGCAATTTGGGGTTCAAATCCCCCAAGGGTAAGTACTGAAAATGACTCTCCAAATGCCTCCAAACTCACTCGAAATTCTGAACAGAGGTAGGGTATGTCTGAGGAAAATTATTTAGGTCTCATGTGCACCATTAATAAATTATTAATTCTATTCTAACCTTCTCCCAAATAGCAGCAAAAATCACTAGTTCGACCTTGGGGGAAATAACATGAAATCTTCTTCAAATAAATTAAAATTGAGCAAGATGGATCCAAATGCTTAAGTGCGGAACATGAAACTTTTAATACTCATCAATGGCAGTCCATACATCATAAATATATCATATAAATATTCTTCCATTCTAAATCATCATCAACACATTGGCATACATCAATCTAGTGGGGGAATGGTCACTCTTTTCTCATTAATAATCCATTCTACATATAACCACTTGGTATTTCGAACTGAAAATTTCTAGAGATGAAGAATAGAGTAAATTAATCATATTACAACATAAATATATCATGATAAGATCTCCCAAAGAGTACAAGAGCTCACCAAAAACGCCCTCCCTCAAGGGTCAAGAATATGCCATCAAAACTGGAAATGGTTGAGAGAGTGTGTTGCACTAGAAGAAACCATGAGATGCACTGTAGCTTACACCTGCAAATAAACACTCCATTAAAGCTCCCAATGAAAGTTCTGAATGGACTTTCCAATTACCAACTTGGATGGGAATCTTTCACCCTCGAAATTGGCTAGGGAAAGAAACTAGTCATCCGGTAGCTCTCCCTCTTCACAAATACAATTGCAAATTTCTCAAATGATCAAAAGCTGGCTTCACTATTTGTTATTGAAATTTATAAACATCTAATGTCATCCATGGGTCGAATTCCTTCCAAGAGACTCATTCCAACTCAAGTTGGGAAGAGATTCCAAAGAATGCCACTTGTACAACAATTCCTAGTCTCCCACTTCCACCAAATCACATGTGGAAGCATCTTAGCTTCCCCAACTCCCTTGAGTGCCCTTTTGGAGGATAGGTTTAGCCCTTACATTTAATATATGTCATATGTCAGCCTTCAGGTCTGATTTGTGTCATAGGTGTTATAGCATCTTCATCATTGTTGTCATAGATCTAGGGAATCTAGCCCAAGTGTCTCACTAGCTCCAAATTGCCTCTTCATCTTCCATGGGAGTTACTCTTCCTCTAAATTTAGACCTTGGATGATTCATGCAATGAATAATACCTTTTGAACTCCCCCAAGTATGTTACCATTCACCTTGAATTCAAATTGGTGAGAGCATGATGCCAAGTGTAGTGGGAAATCAAGCCATATGTGGGTCCCACTTCCTCCATGTGTCTTCATGATCAAATGCCACTTTGATTTTCACTTGTATATATTTATTTAGCACCTTTATTAAATATTTATGCCATTCTAATGTTCAAAAATCATTTATTATCTCCCTTATTCCAAATCCCAAAGCTTCCACCCCAAACCTAGGAAACTAGTAATTTTCCTCCTTGACAATTATTTGACCCTTAACATCAATTTGACAAACTCTAATGAATATGGCCAATGTGATTAGGACATTGTGACCCAATGCCAAATTTGGGACATGAAATCGTAAGCTCATAGCGCGGTCATGGATGGCTGTAATGTAGGTGATCCAAGCTTCTGCCACACGAATGTAGACATCACACATGCGGAGGAACCCTCATCGATGATGCATCGATGGATAACAAGATTCCATATAGACACATAAACTTGGAATGTTAATGTGGAAGACATGCATGGTTTGGATTGGTCCAAGTCGAATGCCATCATTCGTGAGTCAGAAGGGTCTATTGCCCCAATAGCGGATAACAATGTCTTGCATTGTGCAAGACAATTTTGTAAGACCTCGAGAGAGATGACATGGCAGCGGGTGATTGAGCTAGGTCATCCACGATATTGTAATTGGGAGTGGGGCATGTGTTGGGATTGTTGTTGATGCGACGTAGTGGGAAGCGAGGAGCTTTAGGGGCCCCATCGCCCAATGACAGGGGTATGCATAACGAATGATCAGTGGGAAGAGCGTTAGCAGCCGTGTCGGCGGGGATGGTTTCAGAGGTGGGACCATATTGGTTTCGGCATGTTTGGAGGTTGACGTCAGCCAATGACATCATGAGGAGGTGATGGGTGCCTGAGTCCATGGGTTGGTATGCGTAGCGTATGTGATATGTTGTTGTGGGGCAGAAGTTCCTTTAGGGGGAACCAACGGTTGGGTATTCACCACTCCTTGTGTCGGAAATTGGTTTTGCAACACCATGGGAGGTGGCTGGGGATTGGGTTATGCAGGCGGAGCAGCCTATCCTTGGCGTTGGGTTTCATCTGTCCAAAGTTGACGAGCGTGCTCCAAATGAGGACAACTATGCATATAATGGCTATAGACCCCACATATAGAACACAGGTGGTTTGTTCGTAGATTGGGGTCCTTCCCCTGACAAGGTGGCCTATCATGGTTTTGATTGGGTGGAGCGGCATTGTTATTATTTGGGGGGTTGGGTTGTTGAATGCCTTGGTATTGGGGTTTATTGTTCCCGCGGCTACGGCCTCTTCCCCAGTTTTGCTGGACTTGCTAGTTTCGTTGAGAAGGCTGATTTTGTTGTTGGTTCTATTGGGCATAGACTTGTCCTTGGGGGTTGGGAGGGTTTTGTGGTTGAGCAGGTGTTGGGGCTGCCTACTAAGGATAGTAAGAGAGAGGGGCTTGGGGCGGAGCAGGTGTCGATGTAGCCTGCGGTGGATAGTATGCCGGAGGGGCTTGCTATTGTGCAGGTGATGCTTGCAAGGTCTAATAAGCAGTAGGAGCTTGGGGTTAGGTATGCGCGGGTGTCTCCCGTTGATGGTAATAGGACATGGGTGCTGCAGGAGGGTTGTAGATTGGTGGTGCGTGACCATAACACCATGGTGGACATGACGGTCTATGGATATGATGAGCTCGGGCTATGGGAGAATATGATATCATTGCTCCTAAGTGGGTTGTGGCACGTGAAAGTTCAGGGCCACTAGTAGGGGGCATGGCAATATAGGTTTGATTGCGATATGCAATGTGTCCGATGATACCGTCGACAGTGTGGGATGCCCCCGGTGCATCGCTCCGGGAGGAGTCACCGCGGGGAGCTTCAGGTATAATGGAATACAGGTAGCTGAACTGAGCATAAATGAGTTTGAACTATTGGGCTTTAAGGATAGCTTTTTCCTCAGACTGTGGTCATTCAGATGCCACATACTTAGCAATGGCTGGTATAAGAGATTTCAGGAACCAATCCAAGAAGATACGATCGTCTAATTTAATCTTACACAAACTTCACCGTTTGCGCTATTCATGGATATGGTCCGTGATATGGGTGGCTGTGTTTTGTCTGAAAGATAAGAGGATCTCAACACCAGCATTGTAACGAACTGGTAATTGGAAGAACTACAGGAAAGTGGAGGCGAGGGACGTGGATGTGAAATGGGTTCCATGTGGTTCGTCAATGTACCACTTGGCTGCAGCTCCAATGAAGGTTCATTGTAATAACCGTAGGTGGATAGAGTCATCCACAATGGATTTAGAGGAACACCAAAGGTGGAAGGACATGATGTGGTTTTGTGGGTCCTCCCCACCCTTGCCTTCAAACTTATGTATGTCCGACGGGAGCTTGGTGGGAATGCGAGGCCACGTGGGGTCATTTCAAATTGGTTCATTAGTCAATCTGGCCAAGTCAAGGACGTTAAGACTAGCCATGAATGGCAAGTTGGCAGAAGGATGTGATGTGAACGTTGGGGCATAAGTGCTAGTGGAAGCGGTCATGGTATGGATGATGCTCCCAATGTGTGGATAAATGGTGTGTGTCATGATGGGGATCATGGGACCTTTAGTCAAAGGTGTAGGCATCGTATAGGAAGGGCCTGTGCCCTCGAGTATAGTATGGGTCGTCAACGGGACTGTAGCTGGAGCAGATCCGCTAACCATAGGGATAGTCGTGACGGAAGGAATGCTAGGAGTAGATCATATAGATGGTATGATAGGGATAGAAGTGGACTTGGTAGCTGGGTTGGTGGTGGATCCACCACCAACCATCTCGCCAAAAAAGGGTTGGGAGTTGCACCGGCCATGGGGCTAGACGAAGCTGTGTATATGGGGTTTTCTTATTCTAAATCAGATGTCAAGTGAGGGGCATCAGGATCTAGTGATGCTGCTCTACGCCGATGGTGGGTTGTGTCAAGTGCACCGTGCTACAGCGACTGGCCCCGAAGGCATCGAGAATGTCTCAGAGACTCAATGGTGACAATGGGAATAAAATGAAAGGGTTATGGCGAGTGAAAATCTCAAAAATACTAATGCAACCACGTGTGCAAAAGGAGAGCGCAAAAAATATGGAACTCAGGCCAACAACAAGCTCAAAATGCTTGCTATAACAGTTGTGCTATAGCAAGCAGAGCGATAAGAAAAAGAGGTTAGAATACCAACAAGAAAGGCTCCTAAAAAATAAAAAGGTATACTCGCTAATCCAAGGGGGGTATAGGAGCATGCAAACACCTAACTAAAATATCTGGAAGCTCACGCAAATCGTATCCTCTGCAGGGTGATGAAATCCACAGTTAGAAGATACGAAATGGAGAACCAAGTAGATGGGGGATGTCCCTCTACCGAGAGGGATCCCGAGTAAAATAATCCTAGAATAAAGGAAACTAGGCTACCCCTTTCATGACACGTCCAGAAAGGTAAATCCACAGCTTCAGTTCTTTGCATGTCGTACTCCCAATAGGATAGTACGACGAGAACGATGCATAGGTAACCTTCAGTACAGAGTGGAGTGCGACATTCCACCTAGACCTCCGAAACCACTCTTGCTACTTGCCCTCCTTGTTAATTTTCGATAATTTCATTCAAAACATTATTTTAGGATCCTACTAAGATAATAACATGCACAGCATAACAATCATAAACACAAGAGACACATAGTTTCCTTGGGGAAAACCAAGAAGGTGAAAAACCCCACAACTTCCTTAGAGATAGAATAAGCCACAATACAAGATCACAATGATCAAACCCAAGATAGATAACTCCAGCAGCTACTCCTCCTCCACTTGTGCGCACTCCTCTCTCAACTATTGCGAGTTGGATGAGTGAGTGAATGAATAGAATGAGACAAACTCACTCTCTATTTATACACAACTTAACCTTCCTTTAATTCTAACTGGGCTGACCTCCTAAGGAATTCTAATAACCCACTCACATGACACAAGTAGGGCCGACCCCACACTAGTGGTCTAATGACCCATCAAATATAAGTTGCGACACTTATAAATACAAATGACGACACTTCTGATTGCAGGAATAATACATCTCCATCATGAATATAAAAAAGTACAAGTGTAATACATAGAAGAATATATTCCGAAGTTACAAATACATCAACACTCACTCTTAACTAGGAAGGTATTCTCTAGACACAGGTCATCAATACATATCGCCACAAGTCTTTAATTTTGAATCTGTATCATCATCACTGGATCACGGAGCATCATCGTCATTGTTGTTGTACTCATCATCTTGATCACTGGGCTATCTCTCAATTCTTCTCGTCATAGGAAGTTATACAGAGCTATCCCTTTTTCATGCTGGTTGTAGGCCTAGCCTCCTGTAGGTCTTCATCATCTCTACGAGTTGGCCATCCTGTGAAATCCTCAGGACTAATTACGTGCATCAACAAAACTTCGAAAGAGCATCCCAGGACTTTTACGAGGACACACTTCAACCTAATGGATCTCCCAGGATCTTTTACATGTGACCTTCACAAAACCTTAAAAGGGTGTCTTTCCCAGCAAGATCTCTAAAGAGAATCCAAGGCCTTTTACATGATTAGCACAACCTATCCGGATCTCCAGGACTGATTACATGTGATCTCCACAAAATATTAAAAGAGTGTCTTACCCAACAATATCTCTAAAAAGCATCTGAGGCCTTTTACGTGACTAGCACAACCTATCCAGATCTCTAGGACATATTACATGTGGTCCCCACAAAACCTTAAAAGAGTGCCTTGCCCAACAAGATCTCTAAAGAGCATCCGAGGCCTGTTATGTGACTAGCACAACTTGTATGGATCTCCAGGACGTATTACATGTGGTCTAGCAAAACGTTCAAAGAGTGTCTTTCCCAGCAAGATCTCTAAAGAGCATCCGAGGCCTTTTACGTGACTAGCACAACCTGTCTGAATCTCCACAACATATTACATGTGGTCCCCACAAAACCTTAAAAGAGTGTATTTTTCACCAAGATCTCTAAAGAGCATCTGAGGCCTTTTACGTGACTAGCACAACCTGTCCGAATCTCTAGGACACATTACATGTGGTATAGCAAAACCTTAAAAGAGTGTCTTTCCCAACAAGATCTCTAAATAGCATCTGAGGCCTTTTACGTGACTAGCACAACTTGTTCGGATCTCCAGAACGTATTACATGCTACCCTTTCACAACCTGTCCACGACCATAGAGTACCATCCTAATACTCAAGATCAACCTAATCATCCTCGCACACAACATCATCCTTATGCTCATGATCATACTGATCATCATCATACAGTACATCATCCTGATGCACATCATCATCTCATGATCATCTTGATCATCGTCATGGCATCATCCTGATGCATATCATCATCGCACGATCATCCTTGTCATCGTCACAGCATCATCCTAATGCATATCATCATCGCATGATCATCCTGATCATCATCACAGCATCATCCTGATGCATATCATCTAGAGCATCTTCCTGATGCTCATCACACATTATCATCATGATCATCATACATAGCAGTAACCAGAGCATCGTCCTAATGCTCATCACACAATGCTTACATCCACGGCCATGGGAAGGATCCTCTTACCACCATGCTTGGAATGGCTCCTACAAATGTGTCCCATCACTTCTTCCTCGAAGTATCTTCTATCCAAAGAACACTAAGCCTCTCTCTGAAGTACTCGAACTTGACTCTGGCTAGTTGTTTGGTCAACACATCTGCAATCTGCTCATTGTCGCAACATACTAGAGCTTCACTGCTCCTCTCTGCACCATATCCCTGATATAGTGATATTTGATCTCGATGTGCTTCAACCTATCATGGAACACCGGGTTCTCTGACAACTTCACACAACTTTGGTTGTCACAATAGATACAGGTAGCATCCAATTGGAGATCAAATAAATCAGATAGTAGCTTCCTAAGCCATACTGCCTCACAACTAGCCAAACAAGTTGCAACATACTATGCTTCGGCTGTACTCAGTGCTACGTAGGATTGCTTCCTGCTAAACCAAGAGATCACACCTGATCCCATACTGAAGTAGCACCCCGAAGTGCTCTTCCTATTTGCTGCACTACCTACCCAATCTAAATCAACATAACCCTCCAGGTTAAACTTTTGATTCGCATCATACTTGAGCCCATAATCAATTGTACCCTTCGGGTACCTCAATATATGCTTTACCACAATCAGGTGAACATGTCTAGGATCTATCAGAAACTGGCTCAAGGTGTTCACCGCAAAGAAAATATCTGGTCTTGTGTTCATCATGTACATCAAGGACCCAATCATTTGACGATAGACTGTGACATCAACCGAATCTGATAAAGCATTGCTCAATAGCTTCAGGTTCAAAGCCATAGGTGTTTCCATGGCCTTGCAGTCCATCATCATGAACCACTTCAAGATCTCTATTGCATACTTCCCTTGTCCAAGGAAGATTCCATCTGCACTCTGCCACACCTCCATACCTAGAAAGTAATGCATCATACCCAAGTCCTTCATCTAGAACTTAGCAGCAAGCTTCCTCTTCATGTCGGAAATCAACCTATCCTCTCCTGTCAAAAATAGGTCATCCACATACAATAGGAGTATCACTAGATTGCCTTCCTCAACCTTGTAGTAAAGGTTGGAATCCACTTTACTCTTGGTAAAGCCCAAACTAGACAGGAAGTTGTCTATCCTGCCATACCATGTCCTAGGTGCTTGCTTCAAGCCATACATGGCTTTCTTCAACCTGCACACATATGAATCCCTGTAATGTGTCTCAAAACCAAGTGGCTACTCCACATACACTTCCTCTTTGACTACACCATGCAAGAAAGCTATCTTGAAATCCATCCGGTGTATCTTCCACTTCATCACTTGCCTTGTATTTCTCTATGCTACCATCTGCAACATGCTTGATCTTGTAGATCCACTTGGAAGTCACAACAAACTTCCCTTTTGGTCTTGGGACCAAATCCCAAACATCATTCTTCATGATCGACTGGTATTCCTGGATCATGGCATTCTTCCATTACTGAATCCCAGATCCTCTTCATATTCTTCAATGTCTTCAATAGATAGTTTTCTTCATTGATGGAACAAATGTTGTTGTCCTTCTTTTGTAGGTGATTGTACACGATATCTCCTACAATTCAAATTCAATTGCATGATTAGAAACTTCTCATAGTTTTCAGAACAAAATCTTACACATAAAAATATATGTCATACAGTCGTGCTTCAATACAACATTCATCGATATCCCGTATTCATACGATAACTTTCTAGATGCCTTCCATCTCTACAAAAACATTGTTAAGAGTTTGCACTACTCCCAACATGTCAGCAAAGAGGTTTCATTATAGATAAGTAGCAATGGAATGTTGTATAGTACCATAGGCCACTTACCCATTACTTGCATATTAGTAGTATCTTGTTCATTGATGCAACTTTTCTATAACATACATCCTAAATATAGGAACATGAGTACGAACATGACTTAACAACATCGTTTAAGTAATCATATATGCATGGAATAACAATTCAAATACTTATATTTGTTTGGTCGTTGGGTGGACTCCCTCTCAATCTTTGCTTCCTTGCAGGAACCACTAGAGTCTCTGATAGTGTGCACCTTAACCAATGTTGAAAATGGATGAGAGGTTCTTCCTTTCTGCAACTCCATTCTATTGTGGATTGTAAGGAGTGGTCAACTCCCTCTTAATCCCTGAATCACTGCATAACTTCTTGAAGTCTTCTAAAGTGAATTCTCCACCATTGTCGGATCTAAAAGTCTTGATCTTCTTTTTAGTGTGGCTTTCTATCAAGGCTTTGAATTCCTTGAATTTGTTGAATACTTCTACTTTGTTCTTCAAGAAACAAATCCAAGTCTTCCTAGAGAAATCGTTAATGAAAGAAACATAATATACATACCCACTCAGAGAACTAGATGACATTGGTCAGCATACATCGGAGTGGACAATTTCCAAGATTCCTTTTGCTTTGATTTCACTGCTTGAAAATGCCTTTTTTGTGTTCTTTCCTTTTGCACATCCTTTGCAAACACCTTCATGCTTTGACTGGATTTCAGGAAGACCTTCCACTGCTTTGCTTGCAATTGGTAGTGCTCTATAGTGCACATGTGCAAGTCTGCTATGCCAAAGTTCACTTGGCTCCATGGATTCATGTACCATGGCATGTTCAGGTTTTCCCTTTAATTTGTACAATCCTCCCTCTTGATCTCCAATCACTACTGCATCATCTATGGTCTTACCTTTTGGCCACATAAGTACTTCGCCATCCACAAATGCAAATCTCATCCCTTTTGCATCCAAAGATGATATGGAGAGAAGATTCTTCTTGAGTCCGGGTACATATAGAACATATTGCATCTTTAAAGACTTCCCAGAGTCTAGCTTGTAAGAAGCTTCACCACTTCCTTTTATAGGGTATTGAGAGTCATCCCCAAGTTTCACCTTATGAGGTGACTCATGTTCAGATAGGTCCATAAGAGATTATTTGAACCCTATCATATGTTTATAAGCCCCACTATCAATAAGCCAATCATTACACCCATGTGTAACAGTACCTGTGAGAGTAGAAATTAGAACATATTCATCGTCACTTGCAGAGTCTTCACTTTCTACCTTAGTCTTCTTCCTAGGAGGTTCATCATCCTTAGCAGCATGAGCATGATACCTCTTCTTGTTGTTCTTCTTTTTATTGTTGTTGAAGCCCTTTTTGTTCTTAGGACAATCTGCGGCAAAGTGTCCCTTCTCATTACATGTGAAGCATCTCAGATCTTTCTTATCTCTTTGATGGTGGTGAAAAGATTTCTTGTGATGAGATTGCTCCCTCTTGGGCTTACTTATCTTGGTGTGAGCTATGAGAGCTTGGTCTTCACTTCCCATCTTTTCTTCTCGAGCTACAAGCCTAGCTTCTTCTTGTGAACATTCCTCCCATAGTCTACTAAAATAGATCAACTTCTTTCTTGCACAAATACCTTGAATGAAGGAGTCCCATGACCTAGGTAGGCCATTCAATGTGGTCATGACAATTTCCCCATTCTCCACTACTTCAAGTTGTTCTTTGATTTGAGAGACCTTAGTGAAGTATGATTTGATGGTCTCTCCATTCTAGAACTTTACCCCTTTCAATTGATTCTGCAGAGTCATCTTTTGATTTATATTCTTTCCTTCAAACAACTTGGTCAAGGAGACAAACATCTCCTTAGGTGTCTTTAGAGAAGACACATGGGGAATGAGATGGTCTTTTATAGAATCAACAATGATTCTCTTGGCTTTGACCAAGTTCTTCTTGTGTAATACCTTAGCCTCATCTCCCTTTGGAACTGGAACCTCTTCTTTTATGTAGGTGTCCAAATCATTCTCTTCTAGGATTAACCCAATCCTATACTTCCATGCTCGGAAGTTGTCAGCTCCTTCAAGCTTATCCTCAAGCTTGGTGTTGTGAGACATCTTAATGAGAAACTCAAATGGAAATAAAATATTTAGGTCTTACCACTTGATTTGCTGAAAAATGGATCTGGAGATGGATTAGGGTTTGTCAAAGAAACCCTAAAAATTCAAAATTTGAATTCCAAACTTCTGAAAGGATGGAAAGATGCACCTTGCTGAGCTGATCAAGCTGGTATACTTCAATTTTGAAATCTGCAAAATTTGACCCCTCAAAATTGCCTTTGAAACTTCCAGATCTTCTCGACAAAATCCTGAACTAGGGTTTGATATTGCCTGGGGTTTTACCAAGCCAAAAAGTTCGATCTTGTGCTCTAAACTTTGATTTTTCTAAGGAGCATTCAGTTGTGGTCACAAATTTCAAAAATTTCAACTTTGGCAGAAACCCTAATTTTCCACCTTTCTGATCAAAATCCTGATTTAGGGTTTGATGAAGCTCAACCTTCTGCCCAACCAAAAAGTTTGATCTTGGTCTGTAAACTTTGATTTTCTTGAGGGGCATCCAGTCGTGGTCTTGGATTCCAAAAATTCCAAGTTGCTCTTAAACCTTAATTTCCCGCAGTAGTGACGGGCCAAAAACTTAAAGTGCTCAGAATTGAATTTTGTCTCAACAGAAAGATGCGCCCTTCTAAGGAGAGTCAGCCAAGCCTCCTGCCTTTGATGATCTGTGGAGAGAAACCCAAAAAGTAAGAAGACCTAGATTTTGCAGCTGCACAGTGTCTTCTTCTTAGCACAGCTCTGATACCATGTTCAATTTTTGATAATTTCATTCAAACATTATCTTAGGATCCTACTAAGAGAATAGCATGCATAGCATAACAATCATAAACACAAGAGACGAAGAGTTTCCTAGGGGAAAACCAAGAAGGTGAAAAAACCTGCAACTTCCTCAGAGATAGAATAAGCCACAATACAAGATCACAATGATCAAACCCAAGATAGATAACTCCAGCATCTACTCCTCCTCCACTTGTGTGCACTCCTCTCTCAACTAATGCAAGTTGGATAAGTGAGTGAATGAATAGAATGAGACACACTCACTCTCTATTTATACACAACTTAACCTGACTTTAATTCTAACTGGGCCGACCTCCTAAGGAATTCTAATAACCCACTCACATGACACAAGTAGGGCCGACCCCACACTGGTGGTCTAATAACCCATCAAATATAAGTTGCGACACTTGCAACACTTACGACACTTACAAATACAAATGACGACACTTCTGGAGGAATAATACATATCCATCATACATATAATAAAATACATTGAAGAATATCTTCCGAAGTTACAAATACATCAACACTCCCTCTTAACTAGGAAGGTATTCTCTAGACACAGGTCATCAATACATATCACCACAAGATTTCAATTCTAGAGCTGGATCATCGTCACTGGATCACGAAGCATCATCGTCACTGCTGTTGTACTCATCATCTCGATCACTAGGCTATCTCGCAATTCTTCTCGTCATAGGAAGTTCTATAGAGCCAACCCTTTTTCATGTTGGTTGTAGGCCTAGCCTCCTGTAGGTCTTCATCATCTCTGCGAGCTGTCCATCCTATGGAATCCTCAAGACTAATTACATGCGTCAACAAAACCTTGAAACAACATCCCAAAACTTTTACGAGCACACAGCTCAACCTATCAGATCTCCCAAGATCTTTTACATGTGACCTTCACAAAACCTTAAAAGAGTGTCTTGCGCAGCAAGATCTATAAAGAGCATCCAAGGCCTTTTACTTGACTAGCACAACCTGTTCGGATCTCCAAGACTGATTACATATGATCCCCACAGAACCTTAAAAGAGTGTCTTTCCTAGCAAGATCTCTAGAGAGCATCCGAGGCCTTTTACGTGACTAGCACAACCTGTCCGGATCTCCAGGACGTATTAAATGTGGTCACCACAAAACCTTTAAAGAGTGTCTTGCCCAACAAGATCTCTAAAGAGCATCTGAGGCCTTTGTTGATGTATTTGTAACTTCGGAAGATATTCACTTGTATATTGCATTTGTACTTTATTGTATCCCCAACGGAGATGTATTATTCCTACGATTGGAAGTGTCATCAGTTGTACTTGCATGTGTCGCAAGTTATATTGTAAGTGTCGTATCTTATACTTGATGGGTTCTTAGATCATGTTGATGGGGTCGGCCCTGTATGCATCATGTGGATCAAAGAGTTATTAGACCACCCTAGTAGGGTTCGGCCCAGTCAGCATTATGTTAATTCGTTAAGTTTAGGCTGACCTAGTTGAGTAAAGGTCAAGTGAAAGTTAGTGTATAAATAGAGAGTGTGTCTCTCTCATTTTACACATTCTATTATTCACTCACTTCGCATTAGTGAGAGAGAGGAGAAGTGTGCACAAGTGGAGGAGGAGCATGCTACTGAAGATATCTATCTCTTGGGTTTGATCATTGTGATCCTTGTATTGATGCTTATTCTATCTCTGAGGAAGTTGCGGGGTTTTTCACCTTCTTGGTTTTCCCCAATGAAATGTTTTGTGTCTCTTGTCTCTTGTCTCTTATGCTTGATATGTTGTACATGTTGTTCTTTCAGTTAAGATCCTAGATCTATTGAATTAAATGATGAAAAAATAACACGGTATCATAGCTAGCCTGAAGGAAGGCATGTTATGGCATTTATGAGACTTGTTGCACTTGCGACAAATTGAAAGCTAGGGCTTGATATAGCAAAAACCAGTCATCGTCGCACTTTCGCTATAAATCCATTTTGAAAAAGGTTCAGGATCTGAAAATTTTACAGGTCGAAGGTAATATCCCCATGTACCTTGTGTCCGATGCATAACATCTGATTCATTGTACTGTGTGAGATATGATCCATACAATCTAGGGTGTCTACCTCTTTCACATCTCAGTCATAAACAGGTAACCTAGGAAAAAAGGTCACAACTTGGGATAGGAATCTCCAAATGAAATTATATAAAAAGTGATAGTAAGAGCACGGAATATAGTTTCTCAGATAAGTTTTTCAGAGGCTGAAGGTGAACCAGTGACACGTGGCATGCCGCACATGTTAACTCTCTTGTTTTATCCCATAAATAGGTCACGTTGAGACACTTGGCATAACTCTCTCTTAGAGAATCCAATTGAGGTAAGACCCATGGGTTTGGAAAGATGACAGGTCAGGCTATGGCAAGCCGAAATTTCAGACCCTATGGATTTGTAATTTCAGAGATGTACCAAAAACAATAAGGCACATATTTCAATCAAAATAGAATTGGATTTTGAGCACCTTCACTCTTGGCTTGTCACTGCTGCGGGAATTTATGGCTTTGAAGAAAGTTGGAATTTTTTGAATCGAAGGCCACGGCTGAATGATCCTCATCAAAATAGAAATTTAGAGACCAAAATCAAATTTTTGGTTGGGCAGAAGGCAGGGCTTGATCAAACCCTAGTTCGGGATTTTAATTGGAAAGGTGGAAAATTAGGGCTTTTGCAAAAGTTGGAATTTTTTAAATCTGTGACCACGGCTGGAAGCTCCTTAGAAAAATCGAAGTTTAGAACACAAGATCAAACCTTTTGGATGGGCTGAAGACTGGGCTTTATCAAACCCTAGTTCAGGATCCTGTCCAGAGGATCCAAAAGTTTCAAAGGCAATTTTGAGCGGTCAAATTTTGCAGTTTTAAAAAAAATGAAGTATACCAGCTTGATCAGCTCAACAAGACACATATTTCCATCCATTCAAAAGTTTGAAATTCAAAATTTGAATTTTTAGGGTTTCTCTGGCAAACCCTAATCTAGCTCTAGATCCAGTCTCAGCAAATCAAAGTGGATTGGGTTAATCCTAGAAGAGGATGAATTGGTCACCTGCATAAGTGAAGAAGTTCCAGTTCCAGAGGGAGATGAGGCTAAGGCCTTACATAAGAATACTACAAGCAATCTCGACAGGTATGACTTGAGGAGATACAGGTATGTTTTGAAATCTGTTCATGATTAAGTTTATGATATGTTTGTCTTCATATTATTGAGGTTGGTACAATCTTGATTAATGTTAGACTTGTCTTATCACCCTAGTAAAACTATGAATGCATATGAATGATAGAAGACATTAATTGATTAGGGTTATGACACTTATGATTGTACTAATGCACTGTGGTGTTGTATGAGGATAATAGATAATATTGTCCGCTAACATGAAATGTACATCAAGAAAGACAAATCAAGTTCTAGATCAAGAACATATGACCATGGTGACATGAAGACAAAGACTCATCCATTATCATGGATCACATAGAAGCTCTACTTACGAGGCACGTATAATTTTGGTTCTACAATGATTAACTTATGAGTTATGTAGGTTACTAAGCACAAGTCATTAAAGACAACAAGAATACATTGTTTGGGTATGTTATACATAACTAGCTAACATGATATTCCAGGTATGTTTTTCCTATATCAAGTTAGAATCCTACCTTGCGTTAGGAGATTATACTTTTGTATGAATGATAATGAAAGTTAGAAGTTTAAGTAATCAAGGGTTTATGCATATTATGTTTCTTACTTTGATTGATGATATGACTAACCAGAAGAGTCCTATGGTCAAATAAGATTATGCATGAATAAAAGAAGTCTTTCCTGAAACCTTGAATACTAATGCTTGTGATAAATTACTTGTGTGTGAAATAATCATGACCATACATGTTAAGTTTATCTAGGATCATAATGTTTTGATAGTATTGAGATTATACTAATGGATGTATGATCATGTATGAGATCTTGAGGATGACATTAGTGCACACTTAAGCATGCATAGTGGCCCAAGATGAATATAAGTTCAAGGACGGGTAATCCAGGAAGCAAAGATCAAGAGAGAGCACACTTCAGTAGTTCCTTCAAGGAAGCAAAGCTTGAGAGGGAGTCCACCCTACAACTAAAGAAATATAAGTATTTGAATTATCATTTCTTTTTACTTAAATGATGTTGTTCATTCATGTACATACTTATGTTCCTAGATTTAGGTTGTGTATTATGCATATTAGAATAATTGCATTAATGAACAATATACTACTAATATGCATGTAATGGGTAAGTGGCCTATGGCACTGTACAACATTCCATTGCTAATTATCTAGAATGAAACCTGTTTGTTGACATGTTAGGAGTAGTGCAAACTCTTAACAATGTTATGGTAGAGATGAAAGGCATCTAGAAAGTTACGGGATATGGATAAATGTTGTATTGAAGCATTAGCTAATTGCATGACTGTATGACATATGTCTGTATGCATAAGGATGTGTTTTTCAAAAAATTATGAGAAGTTTATAATCATGCAATTGAATCTGACTTGTTGGAAAGATCGTGTACAATCACCTGCAAGGATAATAACATTTGTTCCAGCAGCGAAGTTCAAGAAAATTATCTATTGAAGATATTGAAGAATATGAAGTTCCCAGGATCCGGGATGCAGTAATGGAAGAATTCCATGATCGAGGAATACCAGTCGATCATGAAGAATGATGTTTGGGATGTGGTCCCAAGAACAGAGGGGAATTCTGTTGTGACTTCCAAGTGGATCTATAAGATCAAGCATGCTGCAGATGGTAGCATAGAGAAATACAAGGTGAGGTTTGTGGCTCGTGGCTTCTCCCAGAAAGAGGGAATAGATTATGAAAATAATTTTGCTCCTGTAGCTAGATACACTTCCATCAGAACAGTACTTGCTCCGGCTACAGTGATGAAGTGGAAGATACACCAGATGGATGTCAAGACAGCTTTCTTGAATGGTGTAGTCGAAGAGTAAGTGTATGTGGATCAACCACTCGGTTTTGAGACATATGACAGGGAGTCATATGTGTGCAGATTGAAGAAAGCCTTGTACGGTTTGAAATAAGCACCCAAGACTTGGGTATGATGCTTTACTTTCTAGGCATGGAGGTGTGGCAGAGTGCAGATGGAATCTTCCTTGGACATGGGAATTATGCAGTAGAGATCCTAAAGCAATTCGGGATGATGGACTGGAAGGCCATGGCCACACCTATGGCATCAAACCTGAAGCTATTGAGTGATGCTTCATCAGAGACGGTTGATGTCATGGTGTATCGTCAAATGATTGGGTCCTTGATGTACCTGACGAACAGGAGACCAAATATTTGCTTTGCAGTGAACACCTTGAGCCAATTCCTGATGGATCCTAGACATGTTCACCTAATTGCTGTGAAGCATATTCTGAGGTACCTGAAGGGTATGGTTGATTATGGGCTCAAGTATGATGCGAATCAAAAGTTTAACCTGGAGGGTTATGTTGATTAAGATTTGGCAAGCAATGCTGCAGATAGGAAGAGCACTTCGTGGTGCTGCTTCAGTATGAGATCAGGTGTGATCTCCTAGTTTAGTAGGAAGCAGTCCTGCGTAGGACTGAGTACAGCCGAGGCAGAGTATTTTGCAGCTTGTTCGGCCAGTTGTGAGGCAGTATGGCTTAGGAAGCGACTGTCTGAGTTATTTGATCTCCCGTTGGATGCTACCTGTATCTATTGTGACAACTAGAGTTGTGTGAAGTTGTCAGAGAACACGGTGTTCCCTAACAGGTCAAAGCACATCGAGATCAAATATCACTATATCAGGGATATGGTACAGAGAGGAGCAATGAAGCTCCTGTATGTTGCGAAGGATGAGCAGGTTGTAGATGTGTTGACGAAACCACTAGCCAGAGTGAAGTTTGAGTATTTCAGAGAGAGGCTTGGTGTTCTTCAGATAGAAAATACTTCGAGGAGGAAGTGATGGGACACATTTGCAGGAGCCATTCCAAGCATGGTGATAGGAGGATCCTTCCCATAGCTGTGGATGTAAGCGCTGTGTGATGAGAATTAGGACAATGCTTCATTTACTGCTATGTATATGCATCAATTGGATGCTTTGTATGATCAGTTGGATCATGTATTTGATATGCATCAGGACGATGCAGTGACGATGATCAGGATGATCATGTGTGATGAGTATCAGGATGATACTCTAGATGATATGCATCAGGATGATGTAGTAACGATGATCAGGATGATCATGTGTGATGAGTATCAGAATGCTACTCTGGATGATGTTTATCAGCACGATGCTATGATGATGATCAGGATGATCATGTGATGTTGTACATCAGGATGATGTATGCTGAGTATCAGGTTGATACTTTGTGGCCATGGACAGGTTGTGCAAATTTGCAGGTAAGTTGACCTGGGAGATCTTGTCGGTTGTGCTATGGCACATAAAGGATCCTGGGATACTCTTTCAAGGCATTGCTCTGGGAGGACATGTAACTAGACCTGGGAGATCTTGTTGATCGTGCTGCAGCACAGAAAGGATCCTGGGATAATCTTTCGAGGCTTTGTCCTATGGCATATAATAGCACCCTGGGAGATCCGATAGGTTGAGCAGTACGCTTGTAATCAGTCCTGGGATTCTCTTTCGAGGTTTTTCCATGACCACATGTAACTAGACCTAGGAGATCTGATAGGTTGAGCAGTACGCTCGTAATCAGTCCTGGGATGCTCTTTCGAGGCTTTGTGGTGACCAGAGGTAAGTAGACCTGGGAGATCTTGTCGGTCGTGCTTCGGCACATAAAGGATCCTGGGATACTCTTTCGAGGCATTATGGTGGGAGTCACATGTAAGTTGACCTAGGAGATCTTGTTGGTCGTGCTTCGACACATAAAGGATCCTGGGATACTCCTTCGAGACATTGTGACGCACGTAATAAGTCTCGAGGATTCCATAGTATGGCCAGTGTTGATCTAGGCCTACAGGAGGTGGGCCTACATCCAGCATGAAAAAGGGATGGCTCTGTAGAACTTCCAATGACGAGAATAATTCAGAGATAGCCTAGTGATCGAGATGACAAGTACAACAACAATGATGATGATGATGCTCCATGATCCAGTGATGATGATCCAGCTCCAGAATTGAAAACTTGTGCCTATATATATTGATGACTTGTGTCAAGAGAATACCTTCCTAGTTAAGAGGGAGTGTTGATGTATTTGTAAATTCGGAAGATATTCACTTGTATATTGTATTTGTACTTTATTGTATCCCCAACAGAGATGTATTATTCCTCCGATTGGAAGTGTCGTCAGTTGTACTTGCATGTGTCGCAAGTTATATTGTAAGTGTCATAACTTATACGTGATGGGTTATTAGACCACCCTAGTAGGGGTAGGCCCAGTCAGCATTATGTTAAGTGGTTAAGTTGAGGTTGACCTAGTTGAGTAAAGGTCAAGTGAAAGTTAGTGTATAAATAGAGAGTGTGTCTCTCTCATTTTACACATTCTATTATTCACTCACTTCGCATTAGTGAGAGAGAGGAGGAGTGCACACAAGTGGAGGAGGAGCATGCTACTGAAGATATCTATCTCCTGGGTTTGATCATTATGATTCTTGTATTGATGCTTATTCTATCTCAGAGGAAGTTGCAGGGTTTTTCACCTTCTTGGTTTTCCTCGGTGAAATATTTTTTGTCTCTTGTCTCTTGTCTCTTATGCTTGATATGTTGTACATGTTGTTCTTTTAGTTAAGATCCTATATCTATTGAATTAAATGATGAAAATCTAACAGCCTTTTACGTGACTAGCACAACCTGTCCGGATCTCCAGGACGTATTACATGTGGTCTAGCAAAACCTTAACAGAGTGTCTTTCCCAGCAAGATCTTTAAAGAGCATCCGAGGATTTTACGTGACTAGCACAACATGTCCGGATCTCCAGGATGTATTACATGCTACCATTGAATAAGCTGTCCACAGCCACAGAGTATCATCCTGATACTCAAGATCAACCTGATCATCCTCGCACATAGAATGTGTCTCAAGTTACCCTAATGGACAACTTCTATGTCTCAAGTGTACGTCACGAAGGGGTGTTGTTTGGATGCTTATCCCCAGCATCCTACCTAACTACAAAATTCTTTCGTGTTCCCTAAATGAGGTTAAGTGTTAGTTGAGTTAGGTAAATTTTAAGGCTCACTTGAGTTAATGTGATTGAATGTGTATAGGTGATGTTGGCAGCTAACTAAAAATGTAAATGTTGAATTTTAAATGATGAACTTTTAATCTGCTGTGTAAAACTTTGTTAAACTTGCTCAAATGTAAAGGTTTTAAAATTTAAAAAATTTCAATATGGAACAGCAAGTAGATGATAGAAAAAAGCAGCTGGCAGCAGAGTGTGCAGGCTGAACAGGTGGCAGTTTGCAGGGCACAGGAAAAAAGGGGAGAAAATGGTAAAAACTAGGTGCAGATGTCAAGCGAGAATGTGCGGCGTGGAGCTCAGGTATCGGGCCGACGGACGTGGCCTGGGACGCAACTGTCAGTCTGACAACTGCGGCGTGGGGATCGGTTGTTGCGTTGATAGCCATAGCATAGGGCTCGGATGTCGGGTTGAAAACCGCGGCATGGGGCTTGACAGTCAGGCTGACAAGCCGCGGCACGGGGCTCGATGCTAGGGTAGGGGCAGCAGGAGGTGGCGAGGACTCTCTGGAAGAGGCTGCGGGGAGGACGCAAGGGTTTGGGGCTAGGGCTATGGCTATGGAAGGTGGAGGGAACACTGAGGGGGAGGCCACAGGGAGGGCACAAGGGTTTGCGGCCGAGGAGAATGGCAGACCAGTAGGGTTGCAGTCGCGGAGGGTGGTAGGCACGCAGTGGCGAAGGCCGCAGGGAGGGCGCAATGGTTTGCGATCGGGGCTATGGCCGCAGAGGGTGGCGGGAACGCTGTATCGGAGGCTGCGTGGAGGGGGCAAGGGTTTGTGGCTAGGGCAGATAGCGAACCTCTAGGGTTGAGGTCACGAAGGGTGACAAGGACACAATGGAAAAAGTCATGGGGAGGGCGCAAGTGTTTGCGGTCGAGGAGGGAGGCAGAGTGCTAGGGTTGAGTCCACGGAGGGTGGTGGGGATGCAGCAATAGAGGTCGCAGGGAAGGAAATAGTGCCTGTGGTGGGGGTCGCGGGGAGGTAGATGACAACTGCGGCTAGGTTTTCCGGTGTGGGTAGGATGCTGCGGCCGTGGTGGATGGGGGAGTCGCTGCAGTCGAGGCCGTAGTGGGTTGGGAGCAGAAGGCTGCGGCCAATGACAACAGGGGATGGGGGGAAAAGATGAGGGGGGGTACGTTGAATGCTGCATCCAGAGACACAGATTTGAATGATGGACCGATGGCCGGAGTCGCGGGTGTTGCAGAGAAAGCAACGGCTAGGGCCTCGGGTGCGAGTAAGGGAGCTGCGGCATGGGCCGCCGGTGCGGGCTGGGAAGCTGTGGCTATGGCCACGACTGCAAGCTAGGAATGTGTGGCTGGGGCCGCTGCTGCGAGGGAGAAACTTGCACTTTGGCGAAAAAAAAAGGTCGCGAAAGATGTCGGTCGAAAAAAAAAGAAGTTTTCAGGGGTGAAACAGGCTTGTAACTAAACCAAAGAAAACAAACTAAAAACTTAAAATACCAAAGGTGCAACCAGGGTAGTCGCCAATATGTAGCTAGGGTTTTCACCCTAACTTGTGCAAATGAGCACCTGCTAAGGACTATGGAGTCCTTAGTAGCAGTTCAGAAAATATGAAAGAACTATAAACAAATAACAGAAATATTAAAAATCTAAAAACTAACAACTAAGCATGTGCATGGTTTATGTAAAAACTAAAATTTAACATGGAAGCAAGTAAACGAGAAACATTCATATAATAACACAGTAAAAAATGGTTTTCACTCTTTCTTTATAACAATAAACAAGGGTTTACATGGAGTTGTTACCTCAAACATGAGGTTGGTGGAGAGTTTGTAGCCGTATGAGGGAGTATGCTCCAATTCTCCAAAGTCTCCTCTTATCCAAATGTTAAAAATGATTGGGCCAAAGGTTCACTCTAAATGAAGAACTAAAGCTCCAATGGTTGGGCTAGGGTTCTAGAGTGATTTTGACAGCATAAGGGTAAGATGGATTATGGATGAGAAATGGGGGGCCTCCATCACCTATTTAAAGATATTTTGGGTGGTGGAGTGCTTAACCCATGGTTTTAGGAAAATAGTGGTTTTAGGTCAATGGTTTAGGGTTTTCCCTTTCTTTTTCCCTCCTTTTCTTCTTTTTTGAATTTATTTCCAATTTTATTCCCTTTTATTTATGTTTTGGGAATATTTGACCCCTTTGAGGGTTTTTGTATATTTTGAGGGTTTTGGATTAATTTGAGGGGGATATCATTGACTTTTTCCTTTTGGGTAATTATTTGGGGATTTTCAAAGGTTTTGGAGGCCAGAATGATAGGAAAAATGGGCAACAGAGTCGTGTGACTAGGGGGATGAGCTAGTGAGCATTTTTGGGGTGTTAACACAATGAATTGCTTCCACTTCCTCTACATGTATTCTTGCAATCAAGAGAATTAACAACATTTATCTACATTTTCTTAAAGCACTAGCATCAACCCTCCTACATATCGATTAAGTATCCCTTGTCAATCAAACTCAATACCTTGTGCCTTTGTCCCCTAATTTTCCCTCTACCTCTCCTCCACCGCTTCTACACAAAATGACATAAAATATACCCTAAATATTTGTATTGCGATATAACATAATTAAGCCCCCTTGGCCCCTTAATATAGGGCAATATATTTTTTAATTTTCGTATCATATTTTATTCCCCAATATGAATGGACGTGATAGGATATTTCCTACCAACTGACCCCCCTGTGGTTACAAGAAACACAAACCATATTTTCTCATAGAAGATCTCCTCAATCACTTGGACCTACTAATGCTCAATCCAAAAGATTAGAACTTGCGAGGTGGGGCAATATTATCCCCCTGATATAAGAAAATAAAACCAAACTTCATGTTTTTTTTCTTTTTTGTTTGTAAATAACTCAAAGTAAAATGAATGAAACAAACATAGCAAATACAATGCATATAATCAAGTGTATCAAGTTAATATATCGCTCAAAATGCATGTAAAAAATTCATCCTAATGTCCTCACTAAAGAGCATATCATTTTCCTACCTACCTACTACAACACATGAACAAGGGCATGCTAGGGCTAGTCAAATATCCAATGAAACCACCTAAGCATCTCATCCATGCCATGACTTATTCCCCTCTGCTTGGTGATGGACCAAGTCAAGAAAACAAAATTATTGTTAGAAAATAAAATGAAAACATACATATAATACGCAAGCACATACAATTAAGAAGAAACTTTTTACCGTGGAAACACAAAACTGGGGAAACCATCAACAATAGATGTTTTACTCTTAACTACTCTAGCAAAAGCATGGCCAATCGAGTGATCCGTTCAGACACTCACATACCAACACCGACCAATTTAGGGACATTACATTGGATTTTCTCAAGCCCTTAAGTAGGCGTCATCACATGCAATACTATAGGCAAATGCCATGGGACACCCAAAACAATGGGCCTTATTCTTTACAAATGTTGGTTGCTCTATATATCTATCTAAAATTTGATGTTATCATGTTCTTCTTTATAGATATTTATCTAGAACTTGATATTGTAATCTTATGCAATATGATGATGATGGTGAATGATCTATGAAACTTTAAAAAGGTAAGGAGTCACTTTCTATTCTTTGGTATTTTATTCTTATGCTCTATGAATGTAATAGAAACATTCTCAATATTGTTACAGATATTTTGAATTTGCACTCTAATGCGGATGTATAGGACATTCTATGAGAAAATGATTTTAATTCTCAACCCTCTTGGTGTCACAAAGATTATAAATTATTTCATCCCATGGCATCTTAATATTTGTCCCTTTTTTCACTATGGAGCTCCTCAGAGTTTGTTCTTATTTTAGAAATGTTGATTTTCTTCTTTACACTAGTTAAAACAAAGAGACACTTTTGATCTTTTAGATTACAGTTGATCACCTCCTTACAATATCTTAATTTTCTTGTATCCTCTAAATATTTATATCCCACCGCATCTTCTCCTTAAATTTAGATGTAATAATACCTTTAATATTATCACTATTCTACATAGTGATCTCTTGCTCGATTTCACAATAATTTAGCCAAGACTTGGCGTCTTTATGCCAACCTTGTTGAAGTCGTAGGTGGTTTTGACTAGAGTATGAAGGAATCTTATGAAGCATATTGTCTCTCATATTGTTTATCTTGTTATTGTACATTAGATACCTATTCATAGCCATGCTCTCAATCGAGGAGAGACGGCCCTTCTTTGAGGAGGATAGGATAGGGTGTATTGACTTTAATTTTCATATTATATGTTATAAAGCACTTTTGGATTTTCTCTATCTTTCTCCACGGTTTTCTAGAGATGTTGTAGCCCCAAACTTTACATCAATATAAGATAATAGGCATGAGGAGAGTCTCAAAGAGGAGTTTGTTCCTATCCCAAAGCCAAAGGTCTATTGATTAGAGTTGTTTTCAAGTCCATAACTAGTTTTCCACCCTCCATTAATCCTTTTCTCAATGCTATAGTTCCAATTAAGCTTATAACGAAGATCAATTCTAAGGTATTTGTATGAAGCCACTTCCTCTTATTTCTTGTTATCATACATGAAATTATCATGATTGATCTTTTGTGATTTGATTATTATAACCTTTATTTCGTGATTGTTAATAGTCATACCCATACTAGAGCAAAAAACCTTGAGAATTTTGAGTTGCTTGTTGAGATCATAAGGACTCCTTGCCATAAGAACGTTATCATCAGCATAGAGAAGAAGGATGATGACTATATCGGCCAAAGTCCTTCCAAAACAACCTACATCTTACAAACAATGCTCTAGCTTCCCAATGTAAATACTAAAAGGGATAGGGGATAGGGGACAATCTTGCCAATTATATACATGTTTAGAATTTATATGATATAAGTTTTATTTGTAAATTTGTTTATATGAAAAGATTAAAGATGGTTATTTACTGATGTTCGGGTACACAGGGTACTACCAAAGGACCGAACACCAAGAGCAACCACTTCACACAAACAAATCACAAATCAACACACCGATGTTTTGACGTGGTTTAAACCCTCTTGAGGGAAACACTCCACGGCCCCGGCCAAATAGCTTCTACGGGACAATTTATTATGCAAAGAAAGAAAGTTACAAAATGAGCTTCTCATAATGGATCAACTAAACAATGACCCTCCATGCTCTTTAAATAGAGATCATGGACCAATCGGGTGTTAAGCCACGGATCAAGGTTAGGTTTGATCTAAGAGAAGTTGAGCCGTCGGATCACTCTATGTCGGAAACATATCGTGACCGTCGGATTAAGTATTTACAAATGCATACTAATGCATACTAAAGAAACACACTATCCCTAACGGATATATTACACAAGTTGATCTTAACTAACTCCTAAGTGTCTAAATATCCTAACAACTGATATGGGTATTAAATATAGGTATAGTATGGTTTTTATACTTGCTGACAAGTAAATGTATTGTAATTATTTTTAGTTACAGTGATTCGATTTTTACACCATTGGTATTGTGCTCACTATTTTTTTATAAAGTTTATTAAAGTTATCCAAAACTATATGTTAAATTAAATATATATAAATTAAAATTTAATTTTGAAAATACAAATTTGTATTTATTGATGGGTTATATTTTAGACTATGTAGTTTTATATATACTTATTTTATATATAAAATAATTTTAAAAATAAAAATTCAACAATAGTCATTTGTCATCATTAGAACTAATATTTAGGTAGAGTATGGTTCAATTTTGACATATTACTTATTTATTGATAAACTTGTTACTCATTTTTATTTTTATTTTCTGAAAAATATTTACTAAACTACTTTAATTTCCCGTATGTTTTTATTGATTTTTTTATTTCCTAAAATTTTATAATTTTCAATAATTAAACATAGTTGATCTTTTTATCTTATGAATATAATCAACGTTAGATTTTAAAATTTCTTAGACATGTAAACTTTAGTTTATCCTTTTTTCCATAACAACCACCATGGAAGCTACATGTGTTTCCTTTCCCATCGATAACTTTGAATACTTATGGACCCATTCTCTCCATAGTGAAATCCAATAGACAAACTAGAAGGTGTTGAGCCCTAATTCTCCCAAATACTCAAATGTTTGAGATGTCATCTTGTCAAATTGAACCACCTTCAACTCAAACCTAAGTCCAAATATTGGAGTGGGCTAACCTTATTGCATGGTTGGACAATCATCTCCTACCTCCCCCTAAATATGGTTCTTTAGTTAAAACTAATGGCAACAATGCAAGTGGTGAACATGACAACATATCTGTTCAATATATTCACCTCTTTATACGATCTTATCATGATGAATTTCCCTTCCTTTCCTTTCTCTACATGTCAATATGTAGAAGCTTTCCATTTATTATTCCTTCCCAACATATTCCTCATGGGATTCCAACTAACACAAGTCCTGAACATTTTCCTACTAGTCAAGAATAAAAGCATGGACTAAAACCTCTTTGGTTCCCATGAATCAACTTTGAAACTTTAAAGATTATGGAGGATCCTCAATCTCATCCAACCTATGGGATATCTCAATTCATGGGTCCTTCCTCTACCTCTCAACCTTCAAACACCTCCTTCTCAAATTATATCTCATCCTATCACCCAATCCTTAATTAAAACTTCAATCATGAGCTCCCCTCAAGAGTTCATCCCCATTCAACCTGAAATGCAATAAAAATCCACCTAGAGAAACTTGTTGGGTTTCATTTAATTTCCAAAACCCCCGTCAAGGGAATCTAAACATTAGTCATTACATGCTATAAAATAAACCAAAGAATAACCTATAAAGAAACTTCCAAACATTAAATGTAAACTCTACTTCCAAGCCCCATCTAATAAATTTGTAAAATCTACTTCCAACCCCATCCAATGAATTTCATTTTAACAATTAACCAAGTTATCATCTATTAAAATTCAATAATAAACATAGTTTTTCCTCACCTAAGTTTACATGGAAAATTGGTGCTCAATCAAACATGATATAGTTTCATTATAGACACCCATACATAATAACATAGTAATGGTAGTAGTGATGGCTCTCAACCTTCTTATAATAACTTTTGAAATACAATGTATAGCAAAACAAACAAATAAATAGAATGCACTTCTTTGAAGATGGTTAAATGAATCAGTTTATTAGACTTTTATTATTATTTTTTGATAAACTTTTATTATTTTTTTTGTGCTGAAGGTAAAGATTAATTAGAACATGGTACTGCAAGAGGATGACGCAGCTAGTGACGAGCATCATAAGTGGCAAGGAAAGATAAGGTGCTGCAATTGTAGGTAGCTCAACGAGACAGTGCTAGCCACTTCATCCTTCAGGTATGGGGTGGAGGCCATCATTGGTGAAGGTGAGGTGGTGCATTAAACATTTTTTTCTACCCTAATATTGATCACACAATAACACCAATTCGATCTCCAATGCATTAAACGTTTTTTTTCTACCTAAGATTGGATAGATAATAACACCCCAATTCGATTGAGTAATGAGATAACATTTAAATGCACCTCCTTATGTGAAACTATGGAAAACTAGAAAAATTTTAATGCATAAATTGCAAAGAAAGTTTGTATAATTAAAATAGGAATTTTCATCTAGGTAGACCTCTATAATATTTTTCTTTTAACCATGGAACTCGCCTCGAGATCTCACATGGTTGATCTCTCTCCCTTAGCTTCACTATTGAAGGATGAAGGATGACGTTTAGTTTGAAGGGAAGATCAAATGAAATTCGAACAACTACCGCCTATATCTGTGTTGATGTTAAATGAATCTCCAGAACCTCTCAATGGCTGAGATACAGCTCACAGCTCTGGTCATGTACAATCATAAAGACAAAATCTTTTTATTCCATTTTTTCTTTCTTTTATATATTGGCCTAGCATTGTCCCAATATGGGATTGTTCCCACTCTCTAAGCATTACCTGCAGAATTTCAGACACATTTGCTTTTTGGTTATGGGCATCAAAAGTTAGAGGCACTGGCTGAATTTAGAAACCCATTTCTCTAAACAATTTGAAAGTGCGAGTGCTCTCCTCCTTCCACAGACTTGGAGAGCTATGAATTCTAGTAAGATGATATTTTCAATTTTTTTATAAATTTGATAACAATCTAAAAATAAATTTTAATGAATCTATTGTGTGTTTTTTCTTAAACATGAAATTGTTTTTAGATTGGGTTAACACTTGTGACCAGACAATGTCATGGAAATATGGTGTTGTTTTGGGAGGCTCTTTAACGTATCTATTCACATTTTTTTTTTTAAATTGATTTACTTGATATATGTAAAACTTATTTTATTACTCTTGAAGTCTTAGTAATTGATTGAAATGGTTTCTTTTACTCATGGGAAAAAGGTTTCTAAATAAGTTTGAAGTTGAAAGTGTTTTTTCCTTATCCATTTATAGCCAAGGGAAAGTGAATGGCCCAAAGAGTGAACTTGTGCCCAAAAAATAGTTTTTAGCAAAAGAATTTTTATATATTCAAATTACTATGTCAGATTATATAAGTTTGCATTTATAAAATTAAAATAAAATGAATTACCTCTATTCATGTGCAATAATAGTTGATGAATTCAAAAGAGTCCATACCTAAATACAACCTTTTTTTACAAAGGAAAGATTTAAATTTATAGTACAATCTCGATTGCAATAAGTTTTTTTAATGAATCACCCAACTCAATTCCTACTGTTGAAGTATTCCTTTGGAATGAAATATTTCCTAATTTTATTACTTAATGTATTTCAGATGCATAATGCCCACACATGTTAATTTTGAGTTATTTCTACTCCGCAATCTGGATTTTGTTATTTTGTAATTGAAATTAAACTCAATAAAAACACATCTTTTAAAAACTTCATTGTTGAAGGGTTATTTTTCCACCGAAACTTTGTGTGATGGGTAAGATAAAAGTTCAAAAAGTAAAAAAAAATTAGTATGAAGGACAAAGATGAAATGAAATTCCAACACTGGTCATTATATACTATAAAATAAACCAAAAAATAACCTATAAAGAAACTTCCAAACATTAAATGTAAACTCTACCTCTAAGCCCCATCCAATGAATTTGTAAAATCTACTTTTAATCCCCATCCAATGAATTTCATTTTAACAATTATCCAACTTATCATCTATTAAAATTCAATAATAAAGACATGTACAATCATAAAGTACAGCTCACAGCTATATATGTGTTGATGTTACATGCAGAATATCCAGAACCTCACAATGTTAGTGTGTAGTAATATATACAAATACTTATGCAATTACTAATTACATCCAAGCTACGGCTAGGTTTAAGCTTGACATATATTTACATGATGTTTAAAATGTACTATGGATTCCATCAGTTTTTACTATTTACTGTTCATCCATCAATTTTTACTTTTTACTGTTCATCTTTGGATTCCATCAATTGACAGGTAACATACATTTGAAATTTCAGGCCTGCTTGCCTTACGCGATGTCAATGTAACACAGTGTGTTGAGTTAAACTATGGCAGTGTTTACTCGAAACAGCTATGTCCATGTGACGCCTGAAAATGCTTTCATATTTGTACCCTCTCCACAGAGTGAAATGGTGATGTTGATTATAAATAGAACTTTCCCTGTTGCACATAATCCATAGTTGGCAGCACCATAAAAAAAAAAGGCAACATAATTCATAGTTGGCAGCACCATAAAAGAAAAACGCAACAGGTCGATCAATAGGAGGTGTGAATAAACTTACTTTATGCACCGTCGCATTGTCATAAGTAGAGTGTAGATAAAGAAACATCGAGAAAGTATCCAACACAATGGGCATCTTCTCAGTAAAAATGGCTGAGTTTCTGGCATACCATAAAGCGCAAGAAATTATGACCGCAATCGTTTGATGAGTTCTATTTTTTCTGAACCATTGAAAAAATAGTCATCGAAATCAAACGCCAACCGTGTTCCAGATTTAGAATATTACATATAGATGACCAAAAATTATAATAGTATGAAAAAAAATTGACATTCATAAAATTTGACAAATACGTAAAATGAAAGACACGGTCAGCACCAAACCGTCATGAATTTCGAAGTGACAGGCAGCATACATTTGCAATTCCAGGCCTGCCCCCATCCAATGAATTTTATTTTAACAATTATCCAAGTTGTCATCTATTAAAATTTAATAATAAAGACATATACAATTATAAAATACAGCTCACCAAACCGTCATAAATTTCGAATAAATTTGAAATTCCAGGCCTGCCTCCATCCAATGAATTTCATTTTAACAATTATCCAAGTTATCCTCTATTAAAATTCAATAATAAAGACATGTACAATCATAAAGTACAGCTCACAGCTCTGGTCATGTACAATCATAAAGACAAATTCCTCTCAATGGCTGAGTGGAATACAAATTTATTCGTGTACGTTGATACAAATAACCTGGGCACAGTAACAGGGGAAGGGTGCTTTCAGCCGGTTAAAGCTAAGCATCGAGCTGTCTAACATTAACTGCACTGCAACAGCTCAATGCTTAGGATTCATTGAATTTGAAGAATCTCCAAATCCAACAAACCTTAAGCATTGAGCTGCTGCAGTTCATGCTAGACAGCTCCATGCTTAGCTTGAGCGTACTAAAAATGTCTTTAGCAGGAGTTCTGTCACCTTCCGGTGACACTCGTACCGATCAATTTAAAAATTTGCAAACTTTGCTTTCGATGACTATTACTTTTTCTACTACGGAAGTTTCGTGTTCACTATTTTTTTTAAAGTGAGTCTGTCCATCGAATTGATTTGCTACTAGTTAGTCCAAAATTGTACCGTTTGTTTGGTATAAAGAACTATTTTAAATAGGCAATGGTGTTGTTTAGGGTTCATTTGGACATCATGGTGAGGCTTCCTTCTCATTATTATAAGGTGTCATTTTCCCACAAGTGGTTTCAATCTGTGGTTTCTTTATATTTCTTTGGTTTGTTTACTTCTACAAGTGGTTAAGTGAGGTGCATATCATTATTTTCATTTCACCATCAGTATTATCTGCAATATTCTTTTGTCTTTTATATCTCAATAACTTTCATCTTCATCTTAGACATAAATGGTCTCTCCTTGTCTTTGACTTCAATGAAAACAATATTTCCAACAGAATATACACCCAAAGCATATAAATATAAACTTACTCTTTATTATTATGCAATAAAATCATAAAAAAATAATAAATAGAACATCATGTAACTATATTATGGCTATCTCCACCGGCCACTCCACTCAAACTTCACCCAAACACCATTAACCTACCGTTATGTTCTAATGTTCCAGGGTGGTACGCACACTTTGGCTTTTGCACGATGGAATTTAATGAAGGAAGAAGGATTTAAATTTAAAATCTGAACATCAGAAACATGCCATCTGCCTATCAATACGAGATTCAAATTTAAATTTGAAATGGTGTGTATTATATTCATTCAAACAAGCTATTAATTTTTTAATGGAAAGAATCCCACGATGTCTAGGAGTAGAGTAAGTATCATTCCATTATATCATGCATTGGATATCTGGTTGGAAAAGTAGAGGGATCCAAACCATCGATCGACCATTACTACTTGTGACCATCTAACCTTCAATTGTTATTTCTATTTCTTATTTTCTGCTATTTTGACTATTTCTTATTTTTTTGCCCTTTTGACTGTAAGATGATAATGGTCATTACTCAATAAAATTGATTATTAAAATTAAAATTACCAAAAAAGTAATTAAGAGAAGCAAATAACCTGAAAAATTGATTATATAATAGTATATATTATATATAATAGTATATATATATCTATATATACAATGGTTTAACAAGATAGATAAACTTTTCTATGGCATTAATCAATGTTTCTTGGGTGGAAAGTGATTGAAATGATTCCTTCCTTCAATGAATTCAAGTCTAATCAAACCCTCCCTTTGTCAAGGGGTATGGTTATGCTAACTCCTTGTTATTGCAAGGTGTCCTATTCCCACAACCATTGTGTGGTTTCCTCATATTTCTTTTGTTTTCTTGCCGCTGGAAAGTGGGGAAGTGGGGTCTTCCTTTGGACATCATGGTTAGGCTTCCTCCTCATTATTGTAAGGTGTCCTTCTTCTCCCACAAGTGGTTCCATTGTGTGGTTTCTTCATATTTCTTTGGTTTGCTTACCTATGCAAGTGGGTAAGTGGGGTACACATCATTATCTGCAATATTCCTTTGTCTTTTACATCCCAACAACCTTCATCTTCATCTTAGACATAAATGGTCTCCCCTTGTCTTTGATTTCAATGAAAACAATATTTCCAACGGGATATACACCCAAAGCATATAAATATGAGCTTACTATTTATCATTATGCAATAAAATCATAAAAGAATAGAAAATAGAGCATCATGTAACTACTACTACAAACTTGTGAAACCACCACAGATATTGTAATAGAAATTAAATCAATTCATGAAATTACTATATGAACTGGAAAATGTAAACAATGCATGTGAAAATGTAGAAAGGCATACAAGAACATAGTGATTCCCTTATAGACCTTGAGTAGGCCCTTTCTCAAGGCTTCCTAAGGAGCCTCACAAAATTAGATTATTGCGAGTAGTTCAACCATCTCTTTATTTCATAATCAAAAGTATAGAATGATAAGCTTAGTGTTCAAATCCTTATTTCAAAAATTCATATGCGAATCTAGGGGATGTTACTCTAACCTACTCCCCCTTTTATAAAAAAGTGCATGAAGTGGTAAAGTAAGTTGAATTCTAAAATCATGGTAGCGACATATACTCGGTCCCTATAATTACGTCTATCAGCTTCACTTTAGCAACTTGAGTAGATAGGCGTTGATCTTCACTTGCTAAGTTTGAAACCCAATATACAATAGAACAAGAACCCTCGTGAGTTCTCTTTTTTTGGAGGTCGCATTTAGTAGTTTTTTGACCTTCGTTTTGAAAAGTGGTGCTACTAGTAGCACCCCTTTTTTAGGATAAATTTACAACTTTATTGAAATCCATTCGGGTACCCTTGCAATCAAAACTCTAAATCAACCCTGGAATTGAACCAATAGCAATCAACCCCCAAACGAGGACTAAAATTGCAACTCGATTGATGTCATCGTCCTAATTGTTGATGTCGTTGCAACGATCATTGCATTGGAAAGGCCAAATCAACCCGCGACTCGAAAGAGGTGCTACTGTATTGGAGAAAACTCACTATGGCTTGGGGTAGACCACAACAGACAGCTGACTACCAAAAATTAACTCAATTCTCAGTACTATGCTATATAAATGACAATGCTAAGATAATGAAGAATATAACCAACCTTGATCCAAACGTTTGATGTAGATCCCCGTTGGAGCTTTCAATCCGTGCACTTGAATCTGCAAATTAGTCTTGACAGCTAATATACAACAAGTACATATAATATATAAACGCCATTAACATCATCAATAGCAACGGTCCATGATATTACAAGTAAATGCAACCCAATATAGAATAAACAATATTCACAACATTAATGGACAAGAATATGAGTATTTCTATTAATAAACAAGAAGAAGTACAATGTGATACGACCTCTTGCTGGCAACCAATCTGAACCAAGATCTGGATCAATCCACTTGTGCCTCCACCACTTCAATCCTCCATGGAATGACAAACTCAAACTATGATAGGAGTTTGGAAGGTGAACATAAGGGTTCACAACTACAAGGATCAATGAGTGTAGACTCAAGATAGGGAAAAAATCCACTAGAGTTCTCTTGCTCTTCTTTCTCCTCACGTCCATAAGCCATATGTGCTCAATATATAGTCCTCTCAAGGTAAGTGAAAGGACACATTGTGTTAGAAAAACAGGATCGCAAAGCAATAACAATAAACAGAAATGCAAATATAATCACACATACACATTACAAGAGAGACACAGTTATATCGTGGTTCACCCAACTTGGGCTACGTCCACACTAAAGTTGCCAGTCCTTATTATTATTCCGTCTAGCAAAGTGAAGGGATACAACCGGCAGCACAACCGCTGCACTTCCTCTTCGCTGTCTCACAGTCTCTCTACTTGATCTCACAGATCTTTACAATGCATAATACCTAATACATCAACACTAGCCGTATTACAATGTCTTTTTTTTATAGGAAAAATACAATGGAAAAAATACCACGGGATACCCAAAACCATGGGCCCGCAAAACAGCTGGCGAAAACAGCCCCAAAAAATTTTCAGGGCGTTGCCCCGAATCCCTAAAAATGCAAAATGGGTGTACAGTCCTCCGGGGTGCACGACTAAGACAATATCATCTATGAGACTGGAAGATCTGGCTCCACAACGAACACATCGAGGCATTCCTTAGGAAGATGGAGGGTCAAAGGTCACCCAATAACTGCTTTTTGGGAGTAAAAAGTAATAAACTAGTGATTTTTACCATTTTACATGCTACCCGTGGGCTATAGTGATGCAACTCGTGGGTGCGCCCACTGTAATAATGAAGCTAGTGTACAAGGGAAAAAATAGGGAAAAATAGTGTCTGAAGGATATAAAGTGGACCTGAGTCAGTGAAATAGATCTTGCAGGCCAAAGAATGCTGATACTCACAAGGTGGAAAATTATGTTGTAACAAATGCCCCCTAATGTGTGAGGTCAGAGATTGATTCTACGATGGCCAAAATACATTATAAATCTCAGAAGTGGAGTGATGGAGACACAAGTGGAAGGAGCATCTCACTCGTCATAATACAATAGTATCCTTGAATACATGTTGATATCATACAACAATCGGATACAATGGCCATGAATAGGCAGTACATAATGAATAGGTGTCATAAGTGATCATAGTCATGATCCCTTTACAGTAAGATATGGTCTCCTGCTGAAAAGGAAACAACTGGTGCAAACTAGAGGTACAAACTGCTGATATCTGAGAGGTTATATCTTAGATGTAAAGTCATAATCATAAGTAGCATATTGAATGCCACTATCGTTTGGGGTCTTCTACACAAGTCTTCGACGGTGCAAGTCCCATCAAGTGAACAAAGGAGTTGGGGTCGAACCTGATGTGACATCGTCTGATTACCGGTCAATGATGTATACCGTTAACAGACGCGAGATAACCTACCAATAATGAAAATGGGCATCAAGGCACAGAGCATAATCATCGAAGTGTGAATAGATGTGTTGATGTCGAACACTAGGATGAATCCATCGATCAGGGGACATTGATGTATTCCCAAAACTGTCGATGGCGAGAGAACCTTCCACTAATGACTGCAAGCCTCAAGGTACTCAACCGAACTCTAAGCCTCAAGTCCCACAATAAATGGGTTGAAGTCGATGGGATGAGACTCGCTGGAAGGAGGGCATTAAGGCATCCCCCATCAACCAGCACAAGGTACCAATAATGCTGAAAGATTTGGAAGATCTCAGGTGTAATGCACTGAATCAATAAGGATGGCCGACATGCAATAGTCAAGAGATCTGAGGAGTGGTCGACTATGGTTTTAGGACTTCCTTTGAACAAGAGCATGAGCAGATGGATAGACTCAGGCAGCATAGACTCAATATAGACTGTGTGATGCAGGAGGCACCAAAAATGGCTCAATAATGACTGGAAGCTCAACCAATCAGTGGAGTAAACTGAGAAACAAGTACAGCTCCTAAGGTCCAACTATAGTCCCGACTCATAATGTACAGAGTGGAATGAATGCTCTGTTCAAAGGTGACACAACAATTGCCAAATAGAAGTAGTAACCATAATCCTGTCCAGCTTTTTGGAATATTTGATTTTTTTGGTCTTTTTCATATTTGGGGAAAGCTTGAAAAAGAATAAAATTTCTTATAGTACAACAAGTGAGGGAACGAGTGTCAAATAGCAAGCAGACTGGTCCTAAGCAGTGGAACATACCTATGATCAATGCAAGGAAGTGTATGCAGGATGTGGACACTCAGGGGTGTGTTCCCTCAGGGTCAAAAGGTCATCGAATTATGAAGGATAAATGGAAGCTCTGCAAGGCTCGACAGGGAAAAGTGCTTAGGCACCAAGCTAACAACTGAGTAAGTGGGAGCCGACACAAGGCTCAAGCGGCAAGCAAGATGATGCAATGCAATCACAATATGATATAAATGAGGGGAGTCCTTAAGGGAGATGTCCAGCATAAGACAAAGTAGAGTATGAGTCTTTATTGCAATGTCACAACATAACTACAAAGGACTCTCAATCCTAAGGACAAACAATGGCATGGGCACTAAAATACACAAAGGGGTTCTAACTAGGGTACCCAAGTTTGGAAAAGCCCTACCGCCACATAACGACACTTCTATAGCAGTGTGAAGGTTCCGTGTCAGTTAAGAAGCGGAGTCGCACCTAGGGTTTATGAAAGTGGTCAAAAGATCAAATGCATAATGCGTGTGAAAATGACATCTAACCTATATGCTAGGTGTGGAACGTACCTGTCGTAGGTGTGAAATGCTCGGAAACAACTTCCATCGAAGAGATCTGGTCAAAAATGCTACTCCAAGACGTTATATTAGTCCATAACAACATTAAATGGCGAAAACTATAGACAAGTGGGTCTTGAAAATTATAAATAGTAACAAAAATTTACAATTTACAATTCATTTTTACTATTCACCCATTTGGAGTTTTGTGGTTAGTTTTCACCTCAAAGTTCAATTGCTGATTCCGGGAGCTACAGGCGTCCGATCATCGAATCGTCAGGAGTAGGTTGGTAATCTCATCCCCACCTTCCATTTCAATCTTTTTATTTCAAATTTCATTGGTTGGATTTTTAGTTTAGCCGATCCCTAAATGGCTTCGGCGCTACCCGCGGGCTACTACTACGCGGGTCGTGGTTAGGGCATCATACTCAAAGTCAATGCACAGGTTGACTGTGGGTACCCACAACTGTATGCAAATTTTCCCACGGGTACGGCCGTGAAGTTGATTTTGCAAAGGAAATTGACTAAAATCCTTGTTTTTTCTCACTCCAGGATGGTTCTAGAGTGGAGGGAGAGGGAACATGACCTAGTCTATGAGGTCGTTCGTAATGATCTGCGTGCACAACAAGCACTACAAGCATGCGGTTTATACAAATTTTGGAGCATAGGGGGTTTGAGGTCCCAAAACCTATTGCTCCGTCGTTTGATAGACTATTGGGACGTTGATGCACAAAACTTCAACCTAGACGGGCAAATACTTTCACTGGAGGTGGAAGATATCTTTTCCATCACAGGTTTGTCCCGCTGAGGTGAGATGGCTAGCCTTCGATCTCGGACTGTGGGTGGTAGGATCACCATCCCTGACTACATAGAGAGATATTATGTTACAAATACTTGGGCAGTGGGAAGTCAGGTGCCCATCCGAGCCATAGTCAACCTGAGTATGAAGGTTGTCGTGGCAACTTTAGTGCGGATCACTGGATCCAAAGCTCTTCACCAGGCATCGAGACTAGTTATGTTCTATGCATCACATTACATGCAGCCTATGATATTTGACTAGTGTACTACTCTACTGGGGTCCATGAAGACCCAGCTGAAAGAGTGCAAGCAGGGGGATGCGAAAAACTTTGGGTATGGCAATATTTTTTACAGCTTCTTCTTCGAGCGGGTTCCGGGGCTTAGTCCGAGGGTTGAGGTCCCTCCTCATAGTCTCCGCGACCCAGCCATGACCTGATGGGATGAGGTCTTGACACGACAGGGTGGTGGCCATCAGGCATCACCATATACAGAGGATTTCTTTCACTGGTGAGATCGACAGGTTATAGAGATAGATGACTACCCCTATGTAGGGATAGACTTCCGGCAGGACCCAAACATGCCACTCCCACTAGATGGAGTATTCGGAGACATCGGTGAGTACTCTTTTTAGGTTTTTTGTGTATTAAATTTTTATGGATTTTTAATTATAGATGTAAATGCAAAAATATTTTTGGGGGTAGTATCATGTATGACATTTGACTCTTTGCTCGCAGACAAGGGCCCAGTGAAACCCGATGGCTTCCCGAGACATTGTCGCCAGGGCAGGGGTGATGAGATGGCAGGTGCTGCAATAGAGCGGACACTACAGACTCTACAATCCAACATATCATTGATGACTTCCAGGGTACCACAGGCAGAGGTGGTGCAGCTGCCAGAGGCTATGCAGCGCTAGGTAGTGGGGGTGTCGAGTAACTAGATACAACTGCTGCAACGGATAGCAAATGCAGTACATCACTTCTATGAGACACATCCTGTCGGGGCGACAACTAGGCCTCCTCATAAGGAGTAGATATCTCAGGATCTCATTTTTTGTATCGATATGTATATTTTTGAGGGCTACAGGCTATAGTTTTGAATGACACTACCATTTTGGACATATTATTTATAAAAAAATTTGGTTCTCCGGTTCTACTACATGTGTGTATGTACAAATGTGTGAATGTCTTCTTTTATTTGTGTGCTTCATACTGAATGTGACAAATGTCAATCTAATACATAGTTAGCATATGCATCAGATATATGATTAACACTTCTCGAAACATGTATGTATGTAATTGAAACAAAATGTTGTTCCAAGAATCTTACCTTTAGGAATTTCTGTAGTAACGTAGGATCTCGCACGCAGTATTTCCCATTCAACTGAGACACAACCAGTTGTGAATCCAGGCAGACTTCTAAAGACTGGATACCATGTGAAATGGCATCCCGAAGTAGCTCAATCGCGGCATTTAACTCAGCCACATTGTTAGATGTAGGACTGAGGCAAGCACCTCCTGAAGACACAACTAGGTGGTCAGGTGAGAAAATAACCCAGGTAGCAGAAGCAAGCTGTTGCGTATGACGGCTAGCACCATCTGTGAAGCCTAAGAATGTAGGATATTCCGCTGACATCTGTCAACCAAATGGAAGCAAATCAACAGACCCGAAAACCAAAAGAAAGTTAAACTATGTACAGAAGTAACTACACAGTAGTATACAAAAGTATTAGCCTAAACTAGAGGTTCAAGCGTAATACCGCCTGAGGTAGAGCCCATTCCTAGGTTCCATCAAGACAGTTCCCTCATAGTCTTCCAAATCATAGGCTCCTTTTTTCAGGACACGCCTCACGATGTAAGGACTGTGCCACATGGGATTGAACTTTCCTGCCCCCAGGGGTTCTTTAGCTTGGTCATCTAAGAGGACTAAGTCACCTTCAGCATACTGTCGGGGACGGACAGACCTATCATACTGAACCTTGACACGACGTTTGTTTGCATTTATAGCCACAGCAGCATCTCGACGTTGCTTGTCAAGTTGCTCAAGGTGGATTAAACATTGCTCAATACTTGTCATATCAGAAAGGAGCTCTATGGTCAATTTAAGCAAAGGGATTTCGCATTCAATTGGTAAAATCAACTCCACACCATGTACTAACTGAAATGGTGAGAACCCAGTGGCAATCTTAACTGCGGTTTGATACGCCCACAAAGCAGGATATAACACAATGTGCCAGTTTTTCTTGCTTTGTTGGATGGTACGCTGGAGAATGGTCTTCAAAGACTTATTAACTACTTCAACTTGACCATTCGCTTGGGGATAATAAGAAGATGAGTGTTCTTGACGAAACCCAAGCTTGAGAGACAAATCCTCCATCATCTTATTCTGAAAGTGACTGCCATGGTCAGTGACAATCTCTTTTGGGATACCGAACCGAGTGATAATTTGATTGAACATGAAATGGGCTACTGTAGCACCATCGGCTTTTACGGTAGGCATGGCCTCAGCCCATTTGGAAAAGTAGTCCACAGCCACTATAATATGGTTATGCACCCCAGCCGAAGCTGGTTTGCAATTCATGAAATCCACCCCCCACTTGGTGAAGGGACCGACGGTGATGACCAGATGAAGGGGCGCTGGATGCGAGTGTATATTCCGAGAGAACACTTGGCAAGGGTGGAATCTCTTCACAGCGCTAATACAATCTTTAAAGATTGAAGGCCAAAAGTAACTAGCCCGCATAATGTGTTGGGCTGTAGCAAGCCCAGATAAGTGACCGCCACACGCCCCTGCATGGAAATCATTAAGCACTCGCTCCGCTTCTTCGTGAGTTAAGCAATGACGGAGAATGGAATCCTTTCCTCGACGATACAAAGTGTCACCGATGATAGTATAATATTTAGCATGATGTTTTACACGCCATCGCTTGTCTCATGAATAATGCGGAGGAAAATTCAAAGTTTGGAGATATACAATGACATCCCCATACCAAGGGTCTTCGAACGAGATAAGAAATAAGTGCTCATCCACAAAGGAATCTTTATGAATGACATCCTCGTCAAGTCTTGGAAGGTTCAACATAAGCTCAACAAACACGAACGATTTCACCTATTTTGCCGAAGCAAAATCGAGATCGCAGTCCTGAAGGATCACAATCCATTTATTATACTCCCCCCCTATAAGGCGTCATGATAACACGAACTGAAATGGATTGATATGTTCTACAACTGTGGTTGTTCTACGCAAAATGTAATGTTGTAACTGCTGGAATGCATGGACAGTCACAAGCGCCAGCTTCTCCACATGAGTATATCTTAGCTCAGCGTCTACTAGATTTTGACTAAGGTAATAAATAACATGCTCGATGAGTGCGTCATCAACCTGAACCAAGACCATGCCAATCGTCTCTTGAGACACGGCCACATAAAGGATAAAATATCATGGGAAATCTGGTGGACTAAGCATAGGGGCTGATACCAAAGCTTTCTTAAGGGCGTCGAAAGACTGTTAGGCTCGCTCATCCCAGATAAAAGGTGTGTCTTTCTTCAATAAGTGCGCAAAACCTTTGGTAAGATTAGCATAATTGACTACAAATCGACGCAGAAAAGTAGCTCTCCCTTAGAGGCTTTGAAGTTGTAACAAGTTGCGTGGAGGAGGCAACCGAAGTATTGCCTCAACTTTGAGAGGATCGACTCTAATACCCTCTTTCGAAACCATGAATCCCAAAATATGACCAGTCCTTACAACAAAGATGCATTTATTAGGATTCAATCGAATCTTGTAGCGTATACATCGTTCGAGAATCAGACGGAGGTGCTTGGGGTGGTCCACACTCTTGCGAGAATGGCTAGCAAGATCATCCAAGAAAACCTCCATAATATTTTTAAGATCATGAAAGGCGTAGGTCATGGCACGCTGAAACTTAGCTCCTGCATTTTTAAGGCCGAAGGGCATTTTTCGATATGCAAACGTTCCCCAAGGACAAATGAAAGTTGTCTTATGTTGGTCCTTGGGTTTGATTTGAATCTGATTGTAGCCTGAAAAGCCGTCCATGAATGAAAAAATCTCACTTCCCGCACAAGCATCCAAGATCTGATTGATGAATGGCGTGGGGAAGTTGTCTTTCGGACATGCACGGTTCAAATCTCTAAAATCAGTGGATACGTGGATCGTTCCCTACTTCTTATCCACAGGAATAGGATTTGACACCCATTCGGTAAGGGGAATGGGGTAGATGAAACCAGCTTTGAGCAGTTTCTCCACCTCTACCTTGATAGCAGCTGCCTTCCTAGGGTTCACAACACGTAGGCATTGTCGAACTGGTTTAGCGTTGGGATACATTCTAATCTCATGTTAAAAAATGCGGGGGTCTATTCCTTGCATCTCCTCATATGACCAGGCGAAAGCTTCCCAGAGTTCTGTAAACAAATCGGTGTAAATAGAAATATCCTCAAGAGTGCAATCATCACCAATGTAGACAATCTCAACCTTTCTGGGAGTACGAGAGATGTTGATTGACATAATTGGGGAAATATTGGCCATATTCCCCTCCGCAAAAACATCATGCGTCCCTAAAAGAGTCATAGGGTGACCAACCATCTCTGCTAGAGTCATCCTAAACTCTTCCTGTTCAGCGAACTCGAGGTTGGGAAGGAAATAAGAGCGATGGTGCATATCTTCCCAAGGCCTCTCACTACCACATATGGCCTCCATAATAGCTTCATCAGAAGGAAAAGCATCATCAAGGCAGTCGTACAAACAAGATGAGTTGGCTGCCCAAATTGGCAGTGTAACGGGATCTTCTTCAACTGTCTAAGAAGAAGAGAGATTTGGTTCTGCAGTGGCTTGTTGAATATGTTGGTAAGCAAGCTCAGCTATAGACAGTGGCATAGAAATCCCGACATGCATAATCTCTTATTGTTGCTGCAACCCCCCCAAAAACAATTTCTTTAAATATTGGGGCCCCTCCTTTGTTTTCTTAAAGAGAGAAAGCTTACCTAGAATTTTGAGGCCATCAAAGTCTTTTCTTACTTAGTTTTTGACCAAGCAAAAGACTTAAGTTTTGAGTCACAATGGCAAAGTTTTAAAGAAGTAAAGTTTCCAAAAGTGGCGGAGGTTTTGGGCCAACCTTTTCGGAAAAGGCGAAAGAAAAGATCGAGTCAAGATGCGGCGGCGCTTTTAACATAACTTGTCTGAAATGGCGGAAGAACTGGGCTAACCTTGCCGAAGTGGTGGAAAAGAACTAAGTTATTTTTCGGCGGAACAAACCCACGAGTCCCCTCCGCAATGGCAGAATAACTCAGGTAACCCTTCCGCAAAAGCGGACAAAGTGACACTTCTTAAACTTGCTCGCGAACGCCGGAAGCACTCACATAATCTTTCTGCAACAGTGGAAGAACTCAGTTAAGTTTTCCGACTCACGATGTTGCGCTGCTCTTCTGCGGATGAACTTCGGTAATTCTCCCGAAATGGCGGCAAACTCATTAATTCTTTCCGCAACAGTTGAATAGGTTACGGTTAGCCTTTCCGATTTTGGTGGCCAAAATTAATTCCGAATGTGCCGATTTGACCCATCTGTACACCTCATTAACCTCGTTTTATGTTCGCATCTACCCTATTAATAGCTCGCACGCGTCAAAATCCTTTATATAGAACATGAAATCTATTGGATTTTCATTGTTTCATTTGGCTTGAGAGCTCTGTTCCCGTCTCTGTTTGAAGTCACAAAGCTGCACGTCTAGGCTCACTGGTTTCGCAACAAACGCCAGCATCCGGACAACATTCATCTCTTCAAAGGTTAGTACCTTTGTAGACCTCATAAGCTCAATTATGGTATGTCCTTTGCTTTGAGAAAAAGGCTTAATCCGTTACTATGCTCTTTTATCCTAGCCATGGCGGGATTCTCAGACTAACCATGGCAAGAGCTAACTCATGCTCACACCCAACTAGGTGTCCTGAAGCCCTTGTTGTGAACATAAAAGGCTCTGGATTTTCAGGCACCCACTACCTAGATGTTAAGAGAACCTGCAACATACCTCTACCCATCATAGAAGCCACCGGCTTGGTAAATCCAAAACCGACCCTGCCCACCCTTACGCAAAAGATATAAGTATTTATACGCGACTGTGGAATTTTACACCTTTCTACGTCGTGGAACTGATTATTATCATGTTTTCTCATGCAATAAAACGTAGTATACTCAGAGCTGCTTTGTGTGCATTGCTTTCATATTACATTGTTACAATATCAACCTACGGAAGTGACCAAATTAAAAAAAATTTCACAGGATTATGAAATAACATGTTTTGAAATGGTGAAATAAGTAGAAATTATAAGGTTTTAGTTGGCATGTGAATCTTATCATTATGAGTAGGATGATGGTTTGGGTTGTTGATGCCGCATTGTATATTCTTATTCATGTCTGATTATTGAACAGGATTTTCAAAAATGGCCAAAGGTGGCAAGAGAAAGTCAAAAGCAACTGGCGAAAGCACAAGAGTGGAAACTACATTCCAGGATACCAAGTACACCACAGGCGTGCCCTCAGAAGTAAACTGGGGAGACGTATACCGTATGATAAGAGATTAGGACTTCCCTGAATCTCTTCTTGAGGAAGAATATTTATATCAGAACATCAGAAAATCCTGTATATCCAAGGCAGGCACATGTCCAGAGCTCTTCCCATGCTCGAAAGTAATTGGATGGATTTTGTAGCATGCAAACACCGAGACAAGAGTTATAACAGACAACAAAGGAAAATCTTTTGCCTTATTTCACCCATCCTATATCTCAACGGCTTACAAGTTTCCCAAAGCCCAGCAGCGTCTTGATGATGCATGGTTGGAATAGATCCAGATGGATAATCTAGAGATGGCTAGGAAGCTGTTAATTTCGGGCAAACAAATTAGAAAAAAGGATAGTGAGGAGTTTATCATGCCCCTATATGAATTAATGTTTAATGAAGAACCCAACTGCCTATCTGAGAACGCCATGGAAGTTTTGGAGAAATATGGTGATTTCTACTTTTCGCCAGAAGGTACCTACATAAGAATGTACAGAGGCTCCAAAACCCCGTATATCCTACCTAGGTATGCTACGGATTATATAGTCCATAAGGAGGTAGAAAGACAAGTATTCATTGATGGAATTGGTAGTACCTTGTATAAGGCCAAGAAGGCTTCCTTCCCGCCTTTACCATTTTATGTTGGGGCCTACAAATTTTCAAAAATCACGACGACAAAATATTTTGTCGCAGAGTTGAAAAGCTTTCATTTTGGGGAAAATATTTTTCACATAAATGATCGACAAGGCAAAGCTGCACAACATTGCAAAGAAATCTCCACTCCCTTTGAATATGCTAACTATTATGAGCAAGATGAGGAAGTATATAGAGGGGTTAGCAATATGACTGAGCTACGGATTTGTCAAGTTGGAAAAGGAGGAGCCAGCTCGAGCTCTAATGTTGTGGAGAAAATAGATCAACAACAAGAAAAGGGTACCTTGGGGACTGTTGAGGCTCTCTCGAAAGAAGAACAAAGACTCCAGAAACAAGCCAAGAAAATCCAAGAGGAAGCTGAGAAAAGAATCAACAAGGAAAAAGAGGATAAACTTTGAGAAGAAGAGACTTCAAGAGCCCAAGCAGCTGAAGCTGAAGCAAAGAGGATTCAAGAAGAAGAGAGGATCAGATTGGAAAGAAATGCGAAGCAGGAAGAAGATGACACACTAAGAAGGCAGCAGGAGGAAGAGGCACAAAGAAAAGAAGAAGAAGAAAAGAAATCCAAAGAGGATGTTGACCCCAAAAGCCCAATCATACAAGTCGTGGATATGAATTCCCCCATAAGAAACCTCCCACTCGTCCCGTTTACACTATCCAAGAATAGCAAGGTGTCCCAATGGGATAAGTTCACTTATAAAAAAAAGAGGAAATCCATTGTTAAAGAAACAGTGACTAGGATGAAGAGGCCTTTTCAACCAGATATCGTCACCAAGCATGAAACCAAAGTCATGCAAGATACCCAACATGACCCCCAACTCATGGCATCTATTTCTATGTCCGTTGTTCTAGCAACCGTCGACAATGTCAACATATTAAAATACAAGTTTGAATCAGAGAAGGATAGAACCAACCATCTGCAGGAAGCTCTGGTCAAAGAACAAAATTATTCAAATTTAATGGTTGAAAAGTGTGACACCCTTGTCTCGGAAAAGGAAGAACTAAATAGAATATTTCAGTATCTAGAAGCTGAAAAGAGAGCTTTGGTGATACAAATGAGAACCCTGGAGACAGAGAAGAGAAACCTTGAAAGCCGTAACCTACAGTTGGAATCCGAAAAGTTTGATACTGCTAAACAAATTGATAACTTAAAGGATAACGTTGAGAAGTTGGAAGAAAAGGAAGAACTGCTCGAACAACAATTAGAACTTGCAACCAACAAGGTTGGTGACCTGGGTCCCTTTCATGAGAAGGCTTGTGAAATTAGGAGGAAGACATACGATATCCAAGAACTCATGATGGAGGAGGTTTGCAAGTTAAAGCAAGTAATGGCCAGAATCAAAGTAATAAATGCTGAAGCCACTAGGCGTAGAAAAAAACTATGCACGCATTAGTGAAGACATTCAGAGGAAAATGGAATGGAGAGAAGGAAGGTCAGGATTCTCAGAAAAACTCCCTCTCAAGTCTATCTCTAGTTTCAAAGCAGATATCTGCCTCTTGGGGTTTTTCCAGAATTATGGAGTAAGGTTGAACGAAGTGGCCTTGGCTACACTTCAACAGTGTGGAAATTTGTATTTGAAAATACGAACCACCCATGAAGAGTGCCAGGTGATAACGCCTCAAACTATAGAGGAGTTCCCAGAAAAAGCCCAATGTTTGTCTAATCTAAAGGATGGGTTGAATGCTGAAATAGATTATGTAAAGAGGATAGATGTTCTGACCACTGAGGATCTTCATGATTGGATTGGCCAGGCTGCAATTCCCACACATCTCCTAAGTGAAAGCCTCCAAGCGACAGTGATGGAAGTCACTAATCTTGAAGAAGAACTGGCCAAGCATGAGGTTTCACTGAAAACCATGCTCCCCCTTGATGCAAACAATATCATAAAAGAGACTAGTCTTTCGGTCAAGCATATAGCAGAAGCTTCTCAAGTACCACTAAAAGAAACAGAAGGGTCGAATTCAGTAGGATTACTAGCAACACCAGAAGCGCAAGCCCCAACAGGAGTGTCGGCTGTGACAGAAGTGCACAAATCAGCAAAGGGCATCAGTTCATAAATGATACGTCTTTTTATTTTTCAATTTACAGCCGTCATATATTCTAATTATTAAAGTGATATTTGAACCTGCCAGGTTCATTTCATTTTTGTAGTATTTCTGAGTTTTTTGGTTGTAATTTAGACACTACAAGACAAATTGAAGGAATTTGAATAATTAGGGTACATGTGGTAGCTCCTAGCACATTTTGTAAAGCTATATATAGCTGATTAGAAGGGAATAGAAAGGACTTTGGGCAGGTTAAAGAATTTCTTCTTGTGTATATGAACTACTTCAACTACATGAATTGAGAAACAATTTGGACCTGTTGAAGCTGGTGCATTGTTTTGCTTTGAGTTTGTGATGAATATTTGCCGAACTATTTTGACAGTTTCTATATACATTCAGTCAGATCTTTCCTGGCTTATGTGAATTAATTCTCTGCTGTGAATGATTCTACTTCTTAGCAAAACTTATGTACATTATGAGTGATGGAATGTTTTAATATAATCAGAGCTATCTTTGATATCATTTATATTTTGTTAAAAATGCTTTTTTTCTGGGATTTAATGGTTATCTGTTTTTACCAGTAAAGGTTACTTTCAGTTTATTACTCATGATTTTAAGTATTGCTCCTTGCAAGGATAGGTTAATTTAGTTTTATTTAGCTTAGAACAGATTCATTTAATGCATGCATTTAGGCTAGGGCACATGCATATCATATTAAATACAAAATATATAAACGGTGGATGGGGCCACAACCGGTAAAATAAACAAATCTTTAAACCTCACACGATAGCCAGAACCATTAATCGGACGGATTCCCCACACCAAATGGTGAGCGATCTGATTGGGATTGCTTACTGGGGAGAATCCCTAACTGATTGATGCTACGATTTTCGAGGCATCAATAGTTTTTGGCGCTAGAAGGAGGGCAACAGTGCATGGCTAGCAGAAAAGATCCTTTTGTTAGTAAAAATTCCACTGAAGACCTAACTAAAACAACTATTTCAAACATTTCCGATCTAGAATCAAGAAATCAACAAAATCCTAATTCTGAGACGGAACAGCATGAAGCATTGTATGCTGTCCCTTTTGAGGAAGTAAACCATTTCAGAAGACATACTCGCTCCTATGTTAGAAGCCTTGGCGGACTAACTATTGTTCCCTTGTTACCCAGAATCATAGCTCCTCAAAAAAACCCTCAGTGTACAAGGGATTCCGTTCTAGTTCAAAGCCTTAAATAATTACTGAATTTATCTCTAGAAGATATTACTGAACCATTCAACGAGGTCAAGCCCGAGAATCCCACAAATCAAGAACAACCACACACTCCAAGGCATACTCCTCATAACTCACCGCCGCACACACCACCACATTCTCCACCAAGAGTCATGGCAGTGCCCGCATGGAGAGCAAGGGGAGCATTAAATGTAGTTGGACCCTTCCATGATTTGCCCAAGAATCCAAAAAAGGTTTTACCCAAGTATGATCCGGGCAAAGGAATTTCCGCTGAAGACTACCTTAAAACTTTTTACTTAGCTCTAAATCTTCTTAATGTGGAACATGAAGATGTAGTTTGCCGTTTATTCCCGTATACTTTTGAACCCAAAGTATCTTCCTGGTACTTTAGTCTGCAAGCTAACTCAATAGCAAGTTGGGAGGATTTCGAGAAATGTTTCTTAAAAAAGTATGGAAATCAGAAAACTGTAGCTACCCTCATGAAAGAGTTACTATCCATGAGAATGGAGAAGAAAGAAAAGGTTCAGGACTTTAACCAAAGATTCACAACATTGCTAAATAATTTTAGTGATGCAACAAAACCAGCTGAAGAGTGCTTAGTAGAATACTATACAACGGCCCTTTGCTCCCCTTTAGCAATGTTTGTCAAAAGAGCTAAAATGACCTCTTTCATAGAGAACTTTGAAGAAGCCAAGAAGGTGGAGGAAGAAGCCGACAGTATCACTAAACACACTCTTGATTTAGAAAGAAAGCCAGTAGCCGCTAAAAATCCTTTTTTGTTGACAAGAGATAAAGAAGAACCTGCAACAGATTTAGAAAGTGTCATAAAAATGATGCAAAAACTCTCTAATAAAGTCATAGACCTAGAGAAAGAAAAGACAACTAGTTCTTCAAGACCACCTTTCAAGCCTTTCTATAAGAAGAAAGAGGAAAGTGGACAGCTGACCCCACCGGTAAACAATTATGTTGTCCTTAACCTAAACAAAATAGGCATGGATCACTTTTGCACCTTTCATCAAGAACAACATCCAGAGAAGAGCTGTCCACAATGGATTAATTCAATGAGTCTGGTAATGAATCAAATGTTGGATGCACAAATGCCTGAACAAACAAATCTTCAACAAGAACAAATTCCTGAAAGGGAAGAATCCACTCCCGACACTACGATGATCCTTTGGGACTGGACACCTACCCAAAGATCATTCTCCGAAGATCATATTGATGAGATACAGGAAGCATCCATCAATATTACCACTAGAAGTAAAGGTCCAGTGCTTTATAAAATAGTGGACGTGCCTAAAGTTAAATTGACAAATCAATCACCAAGATGGCACATAACTGTCATTTCACCCCAGCCGAAAACAATGCCAGCAATAACTCCCACAGTGACTAAAGAACCAAACGCAGAAATAAGCCAACAGTCTAAGGCTTCTTCAAACAAAACAGAAAATCAATCAAAGGTTTCACAGGAATGTAGCATGGGTTATGATATAATCGAAGATATTAAGAAAACAAAAGCAAATGTTTCCATCTTTCATATGTGTAGTCTGCCACAACAAAGAAAGAAATTAATGGAAGCTTTTGACCCACAAACCAATGATTCACTGAAAAATACTGATGAAAACCCAAAAATTAATGAAGCAAGTATAGGTGGAAAATATAAGTCTCAAACCCTGCCTTTCCTTTTAACTTTCGAGATTTTTAATCATAATGTGCACAACTATTTGGTAGATTCGGGTGCCAGTTCAAACGTCATGCCTCTGTTTATTTGCAAAAGGATCAATAGGCAACCTATCCCATCCCGAGCTTAGATTATCTAGCTGGATAGAACTGTTGTTAAGGTCATTGGTGAATTGAAAGATGTGCTTATTAGACTGTCATCCGACTCGAGAGTATGTCAATTTATTGATATAATGGTAGTCAATATACCTGAAGCATACGGTTTAATCTTGAGTAGGGACTAGTCTGCGAAACTAAATGGTTATTTTGCAACAGATTGGTCTCATTTGTGGCTACCCTATCAAAATAGACAAAACCAAATCAAAATACTAAGGGATCCACACATAAAACAAAATGTTACTCAGCTAGAAGAAAAGAACGAAGCTGTAGCTTTTTCGTCTTCAGTTTTAGGGAATTAATTCTTGGAAATTGAGCCCAGGAATTACCAATCAGAAGAGGTTAGCCATATTTCAGACAAACAATCCGATCTCCTTCAGTTTTCATGGGCTGATGATATTGATTGTAACATAGTAGATTTAGTTACTAATTTAGATAGTAATGAAACTAACTTAGTTAAAGAAGAGAATATTTTTTGGACCCTTTGCTTTGATGGCTCCAAGACTCAGGAAGGATCTGGAGCTGGTTGCATTTTAATTGATCCTGATAGAAACAAACATTTTTTATCATGTAGATTAGAATTTGAGTGTACTAATAATACCGCAGAATACGAAGCTCTCATTCATGGGTTGAATAAAGCCATTGGTCTTAATGTCAAGTTTTTGAAAGTCTTTGGTGATTTTGAAATTGTTGTTAGGCAAATAAGAAATATGATTCATTGTCTTTCACCACATTTAAAAGGTTATCAAGCTGAAGTTTGGAATTTAATTTCATGTTTTGATGCTTTTAATATCAATTCTGTCCCAAGGTTGCAAAATGTTGTAGTTGATCCCTTAGCTACTTATGCTTCTAGATTAGTGCGCACTAATAATAAATGTTCTATTGAATTAATTTTTAGGCCTTATGTTCCGGACAACATCACAAATCTTAGATTATTTGATGACGACGATCAGATTATCAGTTTCTTAACCAATGAAGATGCTTTTCAGGAAGCCATCATAGAAGAAGAAGAGGATGATTCAAATCTACAAAATAAAGACACAGTGAAAGGGAACTTCATGCCCAAAGGAGTAAGAACTCTAGAGGCACTTTTCGATTTGCAAAGCAAGTTCAGGAGACCTGTGAATGCCAAAACCATGCAACACGAATTAATAAACATGAGCACAGAAGCTGAACCAAAGTACATCAATCTTGGTAAATGTTGTACGCCAGAAGAAAGGAGAAAGTTCATTAAACTGTTCCAGCAATACAAAGATGTGTTTGCTTGGACTTATGAGGATCTAAAGACATATGATACCCGCATCATTCAACATGTAATACCAATGAAGGAGGGTGTCAAACCCTTTCAGCAACAATTAAGAAGAATGCATCCGACACTTGAACCTCTAATTCATAAAGAGTTAAAGAAATTGATGCAAAGATTATTTTTAAAGTTCGACATTCCGAATGGGTGGCTAATTTAGTCCCCGTGAGGAAGAAATAGGGAGAAATCAGGCTATGTGTAGATTTCTGAAATTTAAAGAGGGCTTCTGATAAAGACAACTATCCAGTACCCCCAATGGAACAGATATTGCAGATGGTATCAGGATCATAACTTTTTTCCCTACTAGACGGTTTTTCTGGTTACAACCAAGTGCTAGTAGCAGAGGAAGACCGACTCAAGACCACTTTTCGTACAAAGTGGGGAACCTTCGCATACTGAAGAATGCCTTTTGGATTAATTAATGCAGGAGCTACTTTTCACCGAGCCATGGACATTGCTTTCTAAGGACTGGGAGGTCAATGTGTAGTAGTATACTTGGATGATGTGACAGTTTTTTCGAAGAAGAGAGAAGACCATGTTTCCCACCTAAAACAAATCTTTGATCGCTGTAGGAAGTATGGCATCTCTTTAAATCCTAAGAAAAGCGTTTTTGCTGTTCTTGAGGGAAAGCTTCTCGGTCATATCATTTCCAAGGAGGGAATCTCAATAGACCAAGAAAGGGTTCAAGCTATCAATAAGATTCCCATGCCCCATAGCAAGAAGTCCATGCAATCATTCTCGGGAACCATAAAATTTGTTTGAAGGTTTGTACTGGATTTTGCTCAGATTGTTAAACCTTTGCAACAAATGGTTAAGCAGAGTGTACAATTTAAATCGACCGACTTAGAGAAAGTCGCTTTTAAAGAAATCAAAGCTGCTATAGCTAAGGAACCTTCTTTAAGAAGTCCTGACTTCGATAAAGATTTCATTATGTACACGTTTGCTTCGATTAACTCTCTTGTAGCTGTGCTCACCCAAAAGGCAGGATCAAGAGATGAATACCCAATCGCTTTTATGAGCACTGGTCTCCAAGGCGCTGAACTGAACTATCCAGCTGTGGATAAGCAAGCATATGCAGTATTTAAAGCCGTAAAACAGTTTAGGCCAGATATTTTGAAAAACAGAACTAAAGTCATAATCCCTCATCCCGCTGTCAGATCCCTTTTCGTTCAAAAAGAATTGGGAGAAAGAAGAGGAAATTGGGTTACTACTCTTCGAGAGTATGACTTAGAATTCAAGCCAACTAATATCATCAAAGTTCAAGGCCTATGCAAGCTACTTACTGAAAGCCCAATTGACGAAGAGCTAGATTGGAGGAATGAAGCTGAGCTGAATGTGATAGACGTAAGTCCAATTTTTATGGCTCTAGAGTCTTGGTACAGGGACCTAGTGCATTAATTACAGTTAGGTTACTTACCAGAACACTGGAGTCCGAATCAAAGGAGAGCCCTCCGTCTTAAATCAGCAGCTTATCAGATCATTGAAGGAGTACTCTTCAGGAAGAACTATGATGGTGTTTATCTCAGGTGTTTGGAAAAGGAAGATGATGTTAACGTAGTCAAAGAACTACACGACGGACCTGCTGGAGGACATTACTCCGGGGATACTACATCCCACAAAATTCTCAAAGCAGGGTACTATTGGCCTACTCTCTTCAGGGATGCTCATGCCTATGTCAGAAATTGCGATGTATGTCAAAGAAGTGCTGGAAAGCTACCTAAAGCAGCAGGTCCCTTGCAGCCAGTTACCATCACTGAACCATTCGAGCAATGGGGTATAGATATTATTGGAGAAATAAACCCAAACTCCTGCTGCAGCATTGGTACATTCTGACAGCTATAGATTTTACAAGATGGGATGAAGCCATTCCCCTACAGAAAGCTAACGAGGATACGGTCATCAACGTTTTGGAAGAAAACATCATAACTAGGTTTGGGGTTCCAATTTCTCTAGTTTTTTATAATGCACCTTATTTTTCATCAATGAAGATTAATTAATTCATGTATGAAAGAGGAATTAAATTGCATTAATCAGCTAATTACTTCCCTCAGGGAAATGGTTTAGCTGAGTCTACCAATAAAAATCTCATCCAAATCCTGAAAAAGACTGTGATCGAAAATCAAAGAAGCTGACACACAACTCTCCCTCACGCCCTATGGGCAGAGAGAGTAACGCCCAAGAACGCCTTAGGAGCTTCCCCTTTAAACCTGGTCTATGGCAAGGAAGCTATTCTCCCTCCGAATATATTACTCCCATTTTTGAAATTGGCCCAATCCTCCCGAGGTTCTAGCAGTCAAGCCCTATAGTCCAGGATTGATACCCTGCTAAAACTGGAAGAGTCATGGGAAAAATCCAAAGAACGGTTTCATCATCACCAAGACATAGTCAAACGATGATTTGATAAAAGAAAATCTGGGAAGAGGGATTTCGAAGTAGGGGACTTAGTCCTCAAATGGGACGACCAACACGACGGTAAGGGAATGCACACAAAGTTTCAGCACCTATGGCTTGGCCCTTAACAAATTTCTAAAAAGATTGGTCCATCAACTTATAGAGTGAAAGATTTACAAGGAGAGGAACTAAACCTCCCTCCCAATGGCCTTTCCTTAAAACAATACTTTGTGTAATTTCTGAAGGAATTTTGTACATAAATAAACCCCTGTCTTCTATATCTTTTTTGGTTTATTTTCTTTTGTTTTCAATTTTTAATTACTCTTGATTATCTTTTAGTCTGCTAGTTAGCTTGGTTGTCCTTTGTTTGTTTTTCCCTTTTTGTTTGAGTCCTTTGTTTAAATAAAGCTAAGCTCAATTTTGGTGTAGCTGAGAGATGAGATTCCAGGAAGAAACTCAAAAGGATGGTCATGAGGAAGCTCACTAATAAAAGGAATATGTATCTGTAACTTTGTTTTCACTGATCGATTTACTGGAATACAGAGATCATCTTTTCTGTTTGGTCAAAGTAACCCCTGTCAAATAGCTAAGATTTAGCATTTCCGTCTGACTATCTTAGGGCCCCATTCACTCGAACATTAATGACTGTCTTAGGAAGTTCACTATGGCAGACCCATGGAGAGGAAGCATGTCTCATGGATATATGGTATTTAAAATGATCCCATGCTGCAAGTAAAAGCCAAAAGGAATATGTCAAAGAGTCCAGTTTCCAGAAACTCTCGCCTCAATAAAGCATGGCTGAGAAAAGCAAGGAAATGTTCAAATCAAGGAAGCTGTTTGAAATAAACCAGCCCAATAAGGCTCTTCTCCGTCCGTGAAGCATGAAATCAAGTAAATCTTTCGCTCACGCAAAAGGATATTATGGATTGAAGAACCTATATCAATTATGGAACGCAAAAGAAATTTATTTCTGGAATACTCAAAGCGGCAAAAGTCACGGATTAAAAGGACATCCAAAAGGATGTAAAGTAGCATGGGAATGAGGAACAAACGAATATGTCTGTGAGACATTGTTACGATCCTGTGGAGTCTTATACCAGTAGGCTTCTGAAAGACTGAATTTTAAAATGAACCCCACATTTTAGCCCTTAGAGAGTTGTAAAGAAGTCTGAATCAAAGTTGCCTTTTCCTTTATCACCATTATGATGGGAGGGATCACTGTATTCTTCGGGGCTGAACTATGAAGGAATTTTGTTGCATATGTAATCAACACATGGTAAGTTCCCTGACCAGGAGATGAGTTTGTTTTAGAGATCTGTGTTCGCCAGCGAATCGCCAATTGTTGTTGCTGCACCCCCCCCAAAAAAAATTCTTTAAATATTGGGGCCCCTCCTTTGTTTTCATAAAGAGAGAAAGCTTACATAGAATTTTGAGGCCATCAAAGTATTTTCTTACTTAGTTTTTGACCAAGCAAAAGACTTAAGTTTTGAGTCGCAATGGCAAAGTTTTAAAGAAGTAAAGTTTCCAAAAGCGGCGAAGGTTTTGGGCCAACCTTTTCAGAAAGGGTGGAAGAAAAGATCGAGTCAAGATGCGGCGGCACTTTTAACATAACTTGTTTGAAATCGCGGAAGAACTGGGCTAACCTTGCCGAAGTGGCGGAAAAGAACTAAGTTAGTTTTCGGCAGAAAAAACCCACAAGTCCCCTCCGCAATGGCAGAAGAACTCAGGTAACCCTTCCGCAAAAATGGACAAAGTGACACTTCTTAAACTTGCCCGCGAATGGCGAAAGCACTCACCTAATATTTCCGCAACAGCGGAAGAACTTGGTTAAGTTTTCCGACTCACGATGTTGCGCTACTCTTCCACGGATGAACTCCGGTAATTCTCCCGAAACGGAGGCAAACTCATTAATTCTTTCCGCAATGGTTGAAGAGGTTGAGTTAGCCTTTCCGGTTTTGGCGGCCAAAATTAACTCCGAATGTGTCGATTTGACCCATTCGTACACCTCATTAACCCCATTTTATGTTCGCATCTACCCTATTAATAGCTCGCACGCATCAAAATCCTTTATATAGAACATGAAATCCATTGGATTTTCATTGTTTCATTTGGCTTGAGAGCTGTGTTTCCGTCTCTGTTTGAAGTCACGAAGCTGCACGTCCAGGCTCACTGGTTTCGCAACAAAAGCCAGCATCCGCACAACGTTCATCTCTTCACAGGTTAGTACCTTTGCAGACCTCATAAGCTCAATTGTGGTATGTCCTTTGCTTTGAGAAAAAGGCTTAATCCATCACTATGCTCTTTTATCCTAGCCATGGCAGGATTCTCATACTAACCACGGCCAGAGCCGACTCATGCTCACACCCAAATAGGTGTCCTGAAGCCCTTGTTGTGAACATAAAAGGCTCTAGATTTCCAGGCGCCCGCTACCTAGATGTTAAGAGAACCTACAGCATACCTCTGCCCATCATAGAAGCCACCGGCTTGGTAAATCCGAAACCAACCCTGCCCACCCTTATGCAAAAGATATAATTATTTATACGTGACTGTGGAATTTTACGCCTTTCTGCGTCGTGGAACTGATTATTATCATGTTTTCTCATGCCATAAAATGTAGTATACTCAGAGCTGCTTTGTGTGCATTGCTTTCATATTACATTGTTACAATATCAACCTACGGAAGTAACCAAATTAAAAAAAATTTCACAGGATTATGAAATAACATGTTTTGAAATGGTGAAACCAGCAAAATTAGAAGGTTTTAGTTGGCATGTGAATCTTATCATTATGAGTAGGATGCTAGTTTGGGTTGCTGACGCCACATTGTATATTCTTATTCATGTCTGATTATTGAACAGGATTTTCAAAATGGCCAAAGGTGGCAAGAGAAATTCAAAGGCAACTGACGAAAGCAGAAGAGTAGAAACTACATTCCAGGATACCAAGTGCACCATATGTGTGCCCCCAGAAGTAAACTGGGGAGACGTATACCGTATGATAAGAGATCAGGACTTTCCTGAAGCTCTTCTTGAGGAAGAATATTTATATGAGAACATTAGAAACTCTTGTATATCCAGGGTGGCCACACGTCCAGAGCTCTTCCCATGCTCGAAAGTAATTGGATGGATTTTGCAGCATGCAAACAACGAGACAAGAGTCATAGCAGACAGCAAAGGAAAATCTTTTGCCTCATTTCACCCATCCTATATCTCAACAGCTTACAAGTTTCCCAAAGCCCAACAACGGCTTGATGATGCATTGTTGGAAGAGATCCAGATGGATAATCTAGAGATGGCTAGAAAGCTGTTAATTTTGGGAAAACAAATTAGAAAAAAAGGATAGTGAGGATTTTATCATGCCCCTATATGAATTAATGTTTAATGAACAACCCAATTGCCTATCTGAGAACGCCATGGAAGTTTTGGAGAAATATGGTGATTTCTATTTTTCGCCAGAAGGTATCTACATAAGAATGTACAGTGGCTCCAAAACCCCGTATATCCTACCTAGGTATGCTACGGATTATATAGTCCATAAGGAGGTAGTAAGACAAGTATTCATTGATGGAATTGGTAGTACCTTGTATAAGGCCAAGAAGGATTCCTTCCCGCCTTTACCGTTTTATGTTGGGGCCTACAAATTTTCAAAAATCACGACGACAGAATATTTTGTCGCAGAGATGAAAAGCTTTCATTTTGGGGAATAGATTTTTCATAGAAATGATCGACAAGGCAAAGTTGCACAACATGGCAAAGAAATCCACTCCCTTTGAATATGCTAACTATTATGATCAAGATGAGGAAGTATATAGAGGGGTTAGCAATTTGACTGAGTTACGGATTTGTCAACTTGGCAAAGGAGTAGCCAGCTCGATCTCTAATGTTGTGGAGAAAATAGATCAGCAATGAGAAAAGGGTACCTTGGGGACTGTTGAGGCTCTCTCGAAAGAAGAACAAAGGCTCCAGGAACAAGCCAAGAAAATCCAAGAGGAAGCTGAGAAAAGAATCAACAAGGAAAAAGAGGATAAATTCCGAGAAGAAGAGACTTTAAGAGCCCAAGCAGCTGAAGCTGAAGCAAAGAGGATTCAAGAAGAATAGAGGATCAGATTGGAAAGAAATGCGAAGTAGGAAGAAGATGACACACTAAGAAGGGAGCAAGAGGAAGAGGCACAAAGAAAAGAAGAAGAAGAAAAGAAATCCAAAGAGGATGCTGACCCCAAAATCCCAAGCATACAAGACGTGGATATGAATTCCCCCATAAGAAACCTCCCACTCGTTTCGTTTACACCATCCAAGAATAGCAAGGTGTCCTAATGGGATAAGTTCATTAATAACAAAAAGAGGAAATCCATTGTTAAAGAAACGGTGACTAGGATGAAAAGGCCTTTTCAACCAGATATCGTCACCAGGCATGAAACCACAGTCATGCAAGGTACCCAACATGACCCCCAACTCATGGCATCTATTTCTGTGTCCGTTGTTCTAACAACCACTGACAATGTCAACATATTAACAGACAAGTTTGAATCAGAGAAGGATAGAGCCAACCATCTGCAGGAAGCTTTGGTCAAGGAACAAAATTATTCAAATTTAATGGTTGAAAAGTGTGACACCCTTGTCTCAGAAAAGGAAGAACTCAATAGAAGATTTCAGCATCTAGAAGCTGAAAAGAGAGCTTTGGTGATACAAATGAGAACCCTAGAGACAAGGAAGAGAAACCTTGAAATCCATAACCTACAGTTGGAATCCGAAAAGTTTGATACTGCTCAACAAATCGATGGCTCAAAGGATAACATTGAGAAGCTGTACGAAAAGGAAGAACTACTAGAACAACAATTAGAACTTGCAACCAACAAGGTTGGCGACCTGGGTCCCTTTCATGAGCAGGCTTGTGAAATTATGAGGAAGACATACGATATCCAAGAACTCATGATGGAGGAGGTTTGCAAGTTAAAGCAAGTGGTAGCCAAAATCAAAGTAATAAATGCCGAAGCCACTAGGCGTAGAAAAAAATATGCACGCATTAGTGAATACATTCAGAGGCAAATGGAATGGAGAGAAGGAAGGTCAGGATTCCCAGAAAAACTCCCTCTCAAGTCTATCTCTGGTTTCAAAGCAGATATCCGCCTCTTGGGGTTTTTCTAGAATTATGGAGTAAGTTTGAACGAAGTGGCTTTGGCTACACTTGAATAGTGTGGGAATTTGTATTTGAAAATACGAACCACCCATGAAGAGTGCGAGGTGATAATGCCTCAAACTATAGAGGAGTTCCTAGACATAAGCCAACGTTTGTCTAATCTAAAGGATGGGTTGAATGCTGAAATAGATTATGTAAAGAAGATAGGTGTTCTGACCACTGAGGATCTTCATGATTGGATTGGCCAGGATTCAATTCACACACATATCCTAAGTGAAAGCCTCCAAGCGACAGTGATGGAAGTCACTAATCTTGAAGAAGAAATGGCCAAGCATGAGGTTTCACTGAAAACCATGACCCCCCTTGATGCAAGCAATATCATAAAAGAGACCAGTCTTTGGGTCAAGCATATAACAGAAGCTCCTCAAGTATCAGTAAAAGAAATAGAAGGGTCAACTTCAATAGGATTACCAGCAACACCAGAAGTGCAAGCCCCAATAGGAGTGCCGGCTGTGACAGAAGTGCATGAATCAGCAAAGGGCGTCAACTCATAAAGGACATGTCTTTTTATTTCTCAATTTACAACCGTCATATATTCTATTTATTAAAGTGATATTTGAACCTGCCATGTTCATTTCATTTTTGTAATATTTCTGAGTTTTTTGGTTGTAATTTAGACATTACAAGACAAATTGAAGGAATTTGAACAGTTAGGGTACAGGTGGTATCTTCTAGCACATTTTGTAAAGCTATATATAGCTGATTAGAAGGGAATAGAAAGGACTTTTGTTAGGTTAAATAATTTCTTCTTGTGTATATGAACTACTTCAGGTACATGAATTGAGAAACAATTTGGACCTATTGAAGCTGGTGCATTGTTTTGCTTTGAGTTTGTGATGAATATTTGCCGAACTATTTCGACAGTTTCTATATACATTCAGTCAGATCTTTCCTAGCTTATGTGAATTAATTCTCTACTGTGAATGATTCTACTTCTTAGCAAAAATTTTGTACATTATGAGTGATGGAATGTTTTAATATAATCAGAGCTATCTTTGATATCATCTATATTTTGCTGAAAAAGCTTTTCTGGGATTTAATGGCTATCTGTTTTGATCAGTAAAGGTTACTTTCAGATGATTACTCATGATTTTAAGTGTTGCTCCTTGCAAGGATAGGTTAATTTAGTTTTATTTAGCTTAGAACAGATTCGTTTAATGCATGCATTTAGGCTAGGGCACATGCATATCATATTAAATACAAAATATATAAACGGTGGATGGGGCCGCAACCGGTAAAATAAACAAATATTTAAACCTCACACGATAGCCGGAACCGTTAACCGAACGGATTCCCCACACCAAACCGTGAGAGATCTGATTGGGATTGCTTAGTGGGGAGAATCCCTAACTGATTGATGCTATGATTTTCGAGGCATCAACATGTCTCCAGATGTAGAACTTGTGGATGGTAAAGTCCATGGATCAGTATAATAGGAAGTCCGGAATGGCATACTATGCAAAGGAGGAGACACATAGTTGAAAATGGTTCCGATGAAGTTCACAGGTGCAGGAAAACTATAAGTTACCATCAATGAAGGGTACATACCAACACCAATGTTCCCAGTTGTCAGTTGATAATTAGTAACTTGCTGCACTATGGATCCCATGGATGCTGTGGAAGGAGTATTAACGAAATCCAGTTGATCGATGGTCACAATCTTGCCTTCATGAGGAAAGTAGATAACTATGAATACAGTGGACGCGGCAGCCTTCATAGCGTACATCCAATTCCGACCCAGTAACAGGTTGTAGTCGATGGGCGCATCAACCACCTCGACTTTAATAGGCACAGATTTACCTCCCAAGCAGACAACAAGGGAAGGGATAATTCCATACGGCTTAAATGACCGACCGTCGAATGCAGTGAGAGTGGTTCTAGACGCGAGTAGAGGAGGAGAGCCAAGAGATTTCCAACAAGTTAACGACATTATTGACGTGGAAGCACCTTCATCAACCATAGTACATTTGAAAAAATTCTTAAGGCACACCACCTAGATTTGAAAAGCCACATGGCAAGGTAATCGAGGTTGAACATTAGTAGTGTCGAACTTGATAACACTGGGACTTCCCCCATCCCGAACTCCTAACGCACCCAAAAGGGCATGCTTTTGAGAGGGACAGGCTTGTAAGACTTCAAGAGCCGACATGGCACACGGTGCTTGGCCCAAATCTTCCACAATTGAGTATTTATGGGTGGCTCGAGCATTAGGATTATGTGTAGAGCGCTTAAGAACACCTTTCGATATCCATGGCATATTAGAGGGATTCTCCATATGCAAGAAATTGTCAGGAGGAGAGGGAGGCTCACTCCCCATATTAGGTTGTGGTGCACCATAATCACGTTGACGAGTGGCAACACCAACCTCTGATTGAACCATATTCACACATCCATAACCACTAGTATTGGAAGAAGACATTGTCGTCTTAGTAGGTCCATAACCAGTGGTGGGAGTATGTGAAGCCATGTTTTGATGATGAGGAAGGGGATCCTTTAACACAGCTGTGCTCTGTTCCAAATGCTTCGATGATTCTTCGATTCGAGGACATAAGTGAGTAAGATGGTCCTCCCCACAGAGCTTGAAAGGAAACTTCACCTTACGCCTAGGTTTACGGTCCTCACCAGCATTTCCGCCTTCCCGAGGAGGGTTAGCATTCTCTTTACGAGGGGTATTGTGATTTCTACTATTGTTATTCCCATTGTTTCCGCCCCTACGATTGTTTCTCCCCTTTTTATTACCACCAAGTTGCTAGTTACCTAATGGTTTTGTTGATTGCACATTGTGTACATCAGACGACAGGGTGGAAGTGGACAAGGTGTGAACCTGTCTGGGAGTAGATTGGTTTAGCGACAAATTTTGCATTTGATTGGACACCAAATCTATAGGGCGAGTACTTGTGGATCCCACGATGCCATCGGCATGTGGTCCAGGAACTAACTGAGGCTCATGGTGTGTTCGTAGTGCTTCAGGAATAATGTCATACAAAATGCTAGACTGAGAGTATAATAAGTCTAACTGTTGGACTTTCAAGATGGCTTGTTCCTCAGTCACAATGCCGGACATCGAAACATCCTTAGCAATGTATGGGAGTAGAGACTTGAGGAACCATTCCAATAGAAACTCTGGAGGAATGTTGGCTTTCACTAACCTCTTCCACAGATGCCACTCTTGAACGTGGTCAGAAATATGTGTGGCCTTATTCTGACGGAAGGTAGACAAAAGTTCAATACCAGTATCATAGCAAACTGGTAACTGGAAATGATCCAAGAAAACCAAAGCGATCTCATTGAACCCCTATAAGTGTTCCCCGACAACTCAACATACCACTTCGCAACTGCCCCCATGAGGGTGCACTGAAATAGTCGTAATCTAACGGAATCGTGATTCAATGAGTTGGAGGACCACCAAAGGTGAAACGTTGTGACATGATCACCCGGATCCTCACCACCTTTCCCCTCAAACTTAGGAATGTTCGAAGGTAGCTTGGTAGGGACCAGGGGCCAGTTAGGGTCATGACACACCAGATCATTCGTGAGCTTCGAGAGATACGAAAGATTCAAATGTGCAAGGAACGGGAGCTGCGGCTGGAAAGCTTGATTATAAGCTCCCATAAAAGGTTGGTTGAACGGAACCGAATTATAAGGTGGACCAAAAGCTTGACCATAAGCATTAAACTGCTGATAATGAGTACCTGATGGACCATAAGCTTGACCATGGCCATAAGGTTGATAACCTCCTCCGACCTGACCCATATGAGAGTAAGCAGGTATATAAGTATTTTGGGCACCGTATTGAGGTGGGTTGAACTGGTGGCCAGCACCGACTGTGTTGTAGTAAGGGTTGCCACCATGAGTATGGGGCATATACGTACTATTCGTAGCGGGAACCGAGTTGTAATGACCATAATGGGGAGGTATGTTCCCACCCCCAACATTAGGATTAGCATGAGCAGTCGTGTGGTGACCCAAAGTATGAGAAGTATTCCCAACCCCAACGTTGGTGTTACTAGTAGCGGTGGTGGACGCAAAAGTGTGCAGTATATGTCCACCCCCGTGGTTAGGAGGAGCATTAACATTCGCGAAAGTGGTCCTAGGTTGACGGGTAGTGATATGTGTGTTAAGTAGTGGATGGCGAGTCATGTTTCAAACAGTGTTCCTATAAGGTTGGATAGCCCTAAAAGACGGTCGTCTTCCAACATTAGTATTGTGGACCGGTACCCATACTATGTGTGCGAGTGGACAATGTGGTGCTCCCAGCGAGGGTATTGCCCCCAGTGGGTGCAGTGTTTCTAACACCATGAACGGCACTAGCATGGCTACCAAAAGTAGTGGAAGGAACAACTGTGGTGTAATCTGGTATACCATATGAGAATGCGGTAGGGTCGACCGTAGGGCCTGTATCATCATGGACCTCTGGCATCCCGTATAAATAATTATGTGGATATGAAGGATCGAACGGGTCATCCTTGGGTAGATCCACACCAAACAAACTAGGTTGGGTCTCAGGTGGATCACCTCCCCATGCCTCATGAGGAGTAGGGGTGTCTGAAGTGTGCTCAACTCTACCCGATGGACTAGTAGGGATTTCTCCCATGTCAGAGTGTGTAGCGGTCATGACGTCTAGGACGTAAGTCTCGTAAGAATTCGAAGACTCGGAGGGAGCCCGCCGGCGTCCTTTAGCAATGCGACGTGAAATTTTGGTAGGCTACAAACCAACCAACCGATGGGATCGACGGAGAACAGGAATCCGCACCACTATATCTCCGAAGAGAGTATAAAATCAAATTGTCCCCTAAAGGCCAACTATCGATCAAAAATAGTAAATCAAAAGCACACACCTAGAGAAACTACAGCCAAGAGTAGACAAACAGAGTGGCTAAATGAGCTCCCGACACTAGAGACGGTATGTCTCGCTTAGGAGAGGCTTGAGACTCCCAAACTATAGCCGGAGGTAACATAATCAGCTATAGATACACCCAGGCTTCACTGCGTGCAAAGATCCGTAACCCTCGGCAACAAACAACTGTGTTGTCCAATCCCTATCCGACTCAGGACACAAACAACATAACCACTGCAAGTACCCTATGCGATACCTAGGTAAGGAAACTATGGTCACTGCAATATAACCAATTCTCAGGGGGACAGTCGCAGGTGGGATCCGTCGTATGGGAAGAGTAGCTGAGCCCAAAACTCAATGAGAGTAAAATCCCCCAAGAGTCCCCTAATACGAACAAATCCTGGAAATATCTCCCACGTTCAGTCGGTATCAGAGGGATATCTCCTCAACCAACCTCCCGTGACCACATGCTTAACTCTGGTTTGAGTAGAGCTTCCTAAGAACACCGATATATACCATGGATTCCTCCACTCCCTAGTTAGACACCTAATGTTTCGTCTAGTAGTCTTGGATTGTTAACTCATAATGATCTATTCCAAGACTCTAAACCTATGCCAGTTGGTGTACCTTATAAATAAAATCGGTCTAATCAATTTTAATATTAAGCGTTAATTTTAGTGGCTGTGGTTACTCAAGGGATATGGTCGTGAAACTAGTGATGTGTATGACTCAATAGTATGAAAAATCATCAAATCCTAGACTCATCTATCCAATAAAACAATGTCACTAACATGCACAATCAACCCAACGGTTTCGAAATAAAAATGCAATCCTTTTATATTTTCGATGCACAAGCAGAACCTAAATGAAGGCAACAAGCACTCAATGCAAGATGTAGTACATGAAAGAAAAATTTGGTTTTTGTATTTTCTCTTATAAGCAAAAGGAAAATGCAAAACTATATGTATATTTTTTTTGGTATTTTTCAATATAAGGAAATGAAAAATGCAAGCAAAATCCTACTTCCTAGTCACTTATACGCCAAGGAGATCACTAAGACAACTCGACAGACACCAAACAGTAAGACTCAGCGAAAGGAATGAGATCAAAAGGAAAAAACCAACAAGGATTCAACCAAGAGAAAAGAAGAGTTCTGGTCACAACCAAGGCATGGAACAGTCAAGAAACAGGCCAACAAACACTCAGGATCATCCAAAGCCAACCCAACAACAACCAAAAGTCATAAATCAACCAAAGTCGGAGTTATACGCTATTGTCAAAGGAAAACCTGTGGGTACCTACGAGCAATAGAGTAAACAGAGGCGGGTGTACACGGGCAGAGCAAAGCTAGGCCGCGGGTAAGGAAAGACAAATGGGCAAATAAAGAGTCCAATGGCTCAGAAAAAGCAAGTTTTCTATAGTGTATCTCAATGGCCAATCAGTGACACGGAGCTTCGACAAACAACAACTCTAAACTAATGCTAAAAAATACCCAAACATAGATGTTTTCCCCAGCGGTGTCGCCATTTCTGTATTGGAGAAAACTCACTATGGCTTGGGGTAGACCACAACAAACAGCTGACTACCAGAAATTAACTCAATTCTAAGTACTATGCTATATAAATGATAATGCTAAGATAATGAAGAATATAACTAACCTTGATCCAAACGTTTGATGTAGATCCCCGTTGGAGCTTTCAATCCATGCACTTGAATCTGCAAATTAGTCTTGACAGCCAATATACAACAAGTACATATAATATATAAACGCCAATAACATCATCAATAGCAATGGTCCATGATATTACAAGTAAATGCAACCCAATGTAGAATCAACAACATTCACAACATTAATGGACGAGAATATGAGTATTTCTATTAATAAACAAGAAGAAGTACAATGTGATACGACCTCTTGCCGGCAACCAATTTGAACCAAGATCTGGATCAATCCACTTGTGCCTCCACCACTTCAATCCTCCATGGAATGACAAACTTAAACTATGATAGGAGTTTGGAAGGTGAACATAAGGGTTCACAACTACAAGGATCAATGAGTGTAGACTCAAGATAGGGCAAAAATCCACTAGAGTTCTCGTGCTCTTCTTTCTCCTCACATCCATAAGCCATATGTGCTCAATATATAGTCCTCTCAAAGGTAAGTGAAAGGACACATCGAGGTGTTTCTTGGGCAGATGGAGGGTCACAGGTCACCCAATAACCGCTTTTTGGGAGTAAAAAGTAATAAACTAATGATTTTTACCATTTTACATGCTACCCACGGGCTATAGTGATGCAACTCGCGGGTACGCCCACTGTAATGATGCAGCAAGAGTACAGGGGAAAAAATAGGGAAAAATAGTGTCTGAAGGATATAAAGTGGACCTGAGTCAGTGAAATGGATCTTGCAGGCCAAAGAATGCTAATACTCACAAGGTGGAAAATTATGTTGTAAGAACTACCATTAGTGCCCCTTTCCTTTGTCGAGTTACATTTGCCTATAATTTTTTTTTTAGAAAAATAAAAACACAATAAAACAACTCAAAAAAATAATTTAAAAAAAAAAGACAAACACTTAAAAAAACTTTTTACAACACAACAAAAAAAACTCAAAATTTATAAAAAAATTTATAAAAAATTCAAAAAAATATTATAAAATGTATTAAAAAAATTAATTGTAAAAGAATTTTACAAATGAAAAAAAATCAAATTTGAAAATTTTTGAAAAAAATTAAAAACAAACTAAAATATTGAAAATTTAAAAAACAAAATTAAAATTTAAAAATTTTATAAAAATTTCAAATTATATTTTGAAAAAAACCTACCCTGCCCCTACGCCCACATGTCCCACTACCCCTTCTCCCTAACCCCTCTCCCCCCTTCTCTCCCCCTCCTCCCTCCTCTCCCATCCCCTTCCCCTCCTCCCTCCTCGTCAACCCTTTTTAGTAGGGGTATGGATATGCGTGGGGTAGGGGCAAGTGTAGGGCTGGGTTTGTTTTTTTTCCTTAAATATAATTAAAATTTTTATAATTTTTGTTTTGTTTTATTTGTTTTTCTATTCTTTTGTACTTTTTCAAAAATTGTAGCTTTTGTTTTTTTTTAAATTTTTTTAAAGTTTTCTTTAAATGTTAAATTTAAAATAAAAAAATTTAGGTTTTTTGGGGGGTTTCTATTTTTGGGTTTTTTTTACAATTTTTTTAATATATTTTTTTAATTTTGTTTTTATAAATTTATAATTTTTTTTGAAATTTTATAATATTGTAAATTATTTTGGAAAATCTTTGAATTTTTTTTTATAAATTTTGAATTTTCTCTTTTTTAAAATTTTATTTATTTATTTAATTTTGTTTTTTGAAGTGATTATTTTTAAATTTTAACTTTGAATAAAAATGAGGGTAATTCTAGGAGGTCCACTTTTCAATCTGGGGGTTCATTTGGGGTTTCGATCGGAATGACACCACCCGAGGTTACCAAAAAGTTGTAATTTTAGCCCCCCAAAAGGGGTGAAACTAGTATCACCAATTTCATTTTGGTGTTTAAACACAAAAATATGAGTTTTTCTGGTTATTGTTCTCGTTTTATTGTATACTATGTTTCGAATGGAGTTTAGAGAAACACAATCCTTGATTCTCGTGATCCTTAGTGAGTTGTGCATCACCTACATTCTGCACACTCAATCCAGCTTGATCCGAGTTAATTTGTAACGCATCAAAACATATAATAAAACCTAAACATATTACACACTCCATAACCTTGAATGGTAATTAATGATAAAACATGCAAGTGGTTCAAAATATTTCAAGATCATCAAAATATTAATCTTCATCTTGGTTTTAAACCTATGGGAATGCAAGATAATCCATGTAGTTCAAAGAGATGGCCCTTATAAATACTCAAAATACTAGACCATAATATGTGATGGAAGATCACATAGACAATTATTATCAAGTCACCCTTACATGTTAGGGGGTAACATTTGGATCCACCTATGAGACATGTACTCAATGGTAGAGTGCATGAGATACATAGAAATATCTGGTACTCCAAGCTATGTGTTACAAGAAACACAAACCATATTTTCTCATAGAAGATCTCCTCAATCACTTGGACCTACAAATGCTCAATCCAAAAGATTAGAACTTGCAAGGCGGGGCGATATGATCCCCTTGATATAAGAAAATAAAACCAAAATTCATGTTTTTTGGTTTTTTGTTTGTAAATAACTCAAAGTAAAATGAATGAAACAAACATATCAAATACAATGCATATAATCAAAGTGTATCAAGTTAATATATCACTCAAAATGCATGTAAACAATTCATCCTAATGTCCGTGCTAAAGAGCACATTGATTCTCCTACCTACCTACTATAACACATGAATAGGGGCATGCTAGGGCTAGTCAAATATCCAATGAAACCACCTAAGCATCTCATCCATGCCATGAGTTATTTCCCTCTGCTTGGTGATGGACCAAGTCAAGAAAACAAAATTTTTGTTAGAAAATAAAATGAAAAAATACATATAATAAGCAATCACATACAATTAAGAAGAAACTTTTAACCGTGGAAACAAAAAACTGGGGAAACCATCAACAATAGATGATTTAATCTTAACTAATCTAGCTAAAGCATGGTCAATTGGGTGATTAGTTCAACCACTCACATGGAAACATTGACCAATTTAGGCACATTACATTGGATTTCCTCAAGCCCTTAAGTAGGCATCATCACATGCAATACTATAGGCAAATACCATGGGACACCCAAAACAATGGGTCTTATTCTTTACAAATGTTGGTTGCTCTATATATCTATCTAAAATTTGATGTTATAATGTTATGCTTTATATATATTTATCTAGAACTTGATATTGTAATCTTATGCAATATTATGATGATGGTGAATGATCTATGAAACTTTAAAAAGGTAACGAGTCACTTTCTATTCTTTAGTAATTTATTTTTATGCTCTAAAAATGTAAGAGAAAGATTATCAGTGTTGTTACAGATATTTTGAATTTGCACTCTAATGTGGATGCATAGGACATTCTATGAGAATGTGATTTTCATTTTCATCCCTCTTGGTGTCACAAATATGATAAATTATTTCATCCCATGGCATCTTAGCATTTGTCCCTTGTTTCACTATGGAGCTCGTGAGAGTTTGTTCTTTTTTATAAATGTTGATTTTCTTCTTTACACTAGTTAAAACAAAGAGATACTTTTGATCTTTTAGATTACGGTTGACCACCTCCTTACGATATCTTCATTTTATTTTATCCTCTAAATATTTATCCCACGACATATTCTCCTTAAATTTAGATGTAATAATTTACTTTTAATATTATCATTATTCTACAGAGTGACCTCTTCCTCGACTTCACGATAATTTATCCAAGGCTTGGCGTCTTTATACCAACTTTGATGAAGTCGTAGGTGGTTTTGAATAGAGTATAAAGGAATCTTAGGAAGCATATTGTCTCTTATATTGTTTATCTTGTTCTTGTACATTAGATACCTATTCATAGCCATGCTCTCAATCGGGGAGAGATGGATTATTTGAGGAGGGTAGGATAGGGTGTATTGACTTTACTTTTTAGATTATATGTTATAAAACACTTTTGGATTTTCTCTATCTTTCTCCATAGTTTTCTAGAGATGTTGCAGCCCCAAAATTTACATCAATCTAATATAATAGGTGTGACGAGAGTCTCAAAGACGATTTTATTCCTATCCCAACTCCAAAGGTCTATTGATTACAATTGTTTTCAAGTCAATAATTAGTTTTCCACCCTTCATTAATCCTTTTCTCAATTCTATAGTTCCAATTAAGCTTCTAACAAAGATCAATTCTAAGGTATTTGTATGAAGCCACTTCCTCTTAGTTCTTGTTATCATGCATGAAATTATCATGAGTGATCTTTTGTGATTTGATTATCATAACCTTTATTTTGTGATTGTTAATAGTCATACCCATACTAGAGCAAAAATCTTTGAGAATTCTGAGTTGCTTGTTGAGATCATAGGGACTCCTTTCCATAAGAACATTATCATCAGCATAGAGTAGAAGGATTATGACTATATCGGCCAAAGTCCTTCAAACACAACCTACCTCTTACAAACAACCCTCTAGCTTCCCAATGTAAATACTAAAAAATGAATGGGATAGGTGTAATACCCCAATTTTGACCCTTATGAAATATTGGCTTCTAATGTAAATATTGTATAAATGCGTTGTATGTTTCCCTATCGTGGAGCTCAAGGCCAAGGCCCCGCTAGTGTATATTCGGATTTTATTTAAAGCAAGCAAGTATTTGATATTTTGATACCCATGTGCTACTAAGCCATGGAATATTGTAAATTGATGTAAATGTTAATATTTCAATAAAATACCAAAACTGGCTATGGAAGCAACGAATGAGAAGGGGCTATGTGTATCGACTATAGAATGGTGAGGGGGCTGTGGGGATGAACCATATGTTGCCAAATGTCATTGTGAGAACCCATTTGACTTTCCTTGATGACATTTATTTCTGTTGTAAGGGAGTAGTTGAAGTTTTCAGTCCATGGCTTCAATGGAGCATGGGCAACCCGGAAATTCATATTTGCGGGTATGGGCTCTGTTTTCTTGTACCACAAGTTACTCTACCTCATGGGAGTTGCTTATTCCTCATCCCCATTCCATTGTGGAAGTTACCAGCATCATTTTCCATCCAAAAACGAATTGCCAGCAGTGAGAAAAACTAGAAATCGCAACTTTGCAAGAACCCATGTTTGGAAGTGCCAAAAACCCCCAGATTTGGTATTGGACAGTAAAATCCAATAGAGGATCCATAGATCTGAACCTTGGGGCGAATTTGAGAGTATTAGATACCCCGAAATCCATTGGAAAACCCAGTTATTATAGCCCAGAAAATCAGTGACAGGATTGAGTTATTTGATGAACAGAACTGTGAGAAATCCAATTGTGAATGACTGAGCAGAGGTTGGGTTTGCTTGATAAACCCAGTGAAGGCTAGAATCTCAAGAATTAGCAGCTGGACCTTTCTATACCCATCCTGAAGAGCACTGGAGGGAAGGGACGCCTGAGGGACTGTGCAGCAGAGAAGGGGACCTTCCTTGTGTTGGGTGTGGTAGGTAATGTGGGTGCCTTGACTATTGAATACATTTGAGATGCTTGCAGCTCTGTGGTTGAGCTCATTGGCTTAGCATTGCCCTCCTTTTCTTGTTGTATGCTTGATAAACCTAACTGTGTGTTGGCTTAGCATAGTTGTTGAGTGAAATCATGGCTGTGAGTGAGCCCAAGTAGTTCCTCCTTAGTGGATACACAACCTAGCTCGGGGGTGATCTCTCAGCTGAAAGAATACAAGCTGGACAGAGATCTATGGTTGGGTGGAACGTTGCTCTCACATAGCCAGTTGTTTGGACAACTTCATCTTCAAGATAAGTGTTCTCTGTGATTTACATTATATGCATTATGTGATTTGCAGTGTGTTAATTCTGAATGTTAATTGCCCATGTTAATGAAATGAAATGATTGTCTTAATGAAATCGACATGAAGTCTGTGCATAGCCTGGGAATGGAATTGAAATCCCTAGGTGTTGAATCATCTTATGCCTACGTTAGATAGGAGGATGCATAACTGTTTGTGTGCTTGCTAGTATGTTTATTTCCGCTGTGTTTATTTGAAGTATGAGTCTGCACACAAGAAGATTTTAATTGTTATGAATTTATGAGTAATGTATGGGGCTGAGAGTGTCAATAAGCCCAGTAAGTCAGTCATATTTCCTTCCTTGCATTGGAATAAGAAGAGGACGTTACAATAGGGGACAACCTTTCCAATTATATACATGTTTATAATTATATGATATAAGTTTTATTTGTAAATTTGTTTATATAAAAAGATAAAAAATGGTTATTTACTGATATTGACATTAAATATAGGTATAATATGGTTTTTATACTTATTGACAAGTAAATGTATTGTAATTAGTTTTTAGTTAAAGCGATTTGACTTTGACACCATTGATATTATGCTCATTATTTTTTTTAAATATAGGTATAATATGGTTTTTATACTTATTGACAAGTAAATGTATTGTAATTAGTTTTTAGTTAAAGCAATTTGACTTTAACACCATTGATATTATGCTCATTATTTTTTATAAAATTTATTAAAGTTATCCAAAACTATATGTTAAATTAAATATATATAAATTAAAAAATAATTTTGAAAATATAAATTTTTATTTAGTGATTAGTTATATTTTAGATAAACTAATTTTATGTGGTTTTACATACACTTATTTTATATATAAAATAATTTTAAAAATAAAAATTCATCAATAGTTATATGTCATTATTAGAAATAATATTTATGTAGAGTATGGTTCAATTTTGACATATTACTTATGTATTAATAAAGTTGTTATTATTATTATTATTATTTTTTCTGAAAATATGTACTAAACTTTAATTCGATGTATATTTTTATTGATTTTTTTATTTTCTAAAATTTTATAATTTACAATAATTAAACATAGTTTATCTTTTTATCTTATGAATATAATAAACTTTAGATTTTAAAATTTCTTGGACATGTTTTTTATTTTCATGTTTCTTTTAAAAATAATATGTTTAAAATGGTTAAAATATAACATGTTCAAAATGGTGTATGTTATTAATGAACTTAAGATTCCCATATGAATTATTCACAAGAGTGTACTTGTCATCATATTGATATAACTTAAAATAAAATTCAAGATTTTAAATTATTAATTTTATTTTAAAATGTAAAAATAAATTTTATTATATTTATTTGTAAAAATATATAAATATTTTTTTAGAATTAATATTTTTAGTAATGCTATAACAATGTATATAAAAATATTTTTATAAATAATTTATTATGATTAATTCTTAAAATAAAAATTTAAATTCATCCGAAATTTTACACGATCAGATTCCTTGTATTAAAGTTCTCTTAATATAATTTTAAACTCACTTGAACTTGAATTGACATCACCACTTTCCTTACACGGAAGTTCATTCTCTCTCCTAGTACAATAATTATACACTGAAGTTTATATATTCTTTCATTTTTTTCCTTTTTCTCACACGCACAAGCACATAATATGTTCTTACAAGAACATTATATGTTGTTAGAGTGCCCACCACACTAGCTTATATAGGTCCATCTATTTTCTTCTTGTTTTCCAATATGGCTAATAAAGTTTTGAACGGGTGCAACTAAATGAATAAAATTATAGCAAGGTACAATAATTCAAGTTCATGTCGTTTTTTATAATTCAAATATGAAAAGTTATTTTTTACATCAATTCTGGTCATATTTAAGACTCGCTCCAAGTTTCCAAATGAGAGATAATTGATAAATGGGATTAAGCTCTTTAACAAATACATCTATCCACACATTGTGAGAAATTAGTTAGTGGTGGGTGGAGTCTAAGGGGTCAAAAGCTTGGAATGAGTGCCCCTTATCCCACACCATAACCCAATGCAGGTGGATCATCCACAATTCAAATTATCATATGCATTTAAGTTACGTTGTTAGAAATATGAACAACTAAAAAATAAAAATCAAATAATAATAGTTTAATCAATTTTTTCCATCAATTATAAAATTAAAATTTATATTTTAAAATTGTTGATGTTTATGTAGCCTCTCTCATAAGCTCATAATATTATTAATAATGTATTTAGTTAGTGGAAATGTAAAATCATGTAAGTACATTACTTTACGTAAAAGTTACCTTGAATACTAATATATTGCTAAAGGCCAATTCATTATTGTACGAACTTATAACAACCATTCAATCATTCATTCTATCTCTCTACTACAACGAAGTAATAAGAAGGATACAACTCTGATCTCAGTACAAAACTATATGTGAAACCATTGTCATAAACTAATTACTAGGATATTTTCCATATTCTCATTAGACATGATGTCTTGGTTCATGGTTTGGAGTTGTGAGGGTATCGGTCCATGGTATTCCCTTCCAACCCATGGTATTTCATTAGTACATGGTATTTACCAATTTATATTTACTATGGATAGGTTTTGTATGTCACGTATAAACATGATTTTGTATGTAGGAACCCTAACCTAGGTTCCTCACTTTATTAATATAATCTAAATCCTTTTCACTGTTACATTCTATGTCAAATTCATGTTTTCATTTCTAGTTTTGTTTAGTTATAGTTCCTGTAAAAAAAATAACATTTACATGTCGGTAAATAAATGTACTATTTTCCTATTTCCATCATTATTAAGTTTACATGTGCAGCAACATATATATGAATACATTTTCCAATAAAAATTCTTTAAGTTATGACTTGAATAAGGAAAAATTTACACAATTAGAAAGAGATTTGTATACTTGTATGAAAATTACCTTATAGATAGCTAGGTGTTCATTTTGCTACTCCTTGCCCTTCCGTATGTCCCTGCAACTAGTAATTTTTTCCCACCAGGAAACTCAACTGAACAAACCAATCTGGTATGCCTCCCTGCCAACTGGCGAGGTCTCACCGACCACGTAGCTCCAAAAGTTTCCTTTTGGACCCCCGAGCCCAAACTAAGTACAAGCCCAACCAGCTTCCCGTAATTTTCCTCCAACACTTTCCCTCTGTGCTCCAATTTCCTCATTTCTCCTAAAAATACAAGATCCATTTTCCCTATCCTATTCTCCCCCTTATTCCTCCTCCCATCGAATCTTCCTACCATAACTACCCCTATCCTCATCATTATTACTCTCATATCCCCAAGTCCTTCTCGAGCCCAACACTTGAATTCAAACCTGTAATTCTATTATTTTATTATGTAATTAATGCTTGATTTGGTTCACCTACCAACCGCAAGTGTTTCACTTTTACATGTTTTATCTATATTAATTACCAGTCATCACTCGACTTTACCATTCAATGTTTCATAATTAAATTATACTTAATTAATTTTTTTATTAAATAACCCCAAAATATATTTCAACACTTGTTTAATAACTGCATATGGTAACTATTTATAATTTACACTATGTTCTAAATGACTCCGGCATAATCATAATTAATTAAATAGTTATAAATTAAATCTTATCCATTTATTTTTAATTAATTAATTAACATTGTTTAAGACGTAATTAATATTAACCTATCAAGTTAATATTGCTTTGGTTAATATTACAATCACCATTTAATATTTTAAACCAAGGTCTTGACTAATTAGGATCATTAATATCCAAGTGCATTAATTACCACTTAAGTTAACCACAACTTGTTAACATTGTTGATCATGATTAACATTTATTTAGCTCAATTTCCATCATAACTAATAATCAACCCTGTCACAATTAATCAACCATAAATTACTAACTAGACGTAATAATATAATCTCTTAGCTAGAGAAGTAATAGTAATGTAATTAGTCATAATCATGACGTATCAATGCCTAAATAACATAGTTTAATATTACTTCAAACAAGTTTATACATATGTAGACTAGTTATGTAAGCGTACCTAATGCTTACATGCATTGCGTAGGTATAATAATAGTCATTCATAATCACATAAGTTATTATTCACTAACATCTACTTAACATAATTTGAACTATTGGATAATTCACTTAATTAAATACAATTAATTGACAAACAATTATACAAGTTACTGAGTTACGACACATGACTCAACAAGGTTTTCAAAATACACAGTTAATCAAGTCCCCACCTAACTTCATGGTACACCTATCTACCTACTCTGTTTATCTAGTTCACAACTAACTTCCACATCTTATCCTTCCTTTGTTGGACTACCCTGAAGTGTCATGCCATGACCAACTCTAGTTAGAACCCATAAGCGGAAGTGTCGACTACATCAACCAAGCTTCCCCAGCAGGAAACCACCAGTCATCACCACACACCTTGAGGAGTGTTCCGTAGCACATCCCTCCCATGACTCTAGGTTTCGGGGATAAACGGTGGGTAAATCCTCTATCCCTTTAATGGAACAAGGGACTATGTATACATCGACATAATGACTGCGTTACGACTTGTACTCAGTTTGTCATCGTATAACCAATATGGGCAGTTGAGTTTCTTGAAACCCTACCCTACCCATACATCATGATAATAAACACAATAATCATGCTAAATAAATAATGCATCACTTGCATACCATTTATCTTTCGGAGTCCATGTCCCCGAGGTACTCCCACCTCGTAGGATCCAACTATCACTTGGGAATTTTAACCTGTAAGTTAGTCTTCGACATATGATTGAGAATATCGTGCAAAATCCTTGACATGTATATATACATTTCATCATTAAGAACAATAAGCAAATCATTTCTATTTACCATGCACTTGGTATCACATTTATCCATTTAACATATAAATTTTAACTTGGTATCCACGTACCCATCATTCAGTAATTTACATGTGAGAGACATAATTAACACATGATATACATCAAAACATGACTACATATCATAACACTAACATCACAGACACATATATATCTCGGAAAAATAATAGAACCACATGTCCACAGTGTCATCAAACTGACAAAGTCTCACAATAATAAGCAAATACAACATACAATGATAGTTCAAGTAGTAAGGTCAAAATGGGGCATTACATTGTATGTGAGATTTTACATATGAACACGGATTTCTTTCAAACACATGGTTTTTCCAATTGGTTGGGTGATTTATATGTGCACCTTAAAAATGATTTTACCAAATTTAAAACAATGATTACAAATAAAGGAAGTCAACAATAAATATAAGTATTTAATGTCTTGAGTAACAAGCCTTATTTACTTAAAGATGATGTTGTGTTGATTATTAGCATAATTGGTTAGTTAATTTTGGTTTACTCATGTCACAGAGATATAGTGTGGAAGCTCAAGCATGGAATGAAGGATGAGTTGGATTCCAACTCAAAGTGATGATAGGAATAACTCAAATCAAAGGAGTTTCTCAATGAGGAATATAGCATGGACATAGACTTCTATATTTAGAGGGAACAACTACCCAGAATGTAAACATTAAGAGGAAGCTTGGTACTCCAAGATTGATGATGAGTTTAGGCTTAAGAAGGAGCAAGAGGAACTCATTTGTCAGAGGGGGTTGGATTCAGATCCCAGGACAACAAGATGGATTCTATGAGGAGGGAGCAATATATTGCGATGGATGAGCAGACAACCGGTGTATTGAATAAGCCTCTGTCAAGAATGAAGTTTGAGTACTTCAGGGACAAGCTTGGTGTGATACAGAGAGATGTCTCTCATAAGAGGGAGGGATGCGTCACATATGCGAATCAGGGGGTAGTAGTTGTATAGTGTGGTAGTAGCAGGTGGTCATTTATGGGCATGCACTCTAAGAGAATTGGAGAGAGTGACCAACTCATGATGATTGGAGAGAGTGACCATACTTTGTGTGTGTATCTAGTCGAGTTGTGTATCCATTTAGAGCTAGTAAGTATGTTTGGACTAGAGAGCATGACCAACTAAGGAGGATTGGAGAGGGTGCCCATACTTTCGAGGGTTGGAGAGAGTGACCATACTTGCGAGGACTGGAGAGAATGAGCATACTTGCGAGGGCTGGTGAGAGTGACCATATTCATGAGGACTAGAAAGCATGACCATACTTTGTATGTGTACCCAATCGGATGTCTATGTCTGGATTTTGTGTGAGGTAGGAGAAGTCCCATAATGACGTAATGTGCGCTCTTGGATTGCTGATGTGTTGCTACTGTGATGCCCCCGGATGTATGATCATGACTAATGCATGATTGAGATGATGGCTTGCTCATACAAAACTTCTAGTGATGTATAGATTTGTGAGATGTCACAAGCAAATGGTCAGAGTACAGAGTTACAACAAAGATTTTGTGGATGAGATGTTGATGTTTCTTCAGGGTGCTTGCATACCCTTTCTTAGTCATGATATTTAGCTAAGTGTGAATATAAAGGCTTGAGGTCACATTGCAGACTCTATGAGGGAGTGCTACGTGATGGAGTGATTTATCTCATTATAAAATAGGTTTGACTTGTTTATTTGATGGGGACTGGCTACCCCTTATGGAATAAAAAATGTCTAGTCTAATGTCGGTGCACACACATTAGAGCCCTATATATGAATAGATGTGCATGTAAGGAGTTAATGTTATAACTTTGTGAGTCATTCTCCCTGGACGGGGAAAATGGAAAAATCAAAGGATCTGTCACTTATGCATTTGACCTTGGACTGGGTCAAGTGAGGTTCTAACCCTTGTTAATGTGTTTTCCCTTGGGATCTTAGGGAACATCGAGGTGAAAGCCATTGTGATGGATTTGACCTAGAGGGGTCAGGTGAGGTGAAATACCTTGTGATGCATTTGACCTAAAGGGGTCAGGTGAGGTGAAATCCCTTGTAATGCATTTTACCTAAAGGGGTCAGGATGTGAGGTTAAATCCCTTGTGATCGTCCATGAGGTTGAGATCATGTTGATGATGGATCCATAAGATTGAGTTTATTTTGATCTTGGTGATCCGTGGATTGAGCCATGAGATCCCATGCCTACCTTGGGATGAGCCAAGTGGAATTGGTCTTTGAGAAAGACCCTTCATTAAGGAGAAGCTCTAAGTAAAGTCTCAAGAAGAGACTTGAAGTGCTAACATTGTGTATGCCAGCATAGGAGCAGATTCTCTGGTTGGTGTTTTAAGGAGAAGCTCCAAGTAGAGTCTCGAGGAGAGACTTGAAGTGTTAACATTGTGTATGTCAGCATAGAGTCGATTTTCAGATTGGTCTTTTGACTAAGGAGAAGCTGAGGTAGAATCTCGAGAAGAGACTTGAAATGTTAACATTGTGTATGTAAGCATAGATCCAATTCTTCGGTTTCTCTTTTGACTAAGGAGAAGACTCCTTTGTGGAGTGTATCCCTGTGTGGGATGATACCTATGTGAGATGTTCTCTTGTGTGGAGCATGGGTCCATAGGGGTGGACTAGCTGCATTCATCATCGCCTTCTAGTTGTAATTATTGGTAAATTGGAAGAAGAGTATTCATGAGGAGTGTAGCCTCCTTTTGGTTTTAGACTAATAAAGTGCACGAGGAAGTAAATCCTTTTTGGTCTAGGATGACCAAGCTTATCAAATTGATCAATATATATTCTTTGAGAAGATGATGTGGTTCCAGTGGGGACAATTGTTTGGGTTAGAAGGACCACAAAAGGACTTGATCAGAAGGGACAAGACTTCTCTTATATTCAGAAGACAAGAAGAAAGCCAATGCTAAAGGTCATGCCTTGGAGATCTATAGACATGCCTTGTTCTACTCCTTAGAGGGTGTGTTCCATATATGATGACATGGACTTGTCATTCACTTGGAGAGTTTTTTATAAACGAGAATACCTCCCTAGTTAAGAGGGAGTGTTGATGTTTATGTAGCTTCGAGATATTCTCGTAAGCTTATAATATTATTAATAATGTATTTATTTAGTGAAAAGGTAAAATCACGTAAAGACATGACTTTACGTAAAATTTATCTTGAAGACCTATATATTGCAAAAGGTCAATTCATTATTGTACGAACTTATAACAACCATTCAATCATTCATTATGTGTCTCTACTACAACGAAGTAATAAGAATGATACAACTCTGATCTTAGTATAAAACTATTTGTTTCTATGCATGGTTTATCTTCCAGTGATCCTATTTATTTTTGTTGCATATAATTTAAATATATTGCTACTATCTTAAAATCTAACAAAAATTACAAAAATAATTTTTAAATTTTACACCATTCAATTTAATATTTAATATTTATAAAACTTTAATAAAATTTATAATTTTTTTTTTATATTGATAATTGATTAAAGATAAAAAACTTTGATATAAAACCATTCCAATATTACTTGTGTGGAAGGCAAATAATAATAATTGAGTGGAAGAGGCCCATTCTACAAATGGCCTATATATAAAGGGTGTGTGCAAGAAGATGAGGGTCACTTTAGATGCAATGCTACTTTTTCAAAACTAGTTCCTGATACATAAAACATAACGCGTTTCTGATATTTAGCACCTGCCATGGTAAGACCCGAGCCTAACATGTCATTGGACATATATGATAGGTAACCATAACGCGTACGCGTTATATAACTACAAAACGTGTACGCGTTATGTAGTTACAAAACGCGTACGCGTTATTTAAATCTAAAAATCAATTTAAATACACAGTCCCGACGATTGCCGACCACTCGCGGCACTCACGCATCAGAAACGTGAAATAGACCCTGGATGAGGACGGTTTGTGGCTTACTCAAGTATCGGTGTTGCTTGATTTAGCTGGAGGGGAGACAAATTCACCGGTGGATTGTCATCTAATCAGGTAATTCATTCACCCATACCATTTTTTTGTCATTTCTTAACCTAAATTACTATTTTTTTTTTGTTTAAAAAAACCTAGTTTTGTAATATTGATAAAATTGGGAATAACCCAATCTTTAATTAAATTCACATCTCCCTCAACCAAGATGAGTGAATAATTAAAATGAATCCCTTTTCAAAAACTCAAAAATTCATAATCCAACCAAAAATTGAAAAAAATAGAACTCCCCCCTTTCTACAATGTATCCATCTAAGTCACCCGACACGAGGACACGAGACACGAGTGTCCCCGACTCCCCACTAGACACGGTGACCCATGGAATTAATATATTTTAAAAATATATTAAAATTTAAAAATATAGACATATAGATCCAATAAAATTTAACATTTACAATTACAAATATTCAATAGAAATTACATTTACAATTACAAATATGAAATATTCAATAGAAATTAGATCATTCACAAATCACAACACATTTTTCATTCACAATCACAAATCCAATGGGACATTGAGACACATAGATGCAAACTCATCACTACCCTGATCCTCCTCCTCCATGCCTGAATCAACAAACTCATCACTGCCCTGATCCTCCTCCTCCTCCTCTCTGCCAATCTGACTAACTTACTTTTTAATTGTCAAATGTTTAATTTTAAGTTTTAAATGTATGTAAGTGAATGCCATTAAATTGCTTACTTGAGTTTGATTTAATACATGTTCAATTTTGAAGAGACGTCATTATATACCATGTATATGTTTCTAATGATTTTCGTATTAATGTCTTTATTGCAGTTGCGGCTATGGACACCAATGTTGAGATATTGATTGAGCTTGCCCACTTAAGGGGCATAAGTGCAGTTTTTAGTGGTGGTGACAGGATTCGCCGTTCACTTGCATCAACCTTGGATGCAATTGTTGACACCATTTCACAATCTACCAATGTACTTTATGATATTGCATCATACAGAGAAAGAAAAAGACAACAATATGCTGATGGGATAGACTACAATGCAATAAAAAAGTTGAAAATATCCAAAGAGCTCATATTTGCATTGTTTAGGGACCCTCAGACGGGGGAAATCCCAAATGCAAACAGGCCGCATATCTCCATTGAGTGGTGCACGTTTCAACCATTTGTTGATAACTGGATGGACAGATGGTACATGGTTTTTGATATTCCACCACACAACAACAGGGAAATTCCCTTATATTTCCTTCGAAAGATGTACACAAAGTTCGTGTTGCATAAACACGTTAACTATTTTGACATCTTACAGTTTAAGGGGATCGGTGGGGGGATGCCCCAAAACCGACCCAATGCCAGGCTTCGAGACCAGGATCGCCCTATCCCCGCACCTTGCAGGCAGTTGCCTAGGCCAGATGTCCCCCCTGCACATCGTATTATTCCACAGACACGGGATGCATTTTTGAGTTTGGCACGGGCGGTTGTTCGCCATGGCATGATGGTTCAACATATGGGTGAGGAAGGGACATCTGTCCCTGGTGTGGTACATACACCAGCTCGTCACCATGCAGGACCATCAACTAGTGCAGGACCATCAGGACCATCCACTAGTGCAGGACCATGAGGACCATCCACTAGTGCAGGACCATCGACACATCCCCATCCTAGTACTGATCCTCACGAGTGCACATCATGTGGTCGTCCCTGCTATGGTCTTTCCTCAGATGTTGCCTTCAGTGGGTTTTTGAGAGAGGTATGTTGATGGTTAATTGTAATAAATTCTTCATTTATTTTCGTCTTTGTACACATATATATAGTTTGAGCTAATATATTAATTTTGTGAACTTGCAGTTGATGCTTTATGCCAGCAGCAACGCCCCAGAGCCGGATGTTCCAGACTCTATAGGGGGGCATGATGCTACCCATTTGGTAGGCCCATCTTATATACCACCTATTGCCGTATCTCACACTGAGGTAAACATTTTAAAATTTCAGTTTTTTAATACTTGTTAATTTGTTAATTTCCACATACTTTACATTTTAGTTCATTAATGCTATCTATGGTCTAATATTTACAATTATTAAACTTGCACATGGCAGATCCTTCACTGGGGCAAGGTAATGTGGAGGTAGCACCCATGGTCATACCGTCCCATGAAACATCTGGGCTCCAGGTAAACAATTAAAAATGACATTTTTTAAACACATGTTTGTTTGTTGAATCATGCATGTCTAACTACATGAACACTTGCTGACTGTAGTCACCATCCGAGACATCTGGACCATTGCCTGGATTTGTATCTCCCTCCAGGCCATTCGTGAACAAGGGTCGTTTGTATGTGAGGCGTTCTACTCTTAGAAAGACTCCAGCTGCCCATGACCATGGGCTTACTCACACCATGGTAATGTATATCCTTCGATGATATTTGTTGTTTAACTTGAAATCCAGTGCATAAATCGTTTTTGTTAATGTTTGAATTGCATGTTTACTGCATCAGGAACCCGAGTTGTCTACTGAAAACCTCGCATCGATGGTTGATGCAGAAGTTAGTGCCGCATCTGCAATGGCAACTGATCACACACAGGTATGTAACTATTTCAACATTATCTTTACATAGTTTATTATTGTTGTCTATTGTTTATTCATGCATTTCTAACTATTTCAACATTTTTTCATTGTAGCTACCACCAGCAGGAGCAGTTCCTGGCCCCCCTGGTTCGACCATCCTGGATGTTCAACCAACGGCTCCATCTGCTACACAAGCAACGCAATCTCCTTTGTCAGTTGAGGTGATATGTCCTTCAGTGACCAAGTGTTTCATGCACTTTCCATGCACCAGTTGATAATTGTTGAGCTAATGTATTAGTGTACATAGTTAGTTGAATTTAACAATTGATATTTAATTTGCAAGATCCAGAGACGCACATTGATCCTAGAGATGTGCCTAGAGGATCAACGTCGGGAAAGAACAAGAGGAAGCTTGAGTTTTGATGTGTCTTATGGGATATATGTACATTTGGATACATGTACATGTGGCTTTGATAGTTTTGGATAGTTTTGGACACATGTGCTTTTGGATACTTTTGTATATATATGTACTTTTCGATACATTCAGTTTTGGAGACATGTACATTGACTTTATTGTGCATGTACTTTTGGATACATGTACATTGACTTCATTGGATACATGTACTTTTGGATACTTTTGGATATACATGTACTTTTGGAGACATGCACTTTTGGATACTTTTGGATATATATGTACTTTTGGATACATGTACTTTTGGAGACATGCACATTGACATTTCACTTATAAATGAATGATACATTTCACTTTGTATTTGTTCTTCGGTTTCCACGTGTTCTTGTGTCAATCTAATGTGTTGATTTGTGTGGATTATCTATTACTCATGAATGCACTATGTCAAAAGAACAAACTATTATATTCAAAGGTTTCAACGAATTCACTACATGCATGCACTAATTAGTATCTAATTAAAATTTGTGATTTTGGATGATCATTACAAGTTATGTCAAAGTTGATTGACGCCATCAACTACCAATGAAATTCTAACATTATGAGGTTCTTCTTTAAAAATGGGTAATATTTCCTTGATGATCGTAAATTGAGAACCATTTGTAGCCACTCATATAATACCATCTTCACTTATCTTTGTACATGATAATCCATAAAATGTGCTATGTTTTTTAACCTAAACAATCATCAAAAACCTAGAATTATAGGGATATGACAAAGAACCTTATGGGGCACCTTATATATTACCTAATTAGTTCAATATCTAGTGATCCCACATTCATGGCATTTTAAATTTGTTGCATGCTGTCCATAATATATCATTTGATCATAATTAGGACATGCATCAATTGTTTGATACTCCTTTCTTGTATCTTTCATAAGGGAACACAATTCTCAATATGTGCAAGGTAAAGTATTTGATGGTTATAGGAAAATATTACCTAACAATCTATAAGAAAAAATCAATTTATGTACTAAATAATGGATATCGCAATGTAGTTATTACAATCACAAAAAATATTAAAAACTTATATTTATCATTAGAGTTATTGTGTATACATTAGGATCTTTGTCATACCATTGTTTGAAATGTCATTCAATACCTTCATTTTATCAACATCAAATTAATAGACAAAGTGACTCGTCTTTGATCTCTTGTATAGGCCTTTGTGTGCCTTATCAATAAGATGTACATCATGAATATTATCATAGGTCTCATACATAAGTGCATCCTCATCCATGCAAACAAAGGTGTCATGGATCAACCTATTATCCCTTTATTCTCAATAATATTAGTATCATTATCTTCCATAGGATCAAATTCAACTCCATCACCCCCATTATTGCTACTCTAAATTGCAGCTTTAGGAGTTTTGATCATGTGCTTTTGTCTCTTTAGGAGTTTTGAAATATTCTACTCTTTCAAAAATAATATGGAAGTTCAAATATTTAAAAGTGGCTTAAATTATAAAATGGGCGGAAATTCACCAAGTGTCCCTGAACGATATTTTCATGCGACTTGCAACTCGACATAACTTGGAAACCGGACGTCGGAATGACGAACCGTCGACTCCGTTGGTCTCCTGGCATGCGATTACCTCTAGGGGGCCCTCTCCCTCGTCTCCCCATGGCCCAGTGGCTTCATTGTGCATTCATTTCGTAAACTAGGGTTTTGCTCAATTTAATTGCATGCAATCTCGCATTGGTGGGTCAACTCTGCAAAAACCTCCCCCGAGCCAATGTTGGCAGTGTTCCCACGTCGGCATTGCCCACACACACTTGCAGGAGCCAACGGCACGCAATCTTCCTGCTCCGTTTTCTTTTTGGCTCCTGGACAGAAATTCACCAAGTGTCCCTGAACGACATTTTCATGCGACTTGCAACTTGACATAACTCGGAAACCGGACGTCGGACCGACGAACCGTCGACTCTGTTGGTCTCCTGGCGTGCGATTACCTCTAGGGGGCCCTCTCCCTCGTCTCCCCATGGCCCAGTGGATTCATTGTGCATTCATTTTGTAAACTAGGGTTTTGCTCAGTTTAATTGCATGCAATCTCGCATTGGTGGGTCAACTCTGCAAAAACCTCCCCCGAGCCAGTATTGGCAGTGTTCCCACGTCGGCATTTCCCACACACACTTGTAGGAGCCAACGACACGCAATCTTCCTACTCCGTTTTCTTTTGGCTCCTGGACAGAAATTCACCAAGTGTCCCTGAACGACATTTTCATGCGACATGCAACTCGACATAACTCGGAAACTGGACGTCGGACATACGAACCGTCGACTCCGTTGGTCTCCTGGCATGCGATTACCTCTAGGGGGCCCTCTCCCTCGTCTCCCCATGGCCCAGCGGCTTCATTGTGCATTCATTTTGTAAACTAGGGTTTTGCTTAGTTTAATTGCATGCAATCTCGCATTGGTGGGTCAACTCTACAAAAACCTCCCCCGAGCCAGTGTTGGCAGTGTTCCCACGTCGGCATTGCCCCCACACACTTGCAGGAGCCAATGGCATGCAATCTTCCTGCTCCATTTTCTTTTTGGCTCCCGGACGGAAATTCACCAAGTGTCCCTGAACGACATTTTCATGCGACTTGCAACTCGACATAACTCGGAAACCGGACATCGGATCGACGAACCGTCGACTCCGTTGGTCTCCTAGCGTGCGATTACCTCTAGGGGGCCCTCTCCCTCGTCTCCCCATGGCCCAGTGGCTTCATTGTACATTCATTTCGTAAACTAGGGTTTTGCTCAGTGTGGGAGTGTGCAATTTTTGCACACGGGGGTCAACTTGGAAAATCATCCACCAGGCAAGTATGGCTAGTGTTCCTAGCCTGAACCTGTCTAGAAACACCTGCAGGACTCCTCGAAACCCGGTTTTGTTGCACGGTTGGAGTTCTATTCCCCCAGTAGGTATCCAGCAGGTGTCCCTGAAGGACTTCTGGTAGTGAGACGGGACGAGCCATAGAATGAATACCGTGGCTCAGATCGACAAACCGTCGACTCCGTTGAATTCAACACACCGGGATAGTGCCAGGGGTGCCCCTCCCCTCCTACCCGGTGGCCCATGTGTCACCTTGCAGGTCCATCTTGGAAACTAGGGTTTTGCTCAGTGTGGGAGTGTGCAATTTTTGCACACGGGGGTCAACTTTGGAAAATCATCCATCGGGCGGGTATGGCTAGTGTTCCCAACCTGAACCTGCCTAGACACTTTAAACTAGGGTTTTGCAGGTCCATGATGATGATGATGGTTATGATGATGAAGATGTTGATGATGATGGCTTGGTCTAAGGTGGTGCTCTCAAATAGCTAATTCATTATGAAATATTTAACAAGACATGAATTAAATTTAATATAAGTGTATTGTTTAATATAGTGAGCATGAATTGAATTAATTTTGTTGGGTGAAGCCAATAACCAACATGATGAACATAATATAATTTTAGGGTTTACTGATCATATGTAAAAAATGGCATATTCATAAACTTGACATACAAGAGAACGTTTGGCATATTTATAAACAACGTAAACATAAATTTGGCATATCAAGAACGCAAAATTGACATATTCATATGAAACATACATGTGAAAATTGATCATATATCAATATTCAATTACAAATAGTATAAATAGTATAGTATTAAAAGTATGTAACATACCTCATCATGCTAGATCCCACCTATTATCATACAACCAAGCCCTCTGGATTATCTCTTATACTGATGGTCTCCATTAGTCTCTCGTGCTCTGTATCCGGTAAGAAGTAGCGTACCTTCGATGTATTTCGACTAGGCATTGTTCGTACCTGAAGGTTTGTGCCAATGATTAAGTTGGTAAAGTGATACACACTTGCACCTGGTTTGTAATCCCTGTAAACATATCCACCCTTCTTTCTTCCATTGCTGTCCCGTGTCAAGTATTCACCTTTAACAACCATAGACCTAGTTGGAAAGTGGTTGTTTTCATCGTCAGTCATGGACGTAATGAGGGTTTGCTTTCCATCTATACAGCGTGCCAACCAGTATTCATCACCCCATTCAGTATCTTTTGAGGAAACCACTGCGTATATGTGCCCTGCATTATATGATTGTAGGTATATGATCAAAATATTTTTTGTGCGATACAAGGCCATTAATGTGCATTTGAAGACTATGTAAACAAACAAAAAATGTTAAGGAAATGCATCATACCGGGTTGTACAAGCTCTGAGACATGATCAAAATCTGCATAAATAGATGATTGGTCTTCTTCCAACAGAGTTAAATCAACAATTGCACGCTGATCAAGTGGAAGTGATATGCGATCCCATCCATCAACCCAATCCAATGATTCACACCCATCCCAGTCGCCATCACAAGGCGGGCAAAAACAAGCGAGTTTTCTGGTCCAAATTTCAAATACTGGGTTATCAGAGCTTCAAACCGAATGAAAGCCATGAGTCCCAGGCACAGTCTTGCATTCCCATGCATGTGAACGATCTATGTCTACCACCTCCCAAAAAATCTCTCCACATGTCTCTTTCTTGTGGATTCTACTCGCATAGTTGATTCCTCTCCCATTACTGATGTGCACCACCTGACTATAGATTGAGCATTTAGAATAGTATATTTTGTAGATACTTTCAATTCCTCTCTTCGTAGGGCTGTTTTGACACATGATCCGGTTCCATCATGCTCTCCTTTACCATGCCCAGTCTCAAAATAGTTCCACATATGTGGCACTTTGTAGTTTTTATGTAATGAACACAACCACTGAAATATGCGTGCATTTTTGAACTGACCACCACACCCATCAGACCAAATCCAGTGTCGATCCATCTGTATGTTCCTTCCCTTCAAGTGATCATAGAACATGATGAAGCAATGACGTACATAGTGGAAGTCGTGGCACCTATCATCACTTATGTAGAAGTGATATTCCTTCAGAATTTCTCTTTGCTCTTCAGTGCTATTTGGGCCATTCCTATATGTGATATGGACCATCAAGGAAACCTGCTCAGAGTGATAATACTGACTTTGGATCTCATTTTGAGGTTGCAGAGTGTAGTTCTCGGAAAAATCAACAACTGAAAGTATAGTACCAAGGGGAAATGTATCTTTGCATATTCTAAACTTCTCATCCTGCCATCGTGCCACATGGACATGCTGAACATATTGATGTGTCTTTTCAATAAATTCCTTGATGAAGTCACTAACTTGTACCTGGTGACACAAAATGATCTCAATGTCAGTTTTTTGTTGTAAGGATTGAAATGTAACCGTTACAACATAATTTTATAGATATAAATGCATACCTGAGATGTCACCAATTGTATTTTTTTGCTTTCTTTCCCTGGGACTATTTCATAGTTGATATATTTGAAACTTTTCATGTCTGTAACCATTTTCCCAAATTCACTGTCTCCATTCTTGTGCATACATTGGCTCAATAATGCCATTCCAGCACAGTTGGAGCATGTTCCATCCAAACAATATTTTGCATAGTATGTTTGCCCCTCGGGCCTATTGCACACGACGAATGTACAAAAATGTTTCATAGTAATATTCATATTCTACATGGTATCTACAACAACAAGTGTTACGAAGAGTATTTATTCTAACATACCATGGCTTACATTTCTCAAAAGATCTTTGCCCCAAGTTCAATTGTCTATGCTCAATCTTAAATTTCTCGTAAAGCTCTGTCTGTGTTATATCAAGAAGATGCTTAGTATGTGGTTCACGATCCTTTGAACCGCTTCTTAGTTTTAGTACATCCTTTCGGTTTGAAGAAGGCCTTGTGTGATCATGCCAAAAACTGTGCACTAGTCCCTTTACTACATCAACTAGCTTCATGTCACGACGTGGCAACCGACCAACAAAGGCCCAAAAATCTATCTGATCGGTTGTGTCAAGATGTTCTCTTCTAATAGAATACCTACGGAGGGTTTTTACATTCAAATTAACTAGTTGGGATGTAGGCCAGAGAATACGAAGGGCCCTGGTGTTCTTATTTGCAATTGATTGTGACAACACATGACGAGTAGCATTGCGGTCCTTTGAACGTGTGTTCTTACCAATTTTACCAAATGCATCTACTAGGCTTTTAACTATATGAGAACTTGGTTCATAATTCTTTATCATCTTTATCCCTAACTTTTTCCTAACAACATTCATGCTCCTAGATTTTAACAATGATAAAAATAATCTACATTTATCTCCATCACATTTAGAACTAAAATATTTATCAAGATTCTGTTGAGTTTGATAAGCAATACTACGTTTAGATAGCGTACCTTCAATGGAATTCATAAGTCTTTCATCAACTTGTATACGCTTCGGAGTTCTTCGACGTGTGCTTGCTAATGGAGGTAAGGGGGTTGGAATTGTACCATGTAGCGCATCACCAAGACACTCTGGCGTTTCAGTAGTAGCTTGGTGTCCTTCATTCTCTTCCTGGTAGTTGGATGGTGGAAGTCCAACATCCTCATCGATGGTCTATGGAAGTCCAACATCCCCTTGTGGAAGTCCAACATCCTCATCGATGGTGTGGATAAAATTCTCTTCTTCAACAGTAGGCAAAATGTCCAACGCCTCTCTGACTTCATCGCTTGTATAACCACATCCGGATAGCAAATTGGGTGTTTCTTCATGAGCTTCATCTTGAGATGGTAACTTATCACTTTGACTTGAAGTGGGAATTGAAACATCCCCTAATGAGCACCTACGTTTTGCTTCTTGATTACTTCCATGGGGTGCTTGTTCAACAACTATTGTGGAAATTGAAGGTCCCTCTTGTCGTGGATTAATAGGATGAACCATGGTATCCTCTACAATTGGATTTGGATTGGTTTCCAAAGAAAGCCTCCGATTCATCATGTATATTCTTTTCTTTTCTTTCTCTTCTTCAATGACTTCTTGAGGTCTCTTCTTCCTTGTTGATTTGTTTACTCGGTTACGTGCATTCCCCATCACCACAATGATCAATTCAATATAGTTTGTTTTTGTTGCTCCTCAATTACAAGCCCTTCAATAATAAGCAAATGGAAGTTCTTCCTTGTTGATCTTGAAGCTTGATATCTTATCTTGTGTGCTCCTCAAATATAGGCAAAATGAATCTTTCAAAGGCCTTATCTTTGGTGTTATTCAATTGGAGATTCTTCAAACTTGCTGATTATTTTCTTCAAATATGGCCATATAACCCAACACCACACTGAGCAACCATGAAAGATGTCCTCAATGCTGCACCTGCATAAAAAAAATGATGGAGTTGGTGTAGAATGTGAAAATTTCCAATGGCGGGCTCGTGCTGTTCGAAAAATCGCGAGACTGTTAATTTGGTTCGGACAGAGTGAAGTTGCTCTCGGACAGCAACAGTCCACTATTTGTGGAGTTACAAAACGCGCACGTGTTATATAAATCAAAAACGCGTACGCAATATGTAGTGCAAAAACGCGAACGCGATATAGTCAAGCACAATAAATAGGTTAGGTGCACGGCTACGGCAACGAACAAAATCAAAAGAAAACTAATAATTTATATGGTTACATACAAAACAAATGTTTTGTATGGTTTAATACCCCCTAGCTCTCTCCCAATAATCCCTAGATACCCCTTATCTCTTTCTAAATATCTATCCCTCATTCTCCCTACAGCCCTCCCTACATGTTTCTTTCTCTCCCTTACTCTAGCCATGTCTCTACCACCCCATTCTCCATCTCTCCACCTTCTCTTTATCTTCGTCATTATCCCTCCCTATAGCACTCTCTCCCTTCTTCTCCCTTAATCACTAACCCTCTACGCCTTTATCCCTCCCCCCTGCCCTCTCCGTCTTACCTTGTTCCTAGAGCCCCTCCCCCATAAAGGCCTTTAGACCCTCTTCTAAACATTAATCCATAAGTGCATAAGTGCACAAGATGATGAGGAGGAGGAGGGTGATGACAATGAAGATGATCATGATGTAGATGAAGATGATAAAGATGATGATGAGGAGGAGGGTGATGACAATGAAGATGATCATGATGCAGATGAAGATGATAAAGATGATGATGTTGATGAAGATGATGGTGATGATGATGAAGATGTTGATGATGATGGTGATGGTGATGTTCAGATGATGATGATGATGATGATGATGAAGATGATGGTGACATGATGGAGATGTGTTGATGGGGAACCTAGATATGACAATGATGATGAAGATGGTGATGGTGATGACGATGAAGATTTTGATGATGATGCTGATGGCGATGATGATGAAGATGTTGACGATGATGGTGATGGTGATGTTTAGATGATGATCATGATGATGTTCAGAAGATCATGATGGTGATGATGGTGATGATGATGGAGAAAATGACGATGATGGATATGTTGATGAGGAACCTGCAGATGCCAATGATGATGATGATGGAGATGTTGATGAGGAACCTACAGATGCCAATGATGATGGTGATGACGATGAAGATGTTGATGATGATGGTGTTGGTAATGATGATGATGATGATGATGATGATGATGATGATGAAGATGATGGTGACATGATGGAGATGTTGATCTGATGAGGAAGATGATGATGATGATGATGATGATGATGATGATGGTGATGATGATGATGAAGATGTTGATGACGATGATGATGGTGATGAAGATGATGATGATGAAGAAGATGATGATGATGGAGATGTGTTGATGGGGAACCTAGAGATGACAATGATGATGAAGATGGTGATGGTGATGACGATGAAGATTTTGATGATGATGCTGATGGCGATGATGATGAAGATGTTGACGATGATGCTGATGGTGATGTTTAGATGATGATCATGATGATGTTCAGAAGATCATGATGGTGATGATGGTGATGATGATGGAGAAAATGACGATGATGGATATGTTGATGAGGAACCTGTAGATGCCAATGATGATGATGATGGAGATGTTGATGAGGAACCTACAGATGCCAATGATGATGGTGATGACGATGAAGATGTTGATGATGATGGTGCTGGTAATGATGATGATGATGATGATGATGATGATGATGAAGATGAAGATGATGGTGACATGATGAAGATGTTGATCTGATGAGGAAGATGATGATGATGATGATGATGATGATGATGATGATGATGGTGATGATGATGAATATGTTGATGAAGATGATGATGGTGATGAAGATGATGATGATGAAGAAGATGACGATGATGGAGATGTGTTGATGGGGAACCTAGAGATGACAATGATGATGAAGATGGTGATGGTGATGATGATGAAGATTTTGATGATGATGCTGATGCTGCTGCTGCTGATGATGATGATGATGAAGATGTTGACGATGATGGTGATGGTGATGTTCAGATGGTGATGATGATGATGATTGAGATGTTGATGAGGAAGGGGGAGATGATAATGATGATGAAGATGTTTATGGTCATGAAGATGATGATGATGGTGATGGTGATGATGATGGAGATGTTGAAGATGATGGAGATGGCGATGAATATGATGATGATGATGATGATGGTGAAGATGATGAAGAAGATGATGATGATGGAGATGTTGACTTGATGACGATGAAGATGATGATTATGGTGATGATGATGAAGATGTTGATGCTGATGATGATGGTGATGAAGATGATGATGATGGAGAAGATGATGATGATGGAGATGTTGATGAGGAACCTACAAATGCCAATGATGATGATGATGATGGTGATGACGATGATGATGGTGATGGTAATGATGATGAAGATGATGATGATGGTGATGGTGATGGTGATGGTGATGTTTAGATGATGATGATGATGATGATGAAGATGATGGTGACATGATGGAGATGTTGATCTGATTCAAGGAAGATGATGATGATGATGATGATGGTGATGATGATGAAGATGTTGATGATGATGATGATGGTGATGAAGATGATGATGATGAAGAAGATGATGATGATGGAGATGTTGATGTTGATGGGGAACCTAGAGATGACAATGATGATGAATATGGTGATGGTGATGGTGATGGTGATGGTGATGACGATGAATATTTTGATGATGATGGTGATGGTGATGATGATGAAGATGTTGATGATGATGGTGATGGTGATGTTTAGATGATGATCATGATGATGTTCAGAAGATGATGATAATGATGATGGAGATGTTGATTTGATGAGGAATATGATGATGATGATGATGATGGTGATGATGATGAAGATGTTGATGATGACAATGATGGTCATGAAGATGATGATGATGAAGAATATGATGCTGATGGAGAATATGATGCTCACAACTCCCTCTAGTCTCTCTCTCCCCAAGCATCAATCTCTCTCTCTCTCTCTCTCTCTCTCAAACACACACACATACACACACATTATGTCACTTTCCATTCTCAAACCCATCCCCCCTCCATCCATATCTATCTCCAACTTTCTCCCTCCATCCCTCACCCTACCTTCTCTCCCTCCCTCTCTCATCGCCTGTCTCTCACCTTCTATCCCTCCTTCATGTTATATTTCCCTCAACCTATCCCAATCTCTCCATCACTCCCTCTCTCTCACACACTTTATGTCCCTTCCCCCTCCTCTCATATTCTCTCTCTCTCTCTCTCTCTCTATCTCTCCATCGCCACCACTCCCTGCCTGTCTCCCACCAACACTTTCTGTCCCTCCCTTCCTATCTCTTATTTCATTATATCCCCATCTATCTCTCACTCCCTCCAAATCCATTCCTCCCCATTGTCCCTCTCCCTCCCTCGCTCTATGTCTCCCCCCCCCTTGTATTCTTTATTTCTCTCTCACATCCCCCTTGCCTCCATCCATTCCCCCTTGTCACTCAAGTCTCACTTTCAACTTCTAACCCTATACCTCTTCAGAACCTATTCTACTCCTAATAGTGCTCTCAAGCTCCACTTCCCTTCACCCCCTGTAGCCCATCATGTTCTCATTCCCTTCATCTCTCCCCACTCAAGCTTCCAACATCCTTCTAAACCCTTGACCCTTTCCCATCCCTATTAAATATTATCCATAGATTCCCTTGACCCTTCCCCACCCTTTCTCAAATATTAAACAAAAATTCCCTTGAGTCTTCTACACCCCCTCTTTCTCAAGTATTAAACATGTACTTTATGATTTGAATAACGCGAGTGCATTTTGTAACTATATAACGCGTACGTGTTATGTACTTATATAATGCGTATGCGTTAAGTAGTTATATAATGCGCACGTGTTATGTAGTTATATAACGCGTACGCGTTCTGTACATCTAAAAGCGCGGCAATATTTTTGAATTTAAATAGGCCGAGTCACATGCTCACATGTCAACAATAATCCTATGTGTATGCTTTGGAGTTTGCTTCGGTAATTCCAAACCTATGCTTTGCTAATGAAAAACCAAAGCTAATTGGGTATTTCTTCCAGTTTCTGGAGAAGCCTGTGCTTAGCCACTCGTTACAATATGCTACACAGAGTCATTTTTTATGAAATCTTAGACACAAATAGCATTTTTTCTGCAGATTCCAAATATGTAACTTTTATTTTGAAATATTAATTTTTCCTATTTTCTTTCAATTTCTTTTCTGTCCTACCTCCTTAACTCGTGAAACACACTGTCAGTGTTTCTTCCATAACTTTTTCAATTCTCAATCATTTCAAAAAAAAATTGTATGGTGCACAAGAGGACACTAACCTCCACGTTCTATGAAAAACCCATTTCAAGATTTTTGCATTAAGACCTTCAAAGGCTCTACCCACAAAAGAGGTACTATTTTCGAGGTTTGATCACTTAGACAATTATAAAAAAATTATAAAATTACTAATTTAATTTTCGAAAAATAATGGCGCACAAGTGCTATATGTTCTCTACATGCATGCCGATTTTTGTAGCTTGATTCCATCATTTAGGCCCTCAAAGGCTCTACCCACAAAAACATATAGCTTATCATTTGCCTGAAAAATAAAAAGTGTCTATTAGGAAAAATGAAACTTGACATAGCTATGCAAATTTTCAATACATAAAAGTTATATATTCAGAAACGTGATTCAATTTCCTACATTTCATCTTTTTTACTCAATGCAAGATATTTTGCGTAAGTAGATCAAAAAATCCAAGTAAGTTGAGGGATGCCTGCTTTTTTAGTTTTCTATTGCATCTAACGCGCCAAAAGTGACCCTCATTAGCTTGCACTGACCCTAAAACTACATAAATTAGATAAATTAAAATCCTTCGTCAACATTGCTTAGTAGATCTCCTTTTAAGATGAATCTATGCTGATATAAAATCTCTACTATAATATACTTATTATTCATATATTTGAATCAAAGTATACATAAAATGTTTATTTGCATGACTTGGAATCTTCAGGGATATTTCTTAGCTCCTTAAGGAAAAGTCTCTATTCACATCAAAGGAATCTTATTTCCTCTGTTTTTAAAGCAAATTACTCCGTTCCTTCCATGTGCAGTACCCACCCATTCAAATTTTTGGAGTTTTCTTTACTCAGTTCCTTCCATTTTCTATATATTGTAAACACTCCATTGTCCATTATAAGGAAATTTTAGCTTCCATTTTCCATATAGTGGAAGAAATTTCAGCTTTTAGATCCAGCGTCATTGCGAAACAGATCAAGGAGCAAGAGCAGACCATGAGTACTCCACTGTAAGGATGAACTTTGAAATCATTGTTTTCTTCACATTTTCATAGGCTTCCTTATGTCAATCTTGAAATTATTTTCTGTCAACTTTAAATGGATCATTGCTCGGTGAAAGGATTGTGTCAATTTCAAATGGATTGCTGGTTGAAAGGATTATATTTTAGGAGGAAGTTCTTTACACGATGATGATTGAGAGGCTTTTTGATTGGTTAATGACCAAAACCAATTTTTGGTAAAGTTTTCTTTAGTTTTATTTTGAATTTTGATGCCTATTCTTGTGAAAGCAGATCTCCCAAGTCATGGTCTTAACATCAGTGTGTATTTACTATTAACCAGTTAGTGCTTTGCTTACTCTGAGTTTCTTATCTTAAGCCTTCGAAAGGACTTTAGTATTAATGCCCCTTTAGACTTCTGGACTGAGCATTTCAAGTAAAACTTGCTATATGTTAAGAGGATATCCAAGGCTAAAACATTGGTTTTCTCATTGTAGTAACTTATGTATGTTGTTTCTTTGTAAAATTACAAAAGACTGACATTTAATTTCTAATTTTGAATGGGGTTGTGTTAAGTAATTGTCTACTCGGTAATTAGTAATGTGAATTTGATTCAGCCCAGATCCAATAATCTAGACATTGACATGCATCTTTTTACAAGCCAATTGTTTTTAGGGTGGATACAGTTATCTTATTTAGAAGCTATGTGTATGCATGTATGATCTTATAAGGTGTTTTTTCAAGAATAATATCTTCGCTCTTCATCTCACGTAACGAAAGTGAGGTTGAATCTCATCATCTCCTCCATATCTTGTTTATTTCCTCCATATTAATTTCATGATTTACAAAACTGTTTCAAATTGGCATATTTTAATAAGTCTAAATAGGCTATTGTCTTTCCTACCAGTTTTTAATTAGAATTTACTTTTTTTATTTATTGGATTTTGTGTTATTCAAATCATGATTCTAATTGTATAAATGAATTCAACTACTTTGAATACTCTATAGTGTTAAAATTGTGACAAATAATTAACAATAACAATAACTAAAATGGTTTGTCTAACCATTGGTTGATTGGCAGTTCCTCTAACCGGTGGTAGTTCTTCATATACGTAACTCCTTCACCAGTATATTTATATGTAGTCTTGGAGAGGAGAGAATGTAATAGAGGAGAATAGGTGGATGAAAATGCCTTGTATGTAATCTCCGTTATTGAGAGGAATAAGATATCAATACTTTGTCGGGTGGATGTTTCCCCGAGTGTTGGGGTTTTACCACGTTAAGATCTATGTGTTGAAGGTGTTATTTATTGTTCATTATTATTGTTATTTGTTATTCTTTTACAGAATTTAATACCAACAAGTGGTATCAGATCCTTTTGGTGTCTGACTGGAGAGAGAGACTGAGTTGGAAGGAGAGCTGCAGAAGGTCATCCTGGAGAGACTCTCGTCTGAGGTGGAGGAGCCGTTCGACTGTATTAGCATGCAGTGTGGGAGATGCCGTTGAAGATTCACATGCAGAGGGAGAGTTCGTCGTTGGAGATTGTTGGAGGATTCCGCAGAGCCGCACGCTGAGAGGGAGAGCCATCCAGCATGCTAAGAGAGAGCACGTGTGTGCAGTGTTAACAGGAGCCAGAGAGCATGAGGCTACAGGAGTCGTGCCTAACCTGTTCATGGAGCAGGAGACAACCATCGTGGAGAAGAGCCCGCGCAGGATCCAGCCACTGTGGAGAAGAGCTCACGTAGGAGCCGAGGTAGTCGGTGCAGTGGAGTTGCTAGCCGGTGCTATAGCCAACAGGAGTCGAGGTGGAGGTCGATCCTGTGGTGGAGGTTGGAGCTGCTAGCCGATGCTATATACAGTAGGAGCCGAGGTGGAGGTCGAGCTTGTGGTGGAGGTTGCAGCCAGTAGGAGTCCACGTGAAAAGCGTCCTCCCATGGAAGACAGAGCTGCGTGAAAAGCATAGCCACCCATGAGGTATTTATGCTGGAGATTGTGCATGACGGTCCATTTATGCTAGAGATCCTTTTGTCATTTATGCTTGTATAATAGAAAAATCAGTATTTTTTTCTGCTTGTGAAGAGAGGTATTCTTTGTTTGATTGTTGATAAAAGATTCTAGTCATACATATTTGGAAAGTCTGTGAAGTTTGTAATAAGTAAAAAAAAAATGATGGTAAAAATATCTAGTTCTAAATTTGAGATTGAAAAGTTTAATGGCAAGAATAACTTTGAGTTGTGGAAACTTAATATGCAAGATCTGTTAGTTCAGCAAGGATTGCATAAGGCCTTAGATGGCAAGAAAAAACAACCCTTGTCTACGGCAGATGATGAATGGGAGGAATTAGATGCCTGAGCACTTAGCACAATTCGTTTGTGTCTTATGGATGATGTCTTATTTAATATCGCTGGAGAAAAGACAACAGTGAGGTTATGGAGCAAATTGGAAAACTTGTATATGACGAAGTCTTTGACAAACAAAATTTACTTGAAGAGACAGCTATACGGTATGAAGATGAAAGAAGGTACGAAGATTGCAGAACATTTGAATGTATTTAATACTCTTATTTGTCAATTGAGTAGTATGGATGTTAAGATTGAAGATGAAGATAAAGCAATAAATATTTTAGTTACTCTACCTGAGTCTTGGAGTCATGTAGTGTCTTCTATTAGTCTTAGTACAACTTTGGAATTTGACACCGTGGTTGGAGCTTTGTTGTTTGAGGAGTTAAGAAATAAAGCCAGTATTGAATCCTCTACACTAGAAGATTTGTTTGTTAGAGGTCGATCCAAAGAAAGAGGGGAAAAATGAAGAGGTTTTTCTAGATCTAAATCAAAGGGAAAAAATAGCAAACTCAAGTGTTGGTACTGCAACAAGACTGGTCATCTCCAGAAGGATTGTTGGAAAAGACAAGAATCCAAAAAGGAAGACTCTAAATTTGAGGCAAATTCAGTTGAAACTAGTTCAGGTATGGTTGATGAGGTGTTGTCCATTTGTAATATTTCTTATTACAATGAAGAATGGTTGTTAGATTCTGGTGCTTCGCACCATGTTTGTCCTCATAAAGAATGGTTTACTTCTTATCAAACAGGTAATGATGGTGTAGTTCTTTTGGGAGATAATTCTTCATGTAAGACTGTCGGGTTTGGAAGTATCAAAATTAAAATGTTTGATGGAGCTATATGAACACTAATGGATGTTAGACATGTGCCTGAATTAAAGAAAAACTTAATATCTTTGGGAGTGTTGGATTCTTGTGGTCATAAGTTTACAGGTTTAAATGGGGTAATGAAAGTATCTAAGGGTGGTTTAGTTGTTATGAAGGCATTGAGAGTAGGAAACCTTTACAAACTGATTATAAAAACTCAAGTTAATGAAACAACATTGATATCTTAAGTGGCATCAGAATCCACTTGATTATGGCATCAGCGTCTTGGTCATATGAGTGAGAGAGGACTACATGTATTAGTGAATCGTAAATTACTTCCAAATCTGAAATCTTTAGATTTGATGTTTTGTAGACATTGTATATTTGGAAATCATTGTAGACAAAAATTCAAAGTAGGGATTCATGCAAGTAAAGGTGTGCTTGATTACATACATTCTGATGTATGGGGTCCATCCCCTACTATTTCCTATGGAGGAGCAACATATTTTTTGTTGTTGGTTGATGATTTTTCAAGAAAGGTTTGGGTCTATGTTTTAAAAAGAAAGGCTGATGTGTTTGATACTTTCAAATGTTTTAAATTTATGGTTGAAAAAAGAACTCGTAGGATGATCAAGTGCTTAAGAACAGATAACGGAGGTGAGTTTACTTCTTTAGAGTTTGAAAATTTTTTCAAAGAAGAAGGGATCGTAAGACATAAAACAAATGTATACACTCCTCAGCAAAATGGCGTTGCAGAACACATGAACAGGACTCTTCTAGAGAGAGCAAGGTGCATGCTTAGTGATGCTAATTTGGGTCAAGAGTTGTGGGAAGAAGTACTTTCTACTACTTGTTATTTAATAAACCGATCACCTTCAATCGCAATAAATTGTCAAATTACAGAAGAGGTATGGATTGGTCATCCTTGTAGTTATTTGAATTTGAAAATTTTTGGTTGTGAAGCTTATGCACTTACTCCTAAAAATCGGCACTCTAAGTTAGACCCCAGATCAAAGAGGTTCATCTTTGTAGGATATGATGATGTGACGAAAGGTTATCGGTTGTGGGATCCTACTGCTCGTAAAATTGTCATTAGCAGAGATGTAATTTTTGATGAATCTTCTCTCACTAAATCAAAAAATGTAAAAGTTGATGTGGAACAAGAACAAGTATCATCAAAACAGCTAGTTCAGTTCAAGTTTCTGTCTTCTAATGACTTAAAGAAACAAGAAGAAGTTTCTAGTGATAAAGAAGTCATAGAAGATGAAGCAATTGTGGAAACTTCACAACCTACACCACCTACACCAAGAAGATCTACGAGGGAAAGAAATCCTCCTAAAAGGTATACAGATTTTGTTTCGTCTGTTGCTTTATTTATTAATGATGGAGAACCTTCTTGTTTTCAGGAAGCCATTGATTGTGTTGACAATGCTAAATGGAAGATGGCTATGGAAGAAGAAATGGATTCTCTGAACAAGAACGAGACATGGAATTTGGTTGAACTTCCCAAAGATAGAAAAATTGTTGGATGTAAGTGGGTCTTCAAGTTGAAGAAAGGTATTGATGGTAAGATTGAAAGATAGAAAGCCAGATTGGTCACAAAAGGGTATTCTCAAATGGAAGGTGTTGATTATCATGAGATTTTTTCACCAGTTATTAAGCTTGTATCTATTCATATTGTGTTAACACTTGTTGCTTTGCTTGATTTGGAGTTAGAGCAACTAGATGTTAAAACTGCATTTTTTACATGGAGATTTAGATGAGGAGATTTTTATGGAACAACCAAAGGGTTTTGTGCAGCATCGTAAAGGAAAATCAATTTGCAAGCTCAAAAAATCATTGTATGGCCTGAAACGGTCACGCGGGAAATGGTACAAGAAGTTTGATTCTTTCATGGTGAGCCACGGTTATACTAGAAGTGAGTATGATCATTGTTTGTACTTCAAAATATTGGATGACATATTCATTATCTTAGTATTGTATGTTGATGATATGCTTATTGTGAGTAAAAGCATGAACGAGATTGACAGGTTGAAGGCTCAGATGGCTAGGGCATTTGATATGAAAGATCTTGGAGCTGCAAAACAAATTTTGGGTATTGAAATACATAGAGACAGAAGAAATGGTATGCTTAGTTTTTCACAGGAGAAGTATGTTGAGAAAATAATTGTAAGATTCGGAATGAATAAAGTAAAACCTGTGAATGTTCCGTTAGCTTCCCATTTTAATCTTTCTTCAGGTTTATGTCCTAGTAATGACGAAGAAAAGGATTATATGTCTCGTGTTCCATATGCCAATGCAGTAGGATGTTTAATGTATGCGATGGTGTGTACTAGACCTGAGATTTCACATGCAATTGGTGTTGTCAGTAAATACATGGCAAATCCACAAAAAGAACATTGGAATGCAGTGAAATGGGTGCTTCGTTATCTAAGATGCACAAGTGACTATTGTATCACTTTTAATAATCACAATGATTCTATATGCGATTTTTTTTATTCAGATTTTGCAGGTGATTTGGACAAGAGAAGGTCTACTTCTCGATATGTTTTTACTCTTGCAGGTGGAGCTATAAGTTGGATTTCAAAGCTTCAAGAAACAGTTGCTTTATCCACGACGGAGGCTGAATACATTGCTGCCTCACATGCTTGCAAAGAGGAAATTTGGCTGAAAGGTCTACTTGAAGAAATTGGAAGGTTGCAGAATAGTGTGCCTATTTTCTGTGATTACCAAAGTGCTATACATTTGGCTACAAATCTTGTTTATCATAGTAATACTAAACATATTGATGTAAAGTATCATTTTGTAAGACAAGCCATTAGTGAAGGTGGAGTAGATCTGAAAAAAGGTTCATACTCAAGATAATTCTGCAGACATGTTTACAAAACGAGTGTTGTTAGAGAAGCTACAATGGTGTGCGGCTTCTCTTGGTTTGAAAAAGAAGTGATGAATAGTTTCCGGCAAAGTATTAGATAATTTGTTGTCAAGGTGGAGATTGTTAAAATTGTGACAACTAATTAACAATAACAATAACTAAAATGGTTTTTCTAACCGTTGGTTGGTTGGCAGTTCCTTTAACCGGTGGTAGTTCTTCATATACGTAACTCCTTCACCAGTATATTTATATGTAGTTTTGGAGAGGAGAGAATGTAATAGAGGAGAATAGGTGGATGGGGAATACCTTGTATGTAATCTCCGTTATTGAAATGAATAAGATATCAATACTTTGCCGGGTGGATGTTTCCCCAAGTGTTGGGGTTTTACCACGTCAAGATCTCTGTGTTGAATATGTTATTTATTGTTCATTATTGTTGTTATTTGTTATTCTTTGACAGACTTTAATACCAACATATAGAATCCAGATTAAGCAATTTTAACACTTATTTCTGATAATTAAAAAAAATTCTCCCAACAAAATCTAAATTCTAATGAGAAATGCTGTCAAAAATAGGTGATTTAGACTACTCTGACATATTTAGTGCACATTTAGTGCACACAAATCTGAATCGATAAGGATTCCAAACTCACTTGTCAACATCCCCTAGTTTGCAAAGCTTTGCAAACTCTACATATCTAATGTACACAATTCTAAATTGAGAGGGGCCCATTCCAGGGTGCCCAAATAGCGCTAATTTACAGAAATGTTGATGCAGGTTCACTGTTAATAAGCAAATTGGAGATGCTCTTGTTTCATGCGGACTACTGCCCAAGGTTTGGGAACAGTGCCATGGTGCAAGCAACGCACAGAGTTTTACTCTGAATGAGTATGTAGATGAAGATTTTACATATGTTACCTTCCCTTCGTTTCAAAGGATAGAAGACTTCATTCATGTCAACGAGAGAGAAGGCAATAGCCAGACTGACCACAATGTGTTCTCTGGCTGCCTCAAGGGTAATGATGGTAAACCAGCCCTCATCCATCGGGAAGCTCTTACGCTATTCCACCATATTAAAGAAAAGGTAAATTAATTTATGTAGATACAACCTTTTATACAAAGTGATGTTGATTTCATAAAAGGAGTGTTTACTTCTTCACTTCTTAGGATTTTTTTTTTGAAAACGGAGAAGTAACTTTACGTTGATGTATTCCAGATCGATCAGTTGGAAAATAACACCGAATCGAACGAAAGAAGAGTCATATTTGTGGGTCATTACTTAGGGGGCAGTTGCAAGCCTGGCCACACTATGGGTACTGAAACAGAGGATGACGCAAAGGTCTCTCTTTTGTATCACATTTGGTTGCCCTTTGGTGGGAGATGAAAGACTTGTTGAAGCCATCCGCCGTGAGAATTGGGCGGGCAGTTTTTATCACGTGGTTTCCAAGAATGATATTGTTCCTCGGATGCTCCTTGCACCATTTGAGTCAACTGCTGAACCCTTGAACGCTGTATTGCCTTCTTGGTGGGCAAAAATAAACAATGCCAAGAATGATCAGCCTGATTCTATTATTCAGAATGCTTATATGACTCTTCTTCAATCCAGCCCGTACAAACCTTTTGGCTTTTACATTTTTTGCTCAAGCTGTGGTGCAACCTATATTGCAATCTCTGAGACAGTTTCGACAATGCTTCATTTGCAAGGGCAAAGCCATGAAACTTCTTCAGACAATGTACAGGACTGTCTTTTAGAGCACCAAAGGTATGATTCTGTTTTGGAAGATGCCATAAAGAACTGCAAAAGACCTACAATAATAGTGAATTATCCTTCAGAATCGTCTTTCGATATGGGAATTTCTTTACAGCTAGAAGCTCTTGAAGTTGGACTTCAGGTAATACTCAATTCCTTTTAAAATAAAATTTTAAAGATTTTTATTTTATTTGATTTTATTTTACCTAGAATGTTGTTTTTGTTGTGGAGTTAGTTTTATGTTATTAAAATTTCTTAAAATTATTATGGAATAACATAGCTTCAAGTTAACTTTGTATCTCTTACATTTAAAAAATTAAGTTTTTAAGACTTAATATATTTGGATTAACGATGTGTATAACTTCCAATATTCACGATCGATATGCTTGGAAAATGTTTAATTAATTAACAATAAAATAGATTTTTTTAAATTTATTTTTATGAGTTTTTATGTTGAGACTTTAGATGTTTGAAAATCAAGGGTTTTATTTCATGAACAATATAATTGCTTTTTAATGCACAGCCAAATTAAGAGACAATGTTAGAGTGACATTTTGTTTCACATAACTTAGACACACAGCAAAATTAAAAAGATAAAATAAATATAAAACATTTCTTTAAATTATAGCTTAAAACTTTAATTATAATTATTATTATAAAAAGTTATTAATTTAATTGATACATTTAAAACTATTTTGTTAATAACCTTAAACAAGGCTTAAAATCAACAAATACAACACCCTTGTTCACTACTTTTATTGGATTAAAAAAAAAAACTTGTCCGAGGTGATATGCAAGAGAAGACTTTTAAAGTAAAACTCACAAATAGATTATTATAAAAGTGCTAGCAGAGAAATATCAAAATGCAACCTAGAAAGAATTGTTTAAGCCCAAGTAAATTGGAAGTTGACATGTGGATGATCCCTATAATGTAACTTAATGGACTTCCAATGATGCATTACATGCATCAATCTCTAAGCATAGCTAGCATTCAAGGAGTTGAGGCCTCTATGAGGATGTTGTTTATTCCTTTAGAGTTGAGAGGCTAAAATCCCTAAATGTTTACCATATGGTTCACCAAGTTGATCTCGTTTACCAAGGTGAGTACCAAGTAACGGTAGTTAGGGAATTTGTTTTTTCTTGTATTGGTTAAGATGTAGTTTTGAATGGGTTAAAAAATCAGCCATATATAGATTAACCATCATGCCTTGATAATCAACGACAGGACTTGTTACAACCTCAACTTCTCACACCTCAGTCGAATAGGGAAACATCTTATAATCGGTGTTGTGTTGGTGGTCTTTTCATTTTCTCCCTAAGCCTTGCATTAAAGTTATTTGCATTGGTGGAAAAAACAAAATTGGTAGGAGGAGGAGGCCATTTACATTGGCGACAACTATAGAAATTGTAGTAGGAGAAGGATGGGATTAGATGAGACCTACTAGATCAAATTTCAATTGCCATCGGGTGTTGCAGGATCCAATCTATGGGTTTAAATTTCTCCTTGATTTAGAGGCCAAATTAAAACCCGGGTCAAATACATTGGATTTTTGGTAATGTTACAACAACTAACTCTGGAAGGGAACTTACTAAGATGGTAGCTGCAAGCTTGTACACATAGGTATCTAGTCTTCACTAAACATGCAAAATATTCAAATAATTTTCAATCCAATCAAAAGAACACCTGGCACCATTTGTTTCTCCATGCTTTAGACAAAATCCCATAGAGAATTTTTTCCATTATCCCCTCCCCCCCCGCAAAAAAAAAACATTCATGTTATTAAATATACACTTGAGCACAATAAACATATTAAAGGGAATCAACGTGAAGAAAATACTTAATAGTGGGGGTTAAAAATATTTCATGAGAATTTTTTATCAAGGCTATCTATGGATTTGGTGCTTATTCATTTGCTTATAATGTATATAACATATGAATTTTGTAAAAAACAAATTGATCAAAGAAATACTTGGAGATTTACCAATGAAATTTTGTTAAAATCATAGGTTTCATGTTTGATTTCATTGGATATTCACAACATTTTTACCATTGGAAGCAATGATCATCAAGTCCTACTCTCAATATCAAGGACACCCTCAACTCTAGTTTCATATTCACATTGACATTTTCACTAACGACAGCAATTCAACATCAAAGACACCTCCAGTTCTAGTTTCAAGCTATTTTGTAGTTACCTCGGTTTAAGATTTATGTACAAGGAAATGGTTATAGTGACAACAATCAATGATGGTAGAAATGGGCATGCAATTGTAATAGAATTTAACTAAAATGGGAAATGTATAAAACTTAAAAAATTGTGATGGAAACAAGGTGATGTAAGATTATCAATGAGGCGGTTATCCTAGTTTGTAAAACTTAAATCTTTGTTAGAATGAAGGATCAATGAAAATGGTAATCTCAAACCAAGGTATCTAGAGATATGATATATTATCATAGGATGTAAATTTAATTAGTAGTTGGAACACTTAATTAAACGTTCATTCAATTCTTGGCATGGGAACTGGTCATTCTACCATCATCCCTATAATAAAAGGTGAATTACATAATGAAGAAAAACTTTGGATAGACATATCATATAAAATTATGAATTGAGGGAAACTTTTGGAAACACTAATCTGGAGAAGAGGAAAGGTCTTAGAAAACCCTATGCATTCCCTACTTGGCTTTAGATCACTGCCTAAATATAGGCCCCAACCCAACTAGAAGTGACTCGTCCTATGGAGAGGAAATCCCATCCCCCTACCGGCACCTCTAGAAACAATTTTGTGTGTAACGATGATAGATCAATGAATTCCCTATCCCGCACTCTTCAAACATAGATATGGCCCATGGAATGAAAGGACAGAGAACTCATGCTCAAAGCTAAACAACAATAGAAGCACTAATAACAGAGGAAACCTCAAGAAGCAATTGATGATTGGTAGGAAGATGCATTCCTAAATTAGATTACACATCAAAAAATGAAATTAATTTGTATGGTGTTAATTAAAGAATACGGTATATGAAGGATCGTACTATGATAAAAAAAATCTTAGGTTATTAGGACCTAAATGAATATTTGCATGCTCATGAGCCATGAACAAGTCCTTGAATCACTACACAAGCTCTCTAGATAGGATAGATGGCCTTTGTTTTGGATACGGATTCCATTTGGAGGCTTTGTGCACTAAGGATGGGTCTTTAGGTATTGAAAAAGATAAGGTGAGGACATATGAGGCCTCAAATCAAATATAAATGTTTTAAGGATATTATCCATCAAGATTCCCTCAACCCCCAAACATGCCCTTTCAAAGAATTTTTTCTCTTTGAGTGTGATATGGGTGCCAACATGAGGTTTTGTCTACTAAGGATGGATATTGGCGTCTTGACCATGGTTGATGTGATGACAATGAGTTTCATATGACTCCAATGAATCTTCCATGGATCATGGGATAAAATGATGTCTTGAACTGTTGAGTTGACTATGTTCAATATGTGTCTTAACATAAAAAAATCCAAGATACTTAAATTACAAAGAGTGATTATCAATATTACCAAAACATTGAAGACAGTATCAACACTAATGATCTATGCCAACTTGTGCAAGTAGTAGTTCAACACATTAACCATGCTTTCATTAAAGGCACATACTAACACACAAAGAACAATCCATATGTAACTACATAAACAATTCTCTTTTATTGCTCTATACCATACCCTTTTTGCTAGAAAACATTTTGTGTTAGAAAACATTATGATAACTTTTATTGTAAAGTTTTATGTTGGACAGGTGTCCAAGGATGACTGTAATTTGCACAATATATTATTATTAAATAAATAAAATAAGAGACAAACACCTAAGAGGACTGTTGAGAGAGTGGTTACTGATCCACTAGGTGGAATGGAATCTGGGGTAGAAGGCAATGGACAAGTGGTAGCATCATGATGCAACTAACTAGCTGTTGGTATGGGACAACTCCCTTGAAATGTGGTCATAGTGCCCTGAAATATGGGACTAGAGCTTGAGGCTCATTTATTCCAAACTGACCACTAAAGACCTAGGCAGTCTATATAATAGCCATCAAATTTTGAACTGAGGTTCATCACTTTTCCTGACGAGGAAATTTACCTTGGGGTTTTGCTGTGTTTGCACCCAAGAGATTTGATGAGGGGATATGCTATGTTGTTGATCATGTTGTGAGTCTTCCAAACTCTTATTGAGTTCAGGAGGTTGATGCTGAGTGGAGAAGGCATGTTATTTCAGGAGGTTGATGTTGAGTGCTGAAGGCATTTTGAGTGCCTTGCTTCTACACAGATTCCACCCACTTATTGGTTCTGTAATCAGGCTCGGGGGTTCACAAGAAGCCAGCAGTTGAGCTGCTTCTTCTGGAATAGGTTGGGAGGAACAAGCCTCCTTGGGTGTTTGTCGGCCCTATCTTCATCTATAGGTTCCATTTCCTTATCTATTTTTGTATATTTTAAAGTTCTGTTGTCTATTAGCTTTTACTGTTTATTTTATAAGTTTATTTCAGTTTCCTGAATAATTTAATAATTTTGTATAAAATTCGATCTGATTGAATAAAATAGTCTCCGCATATTTCCCCATGCAAAAAGGAATAGCATCGTACTCTAGTACAGAGATAATTTAAATAGAGGATGATATGATAGGCAAATTGCCAATATTGATAAAAAGAACATCTTTGTTTAATTCCTTTAAAATTTCTTACTGTTAGTGGTTAATTTGAGTTGGTATATTCTAAAGTTTTCCTATATCTGCATTCATTACAGTATTTGATTTTATTTCATCAAAACAGTAAATCTACTACATTTAAAATAACAGTGTTTATACTAAATAAAGAAATCATTTCTACTCTATATATTATAATTCCCATATATTTCTTATCAAAGAATATTGTTTGTTTTATTTATCCAACTCATAAATGTTTACCAACATACCAAACAGTTTGCAATCAAAGTCTATGTTTAGTTCTGCAATTGTTATAGTTTAATGTACAAAACCCTAAACCCTAACAATTCAGGATGACAAACACATTTCATCTTTATCCTTTTTCACACACATCACAACGCATTTATTTCACTGTAATTCCTTTAAAAGTTTTTAGATTATATTTATTTATCTATTTCTACAAAACGATAACAGAGAATTTCCATGTTTCCATTTATTTTCTTGTCATACAAACAGAAGCTTCTTTTTATTCAAACCCAGGGTTTATACTTTTCCCTTCCAACTCAAAACCTTCAGACTTTTAAATTACCTTTGAATGATAGAAACAAAACATTTAAAGAACATCCTTACATCAAGACAGAACCGAGTTATGGCTTCAATACCTTAGTAGTTTTTCATTTAGTTTCTCGTTTCCATAGATTAATCTAGCTTACTTTTCAATAACATCGTCGGGTTTCTGTTTATTACATTTGATTTGGATTAACACTAGAACAGAACCAACACATACAAGTTTAATGCCAAGAACTTTTCAAAGAGCATTTACGAAAACTTGCACTCAAAACATAAGACAAACCCTAACCCTTGTTCTTCGTATAAACGCAGCATCATTCAATTTACACATAGGCCGAACTTTTTTCCAAGACCTTTCATCTACTATCATTTATAGAAAATATAGGAATTCACGATATCCAAGTCTGGATAAAACTTCTTCACAACCATTACATTATTTTCATAGTCATTTTATACAGCTGAAACGATATCAAAGAAGTACCCAATTTCATTTACACAAACTGTAACTTTTTATTCATCAAGCCGAAACGCAGAACCCTTTTTAAAACAATTTTTATCTCTACAATAAAGTCTGAGAATGATATCTCTTCTCCACTACGGTTTCATGTCAAAAACAACAGGGTTTATGCCCTTGGGTCGAGGAACTATCCTCCCCAAAAACTGTTACATTGTTTTCTTACAAACCCTAAGTAGACAGTATACACTTAATCTTAGATAAACACATAGATCTCGGATTACACCCTTCGAAAGCCAACACCATCAAACCAGGGTTTCAAGGAAACCTCCGAGGCTTACCAGTCGGGGTAGCCGTAGCCATGCCTTCAACATTCGAACTGGAGAAGCCTTCGAACCACTGTACCTGCAATTGACATTTAAAACGTGGTTAAACACAATCTATTTCAAAAGAAATGATTTCAGTCTCGAGCAAACTCTTATCATCGTGTTAACGTTCAAAATTGTAAAGCTACAGGAAGGATATAAAAGCTCATTACCCTTCTTTGGTAGCTCTTAGTTGAAACGCTAGACCAGTGCTATTGCAAACTCCACGTACAGTAGTGACTGCAAGGATTGAAGAAATTAACGCAAAGTTCATTACCAGCGAACTGAGGAGAAGTGCTGAGAACTGTATTAATTTATTGCAAGGGTTGTTCTTTCACATCGAAGAAATTAAATAGAAACAACACTGCAATGTTTTCACCATAACCCCAAACTTGAAAGAAAAACCCTCGACAGGCTTGAGTTTCGAAACTACCCTCTAAAACCAGACTCTAAACTGTCAAACTTGGCACAGTATCAATGTCTCAGACTCATTATGGAAAACCTGCTAAAGGTTAAGGGTTCAAAACCCAGGCTTCACGCCTCCAAAACGCACAACAGAAAACCTACAAACTCTCGGCCTGTCGGCCAAACTCAAAGACACTACCATCGAATGCCAAGGGAAAACAACAATCAATAAACATAATATCATATTGGAGGTAGGGTTTATCCCTATCCTTTGATTTCATTTTGATCAACAGTGGAGATCACCAGGCAGCTTCACAAAACACCAAGCAACTACCACATTTATTGTGATATCGTTACTACTGCCATGAAGGATCTAGATTGTTAAACATTCAAATAGGGATGTGTACAACTCATCACTTAAACTATTATCACCACATTGCTTTCACATGTTCCAGCACATTAGACCCTCCACAGTGAAACTCCACTGCCTCGGCAGTTAAGTACATTTAATGCTTGAGTAACGTTATCACTCTGCCAACCTGTGACATTTAATATCAATCACATCGCAAGTATGGTAATCTATGATATATATAGTCGCAACAACGTTTGCATGGTAAGGTCAGAGCAATAGTTATATTTCTAGGTTAATATTTCAATTAATGTCATATAGGGTCACGTAATGCACACAACATTATTTATCATATCAAATGATTTTATATAATATCTTATGGTTCACAAAGATTGGTACACACTACGTGACCATAATGTATTAGCATAGGAATTGTTTTCATATTTAAACTTTTGGCATTATAGAAATTGCATAAATTAACTTTTGCACTTAGTTCATATATCAACATTGTAATGGATACAATTGCACTCGTTTCTAGGTTAGTCCATTTCATATTGCATAAACATTATAAGAGTCCAGATATCATTTTCTATTTCTAACAGAAATGTTTCTAGCGAGACTATATTAGGCTCAGTTTTCTAATTACAGCTGTATCAACAGTATTTCCATTACAAGTAACAAGTGCTTTAAGAAGAGATTTATGGATTTCATGTTGTCTAACCAAGTGACTGCAGTTAGTGTTTCTATTCAGTACATCATGTATGAGACTTTTATTTCACCGACTAAGTTTTATGGAGATCTCACCTACACAAATTTAGCACTTTAGGATAATTTAAGAGACGTAGAAGAACTCAGAAAAACTGTCTTAAAACCCTTTTCGGTCACATGTGAAGGACACCTTACCTGTAATCTGCAACAAGAACATTTTCACATGCTTTAGCACGAATGCTAAGTAAGCCTCGGGGCGTCCGTAGGACCCCTTCATCAATCAACAAAAGCACATTAGTCAAAACAATTAATTCATCATTCATAAACAACAACAATAGAAGTTTGCAACAGTACAGCTGAATATGAATAACATCAAGACATAATCTGAAATATTTTAGTCGCAAATTCTTCTTTTATAACCAGTATGGCATTTAGTACAACAAGATAATCTTTTATGCATTATTCTATTTCCGCATACATTAAATAAGCAATAAATGTCACGTACAAATTTTTTAAATTTTTGTGATTTTTCTGGGATGTTACATGCTCAATCCAATTGCACCTATGCACACCCCTCATGTTTGAACTAATTCAAGTGATATGGTTAAACCTTCCATCCAAGCACACATATGAAATTCTCATATATCTAGGTTAATTTGATATAATATGTGATGCAATGCTCGTTATAATTGACTATTATAACCATTACAAGGTTAAGTATGGAAGATCCAAGACAAAGATTGAACACAAATGTTGAAGATGTAGATGAAGACACTAAGAAACGGCATTACTTTAGATAAACAAATATGAAGAAGTCATCATCTCCTATTTATTTTTTTGTATCCCTAAAGTCACAACACTTTGTAATGTAAATATCACTCCTTAGTTTGCTTGGTTAGGTATGTTGTTGCTGAAAGGACCCATTCAAATACAAGGGACTCATATTGAGGTCAATTGGTGTCTAGAAATAACATCTATATGTATGTGAGAACTTTTCCATAACATTGTTATTGAAGACAAAATCATGTATGCAAAAATGTAATCAAAGACAAAGTCATATTGACAAGTGCAGATCTATCTATTAATATGCAAAAATGATCCAATCATGTACACTTTTTGGAAAAATGGAACATCGTTCCCAACGTCTATATAATGGTAACTCATTCCTTGTACAAAATATGGCAACTCGTTCCCTATACAAAATATGGCCCATGGTACCCTATACAAAATATGGAAACTCGTGCCCAAAATGCCACATCATGGCTAGTGTACATAGGAGGGTCTCTCAATCCTCCTGCCCATCCTCACAGCTCCTAGGTGCATCTCCAAAATCGATATTCATCTTCTTTGTGCTAGAGGAAGTTGGGTCCTTCGGGTGACTTGGACCACGTCCCCCTGAGCCCTGAAACAACAACAATAATATGTCAACTTTTCTTGGCAATTATACAAGTATAAAAAATAATTTAAAAATAAAAATAGTTTTCAAATCTTAGATAACTCGCCACATGCGAGACTGTAAGTCATGAGGGGGTCTCCCTCCTCCGTGTTCCTAGTCTCTCAACAATGCCACCCTACAACATTTAGAACAATCCAATAAATGATGAAATTAGATGCATATAGTAATTTTCGTTAAAATTGAACGAGATTTTCATAAACTAGCCAATCTCACCATGAACACAACCGGCTGGTCTTCAGGGCTGGTGGATGGAGTAGTCAGTTGGACAACCTGCTCCAATGCTAGGACGGATGGTATAGGGGAGGATGTATCCACATCGATAGTGGCTACACCACTGGGGGGCACAGTGGAAGAAGGAGGCATGGACTGGGGTGGGCGAAGTGGAGATGCATGTCTAGGGCGATAAACCCCAATTGGTTGTAGTATGGATGGGGGTACCGTGGAATGGGAAGCGAGTATGGTGGGGGAAAGTGGGGGGGGGCGAGGTCTGTGTTGCAATGGAGGGATGGGTGACTGTGTATGGGTGGTGTGTCATGGTCGGATGGGGGAGGGTGGGAACATGGGAAACTGATACGGAGGTGATGGAAAGGTTGGAATGTGGTGATGGGACGCAGGATATGAAACGGAAGGGGGAGATTGATGGAACTGTGGTGCTGGATAGGAGGGGGGGGTGGATGGAAGGGGGTGGGGAGGGATGCATGGAATGGGGCATGTATTCCAGGGGATACAACTGGCATATACGGTGGCCGAAAGGCCAAGGAGGGAGGAAAAATGACACTGCTAGGCCGAGGTGCTCGCACCTGCATACACATTTATAACCTCATAGTTTAATATATAAAAATATAAATATACATAGACAAGTCATCATATTTGAAATTAAATTTATGCTTTAATACACATGATACCTACACACGTGGAGATCTGCTAATACCCCGGGGTGATGGCTGGTTGCTAGAGCCTACGGACACCTACATGCGAACACTACAATTTTTAGATTGAATTTATAAAAACAATATTTACAATATTAAACACAATGCCAATGAGAATGACAACGATAGTACTTAAAAAACATGTCTGCAGTTAATTTAGATTCAAGTTAGATGATGGTGGTTTGATGGGCTTTGGATATTATATAAAGTTTTTATTGTATTGGAGCAGTCCATTTGTTCAAGACTTGGTAAAGAACATGGTTGTGTGGATCATGTCCTTTGAACCACAATAGATTTGTCCCATGATAGGAACAAATGACCCATTCTGTGGTCATTCATCGAATATAATGTGGCAAAGAAGGTTGACAATTTATGCTTGAAGTGTTTGATGGCCAAAGTTGTCATTGATGACAACACGTTAATGACAAAGGTCAAAGTGATGACATGGAAAATACTTGACTGGACAAATGGTAAACATAAAAAGCTTTGATGACTTGACAAGTGGCAAGCAATCATGATAAGTGTGGAAGACTTGACAAAGTGGAGACATGACAAAGGATTGATGACAAGGACTTGATAATGACATTGATGACAATACATTAATGACAAAGACATGGAAGAGTTAAAAACTTGTAGCATACACATTATGGAAAGAACAATGGAGATGGTGACATGGCTTGGGGAATGGAAAATGTGACAAGTATGAAAAACATGGAAAGCATCAAACATGGCAAGCATGACAAGTGTTTATGACAAGCATGGAAGAAGGACATGGCAAGCTAAGGACAAGACAAAGACACGTGACAAGCAAGCAAGCTTGATGACTTGTCAAGCATGGTGTTTGATGACATGGAACATGACAAGGAGGACATGCTTGATGACAAGAAGGATTGATAACTTGGTGACATGGAGGACGATGAATTGGAAAACATAAGATTAGAGGACAAAGACAAGATGATGAGGTGGACAATGAAGATGTGCGGGCATTTGGAAGGCCCCTTGCGGGCATTTCAAAGCACATGTTTCTAGTTTTCTTAGGTTTTCATGTTTTATAAGGTTTCATTTTTGTTTGGATGGATTATATGAATTTATAGATCTCAAATAATTTAGATAATATGATAAACATAACTGTAAAATCCGATGATAACATGGTAATTACTCAGTGCTAATTAATTTGTAATTACTGAACACAAATTAATCGTAACTGGATCTAATTATTCAAAGTAAAGAAGTTACCTATGTGTATGGTGCCACAATCTCCTTTGTTGTTTCCATGGCTTGGTCTAGGTCAAAGGAACCGATGTCCTCCCACCTGGAGGATGGAGACTCGGCCTTGAATATAATTGTACATTAAAACAAATAAAGTAAACAATGTGTAATTTAAAGTTTAATATATTAAACAATACGATATCAAATAAAATACAACAAATACTTGAACATTAAATAAAACAATAGCTAACCTGCTCCATGTAGCTCTCTGTGGCATGCTGCTGCGTAGGACCACGAAAAGAATGACCACAGTGAGAACAACGATGTGCCCTTTTTCTAGGAGAACTAGATGGCGCCTCCTGGGTTCCACCTATACTTGGCATGTCTCGAACACCACCCATAGACAGTGCAGCTGTGTGTGTCTCATCGATGTCCTCCCAGCTTTGTGAAGACATAGCCACAAATGTGGTATGTCTAAGCAAATGACATGTGGCACGTCTAACTGAGTCATCAATCTCATCTAGGCCATTACCAAGCCCAAGTGGCTGAGGAGGGGGGTTTGGATCTCTTCTGGGTGCAGGAGGTACTCTAAGTGGGTTGCGACGGGCCTGAGGTCGATCTTAGGCAGAGCCAAGACCGACACCCTGAAACTTAGTGATGTCAAAATAACTCACAAGGTATCCTAGCTCAAACTCATCCCACAATTTCTGAAGGAAATACTGTGGGACCTCCAAATTATTGCATGGGGGCCTGTCAAACACCATAAACCATCTCTTTCTCCAGCTATCTCTCCATGGCTGGTAAATACACCAGTCCATGCAAACCCGTCTCTCCCTCACATCTGGAGGCTTTCCTGTTGAGGGAAGTATGAATTTGTTGTACTACTGGGCTTTGGTGATGTTGAGGTCTTTAATATGTTCTTTGGACATCCCAGTGGAGTAGTGTTCCCTCATTCAAGCCCTGTATTGGCTCAGATTTGTGATCTCATTGTGGGAAATGCTGATGGATTCAATGATGTTTTGCAATGATGAAGCCAAGGAAACCCGAGAAGGTTCCTTAGTGCTCAAATTCATTGCTTAATACCCTTAATTCATTTAAATCTTGGTGTAATTGATCTTCGGGGTTTTCATTCGGTTCATTGTTTGTTCCAATGTTATCTTCTGATGGTCCAGTTTCATCGGTTTCATCTGATGGTTCATATTTGTTTTTCATCTTGTTAGGTGTAGTTAATCTGCAATGATTTTTTTTTGGTCTTTTAATGGATTGTAATTTTTTTTAAATTAAAATTGAAATGGAAAACAAAAAAAAAACAAAAATAACAAGAAATACATGGTTCGGTTAGGAGCTACCTGGAGGCAACGTCGCAAGGTGGTGGAGGTTCGAATTGGTGGCATTGAGGAGGCCTTTAGGTGCTCCATGACACGCTCGCGGGGTGCTTGTTTGGCCTCTGTGTGCTCATGGGTTTGTTGAAAATGACAAACCTGTGCTTTGTTTTTTTTTTGATAAAAAAAATAGGGGCGCGCATGCGTCATTAACGTGTGCGCGCATTTTTGTGTGCACGCGTTAATAATGCGTGCGCACACCTTTTGTCCACGTCGACTCAACGACGTGGGCATTCGATATTGCCGAAAGAGTGACATGTGCACGTCACTGTTTTTTTCCCACTCACGCGCTCCTATTGCACCCTTTTTGTTTGACAAAAATAAATGTTGTGAATAATAGAAATTATTCTTATCAAAACATTTTAATCAATCATAAATTAAATAAAAATAAATAAATTCATTTTTATGATAGAAATTATTCTTATCAAAGCATTTTAGTCAATAATAAATTAAATAAAAAGAAATAAAATCATTTTTATTTATTTAAATAATTGAAAATAAATGTAAAACATTTCACATCATTACAAAACTTTAAAAATAAACTTTGATTTTTATAAACTTCACCAAATAATAGAAAAAACTTAAACATATAATTTTTTAGAAATAATAATAATCATTGAATAATTACTAGAAACCTAATCCTTTATTCTTTTGTTTATTTATATATGCAAAAGAGAAATTCAAAGATTCCAACAATTACGGACTTTGGATGAGCGCGTACAAATAATAAATCTCTAGATTTTGAATTGAATGATGACAAGATGCCCAATCCTTTATTATTTTTTATGTCCCCGACATATATGATTCGGGTAGGTTGATTAGTTGCATGGCATTTGCGGTGATGGGCATCGGAGGCAAAGGTTCATCAATAGTTCAACAAAATACGTATTAATATATATGATATAATCGGGGTTTTTCTTCAATGTTATTGGTTCCATGCGCCATGACGCACCCCTGGGGTTGTGTGCCCCAGCGGTCGACGACGGGATTGCGTCACGACACTTTAAAAATCTTGTTGTGCTATGGATTCTACAGTTGTTTACGTGTTTGTTGTGGCTGGAGGTTTTAGTACACCTGCATGTTTGAAACCGTGTCCTCGCAGGAGGTCTTACTGCGCCTGGTTTAAAAACATGACTGTGCCCTTTTCGTGTTCGTCCTGTCTAAGGTCTTTACTGTGAATGCAGCTTTAAATGGGGTCCATATGTTTTTTATTGCAGTTGCATGAGGTGGGTTGATGTGGCTCTCCGGCGGTATGGGTCTGGTCATTTCCATTGTTAAATGTTGTGGCATGACGTGCTTCTGCGTTGCAGGTGTTTCGATTTTGAGTTCGTTGTGGTGCAGGTTTAAATAACGTTGCTGTGTTGTGGCTTATGCAGTTGTTTATGTGTTCGTCGTGGCTGGAGGTTTTAGTACGCCTGCATTTTTGAAACCGTGTCCTCGCAGGAGGTCTTACTACGCCTGCTTTAAAAACATGACTGCCCTTTTCGTGTTCATCCTGTCCAAGGGCTTTACTGTGAATGCAGCTTTAAATGGGGTCCGTGTGTTGTTTATTGCAGTTGCATGGGGTGGGTTGATGTGGCTCTCTAGCGGTATGGGCCTGGTCATTTCCATTGTTAAATGTTGTGGCATGGTGTGCTTCTGCGTTGCAGGTGTTTTGATTCTGAGTTCGTTGTGGTGCAGGTTTAAATGGTGGCTATCCGGTGGTATGGGCCTGGTCATTTCCATTGCTAAATGTTGTGGCATGGGGTGCTTCTACTTTGCAGGTCTTTGGTTTCTGAGTTTGTTGTGGTGGAATGTCGTCATCTTACGTCTTTGCAAAGTTGTGGTTTGCAGTTCCTTCATTTTTCCAACCGAGAAAACAAGCATGTGGCAGGGTATTTTTAATGTTTTCGTGATGGAGCCCTATACTACGATGCTTAATGATGTCTGCGATTTATGGGTTTCTCGGAAACTGGGTTCTCCATGCAGGGGTTTTTTCCCATTTCTACTTAATTCAGGAACAAAAATTTGTTGCAGTTGTCTTTTGTTGTCGATCCTGGTGTTTTTTTCATCTGCAGTTGTATTTTTCTTCTAGCATCTTGGTCGGTGGCCGTCTGTGCTATCTCGGTTCGTCGGAGGCCTGTGCACTGAACGATTGGGCGGTTTCAGTTTCGTTTTCACTGAATTTTTCTTCGGCGTGCTTTCCCAGGTAAGAACAAATCCTTCGTTTGTCTTTTCTGATAATATTTTAATGCACATTGCAATTGCAAAATTCATTGTCATTGCGAAAGGATTCCACCACGACCTTCCTCTTCTTCGCCATGGTCGCTCGGTTCAAGTGTTTTGCTTGCTCGGTTTGAAACCCTAGAAAGGAAGCCTTCAAACCCTGCGACACCTTGAAACCCTTGAAATCCCTAACCGCATACTCTAGCGCCTTTGAAGTCACTGCCTTTATAGTGATTTTTTTCACATTTGAGATAAGTTGAGCGTAGTCTTTTACACTAGTACTGTACTCTAGTTTTTAAATCATGGTTATCAAATGTTTTTTAATCTCTCGTCCCAGTTTCATTTCATTTGAGCTCCATAGTTATTATTATATATTTTGTTCTTTTTTTATGGAGAAAGTTACACATTAAAAGCTCTGTTACTATGCCTTTGAAATGATATAAAATTGTGTTACAAAGCTTTTGAAATGATTTGAGTAAGACTTGACTTAAACAAAACTAACATTAAACTTTGAATTGATTCGTCTCATGAAATTTCACTGTTAAATTATCTGTCATTCTTTTAAGAGGATTCTGGGATGATTTGAAAACCATTGTGCTAAGGAAATATCAATTTCCTCAAAGTTGAGGTTAGTATTTCTTCCCAGGATTTCAGTAGTCAATTGTTTGTTCTTAAATGCTTATAATTGCGAGTTAATTCCAGCCATCTCTTGGTGTCAGGAGTTTATCTCTATAACCCTACTCAGCTCCAAGGTTTCACATAAAGCACACTTAGTTTCCCATACATAGAATAAAGCCGAATCCTGTAAAGAAATAAATCTGTTGTTTTCCATACATAGAATAAAGCTAGTTTTCAATGAGAGAATGCCATACAAGGCTTTAATTCACATCCTTTTCAAGGTGAATTGGATTGCTACAACCCCTTTTGATCTTCAAGTTTTACAATAATAATAAACAAGGACAACTCTTGTCATGAAAATTGAAACCGGCTGCAAGGATTTTTAATTCTTGAAAACTTTCGTTTGATCCATTAACCCTAATATTCACAAGAAAAGAATCTTTATCCCAAAATCTGCAAAACTAACTCTATCATATTTTAAACTGTCAGTTGCCATTTATCCTCGGATGCTTTGCCACCTGTAGAGTAAGATTATGATGGGGCTGGTGCTTTAACAAGTCAAAAATTATTATCCAGCAGTTGACTTGAACCTTCATTTCTAGTGATCGATATTCCTTTGTGTTGAGACTGCATTTTTTTTTATCTCTTTCCGTATTCTTCCATTTCCCCTTTATACCTTTCCTTATTCTTCAATCCGAGTTTCCGGTGAAATCTTTTGCATTCATCTATTTTTTATTCTTCCGGCCGTTTCCTTGAACCAAATAAAATGATGAGTTTCATTAATAAATAGAGTATTTTTTTGGGTGCCACGTAAGGCAGTTCCGCATTGCCTTTTTAGTGGTTTGCAATACCACTTTTCCATATGCGGATGTATCAAGAAATTACACGTGTGATGATGGTTTGTATTCCGTGACTACTAATTCTTTTTTCCTTTTGTGCATGCCGATGATGCGGAATGTATCATGAACCATCGATTGTGCATTCGCCAACCTATATGTTATGTTGTATTGGTTATGGTGGAACCATAGCCCCGTCTTCATATTAGCCATTGCTAAAAGGAAGCTAGCTCGACTGAGTGAAAGGTCATGGTGTTGACATCAATTTTTAAATATATTCTCAAACACGGCAGAATCAATTGGATTGAACATTTGTTCTTCTTTCCATTTAGAGCTATTCCAAACTATCACTGTCTATTACAACTATCTCAGGCATCTTCTGACCGATATGTATTCCAGGCATCAAACCTCCAGGTTTTCTATTACCAAAACTGTTTTTATGATCCATACTCATAACATTAATCATGACCACGTGAACATGTCTACCATAAAATATTGCTAACTAACGACTTTGTAGAAACGACAATCTGATGGCTTTTTGGCATTGTTCTTGTTAAATTGTCAGCATCAATACTTTCTTTTCTTTTAAATTGCATTGTCGAGCATCTTTTAATGTTATTTATAGAACGCATCTTTTTATCATTTGCATGGTCTTTCCAGGTGTTTGAAAATCCCATGCAAAAACAAAGAATAGTATCATGATCAACCATTGCGACTAAAGCATTCAAACTAAAATTCTTCAATCGCATATCCTATGCAGGAAACTTGGAATTTCTTTCCAACATCTGGCAGTAGGTAATTTTTCCTCTATCACTTGGGCAATCGAGCATTTGTAAAAGCAATGTTTCAACAAAATTCCATCTTATTTGATTTCAACTTGATGTTGACTGTCGACAAGTGTTGAAATCAAACTTCTTAATATTTTCCACTGTAATATTGTGACAAACCAAAGGGCGTCTCATCGAGACTGACATCTAAACGTTGATCAATTGGACTCTGTGCAATGCTAGTTTTTCAAGTTGTGCCTTGTAATTCCACGCTAGTTCTACTAATAGAATTTCCATTGGCATCCAAAATATCTTTTGACCTTGTATCATAAATATCATTGTTCTTCTTTCGTTCATATGACTGACACCATTCTACCATTATATCTAAAAATAGGTTAACAATAGCCTGTTGCAATATCTTCACACCCATTAACAAGTTCATAAGACTATGAGATGAGTTTTCTCCCGCTTTTACTCCCACTAGTAGCAAATGACAATTTTGTTGGAAGCCTAAGCCTCTTCACTTTGGCTGGATCATCTTTTTGAAATTTGTCCCAAGAAACGAATCTTCGATAAAAGTTTGAAGATTGATCAAGTGATAACACATTCCATTCCCTTCTTGTCTGCCAAAATGCCTTGTGCAAATAACTCTTCTCCATGTCCACACCCCACTGTCATATCTTTAGCAATTCATAGAGTATTTGTAATAAGTCCTATATGAGAACAACTTGCTAATTAGGAGAAATACGTGAGCTTACTGTTGTAGTAGTTGTAATTAGTATTGTTATTACAATTACTATGGTTATTGTCATATAGATTGCATGCACAATATTAGGGAAATACATACCATCTTAGCTATAGAGTCCAAGTGAGCTATATGCAAAAGCTCATATATATTAGATACTACATATGGAATGTAAGGATAAGTTTTATTGCAATTTTACTAGTATTCCCATAATATATACCATATAACTTGCAATTGCCGACCTAGTAGTAGTGGTGACTTAATGCAGATTAAACGTCTAGAATATTTCGATGCCAATTTCCTCTCTCATCAATTGAATTTCAATGGCTTAAGAAGAGAGTAACAACAAGAAACTCGAAATCAACTCTATGTAAAAATATGATTTAAATTGTGCCTTTAATAATAAAACATTTCGTAAACTTTGATTTTCTTAAAGTTTACAAAATAGGATTTAATTAAGTGCTAAGTGTTCTGTTATTTTGGCATTTAATGAATTAATTGTTTGAGGGTGTATCATAGAACTTTCTTGTGCTAGATTGGGTCAAACGGTTCTTCCATTTTTTTCCTGCATTTGTATTGTTCGTTTCAATCACAGGTTTGGACCCGGGAATAATTTATGCCCGCTTAATTGTGGGAAGTACTTGGGCATAGCCCTAACACTCATTGTGAGGAGTACCACAGGAACCTTGAAGTAGCTGGCCCATTGAGAGGACTTGCCAGCGAAAAGGGCAACGACCCCTGCCTGATTGACTAGTTCCCACCCGTGAGGTAACCAAGAGCTGTCATTCATGTCAAAGCGGTTATCAGTTTTACCTGAGCCGTGGAGTGAGGGGTACTTCCCTAACATGCAAGCCGTTAGACCAGATCCAACCCCATTGCAAATCCATATTCAGATCTTAATCCATTGCAAATCTAGAACCATTTTTAATCCATTGTAGATCCATTTTGTTTTCGATTACTCCCGCAATGTCATAGATCCATTGCAAGCGTGCTAAGCAAATTTGATATTACATATTCATGTTCAAAGTAATGGCAAGGTTTTATGATGTTGGCTTGTTAGTGCATTACATTTCTTGAAGAATAGCCATACATGTTGAACAATAGCCATATGTGGAATTATAATTAGTGTGCCAATGCACTACATGTCTGGATATAGAGTTACATTGTGACTGCCCATACTTGATATGCTATAAATTTGAGTTATGGCTATCCATATTCGATGTTATTGTGTTGATCAAGTTTTGCAATATTCAAGTACAAGAATAGATGCTTATAGCATAATTATAGAGCTTGAAGACTTCTTCAAATTCTTTTATATTTTCATGTATATATTTTTGTTTCATGATTTGATCATTGTTGTAAAACAAATTGCTATTGTCAATTGCACACATTTTTAAAAACCTGGTTTTTGAACCCTTCCATTCATTGTAATAGACGCCAATGTCAGTTGCAACCTTCTAGTGCAATTGCATTCATCATTGCTAGTGGATTATTGAAATTTTCAAACTCATGTCAACAAATTTTTTATGTAATAACTAAATGCATTCATCAAGTTTTGAAGATTAACAATTCTATGCATTAGCCCATGTCTTCTCTTAAATTGTTATTCTTATCAAATGCGACATTTTTTATTTTCGATTTGAAAGACTTTATTTGATTTATTTTTCCCTTCTATTGCATGTTCTTGCTTGCAGTTCGACCGACTCAATCTACTTGATTAGTCGATATGTTAAGATCCATGCACTTGCAACCTGGTATTCCAGAAGTCTTGTCAACAAAAGACGGAGTTGATGATGAAATTGATATTGCATTGTCAAAAAATCATTTGCTACGGTTGGAAGCTTTCCATTTCTAGAGTGGAGATTGCTTGTTCAATTCGTTTTCCGTTCTTTTGCATTTTCGATACACATCAATACAGATAAGAGAAGCAATTGTTAATCATTTCTCCCATCAACTGGCTCAAGGAGATCCTTCGGCAATATCTTCATCAAACTTGGAACTTTAACCTAATTATTTGTTTTAGCTACATGGTTTGAAAGACAAAAATATTTATCTAGAACGAATGTCTCAGTCAGCTTACCATTCAGATAATAACAATGGTTATGGCTTATGGGGTGATATATTTTGTATAAAATGGTTTGCGAATTGGTTGAATGCACCCGTCGTCATTTGGTCTTTGTCAACGAAAAGAAGATATCTCTACTTCAATTCTACTCTTCCTAGCTACTGCTACAACATTATGTTCCATGATCATATACCTTCTGCTGGTCACTTTGAACCATTGTTAACTTGCAACTCACATGTCATTGACAATATTGCAGTTCAAGAATTATCAATTGACATATTCAACAGATCTTGTCCAGACACTTGCTCAGAGATTCAATGTTTTAGAGAAATACTTGTACAACAAGGTTTTGACATCTTCTCAACCATTCAAGGTCATTGTTTTGACTCTCTCTTTGAATCGGTTTCAAAGTTGTCTAACATCTTTGACATGAGTAGTCTTCGAAATGCAATAGCCCAAACCTTCTTCAATTGCATACAATCCGATGACAATAGAGCATTGCAATGTCTTTCCACATACTTGCCATTGTCTATGGTGAATGAAACTTGTCTTGCTTCTAGTTGGCAAACATTTGTCCTAAATTTGGCTGACCCTTTTAGCATTGGACATATAGAAGGTTGTAAATTTGAAATTCAATGGATGTGTGAGATGTTGGAAATAAATATTTTCATTTGGCACACATGTTCTTGCAACATTGAAGACAAACATCAGCCAACAAAAGGATCTACAAAAGACATTTTCCTATTGCAACATGAAACATGTGAAGGTCATTTGCATTTCCATCCACTAGTGAAAAACAACTTTGACATAGGTTCTTCCAACATGGAAACAACGATGTCAAATGACTTGCACATTGATGCAAATAATAACAACAAGATCAACCAATCAAAAATTCCTTCCACTCATCATGTTAATAGAACATATCCAATAGATACACAGACACAACAAAAAAGAAGAATAGATGACAATTTACAAAAACATTCTCAAATGAAAAAACACATGATAGAGAATACAAAGACGTTGGACACAAAAAAAACTGTGCCTGATATCAGCATAGACTGCCCTGATGGAAATATCAACATACTTAGGCATAATGCAAAGCAACCATTCAAGAATCTTCGCTCAATAAAAAGTGAAATGCGCTTTGCAGCAATGAAAGCTTCCAAAAAACAAAAATAAAAACAAAAAACAGAACAAGCCAAGATCAACCAACCTAAAATTCCTTCCATTCATAATGTCAATAGAGCATATCCAATAGATACACAAACACAATAGAAAAGAAAAACAGGTGACAATTTACAAAAACATTGTGAAATGAAAAAACAGATGATAGAGAATACAAAGACATTGGAAACAAAAAATACTGCACCTGATATCAATGCAGACTGTCCCAATGGAAATATCATTATACTTGAGCATAATGCAAAGAAACGATTGAAGAACCTCCACTCAACAAAAAGTGATATGCGTTTTGCAGCAATGGAAGCTTCCAAAAAACAGAAAGAAAAACAAAAAACAGAACAAGCCACCATTCAATATTTAAAAGCAATTGACGATACACCTACCAATGCATGTTTCATATGCAAACACTTACATTTTAAAAAAGACATACGTTGTATCAATGAGAAAACACTATTTTCATTGAACTCATTTCCATGGATGGATATGCCAGCCTCTTTTGCAATTGACCTGTACATTTGCAAATTTTGCAAAAAAAGTGTCTCTAATAGAGACATTCCTGTATTCGCAGTTCCATTGAATATTCGACGTAACACTTCATTGGCATCTGTAGATATGTTAACGCCATTGGAAGAATGTCTTGTGTCTCCAAGAATTGCATTTTCCCAAATACATAGACTTGGTTACAAACGAGCTCAACTAGGCTTGATTGGTGCAATTATAAACGTCCCCTCGTCTTTGGACAAGATATAGAAGATTTTGCCAAGAAACCTTGATGATGACATGACTATTGGAATTATGTTGAAACGAAAATTGGAATACAAAAATGCTTACATCTCTGGAAATGTGTGTCCTAATATTGTCATGGTTGCATTGAAAAGTCTTTGTACTAGAGATCTTTACAAATTAGAAAAAATTTGTATCGTTTCTGATTGGGAGGCAAGGTTCACAAAGCTAGCAATGAAAGAGGCCATCGACTATTCATTTGACAATTCCATTGACGACGAGAATAGCTCCACAAGTTCAGATAAAAGCAACAACAACATTTCCGATGCAGAATTCTAACCAGCAACTGAAACATTAGTCCATAGTTATGGCGAAACACATCTTATTGACGATTTGTCTACCAAGCTTTTAGAAATTGCACCTGTTGAAAATCACAAGCCTCTAGGCATTTTCCAAGACAAATTCTCTGAGGAGCTTAATTTCCCAACACTTTTCTATGGATGTTGTCGACCAGATGACATCTACAATCGGTATCGACATCAACAAATATTCCAATGGGAGCTACAACATGAAAGTATGGCCTTTGAAGCTCATCGTACAAACTTGTTCTTTAAGACAGTCAAAGTATTGATGCACCAAATTCCTAATGCTGCATGGATATCTATTCGCATAGGTGAATTGAAAGGGAAAAAACTAAAAGCAAAAGATGTCAATTCACAAATCAACCTTGAAAACATTGTAAAATCTCCAATTGCATTTCGCACATTCAAAGCTATTCGAACATCTCCAGACTATTTTGAAAACATGAGAAAATATATTTTTGCAATGGTCAAGCAACTAGGGCCACCAACTTTTTTTGTTAGCTTTACTTCTGCAGAACATATATGGAAGCCATTGTGCAATGCTTTACAACATATTCAAACAAAAAATGATTCCAATTCCACATTATTTCCCTCGAGAACTGATATCGATACTTTGATTAGAAACCATCCTGTCATTTGCAGTCGCTATTATAAACACAAAATCAACTTGCTCAAGTCGTTGATATTGAAAAATAACTCTCTCTTTGGAAAAGTCAATGATTACTTTTTCACAACTGAATTTCAACAAAGAGGAAATGAACATGAACATGGTCTTCTTTGGATTGAGGATGCACAAATATATGGTAAAAATACTAACCATGAAATAACAACTTTTGTTGACAAATATATTTCAACGGATTCTTCTTTGCTTACTGAAGAATTAAAAACGATTCAAACCCATCAACACACACGTGCATGTAGAAAACATCGACGTTCTAGTTGCATATTTTGGTTTCCTATGTTCTCGATCGATGCTACAACAATTTTGGAACCCATTGACAATGAATTGAACAATCTCGATGAAAAAACAAAACTCCTTACATCTTCTCTTGAATCTAAGCAATATGGAAAAAACAAATGCTTTGAATCATTTCTAGAAGAGTTGAATTTGGACAAAGACAATTACATTATACTACTACGTTCCTTGATTAAGCAACCCACGCTACTGCTAAAAAGAGATCCATCGGATATTTGGATAAATTCATTTGCAAAAAACATTCCAAATTTGTGGCAAGCAAATACTGATGCTCAATTCATTTTAGATGCTTATGCTGCTGCAACATACGTAACTTCATATAAAACGAAACTAGACAGACCTATGACAATTACATTATTGAATATCAAGGAAGAGTCAATTGCAAACAAATCTAGACAGGTCAAAACAACACACAGACTAGGAAACATGCTCTTGAACATGCAACAAATGTCAATTAGACAAGCGGTCCATATTATTCTCTCTTTGCCTTTGCATTCATCATCAAGAAAAACAATTTTCATCAACACTTCCCCTGATGATAAACGAGTTGTTGCCTTGAAAAAACCATCTCTGTTAAAAAACGAGTCAGATGAATCTAAAGACATACTCTGTCCTTCAATAATATATAGATACATCGAACGTCCTAGCGAACTTGAAACTATTAGTCTTCCTGGATATGCTTCCTTCTATTGCTTCATAGATGGAAAAACAATCAAAAGAAATAGGCCATGCATTATTCGATATATTCAATATAGACAGGAAAAGGATCCAGAAAACTTTGCACGGGAGAAGCTATTGCTCTTTGTCCATTTTAGAGACCTGGACAACTTTCTAACTCATTCGCTTCAAACTTGGACAGAAGCATATGAGAAATACAAGTCACAAATATCAATTGTTGAGCAAATATTCTTCCCCAAAGCAACAACCAAATGGGGTGATCTTGGCATTGCAAAGGATATTGTTGAAACACAATTGGAAGTTGCTAATTCCTCTAAAGCAACATTGGAGCCCATGTATGATTCCATGGCTTTTGAAAAAGTTGATATCCATAATGATCTTGTTCATAAAAAAAAACCAGTTTGCAAGAAGACCGGAATCTTTGCAATTTCAAAGAAAAACCTTTTCTCCCTAACATGGAACAATATATTGCAACAAGAATGAACCTAAACAATGAACAATAGTCTATAGTAAAAGAGATTGTTACTAGAAAAAAAAACAATCCTTCCAAGCAAATACACCTATTTCTCACAGGAAGTGCTGGTATAGGGAAAACACACACTACGAAAGCTCTTTTCAATGCTCTTGTCCTGTTGTATGATAAAGCACTTGGAAGTGACCCATTGAAAAAGAAAGGTCTCATTGTAGCACTTACTGGAAAAGCAGCATACAATGCTGATGGAATCACTGTTCATTCTGCTTTTGAACTTCCCCTAAATTCTGGCAACTTGCTCCCATTAAGTTTAAATACAATAGATATTCTTGCAAAAGACTTTGATGAACTTCAAGTGCTCTTGCTTGATGAAGTGTCTTTAATAGGTTCGCATATGCTTTATAACATAGACAAACGTATGCGCAAAATCAAGCATGCTCTAACAAATCCATTTGGAAATGTTGATGTCATTTTCTGTGGTGATTTATTTCAAGCTGAACCTGTACATGATTCTTGGATTTTTGAATTCCCAACTTTTTGCCAACATAAGTTCCCGTATAGTTTTTGGCTTGACAATATAACATATTATGAACTTACAAAAGTTGTCAGACAAGAAAATGACATTTTCATATCAATTTTAAATATAATTAGAAAAGGCCTACAGTCGGCTAGTGACATTCATAATTTAAATTCACATTGTCATAGACCAGCACCTGTTGATCCAACATTTCCATTCTTGTACTATCGAAACAAAGATGTCGATTGCCATAATTCAAAAATGTTGTCATATGTTAAAACAAAAGCATTCACATTCATAGCACACAACAGCAAAATTGATGAAACTGACATCAATTATGAACGGCAAAAAATGAATCAACTTCCCAAATCAATTGTATTGAAAAAAGACATGCTTGTTGAATTGATTGGTGGAAACTATCTCATTGAAGATGGCCTTGTCAATGGAACGGAAGCTATTTTTCGACACTATGATGAAACCTGCTCAAAGATTATCTGGCTTGAGTTCCCTACTCCAAAGATAGGTGCAATTACACATACTAATATGCATTGTCTATACAACAATTCTATAAGCCATACTTGGACACCTATCAAAAGAATATCGACATAGAAAAATTTTAAATTTTTGTGATTTTTTTGGGATGTTACATGCTCAATCCAATTGCACCTATGCACACCCCTCATGTTTGAACTAATTCAAGTGATATGGTTAACCCTTCCATCCAAGCACACATATGAAATTCTCATATATCTAGGTTAATTTGATATAATATGTGATGCAATGCTCGTTAGAATTGACTATTATAACCATTACAAGGTTAAGTATGGAAGATCCAAGACAAAGATTGAACACAAATGTTGAAGATGTAGATGAAGACACTAAGAAACTGCATTACTTTAGATAAACAAATATGAAGAAGTCATCATCTCCTATTTATTTTTTTGTATCCCTAAAGTCACAACACTTTGTAATGTAAATATCACTCCTTAGTTTGCTTGGTTAGGTATGTTGTTGCTGAAAGGAAAAGGTGCAAGATCCATTCAAATACAAGGGACTCATATTGAGGTCAATTGGTGTCTAGAAATAACATCTATATGTATGTGAAAACTTTTCCATAACATTGTTATTGAAGACAAAATCATGAATGCAAAAATGTAATCAAAGACAAAGTCATATAGACAAGTGCAGATCTATCTATTAATATGCAAAAATGATCCAATCATGTACACTTTTTGGAAAAATGGAACATCGTTCCCAACGTCTATATAATGGTAACTCATGCCTTGTACAAAATATGGCAACTCGTGGCCTATACAAAATATGGCCCATGGTACCCTATACAAAATATGGAAGCTCATGCCCAAAATGCCACATCGTGGCTAGTGTACATAGGAGGGTCTCTCAATCCTCCTGCCCACCCTCGAAGCTCCTACATGCATCTCCAAAATCGATATTCATCTTCTTCGTGCTAGAGGAAGTTGGGTCCTTCGGGTGACTTGGACCGCATCCCCCTGAGCTCTGAAACAACAACAATTATATGTCAAGCGAGACTGTAAGTCGTGAGGGGGTCTCCCTCCTCCGTGCTCCTAGTCTCTCAGCAATGCCACCCTGAAACATTTAGAACAATCCGATAAATGATGAAATTAAATGCATATAGTAATTTTCATTAAAATTGAACGAGATTTTCATAAACTAGCCAATCTCACCGTGAACACAACCGGCTGGTCTTCAGGGCTGGCGAATGGAGCAGTCGGTTGGACAACCTGCTCCAATGCTAGGGTGGATGGTATAGGGGAGGATGTATCCACATCGATAGTGGCTACACCACTGGGGAGAACAGTGGAAGAAGGAGGCATGGACTGGGGTGGGCGAAGTGGAGATGCATGTCTAGGGTGATAAACCCCAATTGGTTGTAGTATGGATGGGGGCACCGTGGAATGGGAAGCGAGTATGGTGGGGGAAAGTGGGGGGGGCGAGGTCTGTGTTGCGGTGGAGGGATGGGTGACTGCGTATGGGTGGTGTGTCATGGTCAGATGGGGGAGGGTGGGAACATGGGAAACTGATATGGAGGTGATGGAAAGGTTGGGATGTGGTGATGGGACACAGGATATGAAACGGAAGGGGGAGATGGATGGAACTGTGGTGCTGGATAGGAGGGGGGGGGGTGGATGGAAGGGGGTGGGGAGGGATGCATGGAATGGGGCATGTATTCTAGGGGATACAATTGGCATATATGGTGGCCGAAAGGCCAAGGAGGGAGGAAAAACGACACTACTAGGCCGAGGTGCTCGCACCTGCATACACATTTATAACCTCATAGTTTAATATATAAAAATATAAATATATATAGACAAGTCATCATATTTGAAATTAAATTTATGCTTTAATACAAACGATACATGCACACGTGGAGATCTTCTAATACCCCGGGGTGATGGCTGGTTGCTAGAGCATGCAGACACCTACATGCGAACACTACAATTTTTAGATTGAATTTATAAAAATAATATTAACAATATTAAACACAATGCCAATGAGAATGACAATGATAGTACTTAAAAAACATGACTGCAATTAATTTATATTCAAGTTAGATGATAGTGGTTTGATGGGCTTTGGATATTATATAAAGTTTTTATTGTATTGGAGCAGTCCATTTGTTCAAGACTTGGTAAAGAACATGGTTGTGGGGATCGTGTCCTTTGAACCACAATGGATTTGGCCCATGATAGGAACAAATGACCCATTCTGTGGTCATTCATTGAATATAATGTGGCAAAGAAGGTTGACAATTTATGCTTGAAGTGTTTGATGGCCAAAGTTGTCATTGATGACAACACGTTAATGACAAAGGTCAAAGTGATGACATGGAAAATACTTGTATGGACAAATGGTAAACATGACAAGCTTTGATGACTTGACAAGTGGCAAGCAAGCATGACAAGTGTAGAAGACTTGACAAAGTGGAGACATGACAAAGGATTGATGACAAGGACTTGATAATGACATTGATGACAATACATTAATGACAAAGAGATGGAAGAGTTAAAAACATGTAGCATACACATTATGGCAAGAACAATGGAGATGGTGACATGGCTTGGGGAATGGAAAATGTGACAAGTATGACAAACATGGAAAGCATCAAACATGGAAAGCATGACAAGTGTTTATGACAAGCATGGAAGAAGGACATGGCAAGCTAAGGACAAGACAAAGACAAGTGACAAGCAAGCAAGCTTGATGACTTGTCAAGCATGGCGTTTGATGACATGGAACATGACAAGGAGGAGATGCTTGATGACAAGAAGGATTGATAACTTGGTGACATGGAGGACGATGAATTGGAAAACATAAGATTAGAGAACAAAGACAAGATGATGAGGTGTACAAGGAAGATCTGCATGCATTTGGAAGGCCTCTTGCGGGCATTTCAAAGCACATGTTTCTAGTTTTCTTAGGTTTTCATGTTTTATAAGGTTTCATTTTTGTTTGGATGGATTATATGAATTTATAGCTCTCAAATAATTTAGACAATATGATAAACATAACTGTAAAATCGGATGATAATATGGTAATTACTCAGTGCTAATTAATTTGTAATTACTGAACACAAATTAATCGTAACTGGATCTAATTATTCAAAGTAAAGAAGTTACCTGTGTGTATGGTGCCACAATCTCCTCTGTTGTTGCCATGGCTTGGTCTAGGTCAAAAGAACCGATGTCCTCCCACCTGGAGGATGGAGACTCAGCCCTGAATATAATTGTACATTAAAACAAATAAAGTCAACAATTTGTAATTTAAAGTTTAATATATTAAACAATACGATATCAAATAAAATACAACAAATACTTGAACATTAAATAAAACAATAGCTAACCTGCTCCATGTAGCTCTATGTGGCATGTTGCTGCGTAGGACCACGGAAAGAATGACCACAGTGAGAACAACGATGTGCCATTGTTCCAGTAGAACTAGAGGGCGCCTCCTGGGTTCCACCTATACCTGGCATGTCCCGACCACCACCCATAGACCATGCAGCTGTGTGTGTCTCATCGATGTCCTCCCGGCTCTGTGAAGACATAGCCACAAATGTGGTATGTCTAAGCAAATGACATGTGGCACGTCTAACTGAGTCATCAATATCATTTAGGCCACTACCAAACCCGGGTGGCTGAGGAGGGGGGTTTAGTTCTCTCCTGGGTGCAGGAGGTACTCTAAGTGGGTTGCGACGGGCCTGAGGTCGATCTTAGGTAGAGCCAAGACCGACACCCTAAAAGTTAGTGATGTCAAAATAGTTCACATGGTATCCTAGCTCAAACTCAGCCCACAATTTCCAAAGGAAATACTGTGGGACCTCCAAATTATTGCATGGGGGCCTGTTAAACACCATAAACCATCTCTTTCTCCAGTTATCTCTCCATGGTTGGTAAATACACCAGTACATGCAAACCCGTCTCTTCCTCACATCTGGAGGCTATCCTGTCGAGGGAACTATGAATTTGTTGTACTACTGGGCTTTGGTGATGTTGATGTCTTTAATCTATTCTTTGGACATCCCAGTGGAGTAGTGTTCTCTCATTCGAGCCCTGTATTGGCTCAGATTTGTGATCTCATTGTGGGAAATGCTGATGGATTCAATGATGTTTTGCAATGATGAAGCCAAGGAAACCCGAGAGGGTTCCTTAGTGCTCTTAACTTCATTGCTTAATATCCTTAATTCATTTAAATCTTGGTGTAATTGATCTTCGGGGTTTTCATTCGGTTCATTGTCCGTTCCAATGTTATCTTTTGATGGTCTGGTTTCATCTGATGGTTCATATTTGTTTTTCATCTTGTTAGGTGTAGTTAATCTGCAATGATTTTTTTTTTGTTTTTTAATGGATTGTAATTTTTTTTTTAAATTAAAATTGAAATGGAAAACAAAACAAAAAAACAAAAAAACAAGAAATACATGGTTCAGTTAGGACCTACATAGAGGCAACGTTGTCAAGGTGGTGGAGGTTCGAATTGTTGGCGTTGAGGAGGTTTTTAGGTGCTCCACGACACGCTCGCGGGGCGCTTGTTTGGCCTTTGTGTGCTCATGGGTTTGTTGAAAATGACAAACCCGTGCTCTGTTTTTTTTTTGATAAAAAAAATACGGGCACGCACGCGTCATTAACGCGTGCGCGCACACGTTAATAACGCGTGCACACACCTTTTGTCCACGTCGACTCAATGACGTGGACATTCGATATTGCCGAAGGAGTGATGCGTGCGTGTGTTTGGACGCGCGTGCACGTCACTATTTTTTTCCCGCTCACACGCTCCTATTGCGCCCTTTTTGTTTGACAAAAATAAATGTTGTGAATAATATAAATTATTCTTATCAAAACATTTTAGTCAATAATAAATTAAACACAAAGAAATAAATTCATTTTTATTTATTTAAATAATTGAAAATAAATGTAAAAAATTTCACATCATTACAGAACTTTAAAAATAAACTTCGATTTTTATAAACTTCACCAAATAATAGAAAAAACTTAAACATATAATTTTTTTAGAAATAATAATAATCATTGAATAATTACTAGAAACCTAATCCTTTATTCTTTTGTTTATTTATATATGCAAAAGAGAAATTCAAAGATTCCAACAATTACGGACGTTGGATGAGCGCGTACAAATAATAAATCTCCAGATTTTGAATTGAATGATTACAAGATGCCCAATCCTTTATTATTTTTTATGTCCCCGACATATATGATTCGGGTAGGTGGATTAGTTGCATGGCATTTGCGGTGATGGGCGTCGGAGGAAAAGGTTCATCAATAGTTCAACAAAATACGTATTAATATATATGATATAATCGGGGTTTTTTTGCAATGTTATTGGTTCCGTGCGTCGTGACGCACCCCTGGGGTTGTGTGCCCCAAGGGTCGACGGTGGGATTGCGTCACGACACTTTAAAAATCTTGTTGTGCTGTGGCTTTTGCAGTTGTTTACGTGTTCGTTGTGGCCGGAGGTTTTAGTATGCCTGCATGTTTAAAACCGTGTCCTCATAAGAGGTCTTACTGCGCCTGGTTTAGAAACATGACTGTGCCCTTTTCGTGTTCGTTCTGTCTAAGGGCTTTACTGTGAATGCAGCTTTAAATGGGGTCCGTATGTTTTTTTATGTTTGGGTACACAGGGTACTACCAAAGGACCGAACACCAAGAGCAACCACTTCACACAAACAGATCGCAGATCAACTCACCGATGTTTTGACATGGTTTAAACCCTCTTGAGGGAAACACTCCATGGTCCCGGCCAAATAACTTCTACGGGACAATTTATTATGCAATGAAAGAAAGTTACAAATGAGCTTCTCATAATCGATCAACTAAACAATGACCCTCCATGCTCTTTAAATAGAGATCATGGACCAATCGGGTGTTAAGCCACGGATCAAGGTTAACCACTTATACTATGAAACGAGAACTATATACTATGAAACGAGAACTATATACTATGAACGAGAACTCTACCCATAAAAACGATGATTTTTGCAAAAAAAACACCAAAAACACCCCCCAAATAGAAAAGTGTTGATACCAGTATACACAGATTTTTTTTTAGGGTAAAAAATAGAGCCATGGACTAAAAATCCCATATTGTTGTTTAACAAAACTTTAAAATCAACCTTAAATTGGAAAAAAAAAAATTCTTGAAGAGATAAATTACAACTTTCAGGAAAATTGCATATTAAACAAAAAAACAAATTTCTCTAATAATTTCACTATTATAACCATATCAAAACAAAGGAATTATGATGCGATTCATAATGAGATAATATATTAGACCATACAAGAACAAATGGTTCATATAAATATTCAAAAACTCCTCTAGAGTTTCAATTACAAAAAACATACTAGTAAAAAGCATCTAAACTGCTTCTTCAAATTCATCCATGGATTCTGACACCCCATCATCAAAAACTCCTCTAGAGTTTTAATTACAAAAATCATACTAATAAAAAGCATCTACACTGCTTCTTCAAATTCATCCATGGATTCTGACACCCCATCAGAATCTACATTTTCTGCAGATGAAGGACTTGATGGAGATGTAGATGACCCATACTCTTCTCTATTATCAATGGGCGCACAATCTCAGTCTACATCTATACCCATCATTTCAGATGTCATATTCCTTTGGGATCGACGGCTTGGTTTAACACACTCCCATCTTGCATGAATGCTCCCCATTCCATGAATATTAGCTTTGGGTTTTAAAAAAGAAATTAAAAACAAATTAAACTAACAAATTTTAACTAATGTTATAATTAAAAATTTAAAAAAATTTAAAAACAAACTAAACTAAGATAACATTATAATTTAAAATTTAAAAATACATTAAAAAAAAAACTAAGTATCTATATACTAACCAAACTAACATTATAAAAAATTTTAAAAAAACTATACAAAAACTTAAAAACAATTAAAACAAAAATTTAAAAACAATAAAAAAATCAAACTATACAAAATTTTAAAATAAATTAAAAAACAAAATAAGTAAAAAAAATTAAACTATACAAGATTAAAGAAACTTTAAACAAAATTTTAAAAAAATTAAACAAACTTTAAAAAAACATAAACTATACCAAAAAAAAAAAAAAAAATTTAAACAAAATTTAAAAAAAATTGAAACAATGCAATGGCGGGGAGGTGGGCGGTGGCGGTGGAAGGGAGGGTGGAAGGGGAGGAGCGAGGAGGGATAAGGAGGGAGGAGGAGGTGGTGGGTGGCGGCGGTGGAAGGGAGGGTGGCAGGGGGAGGTGGAATTGAGGGCGCGGGTGTGGGGGGAGGGGAAAGTGGAGGGGAGCGGGGAGGAGAAGGAGGGGGATGGCACCGCCTGCTTCGGTGCCAAAGCTTCGCCCTCATGGCCCCCTCGATGCCGGGCATCGACGGGGGCTGTGAGGGCCGCCCTTTGGCACCCAAGCGAGCGACCTCCCTCGCTTGGGTGCCAAAGGGCGGCCCTCACGGCCCCCGTCGATGCCCGACATCGGCGTCGATGCCGGGCATCGACGGGGGCCATGAGGGCCGCCCTTTGGCGCCCACACGAGGAAGGTTGCTGGCTTGGGCGCTAAAGGGCAGCCCTCACAGCCCCCGTTGATGCCCGACATCGACGTCGATGCCGGGCATCGATGGGGGCCGTAAGGGCTGCCCTTTGGTGCCCAAGTGAGCGACTCAATGCCCACCCCTCCCTTCCACCTCCTCCTCCCTTCCCCCGCCCAGCTCCACCACCTCCTCCCCTTCCCCCTCCGCTGCCCTCCCCTTCCCCTGCCACCACCGTCACCCACCTCCCCCCTCCCTCGCTGCAACCCACCTCCCCGACCATTGCATGGTTTTGTTTTTTTTTTAAATTGTGTTTAATTTTTTTGTATAGAATAATTTTTTTTTAATTATTTTGTTTTTATTTTTTTTTTAGATTTTGTATAGTTTGGTTTTTTAATTGTTTTTAAAATTTTGTTTTAATGTTTTATATTTTGATTTTTTTATTGTTTTTATTTTTTTTTTTTAATTTTTTTTTTTTAATTTTTTTTTTAATTTTTTTTTAAATGTTATATAGTTTGATTTGTTATTATGTATAGTTTGTTCTTTTTTAATTTTGAATTTTTTATAATGTTAGTTTTAGTCTGTTTTTATTTTTATTTTTAATTTATTTTAAAATTTTGTATAGTTTGTTTTTTTTTTTAATTTTTAATTTTTTATAATGTTATTTTTATTTTGTTTTTAAGTTTTTTTTAATTTTGTGTAATGTTAGTATATAGTTAATTAGTTTTAATTTTTAATTATAATGTTAGGTTAGTTTATTGGGTTTTTATTTTTAATTTTAATTTTAATTTTTAATTGTAAGAACATTAGTTTAAATCTATTAGTTTTAATGTTAGTTTAATTTTTTTTAAATGTTAGTTTATAATGTTGTTAGGTTAGTTTAAGTTGTTTTTAATTCTTTTTTAAATTTTTTATTATAATGTTGTTAGGGGGTTAGTTTGATTTGTTTTTAATTTTTCTTTAAATTTTTTATTATAATGTTGTTAGGAATTTTTTATTATAATGTTGTTAGGGGTTAGTTTAATTTGTTTTTTCATTTATTTTATTATAATGTTAGAGGGGGGAAACATGCAGCAGAAGAGGACATGCATTTGGCCTGCATGATATTGTTGATTAGTTTCATGTTTTGAAAAAAATGCTAAGTTTAACAATATTTTGATAAGATATATTAGTAATGTTTGAACTTTCAGACTTAATTTTAGAAATAAAATTTCTATATATAATGTTTGAAATATGTTTTTTACAAATAATTTGTATAGTTTTTCTTGAATTTATGTGAATCAACACTTTTCGGAAAATAATATGAAATAGTATCATTTTTATACAAAACATATCTGAAAATTGATTGAAAATGGTTTTAAATGTCTATATTTTATGGAATTTTTTACAATTTTGTCAATAAAAGTGTCTTATTTTGTCCATTAAAATGTCTTATTTTATAGAAAAAATTGCAAAATGTATATGTTTTTCATTATAAATTGCTTAAAAATGTGTGATATTTTGCTAAATTTCTAAAACTGCACCTGAAAATAGAAACTAATTTTTTTTTACGATAAAGATAATTCAAAGGTCCCAAAAAATGCCTCGAAATGAAAATGTGTGATATTGGCATCACCCCTTTTTGAAATGGAGCTAAAAATACCTACTAAAATTAGGAGAGAAAAAAACGAGAACTGTGTCGAGTTCTCGTTTCATAGTATAAGTGGTTGGTTAGGTTTGATCTAAGAGAAGTTGAGCCGTTGGATCACTCTATGTCGGGAACATATCGTGACCATCGGATTAAGTATTTACAAATGCATACTAAAGAAACACACTATCCCTAATGGATATATTACACAAGTTAATTTTAACTAACTCCTAAGTGTCTAAATATCCTAACATCCCCCCTTAAGAACAACTTGGTATAGGATTGAAAAATTTACAAAAGTAACACTATTAGGAGAGGGAAGGAGGCATTAGAGCCTATCCCCCTTTAACGACAAGTTCTTGAACTCCTAACATAGATCGAAGTTTAGAAAACTTCACTTCTGTAAGAGACTTGGTGAAGATGTCAGCAACTTGATCATCTATAGGGCAAAGGAGCACTTCAAGAACACGATCATGAACAAGATTTCTGATGAAGTGCATATGTAGCTCAATGTGTTTGCTGCGTTGATGTAGAACTGGATCTTTGGCAAGCTTGATGGCACTTTGATTGTCGCACCAAAGTGGAGTAGGCTGCTGCTGCTCGAATCCAAACTCTGAAAGGATCTGTCGAAGCCATAAAGCTTCCTGACTGGCATTAACTGCTGCTCGATATTCTGCCTCTGCTAAAGAAAGAGCAAGAGCTTGTTGTTTCTTACAAGCCCAAGTAATAGGTCCAGATCCCAGACTAAAAACATAACCTGCAGTAGACTTTCGATCATCGGGATCGCCGACCCAATCTGAATCAGTGAAACCAACCAACAAAGGTTCCCCCCCTGTACTGTAATGAATCCCAAACTGAACTGTACCTTGAATATATCGAAGTATTCTTTTAGCTTCTTTCCAGTGACTTTCATGAGGTGTCTGCATATAACGGGCAACACGACCAAGTATAAGAGACTACCAACAAGCTGACGATATAAGGTGGCATCGACTTCAGGTAAAGTACAAGTGGTAGAAAGTTTGACTCCATACTGGAAGGGAGAAGGGGCTGGTGTACAATCTTCCATGTGAAAGCGACTAAGAAGGTCACAAGCATACTTAGACTGAGAAAGAAAGATTCCTTCTTTGGTTTGCAGGACTTGGAGACCAAGAAAATAATGCAAATGTCATAAGTCTGACATTTCAAAATTTTGTTTAAGACTGGATTTCACATGGGTTATAAGCTTAGGGTCTTATTGGTTATAAGCTTAGGGTCACTACCAGTAAGAATAAGGTCATCAACATAGAGAACAAGTATGATGAGATGGTTTCCTACTTGCTTGGTATAGACATTGGGGTTCGATTGGCATCTAGAAAAACCAGTGTCAAGGAGAAAGTTATCCATTTTGGCATACCAAGCTCTAGGAGCTTGCTTAAGGCCATATAAGGATTTCTTAAGGCGGCAGACAAGGCTAGAGTTATTCTGAACATATCCAGGATGTTGTTCCATGTAAATTTCCTCCTGTAAGTCACCATGTAAGAAGGTAGACTTGACATCCATTTGATGGACTTCCCAGTTATGTAAGGCTGCAAGGGAAATAACAAGGCGGATGGATTTCATTTTTGCGACGGGAGCAAAGGTTTCATTGTAGTCAATCCCTTCAACTTGGGAAAAACCTTTGGCAACTAACCTTGCCTTAGGTCTTTCAACACTTCCATCTGATGCGTACTTAGTTCTGTAGACCCATTTACATCTGACAAGTTTTCTTCCTTTTGGAAGAGGTACAAGATCCCAAGTATCATTCGCCATTATAGAACGATATTCTTTATCCATGGCTGCATCCCAATCTAGATTCCCTGAAGCTTCTGCAAAAGTTTATGGATCATGATTCTCGGAAACTTGAGCCAAAAGAGAAGAGGCTCGCTGAAACTGAGAACGTGTTCGACGTTGATCTCTAGGATCACCAGCAAGATCACCAGTTGCTTCACATGTTGAACAGACCCGTCGAGGAAGTACTTGTGCCGGTGCAACTGGAGGAACATGAGCAGGCGGAGGTGGATTTTCATCCTCATTGTCATCATCAGAAACTGGAGTTGGAAACCTGTCAAGGAAGTTGGAAGAAGAAGAAGAAGGCACAAATGCTGAATCAGGCTCGCAAGCCAAAGATGGCACAATCACCAAGTTAGGATTGCAAGCCAAGAGATTTTCATCAAATTTAGCATCTCTTCTAATGATTATATCATGAGAATGTGGTTGAAGAAGTCTATAACCTTTTACATCTTCAGAATATCCAACAAATATGCACTTTTCACTTTTATGCTACAATGTTTTCCGTTTTTCATCTGGAATGTGAGCCCATGCTTCACTACCAAACACACGGAAGTGACTTACAACAGGTTTAGTTTTACTCCATGCTTCTTCCGGTGTTATACCTTGTAATGCTTTAGTGGGGGTGCGATTAACTATGTAATTTCCACAATTTATGGCTTCAGCCCAAAATTGAAGACTTAGTCCCTTAGATTAGATCATACAATTAGCCATTTCTTTTAAGGTGCGGTTCTTCTGCTCAGCTACACCATTTTGTTGTGGTGTATATGGAATAGTGTGCTGTTGTTGGATGCCTTGTTCAGTGCAGAAAGTAGTGAAATTTTGTTAACATATTCTCCTCTATTGTCAGATCTTAACTTAATAATTTGATGACCAAATTGTTTTTCAACAAGGGCCTTGTAGGCCAAGAACATGTTAAATACTTCACTCTTAAGTTTTAGGAAATAAATCCAAGTGCGTCTGGTGTAATCATCAATATAAGTTAAGAAATATTTGAAACCAGAAAAGGAAGCAGATGGAAGAGGACCACACAAGTCACTATGCACAAGCTCCAAAGAAACCGAGGCGTGCCAAGAGGCACGTTTGTCAAAACTGTCCCGATGATGTTTTTTCGAGTACACAACCAGAACAAACACCATCCTTGCAAGATACCATCGGAAGACTTATCACCATATTTTCTTTACATAGTTGTTGCAATGAGCGATAATTTAAGTGACCAAATCGCTCATGCCAAAGTTTGCTCAAGTTATCACTATGAGCAACAAAAACTGAAGGGAAAGGTGATGACCCAAAGTTGTTAAACTTGTACAACCTGGTAATATCATCAAAATTCCGGTAGCTAGGACCTGTTGAGGATCTTTAAAATCCTTGATTACAACTTGGTGAGGTGTAAAGGTCACAGTTTTACCTTCACCAGAATGAGTGATCTGATAGACTGATAACAAATTGCAGGAAATTCTTGGAACACATAGTACATCACTAAAATGACCATTATCTACTGGAACTGTTCCAGCTCCTATAACACTTAGAGATCTATCATCACCAACAAATATTTGTTTGATGTTACATTCATGCATAGTAGAAAAGATGGCTTGATCCTTAGCCATATGATAAGATGCTCTAGAATCAATGAGCCATTCATTTGAAGTAGAAGAAGAAGATGCATTATAAAAATAACCAGAAGCACAAAGTGCATGTCCATGAGAGGCTGATTCTGAAGGCGAATCTAGGCTGATGTGGTGCTTCTTCATTGCTGCTTCCAAGGCTGCCATCTTCTTGAAACACTTAGATTCATATGATTATCTTTCCCGCAATAGTTGCAATGATGCTCAGTCTTCTTGCCTTTTGGCTTGGATCCTTTGTCATTTTTTAAAGAAGGAGCTAACTGAGAGGGTTTTGGACCCTTGTGTGACTTATTATTATGAAAATTTTGTTTCTTGGGAGGCTTGGACTTTTCTTTCTATTGGGACAATAAGGCTTTCCCAGATGTATCTGCATTGTTGATTATTCCAAGGTGAATGAGTTTATCTTGCTCTCTAATCAAGGAATCACAAAAGGATTCAAGACTAGGCTCTTGATAGCTAGCTGCATTCAAAGATTCTTTCATGGAGTAAAATGTAGATACAAAAACAGAATATGTAGGTCCAAGTTTGGAAAGAATATGATAAATGCATTGTTTGTCTTCCCTCTTAATCTTACATTCTGCACATAAGAGTTTAAAAGTTTTGTACTTAGATAAATAATCTTGAATGCATGAAAAGTCACTTGGATTTAAAGAAATCAACTCATTTTCGAGTTGGTGACCTTGAATTTCATTGTGTTTACCAAACACAAATTTCAACTTGTCCCAAGCAGCATTAGGGTCATCAATTCCTGATATGTGGAATCGCAAATCAGTAGAGATTGACATCCCAATCAATCCATGAGCTTCGTCACATCTATTTGCCCATTTTATTTTCTTATCATCATCAGTGGGTTCGGTTTCTTTCCCTGAGGTAATTCTGAAAAGTCCCCTACTTCGTAGAACATCCTCCATACGAGATTTCCATGAGAAATAGTTGGAACTGTTAAGTAGAATATCACAAGGGGCGGCCATATTTGTAAATTAATGGCTATAAAAGCATAAATCAATAGTCTGGATGTGAAGAGCTTGAAAAAATAAATGGTTTAAAAAAAAACGACACTGAAAAATGACTCTGTATGATGAAGTTATGCTTGAACAAAGAAACTGTTGAAGATGTCCCCAATAGTGACGTGGCAGCTAGAGAATGTCCAGCAAAAAAAAAGAACCCCCCTCTTCCCAAGATGAACCTTTTGACAATCACTTTACAAGAAAGTTGCTTTAAGTGAACCACTTTTGTAAAATAAGTGATTTCACTTTTACAATGATATTACTTTTAAATAATGCAACAATAAAAAAACTTAAGTGACTCACTTGTATTTTTATTTTTTATTATTTAAGTGAGATGCACTTTTACAATAAAGTAACTTGAAAATAGAAATTGCATGCACTTTTTCTTTTAAAAGTAACTTCCTAAGACTTGAACTCAAGACCTATTAAGGAATAAAGCAACTTTGAACTAAGTGAGCTAGATTAAAAGGTATGTAAAATATGGGAATGAGGAAGGGTTTTATTTTTTATTTTTTACTCTTCTTGTTCGGTTTGCGTGCTTGCCCTTTTTCCTGCAAAACACATCACAAATCGAAACAAAAAAACTTTTCCACACTTGTGGAGTTAGATCTTGTTAGCTTGCCTAGAAATTTTACGTTTTCTCTCTGTTTCTGATTTGCCGAGATCGCGCAAGGTGCATGGCAAAGAGCATACGCAGCCAAGAAAAACCCTTTCCCTTTCTGTTTCCGATTTGCCAAGATCGCTCAAGGTGTACGGAAAAGAGCATACACAGACGAGAAAGCAACAATCCGAACCCAAAAAAATCTAACAGTAAAAAAATGATAAAATATGAGATTTTTTTCTTTTAAAAACAAAAAATAAAAAATGCGTCACTGCAACATTATACCTTCAGATCTGATGAAATACGCATTTCTGGAGCAACCGGGAACCATTTTCAATCAAATGAAAACTATTTCTCAATGGAAACAACACTCCAGACGCAATGGAACACCTCCCATAGCCTAGAAATGAACAGAAATACCAGAACCATAAACCCTTTCGAGTTTCGGCAACAACAGTTCAAGATCTAGATGATAACCGGAAGCGGCTCTTCATAAAAGTTCTGATACCATGTTCAGGTACACAAGGTACTACTAAAGGACCAAACACCAAGAGAAACCACTTCACACAAACAGATCACAGATCAACACACCGATGTTTTGACGTGGTTTAAACCCTCTTGAGGGAAACACTCCACGGCCCCGGCTAAATAACTTCTACGAGACAATTTATTATGCAAAGAAAGAAAGTTACAAATGAGCTTCTCATAATTGATCAACTAAACAATGAACCTCCATTCTCTTTAAATAAAGATCATGGACCAATCGGGTGTTAAGCCACGGATCAAGGTTAGGTTTGATCTAAGAGAAGTTGAGCCGTCAGATCACTCTATGTCAGGAACATATCGTGACCGTCGGATTAAGTATTTACAAATGCATACTAATGCATACTAAAGAAACACACTATCCCTAACAGATATATTACACAAGTTGATCTTAACTAACTCCTAAGTGTCTAAATATCCTAACATTTTATTGTAGTTGCATGGGGTGGGTTGATGTGGCTCTCCGGCGATATGGGCCTGGTCATTTCCATTGTTAAATGTTGTGGCATGGCATGCTTCTGTGTTGCATGTGTTTGGATTCTGAGTTCATTGTGGTGCAGGTTTAAATAACGTTGTTGTGCTATGGCTTTTGCAGTTTTTTACGTGTTCATCGTGGCTGGAGGTTTTAGTACGCTTGCATTTTTGAAACCGTGTCCTCGCAGGAGGTCTTACTGCACCTGCTTTAAAAACATGACTGCCCTTTTTGTGTTTGTCCTGTCCAAGGGCTTTACTGTGAATGTAGCTTTAAATGGGGTCTGTATGTTGTTTATTGCAGTTGCATGGGGTGGGTTGATGTGGCTCTCTGGTGGTATGGGCCTGGTCATTTCCATTGTTAAATGTTGTGGCATGGCGTGCTTCTGCGTTGTAGGTGTTTGGATTCTGAGTTCGTTGTGGTGTAGGTTTAAATGGTGGCTGTCCGGTGGTATGGGCCTGGTTGTTTCCATTGTTAAATGTTGTGGCATGGGGTGCTTCTGCTTTGTAGGTCTTTGGTTTCTCAGTTTGTTGTGTTGGAATGTCGTCGTCCTGCGTCTTTGCAAAGTTGTGGTTTGTAGTTCCTTCGTTTTGCTAACCGAGAAAATAGGCATGTGGCAGGGTATTTTTAATGTTTTCATGATGGAGCCCTATATCACGATGCTTAATGATGTCTGTGATTTATGGGTTTTTCGGAAACTGGGTTCTCTGTGCAGGGGTTTTTTCCCATTTCTACTTAATTCGGGAACAAAAATTTGTTGCAGTTGTCTTTCGTTGTCGATCCTGGTGTTTTTTTCATCTGCAGTTGTATTTTTCTTCTGGCATCTTGGTCGGTGGCCGTCTATGCTATCTCGGTTCGTCAGAGGCCTATGCACTGAACGGTTGGGCGGTTTCAGTTTCATTTTCACTGATTTTTTCTTCGGCGTGCTTACCTAGGTAAGAGCAAATCCTTCGTTTGTCTTTTCTGATACTATTTTAATGCACATTGCAGATGCAAAATTCACTGTCATTGCGAAAGGCTTCCATCACGACCTTCCTCTTCTTCGCCATGGCCGCTCAGTTCAGGTGTTTTGCTTGCTCGGTCTGAAACCCTAGAAAGGAAGCCTTCAAACCCTGCAACACCTTGAAACCCTTGAAATCCTTGACCACATACTCTAGCGCCTTTGAAGTCACTGCCTTTATAGTGATTTTTTTCACATTTGAGATAAGTTGAGCATAGTATTTTACACTAGTATTGTACTCTAGTTTTTAAATCATGGTTATCAAATGTTTTTTATCTCTCGTCCCAGTTTCATTTCATTTGAGCTCCATAGTTATTATTATATATTTTGTTCTTTTTTTATGGAGAAAGTTACACATTAAAATATCTGTTACTATGCCTTTGAAATGATATAAAAACTGTGTTACAAAGGTTCTGAAATGATTTGAGTAAGACTTGACTTAAACAAAACTAACATTGAACTTTGAATTGATTTGTCTCATGAAATTTCACTATTAAATTATCTGTCATTCTTTTAAGAGGATTTTAGGATGATTTGAAAATCATTGTGCTAAGGAAATATTAATTTCCTCAAAGTTGGGGTTAGTATTTCTTCCCAGGATTTCAGTAGTCAATTGTTTGTTCTTAAATGCTTATAATTGCGAGTTAATTCCAGCCATCTCTTGGTGTCAGGAGTGTATCTCTATAACCCTACTCAGCTCCAAGGTTTCACATAAAGCATACATAGTTTCCCATACATAGAATAAAGCCGAAGCTTGTAAAGAAATAAATCTGTTGTTTTCCATACATAGAATAAAGCTAGTTTTCAATGAGAGAATGCCATACAAGGCTTTAATTCACATCCTTTTCAAGGTGAATTGGATTTCTACAACCCCTTTTGATCTTCAAGTTTTACAATAATAATAAACAAGGAAAAATCTTGTCATGAGAATCGAAACCGACTGCAAGGATTTTTAATTCTTGAAAACTTTCCTTTGATCCATTAACCCTAATATTCACAAGAAAAGAATCTTTATCCCAAAATCTGCAAAACCAACTCTGTCATTTTTTAAACTGTCGGTTGCCATTTATCCTCAGATGCTTTGCCACCTGTAGAGTAAGATTACGATGGGGTTGGTGCTTTAACAAGTCAAAAATTATTATCCAGCGGTTGATTTGAACCTTCATTTCTAGTGATCGATATTCCTTTGTCTTGAGACTACATTTTTTTTTTATCTCTTTCCGTATTCTTCCATTTCCCCTTTATACCTTTCCTTATCCTTCAATCTGAGTTTTTGGTGAAATATTTTGCATTCATCTATTTTTTATTCTTCCGGTCATTTCCTTGAATCAAATAAAATGATGAGTTTCATTAATAAATAGAGGATGTTTCTGGGTTCCACGTAAGGCAGTTCAGCATTGCCTTTGTAGTGGTTTGCAATACCACTTTTCCATATGCGGATGTATCAATAAATGACAAGTGTGATGGTGGTTTGTATTCCATGACTACTAAATCTTTTTTGCTTTTATGCATGCCGATGATGCGGAATATATCATGAACCATCGATTGTGCATTCACCACCCTGTATGTTATGTTGTAGTGGTTATGGTGAAACCATAGCCCCGTCTTCATATTCGCCATTGCTAAAAGGAAGCTAGATCGACTAAGTGAAAGGTCATGGTGTTGACATCAATTTTCAAATATATTCTCAAACATAGCAGAATCAATTGGATTGAAAATTTGTTCTTCTTTCCATTTAGAGCTATTCCAAACTATCACTGTCTATTACAAATATCAGTCCAGGCATCAAACCTCCAGGTCGTCTAATACCAAAACTGTTTTTATGATCCATACTCATAACATTAATCATGACCACGTGAACATGTCTACCATAAAATATTGCTAACTAACGACTTTGTAGAAACGACAATTTGATGGCTTTTTGGCATTGTTCTTGTTAAATTGTCAACATCAATACTTTCTTTTCTTTGAAATTGCATTGTCGAGCATCTTTTAATGTCATTTACAGAACGCATCTTTTTAGCACTTGCATGGTCTTTCCAGGTGTTTGAAAATCCCATGCAAAAACAAAGAATAGTATCATGATCAACCATTGCGACTAAAGCATTCAAACTAAAATTCTTCAATCGCATATCCTGTGCAGGAAACTTGGAATTTCTTTCCAACGTCTGGCAATAGGTAATTTCTCCTCTATCACTTGGGCGATCGAGCATTTGTGAAAGAAATGTTTCAACAAAATTCCATCTTATTTGATTTCAACCTGATGTTAACTATCGACAAGTGTTGAAATCAAACTTCTTAATACTTTCCACAGTAATATTGTGACAAGCCAAAGGACATCCCATCAAGACTGACATCTAAACGTTGATCAATTGGACTCTGTGCAATGCTAGTTTTTCGAGTTGTGCCTTGTAATTCCATGCTAGTTCTACTAATAGAATTTCCATTGGCATCCAAAATATATTTTGACCTTGTATCATAAATATCATTGTTCTTCTTTCGTTCAGATGACTGACACCATTCTACCATTATATCTAAAAATAGGTTAACAATAGCTTGTTGCAATATCTTCACACCCATTAACAAGTTCATAAGACTATGGGATGAGTTTTCTCCCGCTTTTACTCCCACCAGTAGCAAATGACAATTTTGTTGGAAGTCTAAGCCTCTTCACTTTGGCTGGACCATCTTTTGGAAATTTGTCCCAAGAAACGAATCTTAGATAAAAGTTTGAAGATTGATCAAGTGATAACACATTCCATTCCCTCCTTGTTTGCCAAAATGCCTTGTGCAAATAACTCTTCTCCATATCCACACCCCACTGTCATATCTTTAGCAATTCATAGAGTATTTGTAATAAGTCCTATATGAGAACAGCTTGCTAATTGGGAAAAATACGTGAGCTTACTGTTGTAGTAGTTGTAATTAGTATTGTTATTGCAATTACTATGGTTATTGTCATATAGATTGCATGCACAATATTAGGGAAATACATACCAGCTTAGCTATAGAGTCCAAGTGAACTATATGCAAAAGCTCATTTATATTAGATACTACATATGGTATGTAAGGATAAGTTTTATTGCAATTTTACTACTTGTATTCCCATAATATATACCATATAACTTGCAATTACCGACCTAGTAGTAGTGGTGAATTAATGCAGATTAAATGTCTAGAACCTTTTGATGCCAATTTCCTCTCTCATCAATTGAATTTCAATGGCTTAAGAAGAGAGTAACAACAAGAAACTAGAAATCAGCTCTATGTAAAAATATGATTTAAATTGTGCCTTTAATATTAAAACATTTCGTAAACTTTGATTTTCTTAAAGTTTACAAAACAGGATTTAATTAAGTGTTAAGTGTTCTGTTATTTCAGCATTTAATGAATTAATTGTTTGAGGGTCCTCACATCTGGTATCATAGAACTTTCTTGTGCTAGATTGGGTCGAAGTTCTTCCATTTTTTTCCTGCATCTGTATTGTTTGTTTCAATCACAGGTTCAGACCCTGGAATAATTTATGCCCGCTTAACTGTGGGAACTACTTGGGCATAGCCCTAAAACTCATAGTGAGGAGTACCACAGGAACCCTGAAGTAGCTGGCCCAATGAGAGGACCTGCCAGTGAAAAGGAAAACGACCCCTACCTGATTGACTAGTTCCCACCCGTGAGGTAAACCAAGAGCTGTCATTCATGGCAAAGTGGTTATCAGTTTTACCTGAGCCATGGAGTGAGGGGTACTTCCCCAACATGCAAGCCGTTAGACATCATTGGTGGCCGAGTGAATCCCCTGAACCATTAGGAAGCCAAGCATACTTGGGGTCCATCTCTTTTTCCAGCTAAAAATGGCAAATTACATCTATCCAGTTCCAGATCCATATCGAAATCCAGATCCATCCCTGTTGCAAATCCATATTCAGATCTTAATCCATTGCAAATCTAGAACCATTGTCAATCTATTGTAGATCCATTTTGTTGTCGATTACTCCCGCAATGTCATAGATCCATTGCAAGCGTGCTAAGCAAATTTGATATTACATATTCATGTTCAAAGTAATGGCAAGGTTTTATGCTGTTGGTTTGTTAGTGCATTACATTTCTTGAAGAATAGCCATACATGTTGAACAATAGCCATATGTGGAATTATAATTAGTGTGCCAATGCACTACATGTCTCAATATAGAGTTACATTGTGACTGCCCATACTTGATATGCTATAAATTTGAGTTATGGCTATCCATATTTGATGTTATTGCGTTGATCAAGTTTTGCAATATTCAAGTACAAGAATAGATGCTTATAGCATAATTATAGAGCTTGAAGTCTTCTTCAAATTCTTTTATATTTTCATGTATATATTTTTGTTTCATGACTTGATCATTGTTGTAAAACAAATTGCTATTGTCAATTGCACACATTTTTAAAAACCTGGTTTTTGAACCCTTCCCTTCATTGTAATAGACGCCAATGTCAGTTGCAACCTTCTAGTGCAATTGCATTCATCATTGCTAGTGGATTATTGAGATTTTCATACTCATGTCAACAGATTTTTTATGCAATAACTAAATGCATTCATCAAGTTCTGAAGATTAACAATTCTATGCATTAGCCCATGTCTTCTCTTAAATTGTTATTCTTATCAAATGCGACATTTTTTATTTTCGATTTGAAAGATTTTATTTGATTTCTCTTTCCCTTCTATTGCATGTTCTTGCTTGCAATTCGACCGACTCAATCTACTTGATTAGTCGATATGTTAAGATCCATGCACTTGCAACCTGGTATTCCATAAGTCTTGTCAACAAAAGACGGAGTTGATGATGAAATTGATATTGCATTGTCAAAAAATCATTTGCTACAGTTGGAAGCTTTCCATTTCCAGAGTGGAGATTGCTTGTTCGATTCGTTTGCTGTTCTTTTGCATTTTCGATACACATCAATACAGATAAGAGAAGCAATTGTTAATCATTTCTCCCATCAACTGGCTCAAGGAGATCCTTCGGCAATATCTTCATCAAACTTGGAACTTTCACCTAATTATTTGTTTCAGCTACATAGTTTAAAAGACAAAAATATTTATCTAGAACGAATGTCTCAGATAGCTTACCATTCAGATAATAACAATGGTTATGGCTTATGGGGTGATATATTCTGTATAAAATGGTTTGCGAATTGGTTGAATGCACCCATCGCCGTTTGGTCTTTGTCAACGAAAAGAAGATATCTCTACTTCAATTCTACTCTTCCTGGCTATTGCTACAACATTCTATTCCATGATCATATACCTTCTGCTGGTCACTTTGAACCATTGTTAACTTGCAAATCACATGTCGTTGACAATATTGCAGTTCAGGAATTATCAATTGACATATTCAACAGATCTTGTCCAGACACTTGCTCAGAGATTCAATGTTTTAGACAAATACTTGTACAACAAGGTTTTGACATCTTCTCAACCATTCAAGGTCATTGTTTTGACTCTCTCTTTGAATCGGTTTCAAAGTTGTCTAACATCTTTGACATGAGTAGTCTTCGAAAGACAATAGCCCAAACCTTCTTCAATTGCATACAATCCGATGACAATAGAGCATTGCAATGCCTATCCACATACTTGCCATTGTCTATGGTGAATGAAACTTGTCTTGTTTCTAGTTGGCAAACATTTGTCCTAAATTTGGCTGACCCTTTTAGCATTGGACATATAGAAGGTTGTAAATTTGCAATTCAATGGATGTGTGAGATGTTGGAAATAAATATTTTCATTTGGCACACATGTTCTTGCAACATTGAAGACAAACATCAGCCAACAAAAGGATCTACAAAAGACATTTTCCTATTGCAACATGAAACATGTGAAGGTCATTTGCATTTCCATCCACTAGTGAAAAAAAACTTTGACATAGGTTCTTCCAACATGGAAACAACGATGTCAAATGACTTGCACATTGATGCAAATAATAACAACAATATCAACCAATCAAAAATTCCGTCCACTCATCATGTCAATAGAACATATCCAATAGATACACAGACACAACAAAAAAGAAGAACCTATGACAATTTACAAAAACATTCTCAAATGAAAAAACAAATGATAGAGAATACAAAGACGTTGGACACAAAAATAAATGCGCCTGATATCAACGTAGACTGCCCCGATGGAAATATCAACATACTTGGGCATAATGCAAAGCGACCATTCAAGAATCTTCGCTCAATAAAAAGTGAAATGCGCTTTGCAGCAATGAAAGCTTCCAAAAACCAAAACCAAAAACAAAAAACAGAACAAGCCAAGATCAACCAACCAAAAATTCCTTCCATTCATAATGTCAATAGAGCATATCCAATAGATACACAAACACAATAGAAAAGAAAAACAAGTGACAATTTACAAAAACATTGTGAAATGAAAAAACAGATGATAGAGAATACAAAGACATTGGACACAAAAAAGACTGCACCTGATATCAATGCAGACTGCCCCAATGGAAATATCATTATACTTGAGCATAATGTAAAGCAACGATTGAAGAACCTTCGCTCAACAAAAAGTGATATGCATTTTGCAGCAATGGAAGCTTCCAAAAAACAAAAGGAAAAACAAAAAACAGAACAAGCAACCATTCAATATTTAAAAGCAATTGACGAGACACCTACCAATGCATGTTGCATATGCAAACACTTACATTTTAAAAAAGACATACATCGTATTAATGAGAAAATGTTATTTCCATTGAACTCATTGCCATGGATGGATATGCCATCCTCTTTTGCAATTGACCTGTACATTTGCAAATTTTGCAAAAAAAGTGTCTCTAATAGAGACATTCCTGTATTCGCAGTTCCATTGAATATTCGACGTAACACTTCATTGGCATCTATAGATATGTTAACGCCATTGGAAGAACGTCTTGTGTCTCCAAGAATTGCATTTTCCCAAATACGTCAACTTGGTTACAAATGAGCTCAACTAAGCTTGACTGGTGCAATTATAAACGTCCCCTCATCTTTGGACAAGATACAAAATATTTTGCCAAGAAACCTTGATGATGACATGACTATTGGAATTATGTTGAAACGAAAATTGGAATACAAAAATGCTTACATCTCTGGAAATGTGCGTCCTAATATTTTCATCGTTGCATTGAAAAGTCTTTGTACTAGAGATCTTTACAAATTAGAAAAAAATTGTATTGTTCCTGATTGGGAGGCAAGGTTCACAAAGCTAGCAACGAAAGAGGCCATCGAATATTCATTTGAAAATTCCATTGACGACGAGAACAACTCCACAAGTTTGGATAAAAGCAACAACAACATTTCCGATGCATAATTTGAACCAGCAACTGAAACATTGGTCCATGGTTATGGCGAAACACATCTTATTGACGATTTGTCTACCAAGATTTTAGAAATTGCACCTGCTGAAAATCACAAGCCTCTAGGCATTTTCCAAGACAAATTCTCTGAGGAGCTTAATTTCCCAACACTTTTCTATGGATGTTGTCGACTAGATGACATCTACAATCGGTATCGATATCAACAAATATTCCAATGGGAGCTACAACATGAAAGTATGGCCTTTGAAGCTCATCCTACAAACTTGTTCTTTAAGATAGTCAAAGTATTGATACACCAAATTTCTAATGCTGCATGGATATCTATTCACATAGGTGAATTGAAAAGGAAAAAACTAAAAGCAAAATATGTCAATTCACAAATCAACCTTGAAAACATTGTAAAATCTCCAATTGCATTTCACACATTGAAAGCTATTCGAACATATCCAGACTATTTTGAAAACATGAGAAAAGATATTTTTGCAACGGTCAGGCAACTAGGGCCACCAACTTTCTTTGTTAGCTTTACTTCTGCAGAACATATATGGAAGCCATTGTGCAATGCTTTACAACATCTTCAAACAAAAAACGATTCCAATTCCACATTATTCCCCTCAAGAACTGATATCGATACTTTGATTAGAAACCATCTTGTCATTTGCAGTCGCTATTATAGACACAAAATGAACTCGCTCAAGTCGTTGATATTGAAAAATAACTCTCTCTTTGGAAAAGTCAATGATTACTTTTTCACAACTGAATTTCAACAACGAGGAAATGAACATGAACATGGTCTTCTTTGGATTGAGGATGCACCAATATATGGTAAAAATACTAACCATGAAATAACAACTTTTGTTGACAAATATATTGAAACGGATTCTTCTTTGCTTACTGAAGAATTAAAAAAGATTCAAACCCATCAACACACACGTGCATGTAGAAAACATCAACGTTCTAGTTGCAGATTTCAGTTTCCTATGTTCCCGATCGATGCTACAACAATTTTGGAACCCATTGACAATGAATTCAACAATCTCGATGAAAAAACAAAACTCCTTACATTTGCTCTTGAATCTAAGCAATATGGAAAAAACAAATGCTTTGAATCATTTCTAGAAGAGTTGAATTTGGACAAAGACAATTACATTATACTACTACGTTCCTTGATTAAGCAACCCATGCTACTGCTAAAAAGAGATCCATCGGATATTTGGATAAATTCATTTGTAAAGAACATTCCAAATTTGTGGCAAGCAAATACTGATGCTCAATTCATTTTAGATGCTTATGCTACTGCAACATACGTAACTTCATATATAACGAAACTAGATAGACCTATGAAAATGACATTAAAGAAGATCAAGGAAGAGTCAATTGCAAACAAATCTGGACAGGTCGAAACAATACGCAGACTAGGAAACACGCTCTTGAACATGCAACAAATGTCAATTAGACAAGCGGTCCATATTATTCTCTCTTTGCCTTTGCATTCATCATCAAGAAAAACAATTTTCATCAACATTGTCCCTGACGATAAACAAGTTGTTACCTTGAAAAAACCATCTCTGTTGAAAAAAGAGTCAAATGAATATGAAGACATACTTTGTCCTTCAATAATATATAGATACATCGAACGTCCTAGCGAACTTGAAACTATTAGTCTTGCTAAATATGCTTCCTTCTATTGCTTCATAGACAGAAAAACAATTAAAAGAAATAGGCCATGCATTATTCGATATATTCGATATATACAGGAAAAGATCCAGAAAACTTTGCACGAGAGAAGCTATTGCTCTTTGTCCATTTTAGAGACCTGGACAACTTTCTAACTCATTCGCTTCAAACTTGGACAGAAGCATATGAGAAATACAAGTCACAAATATCAATTGTTGAGCAAATATTCTTCCCCAAAGCAACAACCAGATGGGGTGATCTTGACATTGCAAAGGATATTGTTGAAACACAATTGGAAGTTGATAATTCCTCTAAAGCAACATCGGAACCCATGTATGATTCCATGGCTTTTGAAAAAGTTGATATCCATAATGATCTTGTTCATAAAAAAAAAAACTAGTTTGCAACAAGACCTAAACCTTTGCAATTTCAAAGAAAAACCTTTTCTCCCTAACATGGAACAATATATTGCAACAAGAATGAACCTAAACAATGAACAATAGTCTATAGTAAAAGAGATTGTTACTAGAAAAAAAAACAATCCTTCCAAGCCAATACACCTATTTATCACAGGAAGTGCTGGTATAGGGAAAACACACACTGCAAAAGCTCTTTTCAATTCTCTTGTCCTATTGTATGATAAAGCACTTGGAAGTGACCCATTGAAAAAGAAATGTCTCATTGCAGCACTTACTGGAAAAGCAGCATACAATGTTGATGGAATCACTGTTCATTATGCTTTTAAACTCCCCCTGAATTCTGGCAACTTGCTCCCATTAAGTTCAAATACACTAGATATTCTTGCAAAAGACTTTGATCAACTTCAAGTGTTCTTGCTTGATGAAGTGTCTTTAATAGGTTCGCATATGCTTTATAACATAGAAAAACGTATGCGTGAAATCAAGCATGCTCCAACAAATCCATTTGGAAATGTTGATGTCATATTCTGTGGTGATTTATTTCAAGCTGAACCTGTACATGATTCTTGGATTTTTGAATTCCCAACTTTTCACCAACATAAGTTCCTGTATAGTTTTTGGCTTGACAATATAACATATTATGAACTTACAAAAGTTGTCAGACAAGAAAATGACATTTTCATATCAATTTTAAATAGAATCAGAAAAGGCCTGCAGTCGGCTAGCAACATTCAATATTTAAATGCACATTGTCATAGACCAACACCTATTGATCCAACATTTCCATTCTTGTGCTATCGAAACAAAGATGTCGATTGCCATAATTCAAAAATGTTTTCATATGTTAAAACAAAAGCATTCACATTCATAGCACACGACAACAAAATTGATGCAACTGACATCAATTATGAACGGCAAAAAACGAATCAACTTCCCCAATCAATTGTATTGAAAAAAGACATGCTTGTTGAATTGATTGGTGGAAACTATCTCATTGAAGATGGCCTTGTCAATGGAACGAAATCTATTTTTCGACACTATGATGAAACCTGCTCAAATATTATCTGGCTTGAGTTCCCTACTCCAAAGATAGGTGCAATTACACGTACTAATATGCATTGTCTATACAACAATTCTATAAACCATACTTGGACACCTATCAAAAGAATATCAACATAGATGTTGGTTCAAAATAAAAGAAATTTTGTTAGGATACAATTCCCCGTTCAATTGGCATGTGCTAGAGCAATTCACCAAGCACAAGGTTTGACACTTGAAAAAGTTGCATTTGATCCAAAAGGGGTTACAAGGCATGGCCTTTTTTACACTGCACTTTCTCGTGTAAAAAACATTGAATGTCTTTATCTTGTAAACAAATTAGAACAAAAGAACTTTACTGTTTCATCAAAAGTACTTTTCGAATCAACTAGATTAATAGAAGATGCATCATTGCAATTTCAATATGGTCTAAAATCAATTCCTTGTAGTGAACATCTTATTATATCTTCGCTTAATACACGTAGTATGGTCCTGCACATTGAGGACATTGCACATGACACTGAACTATTAGAATCACACATTCTATGCCTTCAAGAAACCCATTTGCATTCGCCTCCCATGCACACAATATTTGAAAACCAATACAGCTGCATTGCAACTTATTCAGTACATGGTCTCGTTATAGCTGTCAAAAAAGGGATCCCGATTTTGCACACTGCAACCTACAATGAACAATTCCTAGAGGCAATTTTCATTGATCCTAAACTTTGTAACAACAATGTAAAGATTATAAATATATATATCAAACCAAATACTATATTCGACAAAGTCATTTGTGTGCTCGATTGCATTTTGGCAGAAAACAATAATACAAAAATGCCTACGGTTCTTGCCGATGACTTCAACATTGACATGTTGAAGGAAACAATGACTAAAAAATTAATACAGTCATATATGCAAACAAAATGTCTGAAATTAAAAACAAGTCATATCACAACTAGCTATAATTTTATGATTGATCATTTTTGGACAAATTTAGATCTTGATACAATTTCATCTACTATCTCTGATGCATATTGGTTCGACCATTTTAGCTGTTTCTTATCAATTCCGTTTGATTCAATATAATCTACCTCCTTTGCATATTTCAAAGAATATGTCCATGATATCGTTTTTGCCTTCTTTTATTTGATTTTTTGAAATTTCAAACACATTGATTTTCGATTTTTAAAACTACAACCAAAAATTTATATAAAAAACCAACACACCATTTAGCAATGAACTTCTTTCTTTCCTTTTGCAATGGACAAAATATTGCTCAATTTCCTTTCTTTTTCAACCTCCAATTTTCTTCCTCTTCATGTGTAGCCTGACATGCCATCCACTATTTTCTAGCGACCATTGACTAATTTGCATTTACTATTATCTATGCACAATAATTTGAAAAAAAATAGTAAAAAAAAACAGTCTTGCTTCAGCTATGAACATCAAACAATAGCTTCTCGTCTAGTTTTACAAACCAGAATCAATGTTTTCTCCTTTTGTAGCATTATATATGAAATGATTTACCTAAACGCTTTACAAATTTTTTTAGTCTATTGATCAGTAATTTTTTAATCGGAAACATTACTCAAACAAACTTCAATCTTGTGTGCCTCTATTCATAGATATCCAAATTACAGTTTTTGACATTGGCACATTTGTTTCTTCTTTGCTATATGCCAAAAATCAGTGCAATATCCCTTTCCAAAATTCCTGACAATTCAATTTACTTTAGTCTATATCTATAAAGATTTTTGTTTTCCATGTCATTACTAATGGTTTCAAGTCCAGATCATTTTCCAAACTTGGTCAAAAACAGAAAACATATCAAGAAAATATACACAAGAAAAAGAAATTTGCCACAAGCAGATCATTGTTGCAATGACATCTACATCAAACACCCTAGCTATTGAAACAAATATTTCTTCTTCACAAGACATTGCAGAGACATAATCAATTGCAACACCCTCATTGCATATTTCCAGTACAAAAACAACCATCCCAAAGAGGTAATGTTACTTTGCATTGAACCTGCTCATTTTTTTTGTCTCAGATTTTATTCTTCTTAATTTTCTTTATCTTCTAGTCAGATCTAAGTTAATTCATTTCACCAATTTTGTTGTACATAATCTGTATTCTTTTTCATGTCCTTGCTTAAAAAGCATGTAATTATCTGTAGACAGCTATGCATGACATAAAACTGTAGAATCTAATTGCTTCTTTTTATGTTCATCTTCTTATGTTCGCAGATTGAAGCAAGCATTTGTGCAAGCTTCATCTATTATAGAGTTATGTACTATGTCTCATGCCCATGTTTTTGAAGGAGATATTTCAACTGTCTATGGCCCTGCACAAAATCAAAACCAAAACTCGCCTGTGAAGACAAAGATTCTGCATGCAGATCTTGTAGACAAAGATGGCTTCATGACAATTACTGTTACCATGAATGATAACCTCATCAACAGATTTGGCAACTTCCTCTTTCCTAGAAAAAGTGTCCGAATTATTGAATTTCAATTAAATAAAAGAGGGCAATATGATCGTGGAGATGCTATAAATTCCATAGCAATCTTTCCTTCCAGTCACATTGAAACAATAGATCAAGTGTGCAAAACACGTTATCTTCCTCCAGACATATCAATTACTGAGTGAGTTTCATCTGATGAAGCATATGTCGTTGGTTCAGTTGCTGCCATAGTAGTTGCATGCCAATACAACAACAAACAATTGGATTTCTACATCAGGGATGGTGAAACTCCAAATGACTATGCTATTGTACTGTCAACTCCTTATTTTCTATGCCAAGTAAATATATATATATATATATATATACTTGCTTTTGTTCTTTCCAAAGTTCATATTAATTTTATTTTTTTGTCATTTCATTGTTAATTGCTCATAGAACTGCAATTTCCTCTCAGTTTATATGTTTTTGTCTATTGCAAATCATTTATACACCTATTTCTAACTTTTTCTCTTTCATCTTCATAGTTTCAAGTCAACGACAACTATAAAAACTTCTTTCTGCGAGTGCAACAACAGCTTGCACAGGATGAGCCACCACTATATTTATTCAAAAACATTGTCCTAGCAGGTGCAAAAGGAAGCCACCTGATGAAGGCCTCCCAGGCCACATTTATTGACACTCAATGATGAATTTGCAATTCAGGATTTGCTTGTGATTGTTGAAGCTAAGACACAAGTCAGGCATACATTCCTTTGTTCTTTGTTAAAATATGAAATCGCTATAACAATTCTTCTAATTCACACCAAAAAAAAGAAACAAGAAAAAACAACATACTTTATTTATGTTTCCACATCTGTTTCATCTTTCCAGTTGTCACCGACTGTTTTCAAAGTTATCTATTCATTTTATTTTACCTGCGAGTTGCATCACTATAGGCATGGCCTCAGCCCATTTTCAGTGATTTTTACCATTTTACATGCTACCCACGAGCTATAGTGATGCAACTCGCAGGTACGTTGGCTGTAATGATGTAGCTAGCGTACAAGGGAAAAAATAGGGAAAAATAGTGTCTGAAGGATATAAAGTGGATCTGAGTCAGTGAAATGGATCCCGCAGGCCAAAGAGTGTTGATGCTCACAAGGTGGAAAATTACGTTGTAACAAATGCCCCCTAATGTGTGAGGTCAGAGACTGATCCTACGATGGCCAAAATACATTATAAAAAGATCTCAGAAGAGGAGTGATGGAGACACAAGTGGAAGGAGCAGCCCACTCATCATAATACAATAGAATCTTTGAATACATGTCGATATAGTACAACAATCTGATACAATGGCCATGAATAGGCAATACATAATGAATATATGTCATAAGTGATCATAGCCATGATCCCTCTATGGTAAGATATGGTCTCTTGTTGAAAAGGTAACAACTGGTGTAAACTAGAGGTACAAACTGCTGATATTTGAGAAGTGATATCTCAGATATAAAGTCATAATCATAAGTAGCATACTAAATGCCACTATCGCCTGGGGTCTTCTACCCAAGTCTTCGACGGTGCAAGTCCCATCAAGTGAATAAAGGAGTTAAGGTCGAACCTGATGTGACATTGTCTGATTACCGGTCAATGATGTATACCGTTAACAGATGCCAGATAACCCACCAATAATGAAAATGGGCATCAAGGCACAGAGCACAATCATCGGAGTGTGAATAGATGAGTTGAATTCGAACACTAGGATGAATCCATTGATCAAGGGACATTGATGTATTCCCAAAAATGTCGATGGCGAGAGAACCTGCCACTAATGACTGCGAGCCTCAAGGTACTCAACCGAACTCTAAGCCTCAAGTTCTGGAATAAATGGGTTGAAGTTGACGAAACGAGACTCGCTGGAAGGAGGGCATTAAGGCATCCCCCATCAACTAGGACGAGGTACTAGCTATGCTGAAATATTTGGAAGATCTCAGGTGAAACGGACTAACTCAATAAGGATGGCCGACATGCAATAGTCAAGAGATCTGAGGAGTGGCCGACTCTGGTTTCAGGACTTCCTTTGAACAGGAGCACGAGCAGATGGATAGACTCAGGCAGCATAGATTCAATATAGACTATGTGATGCAGGAGGCACCACAAAAGGCTCCATAATGACTGGAAGCTTAACCAATCGATGGAGTAAACTGAGAAACAAGTACAACTCCTAAGGTCCAACTATAGTCCCGACTCATAATGTATGGAGTGGAATGAATGCTCTATTCAAAGGCGACACAATAGCTGCCAACTAGAAGTAGTAACCATTATCCCGTCCGACTTTTTGGAATATTTTATTTTTTTGGTCTTTTTCATATTTGGGGAAAGCTTGAAAAAGAATAAAATTGCTTATAATACAACAAGTGAGGGAACGAGTGTCAAATAGCGAGCAAACTAGTCCCAAGCAGTGGAACATACCTATGATCAATGCAAGGAAGCATGTGCAATATGTGGACACTCGTGGGGGGGTGTTCCCTCAGGGTCACAAGGTCATCAAATTGTGAAGGACAAATGGAAGCTCTGCAAGGCTCGATAGGGTAAAGTGCTCAAGCACCAAGCTAACAACTGAGTGAGCGGGAGCCAGCACAAGGCTCAAGTGGCAAGCAGGACGATGCAATGCAATCAAAACAAGATATAACTGGGGGGAGTCCTTATGGGAGATGGCTGACATAAGACAAAGTCGAGTATGAGTCTTTATCGCAACGTCATGGCGTAACTACAAAGGACTCCCTATCCTAAGGACAAACAACGGCATGGGCACCAGAATGCACAAAGGGGTTCTAACTAGGGTACCCATGTACAGAAAGGCCCTACCGCCACATAACGACACTTCTATAACAGTGTGAATGTTTCGTGTCAGTTAAGAAGCGGGGTCGCACCTAGGTTTTATGAAAGTGGTCAAAGGGTCAAATGCATAATGCATGTGAAAATGACATCTAACCTATATGCCAGGTGTAAAACGTACCTACCGTAGGTGTGAAACGCTTAGAAACAACTTCCGCCGAAGAGATCTGGTAAAAAATGCTACTCCAAGACGTTATATTAGTCCAAAACGGCTAATGGCGAAAACTATAGACAAGTCGGTCTTGAAAATTATAAATAGTAACAAAAATTTACAATTTACAATTTAGTTTTACTATTCACCCATTTGGAGTTTTGTGGTTAGTTTTCACCTCAAAGTTCAGCTACTGATTCCTGGATCTACAGGCGTTCGATCATCGAACTGTCAGGTGCAGGTTGGTAATCTCATCCCCACCTTCCATTTCAATGTTTTTATTTTAGTTTTCATTGGTTAACATTTTTGTGTATTAAATTTTTATGGATTTTTTATTATAGATGTAAATGCAAAAATCTTTTTGGGGGTAGTATCCTATACTAATGTTTTACTGTTTTCTCATAGATAAGGGCCCGGTGAGACCTGATGGCTTCCCAAAACATCGTCACCGGGGCAAGGGTGATGAGGCAAGAGGTGCTGCAGCAGAGCGTACTCTACAGACATTGAGGGGCAACCTATCACGGATGGATGCCAGGGTACCACAGATAGAGGTGGAACGGCTACCTGAGGATATGCAGCACCACATAGTGGGGGTGTCGGGTAACTAGGTACGACTACTGCAACAGATAGCAAATGCAGTACAGTACTTCTATGAGACACATCCTGTCGGGGCGGCAGCTAGGCCTCCTTGTAGGGAACAGATATCTCATAATCTCATTTTTGTATCGATATGTATATTTTTGAGGGCTACGGGCTCCAGTTTTGTATGACACTACCATTTTTGGACATATTATTTATAAAAAACTTTGGTTCTCCAGTTCTACTATATGTGTGTATGTACAAATGTGTGAATGTCTTATTTTATTTGTGTGCTTCATTGTGAATGTGACAAATGCCAATCTAATACATAGTTAGCGTATGCATCAGATATATGATTAACACTTCTTGGAACATGAATGTACGTAATTGAAACAAAATGTCATTCCAAGAGTCTTACCCTTAGGAATTTCCGTAGTAGCGTAGGATCTTGCACACGGTACTACCCATTCAACTAAGACACAACTAGTTGTGAATCCAGGTGAACTTCTAAAGACTGGATTCCATATGAAATAGCATGTTGAAGTAGCTCAATCACGACACTATACTCATCCACATTGTTAGATGTAGGACCGAGACAAGCATCTCCTGAAGACACAACTAGATGGTCAGGAAAATAAATAACCCAGGCAGCAGAAACAAGCTGTTGCGTATGATGGCTAGCACCATCAGCGAAACCTAAGAACGTAGGAGATTCTGCTGACATTTTTCAATCAAACAGAAGCGAATCAGCAGAGCCGAAAAACCAAAAGCAAGCTAAACTATGTACAGAAATAACTATTCAATAGTATACAAAGGGCACTAGCTCGAACTAAAGCATAATATCGCTTGAGGTAGAGCCCATTCCCCTCATAGTCCTCCAATGCATAAGCTCATTTTTGCAGGACACGCCTCACGATGTAAGGACCGTGCCACATGGGGTTAAACTTACCTGACCCCAGGGGTTCTTTAGCTTGGTCATATAAAAGGACCAAGTCACCTTCAGTATACTGTCGGGGACGGACAAACCTATCGTACTAAACCTTAACATGACGTTTATTGGCATCTATGGCCACAGCGGCATCTCGACGTTGCTCGTCAAGCTGCTCAAGGTGGATTAAATGTTGCTCAATACCTGTCGTATCAAGGAGGAGCTCCATGGCCAGTTTAAGCGAAGAGATTTCGCATTCAATCGGTAAAATCGACTCCACACCATGTACTAACTAAAATGGTGAGAACCCGGTGGCAGTCTTAACTGCGGTTCAATATGCCCACAAAGCAGGATATAACATGATGTGCCAGTTGTTCTTGTTTTGTTGGATGGTACGTTGGAGAATGGTCTTTAGAGACTTATTGACTGCTTCAACCTGACCATTCGCTTGGGGATAGTAAGAAGATGAGTGTTCTTGATGAAACCCAAGCTTGAGTGACAAATCCTCCATCATCTTGTTCTGAAAGTGACTGCCATGGTCAGTGACAATCTCTTTCGGAATACCGAACCGAGTAATAATCTGATTGAACACAAAATGGATTGTTGTAGCACCATCAGCTTTTACGGTAGGCATGGCCTCAGCCCATTTGGAAAAGTAGTCCATGGCCACTATGATATGGTGATGCCCCCCAGCCAAAGCTGGTTTGCAATCCATGAAATCCACCCCCCACTTGGTGAAGGGACCGATGGTGATGACCGGATGAAGGGCAGTTGGATGTGAGCGTATATTCCGAGAAAACACCTGGAAAGGGTGGCATCTCTTCACGGTGTTAAAACAATATTTAAATATTGAAGGCCAAAAGTAACCTGCTCGCATAATACATTGGGTTGTAGCAAGCCCGGATAAGTGACCACCACATGCCCCTGCATGGTAATCATTAAGCACCCGCTTCGCTTCTTCGTGACTTAAGCAATGACGGAGAATAGAATCCTTTCCTCGACGATTCAAAGTGTCACCGACGATAGTATAATCTTTAGTGTGATGTTTCACACGCCGTTGCTCATCTCGTGAATAATGCGAAGGAAACTTCAAAGTTTGGAGATATACGATGACATCCCCATACCAAGGGTCCTCGGATGAGATAAGAAATAAGTGCTCATCCACAAAGGAATCTTCATGAGTGACATCCTCATCAAGTCTTGGAAGGTTCGACATAAGCTCAGCAAACACCAACGATTTCACTGATTTTTTTGAAGAAAAATCAAGATCGAACTCCTAAAGGATCACAATCCATTTATTGTACTTCCCCCCTATAAGGCATCGTGATAGCATGAACTAAAACGGATTGATATGCGCTACAACTGTGGTTGTTCTAAGCAAAATGTAATGCCGTAACCACTGGACTGCATGGACAGTCGCAAGTGCCAGCTTTTCCATGTGAGTATATCTCAGTTCAATGTCTACTAGATTTCGACTAAGGTAATAGATGACATGCTCGACAAGTGCATCATCAACCTGAACTAAGACCATGCCAATCGTCTCTTCAGATGCAGACACATAAAGTATAAAATCTCGTGCAAATTCGAGTAGACTAAGCACAGGGGCTGATACCAAAGCTTTCTTAAGGGCATCGAAAGACTGCTGGGCTCACTCATCTCAGATAAATGGTGTGTTTTTCTTTAATAGGCACGCAAAACCTTTGGTAAGATTAGCATAATTGACTACAAATCGACGCAGAAAAGTAGCACTCCCTTGGAGGCTCTAAAGTTGTAACAAGTTGCGCAGAGGAGGCAACCAAAGTATTGCCTCAACTTTCAAAGGATCTACTCTAATACCCTCTTTCGAAACTATGAAGCCCAGAAGGCGACCAGTCCTTACAGCAAAGATGCATTTATTGGGATTTAATCGAATCTTGTAGCATATACATCATTCAAGAATCATGCAGAGGTGCTTGGGGTGGTCCACACTCTTGCGAGAATGGCCGGCAAGATCATCCAAGAAAACCTCCATAATCTTTTTAAGATCGTGAAAGGCATAGGTCATGGCACACTGAAATGTAGCTCTGGCATTTTTAAGGCCGAAGGGCACTTTCTGATATGCAAATGTTCCACAAGGACAAATGAAAGTTGTCTTATGTTGGTCCTTGGGTTTGATTTGAATCTGGTTATACCCTGAAAATCCATCCATGAATGAAAAAATCTCACTTCCCGCACAAGCATCCAAGATCTGATCGATGAATGGCATGGGGAAGTTGTCTTTCGGACATGCACGATTCATGTCCCTAAAATCAGTGCATACATGGATCGTTCCCTGCTTCTTATCCACAGAAACGGGATTTGACACCCATTCGGTAAGGTGAACGGGGTAGATGAAACCAGCTTTGAGCAGCTTCTCCACCTCTACCTTGATAGCGGCTTCCTTCCTAGGGTTCACAGCACATAAGTGTTGTCAAACCGATTTAGCGTTGGGATACGTTCTAATCTCATGTTCAACAATGCGGGGATCTATTCCTGGCATATCCTCATATGACTAGGCAAAAGCTTCCCGGAGTTCTGTAAAAAATTAAGTGTAAATATTAGCCATATTCCCAGGAGTATGAGAGATGTTGATCAACTTAGTTGGAAAAATATTAGCCATATTCCCCTCTGCAAAAATATCAAGCAACCCTAAAAGAGCCACAGGGTGACCAACCATCTCTAGTAGAGTCATCCTAAGCTCTTCCTATTTGACGAGCTCAAGGTTGGGAAGGAAATAAGAGCGATGGTGCATATCCTCCCAAGGCCCATCACTACCACACATGGCCTTGATAATAGCTTCATCTGAAGGCAAAGTATCATCAAGGCATTCGTGTGAACAAGACGAGTTGGCTTCCCAAACTGGTAGCGTAACGGGATCTTCCTCGACTGTCTGAGAAGAAGAGAGATCCGACTCTGCAGTGGCTTGTTGAATATGCTGGTAAGCAAGCTCAGCTACATATAGTGGCATAGACATCTCGACGTGCGTAATGTCTCCAGATGTGGAACTCGTGGACGGTAAAGTCCATGGATCATTAAAATAGGAAATCCGGAATGGCATATTATGCAAAGGAGGAGACGCATCGTAGGAAATGGTTCCAATAAAATTCACAGGTACAAGAAAATCATAAGTTCCCATCAATGAGGGTACATACCAACACCCATGTTCCCAGTTGCTTGCTGAGAATCAGTAACCTGCGGGACTATGGATCCCGTGGATGCTGTGGAAGGAGGATTAACGAAATCCAGTTGATCGATGGTCACAATCTTTCCTTTGTGAGGAAAGCAAATAACTCTGAATACAGTAGACGTGACAACCTTCATAGCGTACATCCAATTCCGACCCAGTAAAAGGTTGTAGTTTATGGGTGCATCAACCACCTCGACTTCAATAAGCACAGATTTACCTCCCAAGTAGACAACAAGGGAAGGGATAATTCCATGCGGCTTAAATGATCGACCGTCGAACACAGTGAGAGTGGTTCTATTCGTGAGTAGAGGAGGACAGCCGAGAGCTTTCCAATAAGTTACCGACATTACTGATGCGGAAGCACCTTCGTCAACCATAATATGTTTAAAAAAATCCTGAAGGCACGCCACCTGGATTTGAAAATCCACAAGCGAGGTTGAACATCAGTAGTGTCGAACTTTATAACACTGGGACTTCCCCCATCCTGAACTCCTAATGCACTCAAAAGGGCATGCTTTTAAGAAGGACATGCCTGCAAAACTTCAAGAGCCAACATGGCACACGGAGTTTGGCCCAAATTTTCCACGATGGAGTAGTTGTGGGCGATTCAAGCATTAGGATTATGCGTAGAGCGCTTAAGAACACCTTTCGGTATCCGTGACATATTAGAGGGCTTCTCGATATGCAAGGAATTGTCAGGAGGAGAGGAAGGCTCACTCCCCATATTAGGTTGTGGTGCACCATAATCGCGTTGACGAGTGGCAACACTAACCTCTGATTGAACCATATTCACACATCCATAACCACTAGTATTGGAAGAAGACGTTGCCATTTCAGTAGGTCCATAACCAGTGGTGGGAGCATGTGAAGCCATGTTTTGATGATGAGGAAGGGGATGCTTTAACACAGCTAGGCTCTATGCCAAATGCTTCAATGCCTCTTTAATTTGAGGACATAAGTTAGTAAGATGATCTTCCCCACAGAGCTTGCAAGGAAACTTCACCTTACGCCTAGGTTTACGGTCCTCACGAGCATTTCCACCTTCGCAAGGAGGGTTGGCATTCTCCTTACAAGGGGTATTGCAATTTCTATTATTGTTATTACCATTGTTTCCACCCCTACGGTTGTTTCTCCCCTTTTTCTTACCACAACGTTGCTGGTTACTTGACGGTTTCGTTGATTGCACATTATGTACATCAGACGACGAGGTGGAAGTGGACAAGGTGTGAACCTGTCCGGGAGTAGACTGGTTTAACGAAAAATTTTGCATTTGATTAGCCACCAAATCTACAGGATGAGTACTTGCGGATCCCACGATGCCATCGGCATGTGGTCCAGGAACTGACTTGGGCTCATGTCATGTTCGTGGTGCATTAGGAATGATGTCATACAAAATGCTAGACTGAGAATATAGTAAATCCAACTGCTGCACTTTTAAGATGGCTTGTTCCTGAGTCATAATACCGGACAGTGAAAGATCCTTAGCAATATATGGGAGTAAATACTTGAGGAACCATTCCAACAGAAACTATGGAGGAATGTTGGCTTTCACTAATCTCTTCTGCCGATGCCACTCTTGAACGTGGTCAGAAATATGTGTGGCCTTATTCTGACGGAAGGTAGACAAAAGTTCAGTACCAGTGTCATAGCGAACCGGCAACTGGAATTGGTCCAAGAAAACCAAAGCGATCTCATCGAATCCCCTATAAGTGTTCCTTGGCAACTCAACATACCACTTTGCGGTTGCCCCCATGAGGGTGAGTTGAAATAGTCGTAATATAATGGAATCATGATTCAACGAGTTGGAGGAGCACCAAAGGTGAAACGTCGTGACATGATCACCCGGGTCCTCACCACCTTTCCCCTCAAACTTAGGAATGTCTAAAGGGAGCTTGGTAGGGACCAGAGGCCAATTAGGGTCGTGACACACCGGATCATTCGTGAGCTTTGAAAGATATGGAAGATTCAAACGTGCAAGGAATAGGAGTTGTGACTGGAAAGCTTGATTATAATCTCCCATAAGAGGTTGGTTGAACAGAACCGAATTATAAGGTGGAATAAAAGCTTGACCATGAGCATTAAACTGCTGAAAATGAGGACCTGACGGACCATAAGCTTGACCATGGCCATAAGGTTGATAACCTCCTCTGACCTAACCCGTATGAGAGTAAGCAGGTATATAAGTGTTTTGGGCACCATATTGAGGTGGGTTGTACTGGTCGCCAGCACCGACTGTGTTGTAGTAAGGGTTGCCACCATAGGTATGGGGCATATACGTACTATTCGTAGCAGGAACTGAGTTGCAATGACCATAATGGTGAGGTATGTTCCCAACCCCAGTTTTAGGATTAGCGTGAGCAGTCGTGTGGTGATCATAAGCATGAGATGTATTCCCAACCCCAACATTGGTGTTACTAGTAGCAAGAATGGTGGCGTTATGAAGATGAGGATAAGATAAATTTCCACCTCCTTCATTAGTATTACTAGTAGCGGAAGTGGATGTGAAAATATGTGGTATATGTCCACCCCCGAGGTTAGGAGGAGCATTAACATTCACGAAAGTGATCCTGGGTGGACGTGTAGCGGCATGTGTATTAGGTGGTGGATGGCGAGTCGTGTTGCAAATAGTGTTCCTATTAGGTTGGGTAGCCCTAGGAGGCGGTCGTATTCCAACATTAGCATTGTTAGGAGGAATATGACCAGTCCCCATACTATGTGGGTGAGTGGATAATGTGGTTCCCCCGGCAAGGGTATTTACCCCAGTGGGTGCAGTGTTTCTAACACCATGAATGGTGCCAGCATGACTACCAAAATCAGTGGAAGGATCAACTATGGTGTAATTCGGCATACCATATGAGAATGTGGTAGGGTTGACCATAGGGCCTATGTCATCATGTAATTCTGGTATCCCGTAAAGATAATTATGTGGATATGAAGGATCGAACAGGTCATCCTCGGGTGGATCTAGACCAAACAAGCTAGGTTGGGTCTTGGGTGGATCCAAACCAAACAAACTAGGTTAGGTCTCACGTGGATCACCCCCCCATGCCTCACGAGGAGTAGGGGTGTCGAAAGTGTGCTCAACTCTACCCGAAGGACTGGTCGGGATTTCTCCCATGCCATAGTGTGCAGTCATGGTGTCGATATTGTATGTCTCGTAAGAATCTGAAGATTCGGAGGGAGCCCAACGGCATCCCTTCTCGACACAGTGTTTAAGCTCGGCAGCTGGTAAACCATCCAACCAACGAGATCAACGGGGAGAAGGACTTTGTGCCACGATATCTCCGGAGAGACTGTAAAATCAAAACGTCACCTAAAGGCCAATTTTCTATCAAAAAACAGTAAATCAAAAGCACACACCTAGAGAAACTACAGCTAAGAGCAGACAAATAAAGTGGCTAAATGAGCTCCCGACACTAGAGCCGGTATGTCTCACCTAGGAGAGGCTTGAGACTCCCAAAATATAGCCGGAGGTAACAGAATAAGTTATAGATACACCCAGGCTTCACTGCGTGCAAAGGGCCGTAACCCTTGGCAACAAACAACTGTGCTGTCCAATCCCTATCTGACTCAGGACACAAATAGCATAACCACTGCAAGTACCCTGTGCGATACCTAGGTAAGGCAACTATGGTCACTGCAGTATAACCAATGCTCAGGGGGACAGTCGCAGGTGGGATCCGTCATATGGGAAGGGTAGCTAAGCCTGAAACTCAATGAGGTTCAAATCCCCCAAGAGTCCCCAGATACGAACAAATCCTGGAAATACCTCCCACATTCAGCCGGTATCAGAGGGATATCTCCTCAACCAACCTCCTGTGACCTCGTGCTTAACTATGGTTTGAGTAGAGCTTCCTAAGAACACCAATGTATACCATGGATTCCTCCACTCCCTGGTCAAATACCTAATGTTTCATCTAGTAGTATTGTATTGTTAACTCACAATGATCTATTCCAAGACTCTAAACCTATGCTAGTTGGTGTACCCTATAAATAAAATCGGTCTAATCAATTTTAAGATTAAGTGTTAATTTTAATGGCTATGGTCACTCAATGGATATGGTTGTGAAACTAGTGATATATATGATTCAATAGTATGCAAAATCATCAAATCCTAGATTCATCTATCCAATAAAAACAATGCCACTAGCATGCAAAATCAATCCAACGGTTTCAAAATAAAAATGCAATCCTTTTATATTTTCAATGCACAAGCAGAACCTAAATGAAAGCAGCAAGTACTCAATGCAAGATGCAGTACATAAAAGCAATTTTTGTTTTTTGTATTTTCTCTTATAAAGAAAAGGAAAATGCAAAACTATATGTATATTTTTTGTATTTTTCAATATAAGGAAATGAAAAATGCAAGCAAAATCCTACTATCTAGTCACTGATATTCCAAGGAGATCACTAGGACAACCCAGCAGATACCAAACAGTAAGACTCGGCCAATGGAATGAGCTCAAAAGGAAAAAACCAACAAGACTAAATCCAAAGATGGGTAAAAAACCAACAAGGCTCAACCAAGAGAAAAGAAGAGTTCTGGTCACAACCAAGGCATGGAATAGTTAAGAATCATGCCAACAAAGACTCGGGATCATCCAAAGCCAACCCAACAACAACCAAAAGTCATAAATCAACCAAAGCAGGAGTTGTACACTATTGTCGAAGGAATACCTGCGGGTACCCGCGAGCAGTAGTGTAAACAGAAGCGGGTGTACGCGGGCAGAGCTAAGCTCACCTGCGGGTAAGGAAAGGAAAATGGGAAAACAAAGAGTCTAATGGCTTAGAAAAAACCATTTTTCTATAATGTATCTCAACGGCCAATAAGTGACATAGAGCTTCGACAAACGAGAACTCTAAATAAGGACTAATGCCTAAAAATCCCCAAGCATAGATGTTCTCCCCAGCGAAGTCGCCATTTTTGTTTTGGAGAAAACTCACTATGGCTTGGGGTAGACCACAATAGACAGCTGACTACCAAAAATTAACTCAATTCTCAGTACTATGCTATATAAATGACAATGCTAAGATCATGAAGAATATAACCAACCTCAATCCAAATGTTTGATGTAGATCCCCATTGGAGCTTTCAATCCATGCACTTGAATCTGCAAATTAGTCTTGACAACCAATACATAACAAGTATATATAATATATAAATGACATTAACATCATCAACAGAAATGGTCCACGATATTATAAGTAAATGCAACCCAATGCAGTATAAACAACATTCGCAACATTAATGGATGATAATATGAGTATTTCTATTAATAAACAACAAGAAGTACAATGTGATACGACCTCTTGCCGGAAACCAATCTGAACCAAGATCTGGGTCAATCCACTTGTGCCTCCACCACTTCAATCCTCCATGGAATGGAAAACTCAAACTATGATAGGATTTTGGAAGGTGAACATAAGGGGTTCACAACTACAAGGATCAATGAGTGTAGACTCAAGATAGGGAAAAAAATCCACTAGAATTCTCTTACTCTTCTTTCTCCTCCCATTCATAAGCCATATGTGCTCAATATATAGTCCTCCCAAAGGTAAGTGAAAGGACACATCGAGGCGTTTCGGGGAAAATGGAGGGCCAAAGGTCACCCTATGACCACTTTTTTGGAGTAAAAAGTAATAAACTAGTGATTTTTACCATTTTACATGCTACCCGCGGGCTATAGTGATGCAACTCGCGGATACGCTGGCTATAATGATGCAGCTAGCGTACAAGGGAAAAAATAGGGAAAAATAGTGTCTGAAGGATATAAATTGGATTTGAGTCAGTGAAATGGATCCTGCAGGCCAAAGAGTGCTGATGCTCACAAGGTGGAAAATTACACTGTAACAACAAGTCAAAAGTTATGATTATAAAATCTAAGAAAGACACCTACGCAAATTTTATTTATGATAACATTAAACTGGAGGAAGTGACTTCCTACAAATATCTTGGAATTGATCTTCATCACAAGCTCAATTGGAACCATATCATTTAGAGAAATATTAATGGAGGATGAAAAACTTATTTTGGTCTTGAAAATAATTGTAAATCAACCAACTTGGTCATGTGGGATAAAAAAAAGTTCCTCTTTGAAACTCTTGTCATCCATGTTATCTTATACGGTTGTGAAGTATGGGGGTGCAACATTTCTAGAGAATCTTGGAGAAAGATTGAGTAAATCCATAAGCGGTTTATAACTTATAACCTCAAAATTAAAAGAAATATGCGTTATCCTATTATTCTCATAGAAGTGGGTATTTCCCCCATCAAGAGCATGGCTATGACTAGGTACCTGATGTACAAGCACAAGATAAATAACATGGAAAACGAGAGACTCCCTAAAATTGCTTTAAATTCAAGTCAAAACCAACTACGCCTCAAGCGAAGTTGATGTAAAGAAAAATGGTTTGGTTAGACCATTGGGGCATTGATGAAAATGACACTTTATAGAATATCGATAATGTCAAAAATATTATTACCTTTAAGTTTAAAGAGAAATTGTGGTGCAAGGAAAATTTAGCGGTTAAGAGAAAACTAAGATACTCTAAAGAGGTCATTAACCCTAATTTGGAAGATCAGAAATATCTCTCAATAGTAACTAGTTCAAAGAAGAAAATTAATATAGCTAAGATTAGAACAAACTCCCATGAGCTTCTTAGGAAACAGGGACGTGGGAAGCAAGGGTTTGCGAGTCTATGAGCATGGAGGATGAAAATTACTTTCTCTTAGAGTGCCCTCCTTACACCCACATTAGATGTGAGTTTCATAGTATTTTCTACAATACAAACCATGATAACCTCCTAACTTGCCAAAACTATAGTGAACTTGGAAAGCTTCTTACCAAGCTTTTTGAGCATAGGAACAAAAGTTTAAAGCAAACCAAGTAATAAACTTCTTAATGTATGATAGACCAAAGTTGGTTTTAGTGGATGTTAATCATCATCATCATCATTTTCATTATAAATTTAAAGTAAAAATCATATATATATATAACTCATCCTATTATATTTTATATAAAGAAGTATAATCATTATCACAATTATTATTTATTTATTTATTTATTGTGTGTGATATATATATATAACTTTTCAATAAAAATTATATATATAACGTATCATATTATATTTTATATAAGGAAGTATAATCATAATCATAATTATAATTTATTTATTGTATGGGATTTATTAATATTTAAAAAGAAAATGCCATAAAAGATAGTATTTTCTATCAATATTAAACTATTCTAAATTATATGTGATAAGATATTATTGCTTGCTATCAATAACATTTTATAACATATTATTGAATGTTTTTTTTTGTATTTTTAAGTTTTTTGGTTTTACAAAAATAAATGTTATTAATGATAGAAATTAATCTTACCAAAACAATTAACCAATCCTAAAAAATAAAAGAAATAATTTTTTTTTATTTATTTAAATAATTAAAAATAAATATATAAATTTTCATAACAATAAAAAACTTTGGGAAATATAATTTGATTTTTATGTACTGACAAAACATAATAGAGACAAATGAAACATATAGCTTCTCCCTAGGCAAAGACTAATAAATATTACATAATTCTTGGCACATAGAAAACACTCCTACATAAAAATTGGTCAAAGAAACATGGAAAAAATTATTAATAAAGAATATGTTAGAGCATAAAGATGAAACAATTTATACAATTGAATAGAACAACCTATAAAAAAAAGTTGGTCAAATTAACATAGAAAATCATTAACAAAAAATATGTCATAGCAATTCAATCAGTTGAATACACTATATAAATTAAAAAACTAAAAGCTAAAAAAATCAAATTAATTTAAAAAATATATTAATCCAATTATAAATAAATAAATTATATGAATAAATCATTTCATAATTAGAATCTATCTAATCATAATTTATTAATAGTTGATTAGTAATAAAATGTTAATATATTGATTAATTGCACCACATAGTCAATTATTTCACAATGTGTGGAGAAATCTTCCAATTTATAAAAATGTAAGACTACTGTCTATTCAAATTACCCACGACACTTTAAAGGTATGGAGACTTCCTCTTCGAACATGTTTCTTGGCTCTTTAGAATGTGTGGAAAAGTTTCGGCTCCATGTAATTATCTTCTGGTATTTCTTGGGTCCTTAGAATGTGTGCAAAAGTTTCCACTTTATATTATTATTAGATGATAGGGGTGGGGTATAGGGGCAAGGTGAGGCAGGATGACTGTTTTAATAGAAGTCTAGTTTCGATTATGGTAGGGAATAAAGGTACGATGAGATATGGCATTGTTTTGATAGGTGTGGTGTGCATATACATTTTCATAAAGTTGTATCCTAGAAAAAGCTCATGCAACCCAATGAAACCTAGTTGACCATGTTTGTTGGGTTGTTTCAAGAGATTCTCTCAACTCAAAAATAAAAAAAATAAAAAATTATTAGATAATAGTCTATTCACATTGAAGGATAATTAGCTGTAACTCCGAACCCACCCGTTAAAAATATTTGGAGTCTTCTTTCCTTCGCCTTTCCAGGAAAATTACTCTGCTGCTTCTATTTCCTATATTATGCAAGAACACCACATTCTGCTTTACAAAGGAAATTTTAGATCTTGAATCCAACACCTTTGCGAAGCAATTCAAACAGCAGTAGTAGACCATGGAATCAGGAGTGCCTACTCCACGGTAAGGATGAGCTTCGAAAATCATTTTCTTTAACCATGATATGGTTGTTTTCTTCACAGTTTCATAGGCTTCCCTATGTCAATCATGAAATTGTTTTGTGTCTATTTTAAATGGCTAGCTGGGTGAAAGGATTTAGAAGAAAGGTGAAAGGATTTAGCAGAAAGCTCTGAACACTAAGAAGATTGAATTTTTGTAATTAGTTTTTGTATAGTTTAAAATTTTTATTATTTAAGTTGGAATAGATGAATTTTTCTAACAAGATTTTGAAAAAAATGAGAGAAGTAATTTTTCAAAATCCAAGTTACAGATGTCAAATTATAGAATTTTGGGTGTCGAGGGGTTTTTGAGCATGTTGGATAAATTTCTACCATCAAAATCCCAATAAACACAATTAAATTTGGATTTTGCAAAATAAAAAAAATGTCAAATTCTAGCTAAAAATGAGTAGTTGAATAAGAAAACAATTTTTGGGGTGAAGTTTTCTTTAGTGTGAATTTTGATGGGTTGTATTCCTGTTGATGAGGACCTCCGAAGTCAGTCATAGCATCAGTGCATATTAACCCTGGAGTGCTTCCGTTACTCAGATTAATAATATCAGTATATAGTAATGTCCCTTTGGAGGCTTGGACTGAGCAGTCTTAGAAAAACATTCTATTTGCGAGAGGATCATATCCAAGACTCATACATTAGTTTTCTTAGCATATTGACTTCGTATGTTGTTTCTTTCTGAAGTGATAAATGGATGACATTTAATTTGTAATTTTGAATGGGGTTGTGGTAAGTAATTTTCTAGTCAGTAATTAATAATGGGAGTTTGATTCAGGATAGATCCAATAATCTAGTCTTTGGCATGCAGCTTTTCGTAAGCTAATTGTTTTCAGGGTGGACACAGTTATCCTGTTTAAAACCTATGTGAACAAAATATAATCTTATACACTGTTTTTTCAATATTAATATCTTTGATCTTAATCTCAAGTAATGGAAGTATTGTTGTGCCTTTGTTGAATCTGGTCATCTCCTCCACATCTCCTGTATTTCCTCCATATCTCCCGATCTACAAAATTGTTTCAAATTGGCATATTTGTTGGTAATCAAGTCTGTAAAAGAATAATAAATAAGAATAATAATGGACAAATAACACATCTAAAAATAGAGATTTAACGTGGTAAAACCCCAACACTTGGGAAAACATCCATCCGGCAAAGTATTGACATCTTATTCCTTTCAATAAAAAAGATTACATACAAGGCATTCCTCATCCAACCTATCTCCTCGGTTACATTCTCTCCTCTCCAAGATTACATATAAATATATGGATTGGAAGGAGTTACATATATGAAGAACTACCACCAGTTAGAGGAACTGCCAACCAACCAACGGTTAGACAAACCATTTTTAGCTATTGTTATTGTTAATTAGTTGTCACAATTTTAACAATCTCCACCTTGACAACAAATCATCTAATACTTTGCGGGAAACTATTCATCACTTCTTTTTCAAACCAAGAGAAGCCACACACCATCGTAGCTTCTCTAACAACACTGGTTTTGTAAACATGTTTGCAGAATTTTCTTGAGTATGAACCTTTTTTAGATCTACTCCACCTTCACTAATGGCTTGCTTACAAAATGATACTTTACATCAATATGTTTAGTCTTACTATGATAAACAGGATTTGTAGCCAAATGTATAGCACTTTGGCTATCACAGAAAACAAGCACATTGTTCTCCATTCTTCCAATTTCTTCAAGTAGACCTTTCAGCCAAATTGCCTCTTTGCAAGCATGCAAGGCAGCAATGTATTCAGCCTCTGTAGTGGATAAATCACCTGTTTCTTGAAGCTTTGACATCCAACTTATAGCTCCACCTGCAAGAGTAAAAACATATCCAAAAGTAGACCTTCTCTTGTCCAAATCACCTCCAAAATCTGAATCCACAAAACCGCATATAGAACCATTGTTATTATTAAAAGTGATACAATAGTCAATTGTGCCTCTTAGATAACGAAGCACCCATTTCACTACATTCCAATGTTCGTTTCCCGGATTTGCCATGTATTTACTAACAACACTTACTGCATGTGAAATATCAGCTGTAGTACACACCATCACATACATTAAACATCCCTCTGCATTGGCATATGGAACACGAGACATATAATCATTTTCTTCATCATTACTAGGACATAAGCCTGAAGAAAGATTAAAATGGGAAGCTAACGGAACATTCACAGGTTTTACCTTATTCATTTCGAATCTTTCAACTATTTTTTCAACATACTTCTCCTGTGAAAAACGAAGCTTACTATTTCTTTTGTCTCTATGTATTTCAATACCCAAAATTTGTTTTGCAGCTCCAAGATCTTTCATATCAAATTCCCTAGCCATCTGAGCCTTCAACCTGTCAATCCCGTTCATGCTTTTATTCACAATAAGCATATCATCAACATACAATACTAAGATAATGAATATGTCATCCAACCTTTTGAAGTACAAACAATGATCATACTCACTTCTAGTATAATGGTGACTCACCATGAAAAAATCAAACTTCTTGTACCATTACCCGGGTGACTATTTCAGGCCATACAATGATTTTTTGAGATTGCAAACTAATTTTCCTTTACGATGCTACACAAAATCCTCGGGTTGTTCCATAAAAATATCCTCATCTAAATCTCCATGTAAAAATGTAGTTTTAACATCTAGTTGCTCTAACTCCAAATCAAGCAATGCAACAAGTGCTAATACATTACGAATAGATACAAGCTTAACAACTGGTGAAAAAATCTCATAATAATCAACACCTTCCATCTGAGAATACCCTTTTGTGACCAATCTAGCTTTGTATCTTTCAACCTTACCATCAATACCTTTCTTCAACTTGAAGACCCACTTACATCCAATGACTTTTCTATCTTTTGGAAGTTCAACCAAATTCCATGTCTCGTTCTTGTTCAGAGAATCCATTTCTTCTTCCATATCCATCTTCCATTTAACATTGTCAACACAATCAATAGCTTCCTGAAAACAAGAAGGTTCTCCATCATCAGTAAATAAAGCAATAGACGAAACAAAATCTGTATACCTTTTAGGAGGATTTCTCTCCCTCTTAGATCTTCTTGGTGTAGGTTGTGGAAATTCCACAATTTCTTCATCTTTTATGACTTCTTTATCACTAGAAACTTCTTCTTGTTTCTTTAAGTCATTAGAAGATGGAAACTTCAACTGAATAGTTGTTTTGACGGTACCTATTGCTGTTCCACATCAACTTTTACATTTTATGATTTAGTGAGAGAAGATTCATAAAAAATTACATCTCTGCTAATGACAAATTTACGAGCAGTAGGATCCCACAATCGATATCCTTTCGTCACATCATCATATCCTACAAAGATGCACTTCTTTGATCTGGGGTCTAACTTAGAACGCTGATTTTTAGGAGTAAGTGCATAAACTTCACAACCAAACATTTTCAAATTCAAATAACTACAAGGATGACCAGTCCATACCTCTTCTTGAATTTGACAATTTATTGTGATTGAAGGTGATCGGTTTATTAAATAACAAGCAGTAGAAATTACTTCTGCCCACAACTCTTGACCCAAATTAGCATCATTCAGCATGCACACCTTGCTCTCTTTAGAAGAGTCTTGTTCATGTGTTCTGCAATGCCATTTTGCTGAGGAGTGTATACATTTGTTTTATGTCTTACGATCCCTTCTTCTTTGCAAAACTTTTCAAACTGTAAAGAAGTAAACTCACCTCCGTTATCTGTTCTTAAGCACTTGATCGTCTTGCCAGTTCTTTTTTCAACCATAACTTTAAATCGTTTGAAAGTACTAAATACATCAGCCTTTCTTTTCAAAATCTAGATCCAAACCTTTCTTGAAAAATCATCAACAAACAACAAAAAATATGTTGCTCCTCCATAGGAAATAGTAGGGGATGGACCCCATACATCATAATGTATGTAATCAAGCACACCTTTACTTGCATGAATCCCTATTTTGAATTTTTGTCTACATTGTTTTCCAAATATACAATGTCTACAAAACATCAAATCTAAAAATTTCATATTTGGAAGTAATTTACGATTCACTAATACCTGTAGTCCTCTCTCACTCATATGACCAAGACGTTGATGCCATAATCGTGTGGATTCTGATGCCACTTCAAATATCAATGTCGTTTCATTAACTTGAGTTTTTCCAATTAGTTTGTAAAGGTTTCCTACTCCCAATGCCTTCATAACCACTAAAGCACCCTATATATATTAAGTTTTTCATTACCCCATTTAAACTTGTAAACTTATGACCTCAAGAAACACTCCCAAATATATTAAGTTTTTCTTTAATTTAGGCACCTGTCTAACATCCGTTCGTGTTCTTATAGCTCCATCAAACATTTTAATTTTCATACTTCCAAAACCAATAGTCTTACACGAAGAATTATCTCCCAAAAGAACTACACCATCATTAACTGTTTGATAAGAAGTAAACCATTCTTTATGAGGACAAACATGGTGTGAAGCACCAGAATCTAACAACCATTCTTCATTGTAATGAGAAATATTACAAATGGACAACACCTCATCAACCATACCTAAATCAGTTTCAACTGAATTTGCCTCAGATTTGGAGTCTTCCTTTTTGGATTCTTGTCTTTTCCAACAGCCCTTCTTAAGATGACTAGTCTTGTTGCAGTACCAACACTTGAGTTTGCTCTTTTTTTCCTTTGATTTAGATATAGAAAACCCTCTTGATTTTTCCCCTCTTTCTTTGGATCGACCTCTAACAAAAAAAGCTTTTGGTGTAGAGGATTCAATACTGGATTTATTTCTTAACTCCTCACACAACAAAGCTCCAACCATGGTGTCAAATTCCAAAGTTGTGCTAAGACTAATAGAAGACACTACATGACTCCAAGATTCAGGTAGAGTAACTAAAAGATTTATTGCTTTATCTTCATCTTCAATCTTAACATCCATACTATTCAATTGACAAATAAGAGTATTAAACACATTCAAATGTTCTACAATCTTCGTACCTTCTTTCGTCTTCATACTGTATAGCTGTCTCTTCAAGTGAATTATGTTTGTCAAAGACTTCGTCATATACAAGCTTTCCAATTTGCACCATAAACTCGCTGTTGTCTTCTCCAGCGATATTAGATAAGACATCATCCGCAAGGCATAACCGAATTGTGCTAAGTGCTCTCGCTTCTAGCTCCTCCCATTCATCATCTGTCATAGAAAAGGGCTGTTTTTTCTTGCCATCTAAGGCCTTCTGCAATCCTTGCTGAACTAATAAATCTCGCATCTTAAGTTTCCACAACTCAAAGTTATTCTTGCCATTAAACTTTTCAATCTCAAATTTAGAATTAGATACTTTTGCCATCATATTTTTTTTTTATAAACTTCACAGACTTCCAAAAAATGATATATATATCCAATATAACATATATATATGTCCAGAATCTTTTCTGAGAAAAGAAAGAATACCTCTAGATGCTTTGCTTTACGGGAGTGACCAACTCCACTATTCATAGGTAGAAAAGATACTCAAGCAGAGAAGATATTTAAAAAACAACGGGCTACTGTTGGCTGCTTCACCACAGGTTCGAACTTTCTCTGCACTTCACAAACACAACGAGTCTGCACTGCACATGATGACACGCCCTTCTCTGCAGCTAGCGACCTCCTCCACACTGCCTTCACCACTACATGCGTGGACTCATGCTCAACTGACCACAGCACCAGCTCTGCTACGTGGGCTTCAGCTTCCACGGTGGCTTCTCCTCAGCTAGCGACCTCCTCCACATGACGGCTCTGCTATCCACCACAACACAGCCCTCTCTCCACTCACAAATCGGGCACGCACAACACAGGAGTGTGAGTCTATTTTGCTACTAGCAGCGACCTCCACGTGACTGCAACTGCGCTCTGGGCTCGTTCCTCCACAACATTCCTCCACGCTCAGGCTTCTACAAAAGACAGTCTTTCACTGAGGGTCGTAAAACTCCTCTACGAGTAGCTCTATCTTCCACGGGCGATCTACTCCATCACTGCACAGCTAGCATGCAGATTTCTCCTTCATGTCGGCTCCACAAACCTTGTCAGCAGACTTGACGGTCTCTTCGACTACCAGCGGAACGAGAATCCTCTCTTTTAGCGTTTCTCTATCCAGAGCTCTGACACCACTTGTTGGTAATAAGTCTGTAAAAGAATAATAATGGACAAATAACACATTTAAAAATAGAGATTTAACGTGGTAAAACCCCAACACTTGGGGAAACATCCACCCGGCAAATTATCGACATCTTATTCCTTTCAATAACAGAGATTACATACAATACATTCCTCATCCAACCTATCTCTTTGGTTACATTCTCTCCTCTCCAAGATTACATACCAGCCTAGATCCAAATCCTAGGCTCTATCAAGCACCGAGAGGGATCAAATCTCCGTAGTAGCAAAGCTCTCCTTGAATAGCTCCTTGAGTGCAATCCCTAAGCCACCTAATCCTAAGCTCTAAAGTCTCTAGTCCTAGGCTCTATCAAGCACCGAGAGGGATCAAATCTCCGTAGTAGCAAAGCTCTCCTTGAATAGCTCCTTGAGTGCAATCCCTAAGCCACCTAATCCTAAGCTCTAAAGTCTCTAGTTTAAGTCTCATATTTACTTTTTAATTTGTATTATTCTTTTTTGTTTATGGTCGACATAATATTTATTACTTTTAACTTTGAATTATTATTTTTTGTTTACTTTGTATTATTTTGTTACTCGACAAACACTCTAAAGTCTCATATTTATTTTTTACTTTGTATTAAAAGTAAAAAGTAAAGTCTCTAGTTTAAGTCTCATATTTACTTTTTACTTTGTATTATTCTTTTTTGTTTATGGCGGACATAACATTTACCACCTAATCCTAAGCTCTAAAGTCTCTAGTTTAAGTCTCATATTTACTTTCTACTTTGTATTATTCTTTTTTGTTTATGGTGGACATAATATTTATTACCTTTTACTTTGTATTATTCTTTTTTTGTTTACTTTGTATTATTTTGTTACTGGACAAACACTCTAAAGTCTCATATTTATTTTTTACTTTGTATTAAAAGTAAAAAGTAAAGTCTTTAGTTTAAGTCTCATATTTACTTTTTACTTTGTATTATTCTTTTTTGTTTATGGCGGACATAATATTTACCACCTAATCCTAAGCTCTAAAGTCTCTAGTTTAAGTCTCATATTTACTTTCTACTTTGTATTATTCTTTTTTGTTTATGGTGGACATAATATTTATTACCTTTTACTTTGTATTATTCTTTTTTTGTTTACTTTGTATTATTTTGTTACTGGACAAACACTCCAAAGTCTCATATTTATTTTTTACTTTGTATTAAAAGTAAAAAGTAAAGTCTCTAGTTTAAGTCTCATATTTACTTTTTACTTTGTATTATTCTTTTTTGTTTATGGCGGACATAATATTTACCACCTAATCCTAAGCTCTAAAGTCTCTAGTTTAAGACTCATGTTTACTTTTTACTTTGTATTATTCTTTTTTGTTTATGGTCGACATAATATTTATTACTTTTTACTTTGTATTATTTTTTTTTGTTTACTTTGTATTATTTTGTTACTGGACAAACACTCTAAAGTCTCATATTTATTTTTTACTTTGTATTAAAAGTAAAAAGTAAAGTCTCTAGTTTAAGTCTCATATTTACTTTTTACTTTGTATTATTCTTTTTTGTTTATGGCCGACATAATATTTACCACCTAATCTTAAGCTCTAAAGTATCTAGTTTAAGTCTCATATTATTCTTTTTTGTTTATAGCCAACATAATATTTATTACTTTTTACTTTGTATTATTTTTTTTTGTTTACTTTGTATTATTTTGTTACTCTACAAACACTCGACTCACAAGATCTTCCTCATAATGGGTTGTAGAGTGCCTTGCTGTAGAGCGCCTCTCGGTGCAATAAATATATGGATTGGAAGGAGTTACGTATATGAAAAACTACCACTGGTTAGAGGAACTGCCATGGATTGGAAGGAGTTACGTATATGAAGAACTACCACCGGTTAGAGGAACTTCCAACCAACCAACATTTAGACAAACCATTTTTAGTTATTGTTATTGTTAATTAGTTGTCACAATTTTAACAATATTTAGAGCACTAAAATCTGAATCAAAAAGAATTCCAAACTCAGTTCTCCAATGTCAACATCTCCTGACTTGCAAAACTTTGCAAACTCTACATATTTAATGTACACAATTCTAAATTGAGAGGGGTCCATTCCATGGTGCCCAAATACTGCTAATTTACAGAAATGTTGATGCAGCTTCGCTGCTGGTCTGGAAATTGCAGCTTTTCTTGTTTCATGCGGACTACTGCCCAAGGTTTGGGAAGAGTACCGTAGTGCAAGCAACGCGGAGAGTTTTACACTGAAAGAAGATGAAGATTTTGCATATGTTACCTTCCAAGATTTCTTTGACAACGAGAGAGAGGGCATTAGACAGACTGACCAGAATGTCTTCTCTGGTTGCCTCAAGGGTAATGATGGTAAAGCAGCCCTCATCCATCCGAGAGCTCTTACGCTGTTCCAGCGTATTATGGAGGATACGGATTTCGAAAAAAGGGTAAATTAATTTATGCAAATACAACCTTTTATACAAAGTGATCTGTTTTTCATTAAAGGACGGTTTTTTTTCCTTGAAACATTAAAGGAGGGTTTACTTCCTCATTTATTAGAGAATTTTGTTTTTTAAACGAAGAAGTAAGATAAATATATAGATACAACTTGATATGGTTAGGGTTGAGTGTTTTTACTTATTAGATATTATTTTTTCTAAATGGAGAAGTAACATTATGTTGATTTATTCCAGATGGAATCTCAAACGAATCCCAAACCCATTATATCTGTGGGTCATTACTTAGGAGGGGCAGTTGCAACGTTGGCCACACTATGGGTTCCGGAAAAGAGGCCGAGGCAAAGCTCTCCCTTTTGTATAACATTTGGATGTCCTCTAGTGGGGGACGTAGGACTTGTTGAAGCAGTTGGTCGTGAGAATTGGGGAGGCAACTTTTTGCATGTGGTTTCCCAACATGATATTCTTCGTCGGACTGCTGAACCCTTGAACGCTCTCTTGCGATATCAGCCTTTTGGCACTTACATGTTTTGCTCAAGCCATGGCGCAACTTGTATTAGCTCTCAGACAGTTTTGGAAATGCTTGGTTTGACAATGCAATATGATTCTATTTTCGAAAATGTCAAACAAAACTACATAAGAGGGGAAACTGGTCCTAATTCAGAATCGCCAGATTACGAGATGGGAATATCAGAGTTGGAGTTCAGGTAATACTCAATTCCTTCTAAAATAAAGTTTTAGAGATAAAAAAAAATACATATAATGTTTTTGTTGTGGAGTGTGTTTTTATGTTTATTAAGATTACACAAACACATACAAGAACCTCAATTATGTATTGTTCTAGACCTTTTGAGCTTTCCGCAATAAACAGAGTATATAAAAATAGTGTGGACCGTCTTATTTGTGTCCTCTCTTGTGTACGGGAAAACTGAGGAGGCCCATCCTCACCGCTTTTCTAGAAGTTTTTGCTAGTTTCTAAATGCGAAAGATCTGATATAAGATTCTAATGTAGCACTATCTCTATATGTAATCTCGAATTTTATTTTATTTTTATTTAGGAATACTAGTTGGGGGTTGAAATGTGTCTATGAAATGGTGGTGACAGGTGTCGACTTTGTGCAGAATCACCCTGCGGAGATTGCCTTACGAAGAGAAGGAGAAAATGAACACAAAGTTAACACAAATGGGAAACAGAATGGAAAGAGTATAAGAAGCTGTATGGGATACAGAATGGATCGATCCCAGGAATTGTCGGATTCTGGATGGAGAAGCTGTTTCTAAAGATTTTCTTTTCATAGTTTGTAATGTCTGTTAATAAGGTGGAGGAAGAGTACATTCTTCCCATTAGTTTTGCTGCTGAAGTTGGATAGTTTGTTTTTGAGATATAATGTCTGTTAATAAAGTGGAAGAACAGTGCATTCTTCCCATTAGTTTTGCTGCTGAGGTTTTGTTTTTGGGATGTAATGTCTGTTAATAAGGTGGAAGAAGAGTGCATTCTTCCCATTAGTTTTGCTGCTTAGGTTGGATAGTTTGTTTTTGAGATCTAATGTCCACCTTAATAAGGTGGAAGAAGAGGGCATTCTTCCCATTAGTTGGTTGGTTTGTTTGCTGCTATGAGTTCTTTCATCCAAGTAGGTTCTTGGTTTATTTACTTTTGAAATCCATCTTCTTTAAAATTGTCGTAATAACATGAGGATAACTTGACAGTCAAGATAGAGATATATATCTTTTTTAATTAATTAATATGAACCATTTATAATATAATTTTTCTTATTTTTAATGAGTTTTTATGTTGAACACTATAATATAGAAAAAAGAAAATTACCTTTTTTAAATGTGTGGGCGAAAAATTAAGAAGAGAATAGTATACTTGCCCACGCTTGAATGAAGAAGACAATATTGCGTTGTAAATGTGTACATTCTAAAAGGCTTTTTTGGTTAGTCTTTGAAGGTCAATTAAATAAACACAACTCCATTGTCTATTCCTAAACACAAAACTTGTCCCTACGTGATATCCAAGAGAAAGATGTTGTGCAAATATGTGTAAAAAGATAAAACTCTATTATAATGATAGATCGTGAAAATTATAATTTTTATTTTTTAAATTGTAATTTTGATTATAAAAATAGATTTTAACATTTTTAATTATTTATTATTTATGATCATTTATATTATGCAATTCTAACCTAAAACTGTAATTCCAAAAATGTTAATTAAATTTTAATAAAAAAAATAAATACAAATTAACCAATTTCACTAATTTGCCTAAAACTGTAATTCAAAAAATGTTAATTAAATTTTAATAAAAAAAAAAATACAAATTAACCAATTTCACTAATTTGTATTTTGCAGCTATTTTTTCATAAATTTTGTAGCGCAATAAGGCTGATCGGCCCTAATGAGTTGCCTTGGTTCTCAAATTCTCTCATGGGCTGAAAGATCTGTACTTGCAACGTGTTCTAACTTGGATGGAAAATGAGAATTGCAGGACTGTTATACAGAGCTTATCTACATGCAAGTTATACAACCCTTATCTTGTTTCTGACGTGGCTGGAGGGTTGATTAATTGCCGTGACTGGAAGTGTACCTATAAAATAAAATTTTAATATAAAATTAAAATATTTGAAATATTAGCACACTACATAATTTGTGGTCAGGGAAATTGGATGGAAAATGAGAATTGCAGGACTGTGCAACTGTCATTTTAACAATGCAATTAGGTATGTTTTTTATAAATAATAATAATCAGCGCTGTAACAATTCAACTAAATAAATATGGGATCGTTAAATTTAATATTAGCACACTGCAAAATTGTGTTTGGGAAATTGGATGGGAATGATTTAAAGAAAAATTAATATGTAATTTGAAATGATTCTTTAAATAAGAAGAAAAAACATAGACAACTAATTATGAGAGGTGGTTGTTATTGGGTAAATTAAAAATATTAACAAATTCATAAGTAGTAAAGTTATTTAATATTTTTTTTTTCAAATTAAATTTTTTAATTAAAATAATTAAATATTAGATGATCCAAAACAAGTGGTATAAGAAGCAAAGTTATTTAATACCTGTTTCTTTGATTAAAAGAAAAAAATTAATTAAAATTTTTAATTGATAATAATTAAATACTAAATAATATAAAATAAAAGTATTATATAATGAGTAGACATTTTTAATATCTAATAAATGTATAATACTGATTTATTTTAATATACGATTTATATTTAATAATAAAAGATAAAGTTGTTAGCACTTTCCTTTCCGGGAAAGGTTGATATAAGGTTAATTGGATAAATAATTGTTAGAAGTTGAACTGTTTGGTAGAAAGCCACTCTGTTTGGTTCATAGCCATGCAATGTTGACATTTTATAGACAGAATATATAAATATTTAATCAACATTTAAAAATGTTTATTAAGATCATAAATCTATAAATATTAAATTTTATTATTATTAAATTATTATACCACCTGTTTTTAAATTTGTATATTCAATTTTATTTTAAATTTTATAAAATATATTTAATTTTTTTTAATAATATAAATAATCTATCCCACCAATTTTTTTTTTAAAATATTTTATGTATCAAATGATATCGAATAATTAAATATATTTATACAAATTTTACAATTTAGTGTTACAAGAATGTTTTGTTATCAGAATGAATATGAATTTAACAAAATTGTTCTCAAAAACTTTTGCGGTCAAAGAATTTTTGACAAAGGTGAAAAATAAAACATTACTAGATCAATTTTTGACAAACTTTAGGTGAAAATTAAAACATTACTAGAACAGTGAGACATCTATATATACTCTACACAATCTTCATAATCTTCATTGTGATGTTGAATATAATCTTCCTTTCTCTAAATTGTCATTATTGCTTGTTGGATCAAATAGCCATAGAACACAATATGCAGCCGAAGCAATTAAAACAAGAAAGCAAATAATGACACACACATAAAATATATACACAGAGATTTACGTGGTAAAACCCTCTAGAGTGAAACATCCACGAAGCAATGGTATCGGTCTTCTTATTATTCAGTAAATGAAGATTACAACAGCTCTCAACTCTGTTAAAACTTCTCTACGAGAATACAAGAAATATATACATTTTTTACACGGTTACTCATAACTGTATAAACTTAGTTACTCGGTTAGATAGTTACAAAGTCACTAAGAGAGCAAGTTGTCACTTGTTTCCAACAATGTCCACCTTCACAACAATTTACCTGATACCATTTCTCATTGCTCTATTCATCACCTTTCCTGCAAGCCTAGAGAAGCTAAGCACCACCGTAGCTTCTCTAAAGTAACTGGCTTCGTGAACATGTCTACACTATTCTTTTGAGTGTGAACCTTTTCAAGAACCACTCCACCTTCATCAATAACATTTCTAACAAAATGGTATTTTACAACAATATGTTTTGTCTTACTGTGATAAGTTGGATTTTTAGCCAAATGAATAGCACTTTGACTATCACAGAAAATTTTTATAGTGTTCTGAACCTTTCCTAACTCACCCAGCAAACTTTTTAACCAGATTGCTTCTTTACAAGCATGTGAAATAGCTATATATTCTGGCTCTGTAGTGGATAAAGCAACAATATTCTGAAGCTTTGACATCCAACTAATAGCTCTACCTGCAAGAGTAAAAACATAACCTGAAGTGGACCTCCTCTTATCCAAGTCACCTACAAAATTAGAATCAAAATAACCACCGAATTCATCACTGCAACCATCAAAAGTGATACAATAGTCACTTGTGCCTCTAAGATACTGAAGCACCCATTTCACTGTTGCCCAATACTCTTTTCCTCGATTTTCCATGTATCTACTGACAACACCAACTGCATATGAAATATTTGTTCTTGTACTTATCATTGCATACATTAAAATTCCTACTGCATTAGCATATGGTACATGAGACATATACTGCTTTTCTTCATCACTTTTAGGACTCAAACCTGAAGAAAGCTCGAAATGAGAAGCTAAACGGATATTAGAAGGTTTCACCTTATTCATACCAAATCTTTGAAGTATTTTCTCCACATACTTCTTTTGTGATAACAACAGCTTGCCATTTTTCCTGTCTCTGTGTATCTGCATGCCCAAGATCTAATTTGTTGCTCCTAGATCCTTCATATCAATCGTCCTAGCCAATTGAGCCTTTAACCTGCTGATTCAAACATGCTCTTGCTCGCAACAAGCATATCATCAACGTATAATACCAAAATAATGAACATGTCATTTTCCAACTTTTTAAAGTACACACAATGATCATACTCACTCCTCGTATAATTCTGGCTCACCATGAAAGAATCAAACTTCTTGTACAACTTCCTGGGAGACTGCCTCAGGCCATACAATGATTTTCTAAGCTTGCAAGCAAACCTCTTGTTGCAATTCTGAACAAACCCTTCTAGTTGTTCCATGAAAATTTCCTCATCTAAATCTCCATGTAAGAAAGTTGTTTTGACATCTAGCTTCTCTAACTCCAAATCATATAAGGCAACTAGTGCTAACAAAATTCTGATAGAAACAAGTTTCACAACTGGTGAAAAAATATCATGAAAGTCAATACCTGCTCTCTGAGAAAACCCTTTTGTAACCAGTCTAGCTTTGTACTTCAGAACAGTGTCATCGGTTCCTTTCTTCAGTTTGTACACCCATTTGCAGCCAACCACTTTCTTACTCTTCGGAAGTTCCATAAGATCCCATGTTTTGTTCTTTGCCAAAGAATCCATTTCTTCTTTCATTGCAAGTTTCCATTTCTCACTGTCAGACACTTCTAATGCTTCCTTATAACTGTCAGGTTCTCCTTCATTAGAAATGAAATCAACATATGTGACAAAATCATCACACCCCTTTGGAAAAGTTATGTCCCGTGTAGATCTCCGTAAAGTTTGTTGTGGTATTTCCTCTATTTCTGTCTGCTCATCCTCCTGAGGTGTGTCCTCATGAATTTCCTCCTCCTAGACATCCTCATGATTCCTCCTCCTAGATGATAGAGTATCAAACTGAATTTGTTGTAATTGTGGTATATTAGTGTGTTTCAAATAAGTACTTACATCTAAATTTGACAAAGAAAGTTCATCAAATATTACATCTCTGTTTATGATGATTTCCTCATCTAAATCTCCATGTAAGAAAGTTGTTTTGACATCTACCTGCTATAACTCCAAATCATATAAGGCAACTAGTGCTAACAGAATTCTGATAGAAACAAGTTTCACAACTGGTGAAAAAATCTCATGAAAGTCAATACCTGCTCTCTGAGAAAACCCTTTTGCAACCAGTCTGGCTTTGTACTTCGTAACAGTGTCATCGGTTCCTTTCTTCAATTTGTACACCCATTTGTAGCCAACCACTTTATTACTCTCCGAAAGTTCCACAAGATCCCATGTTTTGTTCTTTTCCAAAGAATCCATTTCTTCTTTCATTGCAAGTTTCCATTTGTCATTGTCAGACACTTCTAATGCTTCCTTATAACTGTCAGGTTCTCCTTCATTAGAAATGTAAGCAACAGATGTGACAAAATCATCAGACCCCTTTGGAAAATTCTGTCTCATGTAGATCTCCGTAGAGTTTGTTGTGGTATTTCCTCTATTTCGGTCTGCTCATCCTCCTGAGGAATGTCCTCATGAATATCCTCCTCCTGGACATCCTCATGATTCCTCCTCCTAGATGACAAAGTATCAAATTGAATTTGTTGTAACTGTGGTACATTAGCCTGTTTCAAATCATTGCTTACATCTAAATTTGACAAATAAAGTTCATCAAATATTACATCTCTGTTTATGATGATTTTGTGGACAGTAGGATTCCACAATCTATATCCCTTAACACCATCATCATATCCAACAAAGATCATTTTTCTTGACTTCGGATCTAGTTTGGAACCCTGATTTTTCGGAATAAGTGCATAGGCTTCACAACCAAATACTCTAATATTAGAATAATCACATGGTTGACGTGTCCATACCTCTTCTGGAATTTTGCAGTCAATTGATGTTGATTGTGATCAATTGACCAGGTAACAAGCTGTAAGTAATGCCTCTCCCCACAACTCTTGCTGCAATTTCACATTACTGAGCATACTCCTTGCTCTTTCAAGAAGAGTACCGTTCATGTGTTCAGCAACACCGTTCTGCTGTGGAGTGTAAACAGTGGTCTTATTCCTCTCAATCCCATCCTTCTTGCAATAATTATCAAACTCATTAGAAGTAAACTTGGTTCCATTATCTGTTCTAAGACATTTAATGAACTTGCCAGTGCTCTTTTCAACCAAAGCTCTAAACTGCTTAAATATATCAAAAACATCAGCTTTTCTCTTTAATAAATAGATCCAAACTTTCCTTGAGTAATCATCTATAAAACTAACAAAATATGATGATCCCCCATAAGACATTTTAGGAGATGGGCCCCATAGATCAGAATGAATGTAGTCTAGGATACCTTTACTAGTGTGTTTTCCAGATTTAAATTTTTGTCTAGCTTGTTTACCATAAATACAATGCTCACAAAACTTCAAATTTACATATTTCAAACTAGGAAGCAACTTTCGACCAGCAAGTAACTTCATTCCTCTTTCGCTGACATGACCTAACCGCTGATGCCATAAATGAGCGAAGTCTACTACTGTGCCAACTGATGCTACTGTTGCGTGATCGATTTTCATCCTCCCTTCAAGTTTATATAGGTTCTTGACTTTGTTTTCCTTCATAACAACCAAGATACCTTTCAATATCTTCATAACTCCACCTTGAACTATAAATTTGTAACCAACATCATCAAGAACTCCCATTGATATAAAGTTCTTCCTTGGTTCAAGTACATGTCTCACATCTGTTAGAGTCCTAACAGTCCCATCATACTTTTTTATTCTGATACTTCCTATCCCAACAGTTTTACATGAAACATTGTTTCCCATATAAACCACCCCGTCATCTACATATTGATATGTTGAATACCAATTTCTATGAAGACACATGTGATGAGATGCTACAGAATCAATTAACCAGTCATAATGGTATTGTGAGACAATATAAGTAGATAATAACTCATCGATCATACCTGAATCATTCTCGGCTATGTTTTCCTTCTTTGTAGAGTCCTCCTCCTTAGAAGCTTGCTTCCATTTTCAACAATCTTTTTTAAGATGTCATGCTTTATTGCAATACCAGCAATTCAATATACTCTTTCTGCCCTTCGACTTTGACCTTGATGTACCCCTTGAATGTTGTCCTCTTTCACTGGTTCTTCCTCTGGCCACCATTACTTCTGATGTCGAGGTTTCAATACTAGTTTTCTTTCGATTTTCCTCAGAAATTAAGGCTCCCACAACTTCATCGAAGGTAATAGACTCAATAGAACTAAAACTAATAGAGGTTACAAATTGTGCCCAAGACTCAGGCAGAGAGCACAACAGTAAAATCGCCTTGTCTTCAGATTTAATAATATCTTCCATACTAGCCAACTGACGAATAAGAGTATTGAATGCATTCAAGTGATCAAAAATTTTTGTACCTTCTTTCATACACAAGGTACATAACTACCGCTTCAGGAGGATTTTATTCGTCAAGGATTTAGTCATGTACAAACTTTCCAATTTTGTCCAGAGACCTGCTGCTGTAGTTTCAGACACGATGTTAAATAAAACATCGTCGTCCAAGCACAGATGAATAGCACTAAGAGATCTTTCATCCATCTCCCCCCAGTCTTGATCTAAAATATCCGCGGGTTTCTTTGTCTTCCCTACCAGTGCCTTCGCCACTCCTTGCTGCACAAGCATATCCCGCATCTTGACCTTCCATAACTAGAAATTATTGCTCCCATTGAACTTCTCAATTTTAAATTTGACACTCTGCGTTTTCTCCATTTTCTCAAGAAACCAGGTCAAAAAACTTTATAAAAGAAACCCTTTTCAAAATAGTGGAATAAAGGTTTTAATACTTTAAAATTCCAAAATAATGGAATAAAGGTTTTGAAATAATAAAAACAAAATATATAAAACCTTCACCTTATAACGCCCACCTTAACCCACTTTTAAATTTATTTTAAGTACAACGACCCACCTTTTAATAATTATGCCACCTCCACCTCATACAAAATAAACCCAAGAATTTTTACTTACCAAACTTCTCATACAAGATAAACCCAAGAATTCTTTACTTACCGAACTTTATGAGAGTAATATGAAATCACCTTTTCCCAAGAAAAAAGGATTTTCACGCTTCTCGATACTTGATGGCCGCGAAAATTCCCATGGAATTTAATTTCCCAAGTGTGCAAAATACTTTTCGCGCCTCATCTAGCTTGGGACCCGCAAAAATATCAAATTTTCGCCCCCTTATCTCCTCCCGTAACTTTTGACCCCTAAACGCGTAAAACAAACTGGATTTTCTTGCTTTATTCAGGTGATAGGCACGATGATGATCAGTCTCAACTTTCTCGTTCTCTGCGGCCTCCTACCAAGCTCTGATACCACTTGTTGGATCAAACAACCACAGAACACAATATGCAGCGAAAGCAATTAAAACAAGAAAACAAATAATGACACACACATAAAATATATACGCAGAGATTTACGTGGTAAAACCCTCTAGAGGGAAACATCCATGGAGCAATGGTATCGGTCTTCTTATCATTCGGTAAATGAAGATTACAACAGCTCTCAACTCTGTCAAAACTTATCTACGAGAATACAAGAAATATATTCATTTCTTACACGGTTACTCATAACTGTATAAACTTAGTTACTCGGTTAGACAGTTACAGAGTCACCGAGAGAGCCGGTTGTCACCCATTTCCAACATTGCTTGAGTTCATCTAGTTCTATATTTCCAAAACAATCTTGCATTGAACATTGAATTTTATAAATCATTGCAAAATAAATGCGCTATAAACTCATGCATACAAGATTTGTTTGAAAACATTCCACCACACTTTATGTTTTTCCAAAATCAAGGAATGGATGCTTCAATTAAATTGCATTAATGAAATTACAGAAGTGGATAAAAATGCACTTCTCAATCTTGTTATAAATCAATATTGAAAAGAGGATTAGAAAAGCATTCCCATGCATATAACAAAAGATTGAAATCTTAATTTCCAAACATAAGCACAAAATCCTTCTGCTAAAAAAAATTCCAAGCATAAAAATGAAATGAGTGTATGAAATGTAAAACTTCAAAGTGGCGTGGCAATTGCAATCTTCATTTAAATATTATTTCCAATCCATCTTCGAATCCCTCTCCCCATTTTCAGTCACAAGATGATGATGCATGTCCCTCATTTACCGCAAAGACCCCACGTCACACAACGATCCAAGGTTTGTTGGAAGTGGTTAATTACTACACCACTTGATTGTTGGCCGCCGAAGTTTCTAAAAGGAAACACCGCCCAGATTTATTTTATTTTATTTTTAAAAAGCCATTATCAAATCCATAATTTAATGAAGACATAAACCGACTCAGAATTTTTGACTATTCAAATCTTTGAAGAGGCCTCCACCGCCAAACCGATTTAAACATTAAAGTCGAAGAGACATTCAGAAGCTCTATTGTAGCCTATCGAATTTTGAAGAGACATTTACATCATGTATTTTAACTCTTCAAGAATGTAACAGAACATAGTACTTATTTCTACAGAGGTAATTTTGTAATGAAGAGTCAATTAGCATTTAATGACCAACTATCTTGAAACGCTATAAATATTCATCGATGTAATCTTGATTTGATATAGAGCGGAATAGAATTATCAGTTGAAGTTAAAAACAGAGTTTTTACTCTGTATTTTCTGTTATGCTTTGTTTATGAGTTTGTAAACTCATATTTATTTAAATGAATTTATTTTGTTGTAGCAAGTTAAGAGATCGGAGTTTATTTTTAAGTATATATGTGTTAAATGTGTTTGATTGCTGAAACAAAGTATTAGCCTAAGTTTTATGAATGCAGGGGTCATAAAAAAAAAAGTTAAATTACTTGCTGAAACAGTTCCTATAGAATACAGTTTGCTGAAACAGTTGCAGAATTTTATTTTCTTGTCGAAAGTCGTCATGTAGGTGATAGTTTTTTATTTTAGTGATTTGTGTGTGTTGTTGTGAGTAAAAGCAACACTCTCCTTCTTTCCAACAGTGGTATTAGAGTGTGGTTGATCTTTTTTTTCTCATTTTTACAGTAATTTGGAATTTAATATGTAATGGCTACTAACATCAGTGTAGTGAAGCCACAAATTCCTGTGTTGACTAAGAGAAACTATGATACATGGTTTATTACGAAGAGAACTATCCTGCGTGCTCAACATCTTTGGGATTTTGTTACGATTGGTTACCCAAAGCCAGTTGATCAAGTTGCTGAATTAGGACTGTCAAATGTTGAGTGTGTTCTGTTGAAGGAAAATAGAAAGAAGGACAACAAATCTCTTGTCCTTATTCATCAAGGCCTAAGTGAATCCATATTTCCAAAGATATCAAGTGTTGAGTCTTCAAAGAAAGCTTGAGACACTCTTGAAACTTGTTATCAAGGTGTGACCAAGGTGAAGAATGTTAATTTGCAGAACTTGATAAGGGACTTTGAGAATTTGAAGATGAAGGAGAATGAGAACGCTGATAATTTTATGACTCAAGTCATGAACATTCTAAACCAACTGAGATGGTATGGTGAAGACCTCTCAGATCAGCGTGTGATTGAGAAATTGTTGAGATGCTTGCCGAAGAAGTTTGAAGCAGTGGTTGTTCCCATTGAAGAGTTTAAAGATCTCAGTCAAATGCACATTGATGAGTTGACTGGTTCTTTAATTGCTCATAAATCAAGAATGAACATATATGATGATACTCCATTAGAAAATTCTTTTAAATCTCAGCTACATGTTACTAGAGGTAGAGGCAAAGGAAGGTCTAGTAGCAGAGAAAGAGGAGGTCGAACTGGTGATCATAGTGACATATAAATGATTCGGAATATGAAGAGAAGTTAAAGCAGAATACTCCTAGTGTAAGGGGGAGTAGCAGCAGAACATGGCATCCAAGAAATCAAAGGCATGATAGATCTAAAGTTTAATGTTTTTATTGCAAGAAATTTTGGCATTTTGCTAACAAGTGTTGGAAGAAGCAAGAACATACTAGTAAGATGTATACACACATTACATAGGAGACTGAAAATGAGGAGAATCCTATGCTTTTAACTTTTAATGTCAACCGAAAATTTTGAATGATATATGGTTCTTGGATAGCGCATGCATCAATCACATGACTGGAAATAAGGAGTTATTTTTAAGTCTAGATACAAGCATTCAGTCTGAAGTGAAGTTAGGTAATAACAGTAAGGTAAAATTTAATGGTAAGGTGTGATTGTTGTATATGCCAAGAATGGTAAAAGAAGAACAATTCATGTTGTTTATTATGTTCCTGGTTTAATGTGTAACTTATTAAGTCTAGGATAGTTGTTAGAGAAAAAGTGCAAAGTGTTCTTCAAGAACAAGGTATGTACTATTTATGACAAATATCCAAGTAAGCAATTGATATCTAGAGTAGAGATGACAAATAATAGAATGTTTATGCTGATTATGAGGAATGATTTGACTAACTCTTTGAATACTTATAAGATTAAGAGTTTAGATCAATCATGGTTGTGGCATTTGAGGTATGGCTATTTACATTTTGGTGGCTTAGATTTGCTACAGAAGAAGTAGATGGTAAAAGGGTTTCCCAGTATTCAGCAACCAAGAAGCTCATGTGAGAGTTACATATTAGGGTAGAATCATAGAGAGAAATTCATCTATGAAGTCTCATACAGAGGAAAAGCACCATTGGAGATGGTACACACATATTTGTGTAGACCTATGCAAACACCATCTTTGACTAGTAATGTTTATTTTATGACTTTTATTGATGATTTCAGTCGAAAAAATTGGGTGTATTTGCTGAAATAGAAATCTCAAGATTTTAATGTGTTTAAAAGTTTAAAAGCTATGGTTGAAAAGGAGAGTGACAAATTTATTAAAGTCTTGAGATTAGATAGAGGAGGTGAGTATATGTTAAATGATTTTGTGAAATTTTTTCAATATTATGAAATTAAAAGATAGTTTACTGCTCGCTACACTCCACAACAAAACAGAGTGGTAGAAAGAAATAATCGAACCATTAGGAACATGGCTCGAATTATGTTGAAGGAGAAGCATCTTCTGGATCAATATTGGGGAGACGATGTTACTTGTTCAGTGTATACTCTGAACAAAAGTCCAAATAAGAGCGTGAAGGATCGAGTTCCCTAGCAAGGATGGAGTGGTAAGAGTAGCAACATATCTCATTTAAGGATTTTTGGGTGTGTAGCTTATGCACATGTACCTGAAGAGATGAAGAGAATATTAGATGACAGAAGTCAGAAGTGTATTTTTTTTGGATATAGTGAAGAATCTAAATCATATAGACTCTATAATCACATCACCAAGAAGTATGTTATTAGCAGAGATGTGGTGTTTAAGGAAGAAGAAGCATGGGATGGCAATGTCGATAAATTCGTTGCAGAGGACGTTGTTATACCTCAAGCAGAAGATGAAGGCGATGAGAAGGGCATACAAGATGGATAGTTAACTCCACATACGTCTACACCATCCGTAAGAAGACCTGTCAGAACGCCCAGAACTCAAGAACATGGTGAATCATCAATTGTTGGTGGAAAGCAAGTAACATGATCAGAGCTAAGTAATGAATCAAATCCTACATTAGCTTCACTAAGAAACATAGTTGGAGGTCATAAGACTAGAATTTTAAGAGAACTATATGAGCAAAATGAAGAAGTTGATCAATTTTCAAATTTTGCTTTGATAGCATGTGATCCTGTAAATTTTGATGAGGTTGTTAAAAAGGATGTTTGGATAAAAGAAATGGATGAAGAAACTGATGCCATAGAACCCTTAGATTTAGATCTCCCCTCAAATACCTTATTTTGTTTTCTCTCCTGGGGGTGACCTATCATAGAAAATGAATCCATATTATGAGTATCCATGATTTTCCGCCTCATCTCTTTTGATAGTAGGGATGATACTATTTCATCAAATTTTGAATTTGTTTGATTAACACTCCCTATTCCTACAATTAGGTTGTCCCAGGAATCTGGAAAAGAACACAATAATGTAATACATTTATCATCTTCAACTATTTTAATGCCAACATAAGTTATTTGACTTACTAGAGTATTGTAGACATTTGAATGCTTTGTCACTATTTCATTGTCATCCATTCTAAGGTGATACAGTTTCTTTTGCATAAACAACTTGTCTACAAGGGATTTTGATTGATACAAAATCCTTAGTTTCACAGAAATCTTTACCATAGTATCTTCTTTAGATACGTTCAACAACATAGAGTCAGATAAGCGTAGTTAGATTGTACTCCTCGCCCTTCTATCTAATTTCTACTAATATTCTTTCGACATTCCAATGGGTTGTTTACCTGGATCCACAACAATACATTGTTCTCAATATACAAGAAGATCCTCCATTTTGAGCATCCATAGCTCAAATTTCTGGCCATTAAATTTATTGATATCAATTCTTGAACTGTTCGCCATTCTCTTTCAATGCACAAATCAAAGCTACAAATCTCCCACTGAACCTAGTTTTATCACAGACCCAAAATCTATCAACCACGTTGAGCACTCAACAACAAAGGTGTCCCCCTGAAACCAAATAATCGAGCTCTCATACCACATGTAAGTTTTAAACCTATGCAGAGAAGCAAATCATACAAATTCGTTTATGCAAACCAGAGCTTACACCACAACATTCACACATAATACACAGAGATTTACCCTGGAAACCCTTAACCAGAAATGCAACAAAACTTATAGCCGCACCTCTTATTTTCTCATCGTCATTATGAATCACTCACAATACAATATAGGTATTCTACAACATCCAATACCCTAATCGGTTAACTCAAATTAGAAAATAGACCCCAATCTCTTAACCGAGATTAAATTACATATTTTTAGAAAAATCCCCAAAATACCCAAAAACAACCCAAAATATTTGCAGGTGGGATTGTCAGGTGCGCCGTTGACAAGAAAACCCCCCAGACATATGCAAATAATATAACACATACCAACAATATATCTAGAAGGAGGGTGAAACAAATATGTAACATTAGCGCACATGCAATAATATTGCATATGCGCTTATAGTGCATGCGTGTTACTAACGTGCTTGCGTTGATTTTTTTTTTTTTTTTTTGCGCGCTTGCCTTTTTCCATACCGTGTGTAATGACTTGGTAGGTGAAAGCCCATTGCAACTAACGAGTCATAAGTGAGTATCATTACCTTGCACTAGCCCATTATCAATAATTCGAAAAGTGTCATTTTCGTGAATCTCCCAATGGTTTAACCAAGTCATGGTATCTTTACATCAACCCACTTGAGGCGTACTTGGTTTTGACTTGATTTTAAAGCAATTTTTGGAAGTATCTCTTCTCCCATGTTATTTACCTTGTGTTTGTACATCAACTACCTAGTCATAGCCATGCTCTCAATATATATATATAACATTTTATATAAGTAAGTATAATCATATATATAAGAATAACTCATATATATATAGATAAGAGTGAGTATAATCACATATATAAGAGTAACTCTTATATATAAGTGTGTGTGTGTATATATATATATATATATATGTACGTACGAATAAGAATATATATATATATATAATTTTATTTTATTTTTTAGCTAAAAAATCACTTTCATGCTATTTCAAAGAATTAAGGAATATATATATAATTCTTATTCATATATATATATTATATATAAGAGTATTATATATATTCCTTAATTTCTTGGGAGAAAAAAAATTATATATATATATAAAAGAGCTATATATATTTTTAAAACAAGAATTATAAATATATAAAACAAGAGTTATATGAAAGAATAATTCTCATATATATATATATATATATTAAATATATATGATATATTTCTTACTAATAAATATCATATATTTGTTGGCACATGGAAACACTTCCACGTAAAAATTGGTCAAAGGAACATGGAAAACATTATTAATAAAGAATATGTCAGATCATAAAGATAAAACAATTTATACAATTGAATAGAATAACGCATAAAAAAAAGTTCGTCAATTGAAACAATTTATATAATTGAATAGAACAACCCATAAAAAAAGTTAGTCAACTTAATATAGAAAATCATTAACCAAAAATATGTCACTATTCATTATAGCAATTCAATAAAGTGAACACAGTACATAAATTAAAAAATTAAAAAAAAAACAAATTAATTTAAAAAGATATATTAAATCAATAAAGATGAAACAATTTATACAATTCAATAAAACAACCCATAAAAAAGGTTGGTCAAATTAACATAGAAAATTATTAACCAAAAATATGTCACTATTTATTATAGCAATTCAATGAATAACACATTACATAAATTAAAAAAAAAAAAATTAATTTAAAAAAAAACATTTAATCAAGTATAAATAAATAAGTTAAATGCATAAATTATTTTATAATTAGAATCTATTTAATCATAATTTATTATAGTTAATTAGTAACAAAATATTAATAAATTGATTATTAACCTCAATTATCAATGTTAAATATATAATATTGATATTTTCCCTTTTAATTCCATTACCTACCTATAAATTTTACAAAGTATAAAAGAATATCTTCAAATTAAGTAAGCCAAATAAAATTTAAACTTACTATCTCAACCATTAAACCATAATTTAACAAATTCCAATAAAAATGAAAAGAAAGTCAATGACGATCTCCCAACAAATTTCAATTATTTAAACCTTTAATATTAATAAACTAAAATACTTTAATTAAATTTAAAGTTGGAACTTTAACTTTTGAATCACATACATAAATATGCAATGATTGATATCTTATCATACTACTCAATTATATATATATATATATATATATATATATATATATTGCTCGCAAAACAAAAGAATTTAATAAGATTCCTTTAAAAGATTGGAATTCCTATTTCAAAAAGCTTTACGAATTCCCAAATATCAGAGATAACATTTAAACCCTTCTTACAATGAAATAAGTTTGCTCGTTAGAAGACATAGATTCCAGGGTTAAGCGCTTTGCAAATGGAAAAGCCAAAGAAATTGATGGTTACCAAGAAAAAATCTCAAAAATTGGGGGACCTGTCCTCATCCCGCATATCCACAAACTTTTTAATCTAGCGTTCAAGCAAGGGTTCCCTACACCTTGGACTCAGAGCCTCATTATTCCTATTTTCAAAAGTGGTGATAAAAATAACCCCTCTAATTTTTGGACCATTATGATTAGCCGTCTCCTAGCCAAGTTATACGGTCTTAGAAAAGAATATCAACAAATGGATAGAAATGGAAAGAAAGCGGGATAAACGCCAAGCAGGTTTTAGAAGGAATCATTCAACCACAGAATACCTCGTTACGCTTAGGATCATTGCAGAGGAATGTTGTAATAATAAGTTTGACATTTTTTGTTGCTTTGTGGACTTTAGGAAAGCTTTTGATACAGTGCCTAGAAATAACTTGTGGAATATGCTAGAGGAGCTTAATGTTCCTTTTGAGTTGAGAGATGTTGCGATAAGGTTATACGAAAATTTCATCTCCAAATTTAAGAATAATGAGGGCTGGTCAACGAATATAAATTGTAATATTGGATTTAAGCACGGTTTCTCACTCTCCCCTACCCTTTTTGACATTTACATCGATAAATTAGAAATATGTTTAGAAGAAGTAGGTTGTGCCAACACGATCTTTGTTAAGATAGTTATCACCCTCCTTCTTTATGCTGATGATATTGTTCTTATGGCAATGTGTCCCTTTGATTTTGATAAACAATTAAGAATTCTCAAATATTTCTTCTCTAACATGGGTATGATTGTTAACACCGACAAGAGAAAAGTTATGATTATAAAATCTAAGAAAGACACCTACACAAATTTTATTTATGATAATGTAGTAAACTGGGGGAAGTGAATTCCTACAAATATCTTGGAATTGATATCCATCACAAGCTCAATTGGAACAATATCATTTAAAAAAATATTAATGGAGGATGAAAAGCTTATTTTGGTCTTTAAAATAATTGTAAATCAACCAACTTGGTCATGTGTGTGATAAAAAAAAGTTCCTCTTTGAAACTCTTGTCATCCATGTTATCTTATACGGTTGTGAAGTATGGCGGTGCAACATTTCTAGAGAATCTTGGAGAAAGATTGAGCAAATCCATAAGCGGTTTATAACTTATAACCTCAAAATTAAAAGAAATATGCATTATCCTATTCTCCTTATAGAAGTGGATCTTTCCCCTATCAAGAGCATGGCTATGACTAGGTACCTAATGTACAAGCACAAGATAAATAACATGGGAAACGAGAGACTCCCTAAAATTGCTTTAAATTCAAGTCAAAACCAACTACGCCTCAAGCAAAGTTGGTGTAAAGAAAAATGGTTTGGTTAGACCGTTGGGGCATTGATGAAAATGACACTTTATAGAATATCGATAATGTCAAAAATATTATTACGTTTAAGTTTAAAGATAAATTGTGGTGCAAGGAAAATTTAGCTGTTAAGAGAAAATTAAGATACTCTAAGGAGGTCATTAACCCTAATTTGGAAGATCGGAAATATCTCTCGATAGTAACTAGTTCAAAGAAGAAAATTAATATATCCAAGATTAGAACAAACTCCCATGATATTCTTAGGGAAATAGGGACGTGGGCAAGAAGGGTTTGCGAGTTTATGAGCATGGAGGATGAAAATTACTTTCTCTTAGAGTGCCCTGCTTACACCCACATTAGATGTGAGTTTCATAGTATTTGTTACAATACAAACCTTGATAACCTCCTAACTTTCCAAAACTATAGTGAACTTGGAAAGCTTCTTAACAAGCTTTTTAAGCACAGGAACAAAAGTTTAATGCAAACCAAGTAATAAACTTCTTAAGTTATGATGGACCAAAGTTGATCTCAGTAGATGTTAATCATCATCATCATCATATATATAGAGAGAGAGAAAAAGAGAGAGAGAGAAAATCATTCATATATATATATATATATATATATATAACTCAACCTATTATATTTTATATATAAGAAAGTATAATCATTATCACAATTATTACTTATTTATTTATTAATTATATGGAATTTATTAATATAACTCTTTCATATATATATATATAAATTTTAAGTAAAAATTATATAACTCGTCATATTATATTTTATATAAGGAAGTATAATCATCATCATAATTATAATTTATTAATTAATTTATTTATTTATTGTATGGGATTTATTAATATTTAAAAAGAAAATGCTATAAAATAGTAATTTCTATCAATATTAAGTTGTCAAATTATATGTGATAAGATATCATTACTTGCTATCAATAACATTTTATAACACATTATTGAAGGATTTTTTTTGTGTTTTTAAATTTTTTGGTTTTACAAAAATAAATGTTATTAATTATAGAAATTAATCTTACCAAAACAATTAACCAATCATAAAAAATAAAAAAATAATTTTTTTATTTACTTAATTAATTAAAAATAAATATATAAATTTTCATAACATTAAAAAACTTTAGGAAATATAATTTGATTTTTATGTACTCACAAAATAATAGAGACAAATGAAACATTTAATTTCTCCCCCACACAAAGACTGATAAATTGTAATGTCCCTTATTAGGAATTTTATTAAAATTGCAATTTTCCACTTTTTTCCTTGGTTCGACCTTGGACTAGTTTCGATCTCTAGGTCCCAAATTTGCCCCAAATGATCCCAAATCTTTTGAGAAGGTATATTAATGATATTATAAAATAAATATGTGTTTCAGGGATGCCTTTGTACCTTTAAAACACTTATTCAAATACTCTTTCAATTCTGGTCAATGTAGGTAACTTTACTAGTGATTTCCATTTGACTAGTATTGGTCTCTAGGTCTTAAATTGACTCCAAATGCCTTCAAATATTCAAGGAAGGTTTATGAATGATATTAGGAATTGAATATGATGTTCAGGGATAACATATGGCCACCAAAAGACCTCTGCAAATTCTCTCAAGATTCTGGACCAAGTATGTAATTTTACTAGTAATTTGGGGTTCAAATCCCCCTGAGGTAAGTACTGAAAATGGCTTCCCAAATGCCTCCAAACCCACTCAAATTTATGAAAAGAGGTATGCAATGTGTTAAGTATGTTATTAAGGTCTCATATGCACCATTAATGGTTTATTACAATTGTTCTCACCCTCTCCCATTCAACTGCAAAAATCCCCAATTCGACCCTTAGGGAAATGGCACTATTTCACCTCCCAATACAACTAAACGGAGTAAAAATGCTTCAAATGCTCAAGTACAGTACAGGAAACTTGTAGAAGACATCCATGGTAGTATATTGATCACAAATATATCAGAGAATCATCCATTCATTCGAAATCATCATCAATACATTGGTTCACAACAAGGTAGTGGGGAAATGGCATCGTTCTTCCATTAAAAATGAGATTTATACATTTCTACTTGGAATTTCGACCTGAAACTTTCTGGAGATGAAGAACAAAGTATTTAATTCATATTACAAAATAAATGGGGCATTAGAAGCTCCCCCAAAGAGTACAATAGCTCACCAAAAACGCCCTCCCTCAAGGATCAAGAATATGCCATCAAAACTGGAAATGGTTGAAGGAGCGAGCTGCAATAGAAGAAACCATGAGCTGCCCTGTAGCTTACACCTTCAAATAAAGACTCCATTAAAGCTCCAAATGAAAGGTCTGAATGGCCTTTTCAATTGCCAACTTGGATGGGAATCTTTCACCCTCGAAATTGGCTAAGGCAAGAAACTAGTCATCCACTAGCTCTCCCTCTTCACAAATGCAATTGCAAATTCTACAAATGATCAAAAGTCATTCTCATACTTCATTTCTACATTTTATAACCAACATTATCCTTCTAAGGGTCGAAATCCTCTCAATAGATTCAATAGATTTCCATTTAGGAAATATTCCACATTTGCCACTTGTCTCCTAGTTCCAACCTTCCATCTTCTCCCAAATTCGATTTTGGGTCTCTTTGGCTTCTCCAACTCCCAAATTCGATTTTGGGTCTCTTTGGCTTCTCCAACTCCCAAATTCGACTTCCTTGAGCCTATTTTTGGGGCTGACATGTCATAGTGGTCAGATGTCAGAGGTCAGGTCTGCAATTTGTCATAGTTGTCATAGATGCTCCATCATTGGTGTCATAGGGGCTAGGGAATCTAGCCCAAGTGTCCACAAACTTCCACTTTGACTCTTTATCTTCCATGGAGGTTACCAATCCTTCCCAATTCGACCTAAGATGCTCAATGACATGTGTTATGACTTACCAACTCACCCAAGATTGTTCACATTCCCATTAATTCGAATTTGCAAAAGAGATATACCATGTATTATGAAAAATCAAGCTAGTGTGGGTCCCACATCCTCCATATGTCTCCAAAACCATTTGTCACTTAGGATTTCTCTTGAATTTCTTTATTCACTCTATTTATTAAATACTTGAACCCTTCTAATGTCTAAACATCATTTATTATCCCCCTTATTCCAAATCCCAAAGCTTCCACCCCAAACCTAGGAAACTAGTAATTTTCCTCCTTGGCAATTATTTGACCCTTAACATCAATTTTACAAACTCTAATGAGTATGGCTAATGTGATTAGGCCATTGTGATCCAATTCCAAATTTGGGACATGACAAATCCTCCCTTCCCAATATTGATTGTCCTCAAGCAATTTCAAACATGGGTGTTGAAGAACCTGCTTTATGTATAATTCTTTGAAGTTGCCATTGAATTGCCAAACCTTGAGTCTTTGAGTTTCCATGAATATTTTAGAGAGGAACCACCATGCTTGCTGCTGCACTACTCTTATTAAAATCACTTTATTAAGTGTGGAATCCATCTCCCATGCTGCTTGCTTCCCCAAAAAAAATGAAACCAATGAGACAAAAATTATTCCAGGGTCCCATTGTTTGTATTGCATCCCAACAATTAAGAGTGCTCTCAAACCTACACCATTAGATAAGAGGATTCCTGGATCCCATTTTCTTGTATTCATTCTTCCAAACATCATGAGTACCAAATATATATCATCAAAGTACATAACAACATAATGAAAATGTACATCAAGGATATGCTTCATCAAAGAGTCATGAAAGTGCTTATACCTCCAAGCAAGTAGACCACCATTTTCCAAGTGCATACAAGCTTCAAGTGACCAATCAAATCTGCTCCAATGACATAGGTGAGGATCCCATGCCCTATAATGCTGCTCCAAAAGGATGTGATATGCATCAAAATATTCAGCCATGTATTCTTTCATCCAAGAAGTGAGTGAAGAATCTCCACTAGAATCTGAACCAAATAATGAGCAGAAAAAACAAGGAGACTTCAAATGACTCAAAGAAGTCTCACCCATACATCCATGAATGTGAGAATCATAAAGATGTAACAAAGTATGTGGCTGCCAAAAAAAATGTTCTCCCATCATAAATCTATTCATCCAAGTGTTGGATGAAGTTCCTCTAACATCAAATGAACCCAGTGTTGAGCAAGAAAAACCATGAGTATTCAAGTGACTCAAATCCATATCATAGGTGCATCCATGTATATGTGAATCATCATAAAGTGACAAATTATGCTGCTGCAAATGTGAATAAGAATGTGCTCCAACCATGTCATCATAAAAGTTAAATCTAGGAGTTCCATGCTCCTCATGTGGCACCATCAAAAAGAACCCTTTCACCCATACTTCATTGAGACTAATACTGCAAAACATGGAATTGTAGGATGTAGGAGAATGTACTAACTCACCCAAATGATCAAAAAGTTCAGGAGTTTCATCATGGGAAGGATCCATGTGGGTAGTATCATGCAGCTCCTTCAAAAGTGTGAACTCTTTGTCATAGTTTGGTTCCAATGTAGAGGAATCATGCTCTTCTTTAAAAATTGCATAACCTTCATCAAGAGGCAATTCAAATTCCTCTTCCACCACATCAAGTGTTTGCATCTCTTCAAGTTCATCTTCAAACACATCAAGAACATTCAAATTTTCACATTTCTCATGATCCACCATGTCATGAGAATCCTCCAAACAATCTACCATTCGACAATCTGAAACATAGGAGGAAAAACAAGTATCTTGCAACTTTTCAAGAAGTTGCTCATTTTGAATTGTGAGCTTATGAATATCCTCATTATTCTTCAAGTATGCATCATGTAACAATTCATTAAGCTCAAACAAATGGTTTCTATCAAAAAGCAAAGACATGAAATTACCTTTGATGTGGCACATTGCTCTTTGAATCTTCTCCATGTCTTCAAGGAAGGATGTTTCCTCCAATGAAGTAGCTCTCCAACAAGAATTTGACACCAATGCTTGAGTGTCATAGAGAATGCTGAGGGACTCTTGGATCTTATTTTCATTCATCTTTAAGGACCCTTCAAGAAAATGAGGCTCTTGCAAATGAACCTCCTCATCTTCTTCAATTTTGCTTGGACCAACTTCATGAAGCTCAAGTGGTGATGGGGAAGTTGATCTTGGTTCTTCTTCAACTGCTACAAGGTCTTCATTATCATGCTTAATGAAACTTGTACTTGTAGAAACACTTTCAAAAGTGATCTCTATGTCACCAACATAGAGGTGTGAGCACCCATCAGTAGGTACTCCTTCATAGTTTAAGCATCCATCAGTAGATGCTCTTTGGTTCATGTCTAAGCTAGAAGGTGTCTCGAAATGATCTTCCATATTTTCAATAGAATCTTCTTCATGCTCTTGTGATGTCTCTTCCTTTTGCTCCTTAAAGCAAGCTGATGCATTTTGCCCCTTATTTTCCTTAGGATCAATATATTTGGAATCTCTTCTTGAATAAATCTCAAAAGCTCTCCTCAAGGAGGACATCATTTCATGCACACATATATGATACTCGCTCCAAGGGTTTTTACAAGAAGGGCATAAACCTTTCTTCACTAACTCCACATCTTCATTTTTGGGCCTATTTTCAAAAACATGTTCAGCATAGTACTCAAAAGACATGGCATTTTGTGTATTTTTGCTAAAAGCAAGATATTCTTGATATTTTTGATATTGTTGGGGCAAGGTTTTATATTTTGCTCTCCATCTTTGGAACTCACTCATAGAATTATCCTTGGTTGGTGTGACACACTCATATTCATCAGATTTAAAGTCATACGAATAATCTTCATTTCTCTTGAAATTGTAAGAAGTGTTGCATGATGGCACCTCTTCCTCATACCATTCACATTCTGCTTCATATTGTTCATAAGCATCTACATATTCCTCATAAGAATTGTACTCATAGGATTCATCATAATAGTAAGACATGGCTGCCAATTATTCTTGAATGTATGTACCTAATACACAGGTGCAAGGACCATGCTCTGATACCACTGTAATGTCCCTTATTAGGAATTTTATTAAAATTGCAATTTTCCACTTTTTTCCTTGGTTCGACCTTGGACTAGTTTCGATCTCTAGGTCCCAAATTTGCCCCAAATGATCCCAAATCTTCTGAGAAGGTATATTAATGATATTATAACATAAATATGTGTTTCAGGGATGCCTTTGTACCTTTAAAACACTTATTCAAATACTCTTTCAATTCTGGTCAATGTAGGTAACTTTACTAGTGATTTCCCTTTGACTAGTATTGGTCTCTAGGTCTTAAATTGACTCCAAATGCCTTCAAATATTCAAGGAAGGTTTATGAATGATATTAGGAATTGAATATGATGTTCAGGGATAACATATGGCCACCAAAAGACCTCTGCAAATTCTCTCAAGATTCTGGACCAAGTATGTAATTTTACTAGTAATTTGGGGTTCAAATCCCCCTGAGGTAAGTACTGAAAATGGCTTCCCAAATGCCTCCAAACCCACTCAAATTTATGAACAGAGGTATGTAATGTGTTAAGTATGTTATTAAGGTCTCATATGCACCATTAATGGTTTATTACAATTGTTCTCACCCTCTCCCATTCAACTGCAAAAATCCCCAATTCGACCCTTGGGGAAATGGCACTATTTCACCTCCCAATACAACTAAACGGAGTAAAAATGCTTCAAATGCTCAATTACAGTACATGAAACTTGTAGAAGACATCCATGGTAGTATATTGATCACAAATATATCAGAGAATCATCCATTCATTCGAAATCATCATCAATACATTGGTTCACAACAAGGTAGTGGGGAAATGGCATCGTTCTTCCATTAAAAATGAGATTTATACATTTCTACTTGGAATTTCGACCTGAAACTTTCTGGAGATGAAGAACAGAGTATTTAATTCATATTACAAAATAAATGGGGCATTAGAAGCTCCCCCAAAGAGTACAATAGCTCACCAAAAACGCCCTCCCTCAAGGATCAAGAATATGCCATCAAAACTGGAAATGGTTGAAGGAGCGAGCTGCAATAGAAGAAACCATGAGCTGCCCTGTAGCTTACACCTGCAAATAAAGACTCCATTAAAGCTCCAAATGAAAGGTCTGAATGTCCTTTCCAATTGCCAACTTGGATGGGAATCTTTCACCCTCGAAATTGGCTAAGGCAAGAAACTAGTCATCCACTAGCTCTCCCTCTTCACAAATGCAATTGCAAATTCTACAAATGATCAAAAGCCATTCTCATACTTCATTTCTACATTTTATAACCAACATTATCCTTCTAAGGGTCGAAATCCTCTCAATAGATTCAATAGATTTCCATTTAGGAAATATTCCACATTTGCCACTTGTCTCCTAGTTCCAACCTTCCATCTTCTCCCAAATTCGATTTTGGGTCTCTTTGGCTTCTCCAACTCCCAAATTCGACTTCCTTGAGCCTATTTTTGGGGCTGACATGTCATAGTGGTCAGATGTCAAAGGTCAGGTCTGCAATTTGTCATAGTTGTCATAGATGCTCCATCATTGGTGTCATAGGGGCTAGGGAATCTAGCCCAAGTGTCCACAAACTTCCACTTTGACTCTTTATCTTCCATGGAGGTTATCAATCCTTCCCAATTCGACCTAAGATGCTCAATGACATGTGTTATGACTTACCAACTCACCCAAGATTGTTCACATTCCCATTAATTCGAATTTGCAAAAGATATATACCATGTATTATGAAAAATCAAGCTAGTGTGGGTCCCACATCCTCCATATGTCTCCAAAACCATTTGTCACTTAGGATTTCTCTTGAATTTCTTTATTCACTCTATTTATTAAATACTTGAACCCTTCTAATGTCTAAACATCATTTATTATCCCCCTTATTCCAAATCCCAAAGCTTCCACCCCAAACCTAGGAAACTAGTAATTTTCCTCCTTGGCAATTATTTGACCCTTAACATCAATTTTACAAACTATAATGAGTATGGCTAATGTGATTAGGCCATTGTGATCCAATTCCAAATTTGGGACATGACATAAATATCACATAATTCTTGGCACATAGAAAACACTTCCACATAAATATTATTAATAAAGAATATGTCAAATCATACGAATGAAACAATTTATACAATTGAATAGAACGACCCATAAAAAAATGCTAATCAAATTAACATAGAAAATCATTAACCAAAAATATGTCATAGCAATTCAATCAATTTAATACACTATATAAATTAAAAAACTAAAAACAATAAAAAATCAAATTAATTTAAAAAATATATTTTAACTCAATTATAAATAAATAAGTTAAATGCATAAATCATTTCATAATTAGAATCTATCTAATCATAATTTATTAACAGTTGATCAGCAACAAAATGTTAATATATTGATTATCTGCACCACATAGTCAATAGTTTCACAATTTGTGGAGAAATCTTCCAATTCAAAAAAAAATTTAAGATCACTGTCTATTCAAATTACCCACGACAGTTTAAAGGTCTGGAGAATTCCTCTTCAAACATGTTTCTTGGCTCTTTAGAATGTGGGGAAAAGTTTCGGCTTCATGTAATTATTTTTTGATATTTCTTGGGTCCTTAGAATGTGTGCAAAAGTTTTGGCTTCATGTAATTATCTTCTGATTTCTCTTGGGTCGTTAGAATGTGTGTAAAAGTTTCCACTTTATATAATTATTAGATGATAGGGGTGGGGTATAGGGGCAGGGTGAGGTAGGACGACTGTCTTAATAGAAGTTCAGTTTCGATTTATGTAGGGAATAAGGAGCATGGAGTACGATAAGGTATAATGGCTGTCATGATAGGTGTGATGTGCATATGCATCTTCAAAAAGCTGCACCCCAGAAAAAGTTCATGCACCTCAATGCAACCATGTTCACTGGGCTGGGCTGTTTCGAGAGGTTCCCTCGAATTTAAAAAAAAATAAACAAATGATTAGATGATAGTCTATTCACACTGAAGGACAATTAGCTGTAACTCCTAACCCACCCGTTCAAAATATTTGGAGTCTTCTTTCCTCCGTCTTTCCAGGAAAATTACTCCGCTGCTTCTATTTCCTATATAATGCAAGAACACCACAGTCTACTTTAGAAAGGAAATTTTAGGTCTTGATGTAAGCTTCAGTTTCTGTTATGTAATCAACATCTACTATAGATTCCAGGACCTAGAGCTTTCATGTTCTTCACAAGTATTAAATAAGGTGGAAATTAAACAGTCATTAAATACATTACCTGGATCCATTTGTGCAGAGATCTGGACACGATTAAAACCCTTTGCAATAGCTGCTTTAGTCTTTAGAGCAGAAATCTGGTTTCTCTCTCTTACCCCTTTCTGATACGTTCTTTCAGACTATCGAGATGGGTATTCTAAAGGTTCTTTTATTGGTGGAGAGAGGACCAGTTTCCCAAGACGGTTATATTCCACTTGCTCATCATAATAGGAGTTTCGAGACCATTCCCCTGTATCCGTTAGCATTTGAGACAAGAAAGGATATGGAAACCCTTGAAAATCGTAACTGCCTACCACACATGTCTCTTCATGTGGGCCATTAAAAACTAATTAAAAAAATTAGTCTTACATTCTCCCACTTCGCACATATGATAACTTAACGTTAGAGTTTAACAAGTTAAACATTAGGCACGCCATAAATCATATCCATCTTGACTTTCAGCTGATCATCATAATACTATAATTAAACAACCCAGTAATGCAAGTCATGACGGTTCCATGTCAATAAGGAAACATAGTCCCTTCCATGTACCACAACATTAGTAACATGTTTAATATAGTCTATAAATGAGAAGCGTATTCATAAGGTCCAACAATAATGTCCCTCGTCAGAGACTATTCCTGTCATCATACATTTATTCTCATACATGTATGTACACATTTAAAACAGGATTCATCAAACAGAAACACCTTTATTATGATCTCAAAGTGTCAAATAAAACAAATAACATAATGTAATCCATCACATAAAAGTAGCAACTGTTATGTGCTACGTTCAATACCCATTCTATTAGCATGTTCCTTAAATGTCTTTGGTGGTAATCCTTTTGTCAATGGATCTACAACCATAAGCAGTGTGCTTATGTGTTCAATTGACACTCGTTGTTTCTGAATTTCTTCCTTAACGGCAAAGTATTTCAATTCCATGTGTTTAGCACCATTAGAATACTTGTTGTTTTTAGAGAAAAATATAGCCGCAGAATTATCACAATAAATTCTTAGCGGCTTGGCAATAGAGTCGACAACCCCAAGTCCTGAGATAAAATTCCGCAACCACAATCCATGAACTGTGGCCTCAAAGCATGCCACAAATTAAGCTTTCTTTGCAGCTTTCCAGTGATCGAATCTAGGATTAATTTGGTATCTTCCCAACATACCAACTGCAAAACTGATGTCTGGTTTGGTGCAAGTCTGTGCATACATTAGGCTTCCTACTGCAGAAGCATAAGGAATTCCTTCCATCTGTTTTCATTACCATTCATTCTACGGACATTGCATAAGGCTGAATTTATCCCCTTTCTGAATAGGGGCATCACTAGCTGAACATTTCTTCATTCCGAATCTCTCTAGAACTCTTTCAATAAATCCTTCTGAGACAATCCTAACAATCCACGTGATCGATCCCTGAATATTTCAATTCCTATCACGTAAGATGCCTCACCCATATCTTTCATTTCAAAATTCATAGAGAGAAACTTTTTGGTTTCGTTGTAATAAACCAAAATCATTGATAGCAAGAAATATGTCATCAACATACAAAATCAGAAATATGAATTTACTCCCACTAACCTTCAGATATATACACCGATCAACAGTGTTTTCCTTAAATCCAAAAGAAGTAATGGTATTATGAAACTTAAGATACCATTGCAGCGAAGCTTGTTTAAGTCCATATATTGATTTCTTAAGTTTGCAAGCCAGGTGTTCTTTTCCTTTAATGGAGAAACCTTCAGGTTGATCCATAAATACTTCTTCCTCTAAACTCCCATTCAGAAAAGCAGTTTTCACATCCATTTGGTGTAATTCTAAATCATAATGAGCTACCAATGCCATAATGATTCTAAGTGAGTCCTTCTTGGACACAGGAGAGAAGGTCTCTCTATAATCTATGCCTCCTTTCTAAGTAAAACCTTTGGCCACAAGTCTAGCTTTATGTCGTTCGATATTACCCTTAGAGTCGCTTTTGGTCTTAAAGACCCATTTGCAACCAACTTTCTTGTATCCTTTGGGTAACTCAACGAGATCCTAGACTTCATTCTGTTCCATTGATTTCAATTCACCATTCATGGCATCAATCCATTTAGCTGAATCATTACTTTCTATGGCTTGTGAAAATGAAACTGGATCCTCACATGTCCCTACATCAAAATCAAATTCTTGTAGATAAACCACATAATCATCCAAAATAACAGACCTCCTTTCCCTTTGAGATCTCCTTAATACTACTTCTTGTGGTCCTTCTACCATCGGTTCATTGGTGATAGTCTCATTATGGAGTAGTGGTTCATTAATTTGTTGTTCAATGTTGTCAGGTTGTTCAACAATGATAGGAACAACAATTTCCTTTGAAGCCATAGGTACAAGGACCTGTACCCTAATTTATTGGATAACCACATTTTGTGATTTATCACTCCCACTGACTTCACCATTTTCAATGAATCTGGCATGACCGGTCTCTACAATTCTCGTACTGTGATTAGGACAATAAAACCTATACCCTTTGGATTTTTCAGGATAACCAATAAAATAACCACTGATCATTCTAAAATCCAATTTATTTTCATGTGGATTATACAATCTAACCTTTGTTGGACAACCCCAAACATGCAGGTGTCTTAAACTCGGTTTCCTTCTTGTCCACAGTTCAAAAGGGGTTTTTGGAACTGACTTACTAGGAACCCGATTTAATAAGTATACAGCGGTCTTAAGAGCATGCATCCACAATGACTTGGGTAAATTGGAATTACTTAACATACTCCTAACCATATCCATTAAAGTACGATTATGCCTTTCAGATACACCATTCTGCTGTGGTGTTCCAGGCATAGTATATTGTGCACATATGTTGCGATTTTCAAGGATTTTAGAAAATGGGCCAGGGCACTGCCCTGATTCATCATACTTTCCATAATATTCACCACCTCTATCAGATCTAATGATTTTCACCTTTCTGTCTAATTTCCTTTCAACCTCAGTAATATACACCTCAAGGGCATCCACCAATTGAGATTTTTCATGCAGCAAATAGACATAACCATAACGTGAAAAATCATCAATAAAGGTGATAAAATACTTTTCTCCACCAAAAGATGGATTGTCAAAAGGCCCACAAATGTCTGTATGGATAATCTCAAGAATTTCAGTACTTCTTGTGGCACTCTTTCTAGTGTGTTTGATTTGTGTTCCATTAATACAATCCACACACACCCCAAGATCAGAAAAATCTAGGTTTAAGAGAGTCCCATCTTTTACTAATCTCAGTAACCTTTCTCTGGAAATATGCCCCAGCCTTTTATGCCACAAGTATGACGAATTTTCATTCGTGAGGCTACGTTTAGTACCAACATTATGATGCAGGGTAAGAATAGTTTCAACAAATAGATTATCAAGATTTAATTTGTACAAACCATCACAAAGAATACCCGAACCGACAAAGGAGGTACTTTTATACAAACTGAAATTTTTATTTCCAAAATTAAAAGAGTAACCACTGATATCAAGTCTAGACAGAGAAATTAAATTTCTGGAAATAGAAGGAACATAAAGAGTCTGAAACAAATCCAAATGATAACCAAAATCTAGAGATAAATGATAAGTCCCAATGGCTTCAACTGGAGCTTTAATCCGATTTCCCATGAACAAAAAATTTTCATTTGGATTTATGATTTGGGTTGTAAGGAATCCCTACATTGTATTTGAAACATGAGTAGGAGCCCCAGAGTCAATCCACCAAGTATTAGAAAGAACTTCAGTTAGGTTTGATTCGAAACAAACAGAAACTAAATGCATACCTTTCTTTTCGAACCATTCCCTACATTTCAGACAGTCTTTCTGATAGTGTCCCGACTTTCTACAAAAGTGACACTTATCACTGTTTCTTTCCTTCTGATAAGCCTGAGAACCATGATTAGGCTCATATGCCTTGGGTGGTATTCGCTTCATTCCCTTTCTAGGCTTTTTCCCTTTCCTTTCGGCTCCTTGAGTTGTGAAATGAACTGAATGTTGTCCATGTTGCTTAAGTCTTGCCTCTTCTTGATTGACCATACCGGTCAACGCATTCACATTCGACTTATCCTTAATAGTGTTATAGTGAATCTGAAACGGCCCATACCAAGGAGGCAAGGAGTTCAAAATAACTTGCACAAGAAAAAACTCATCCACATTCATCTCAAGAGTCTATAATTGAGCGGCCAAATTTGTCATTTCAAGAACATGCTCATGCATCCCACACGTACCATCAAACTTCATGGTGGTAAGCTTAGCCATCAGTGTCTCAGCAAGGGACTCGTCTGCAGTTTGGAAACGCTCTCCCACAGATTTCAGAAATTCTTTAGCATTGTCAGTTACAGGAAGAGTTGACTTGATGTTGTTTGCTATAGTCATCCGCATAAACTTAAGGCTCAGTTTGTTCGATCTTTCCCATGGTTTGAATATAGATTTTTTTTCCGCATTGTTGTCACTAGCAATAGCAGCCGGTTTCTTAGATTCAAGTGCTATATCTAGATCCAGAACACCGAGGTGAAACTGAACCTGTTCTTTCCAATTTGAGAAATTCATTCCATTCAAGATCGGAACAGAAGAGGCATGCGAACGTAGCGAAATAGGAACTGACACTGCAATCATAAATTCACACTCACAACATTAATGCTAAGAGTTATAAATAATTTGACAATTAATCAACATAAAAACACACGGTTAAACAATAATAAATAGTATTACCGTGATCTACCTTTGGGCTAATCTTATGGTAAACTATTAACAATTATGGTGATTTCCTTTCACCTAATAGGAGTAATTGTTAAAATATTCACAACTAAGAAGTCCGTTGCCTTTGCGTATCTGTACCAACCTCAATTGTGAATACCTACCAACCATCCTACTCCAATTAATTAATCTCTAAAAAATGGTGCACCTTTGGGCCAACCTAATATTCTTGTGAATAAATAATTGCGATTTGCAGAGTCATTATTTTAACACCGGGGAAATGAGTATTAAATTTCGATAATTTGACCTAATATCTACGTGTCATTCCAGTTGGACCACGTTGGTAGCTACCAAACCGTATCTTAATATAGACCTTAAATCAATATAATGACTTGGCATATTAAATCAAGAGTAATATGTTCAAACCCCAAATCAAAGATACGAAAAGAATGAACTGCAAACTATGCATCTACTACAGAGTATTTTTTACTGTTATAAAAGAAAGAATTCTAATTACATGGTAACAAATTTGAACCCTTTCTGCAACACTATTTTGTCTTAATATCTAGCTATTGACCATCTATCAATTAACATTGAAGTAAAGAGACTTGTTGAAGACCTTTCGAATTCAGTTGCCTTAGGTTAATCATAAAGAATTGAGATCATTAGTCCTCAGCTCAGTCATGATGAATATCAGTAAGATTTATCAGCCCAAATCCATGTTGATGAATTTTCTGTGCTACGAACATCAAGGATATATATAGCGAATTCTTAGCAGAAACATGAAGTATATATATATATATATGATGGTCATAGTATTACTGTAGGAATAAAATAAAAATAGATAAAATATCATTATGGAAAAGCATGAAAGTTCTCAACGCATGCTCTGATACCACATGTAAGCTTTAGTTTATCAACATCTACTACAGATTCCATGACCTAGAGCTTTCATGTTCTTCACAAGTATTAAATAAGGCAGAAATTAAACAGTCATTAAATACATTACCTGGATCCATTTGTGCAGAGATCTGAACACGATTAAAACTCTTTGTTAATCGTTGCTTCAGTCTTCAGAGCAGAAATCCGATTTCTCTCTCTTACCCCTTTCTGATACGTTCTTTCAGACTATCGAGATAAGTATTCTGAAGGTTCTTTTATGGGTAAAGAGAGGACCCGTTTCCCAAGACGGTTATACTCCACTTGCCCATAGTAGGAGTTTCGAGACCATTCCCCTGTATCCGTTAGCATTCGAGACAACAAAGGACATGGAAACCCTTGAAAATCGTAACTGCCTACCACACGTATCTCTTCATGTGGGCCATTAAAAACTAATTAAAAAAATTAGTCTTACACTTGAATCCAACACCTTTGCGAAGCAATTCAAACCGCAGTAGCAGACCATGGAATCAGGAGTGCCTACTCCACGGTAAGTATGAGCTTCGAAAATCGTTTTCTTTAACCATCATATGGTAGTTTTCTTCACATTTTCATAGGCTTCCCTCTGTCAATCATGAAACTGTTTTGTGTCTATTTTAAATGGCTAGCTTGGGAAAAGGATTTAGCAGAAAGTTCTGAACACTAAGAAGATTGAATTTTTGTAATTCGTTTTTGTGGAGATTAAAATTTTTATGATTTAATTTGGAATAGATGATTTTTTCCAACAAAATTTTGAAAAAAATGAGAACAGTAATTTTTCAAAATCTAAATTACAGATGTCAAATTATAGAATTTTGGGTGTCCAGGGGTTTTTGAGCCTATAGAGATTTTTGATCTTGCATTAAATTTGGATTTTGCAAAATAAAAAAAATGTCAGATTGTAGTTGAATAAGAAAACAATTTCTAGGGTGAAGTTTTCTGTAGTGTGAATTTTGATGGATTGTATTCCTGCCGATGAGGACCTCCGAAGTCACAGTCATAACATCACTGTATATTAACCCTGGAGTGCTTCCGTTGTTGAATCGGGTCATCTCCTCCATATCTCCCGATCTGCAAAACTGTCTCAAATTGGCATATTTAGCGCACTAAAATCTGAATCGAAAAGGATTCCAAACTCACTTGTCCAATGCCAACATCTCCTGATTTGTAAAGCTTTGCAAACTCTACATATTTAATGCACACAATTCTAAATTGAGAGGGGTCCATTCCATGGTGCCCAAATAGTGCTAATTTACAGAAATGCTGATGCAGGTTCACTGCTGGTCTGGAAATTGCAGCTTTTCTCGTTTCGGAAGAGTACCGTAGTGCAAGCAACGCACAGAGTTTTACTCTTAAAGAAGATGAAGATTTTGCATATGTTACCTTCCAAGATTTCTTTGTCAACGAGAGAGAGGGCATTAGACAGACTGGCCACGATGTCTTCTCTGGTTGCCTCAAGGGTAATGATGGTAAAGCAGCCCTCATCCAACCGGGAGCTCTTACGCTGTTTTTGCCTATCATGGAGAAAACAGATTTCCAAGCAAAGGTAAATTGATTTATGTAAATACAACTTTTTATAAAAGTGATCTGTTGACTTCATAAAAGGAGGGTTTACTTCCTCATTTATTAGATGGAGGAAGAGTACATTCTTCCCATTAGTTTGTTTTTGAGATGTAATGTCTGTTAATAAGGTGGAGGAAAAGTACATTCTTCTCATTAATTTTGCTGTTGAGATTGGATAGTTTGTTTTTGAGATCTAATGTCTATTAATAAAGTGGAGGAAGAGTACAGGTATTTCTTTCAATTAGGTTACTAGTTTACAGCAACTTCTTTGAAATCGCTGTAATAACCAAATAGAAACCTATCTTTCGTTGTAATAACTTCATGTTAGATAGAAATATATTTTGAGTTCCTTTTTTTTCCTGCAACTTCTTTGAAATCGTTGTAATAACGAGATAGAAACATACCTTTCGTTGTAATAACTTCATGGTTAGATAGAAATATATTTTGAGTTCGTTTTTTTCTCCTTACCTAGTATATGTTTCTAAAGCTGGGTAGATGTGCATAATTTAGAAAACAAATTGCTTCTTATCAATATGTTTTGAAAATGTTTATTTAATTAATAGTTATAATATTTTTTTTTAATTTATAATGAGTTTTTAAGTTGAATAAAATAATAAATGAGCAACAAAATTAACAACAACCATATGTATAATATACTTTGATAAATATATATTTAGCACATTCTAACCCTCAACAACATTTGTACATATATATATACAAAACCTTAATATGTTAACCTTAAAAATGCAAGTCCCTCTAAAACTACACAAAACAAAAAGGTTTTAGGGATACATTAACTATTGTTGTAAAAATCCAATATTACCTTCCTACATAAGCTGCATTACTCGATCGTGCAAACAAGAGTATCAATGGATTTAAGCTCTCATAACATAGAAAACTAAATCAATTTAAAACTATGTATTTCAAATTAAAAATTACAAAAAATACAAGTAATTTTATATGAATAACTAAAAAACATGTGATTACATTTATTGATTATTATATTAAATATTGGATAAAAATATTAAAAAAAGAATTAAGATATTAATTTTATTAAGTAGTATGTGTTATTTAGAAATGATAATATCGTAACAAAAGTTTTGACATAAACAATATTTCTTGTTGTTTATAGAGTGAATTAAAGAAATTATAATGGATCCTATCGCATGGATAGTCGCCTTATTGCTATCAATTTTTCATAATATTAAAAGTCATATAAAAAATACAATCCTGCATATCAATAGAAACTGATAGAAACTGATAGTCTCTAAAATCCTATGATAGTTACTATCCTATTACGATAATGCCTCATATATTCTACAAGGATCCAATTACAAAATGATCCATGATGTTTCCAAAAAGTACCATGTAAAGACTAATACAATTTAAAAAAGCAGTGTTCCACTAAATGTTGGTTCTTGTACCCCTTTAAGTGGAGCTGGCCTTCCAGTAGGTTCACGTCAGCTTTTGATAGAGAATCTGCCCTTTGATGGTAGGATCTTGCAATATGAGTGAAGTATAGATCTATGAAATAAACCAAAATCTCCTGTATCCAAGATATCTTGAAAAAGAGAGGAAACATTTAATATAGATTTTCCTGAGATCCAATCGATAATGCAGGACGAATCCATGAGGATGTTGTGCAAATTGATCTTCTTCAAATGCGCCACTTTGAGTAACCCCTAGAGCACAATAAGTTCAGCCCTGGTATTGTTCTCCAGACCACCGCCAAGGCTGATCTCATAGTAGATGTCCCTAGAGAGTAGTATGTAAATACCTGCCCCACAAATCCTTACTTGTGCAGTCCCGTCGAAGTAGCCCATTGGAGTTTGTCCCAATAAAAGAGGCCTCGGGATCTGTGTAGTGACTTCAACTTGGGGGTGTCCTTGTAATAATGTACAATAATATCGAAACAAATATACAAGCATGATGAAAGGTGGGATTATAATCATCAAATAAAATAGCATTCTTGAGTCTCCATACACCCCAAATAAAAAACAGTGGCAGGGGATTCTTGCAATGCCTCTACACCACTGAAACAAGCACCGATCCAAAGTGGGGCTATTCCATTGACCTGAAATATTAAAGTTGCAGACCACTTCCTCCCAGAGCTGATGAGTAAAAGAACATGTAACCAAAAGATGATGAACAGTTTATAAATCCTTGTAGCAAAGTGGGCACCCCGAGAGTCCCACCCCTCCCTTGCAGATGAAATTCTCCCCAGTGAGAGTACGTTTCTTCAGTGCAAGCCAACATAAACATAAGACTTTGACCAGTGCGCGCCAGTGCCATAGTTCCTTAAACCATGAATGAACCTGACAAGTGTAATTAGAAGAAGCAATAGATTGATAAGCCAAATTAGTGGATACTGTTCCATCCGCCGATGAATCTGACCAGTATAGTTCATCTAATTCTCCTAGTAATCTAATGGTAGAATGACGAAGCGCATTAATATAACAATCCTAGTCAATGGCCACCTGTGACGAGAAGTTTAAATCATTGGTTGAGAGCCAATTATGATCCATCCATGCATAAGCATTATTTCTCACAGCATGATTGAGATAATATAGCCCCTTTTGATGGATCGAGTTGAGAGTAGAAGCTGAGAGATAGTTGGAGGAGTCAACCCCCAAGATCGGGTCAATGCCCAATCGAATCTGGAAGCCATTCCCAACCTGCCATTTTAATCCATGATTTAATGCAGTAAATGCCTCCACTAGCCCGGACCAAATATCAGAGAAGGAACCAGTCTTTTTAATTGGCTTACGGATCCACTCCACAATCAAGTGAGGTCAAATATATTTATCTATGATAATCAGTCCCCACAAGCCATAGTCCATTAGAACCCCCATAAGATTTTCATGTGTAAGGCAGTGTTGACCCAATAGAGGTTCTGAATCCCCCAATCGCCCAATGAATTTGGTAATGCAATAGTTTCCGAGGCCACCAAATGAAATTTAGAACATTCCTTGACAACAAACCATAGAAAAATGAAAAAAAACCCTCCTCCGTAATAATAAAATGGTGGCAGGGACCTTAGCCAAAGATAGCCAATAAATCAGGATGTTACAGAGTGCTTAATTAATCAGGGTGAGTCTGCCCCCAAGTGATAATTTATGAAAATACCAGCCAGAGACCTGATTTTTAGCCTTTCTGATAAGCCAGTGCCAATCAGATACCCGATAGGCATTTGGTTTAAGGAAATAGCCTAAATAAGTTAAACCATCATCCAGTTGTAGGAAATAAAAAGGATAGAGTGAATTAATATGTCTGCAGACGGATTCCTCCAAATTAAGTGAGTATAAACAAGACTTAGGAACACTAATCTCCATTCCCGAAGCTAAGCAGAACATATCTAATATTTCTTTGTAGTGATACCACTCTAAGAAGTCAGCAATACCAAAAATCAATATGTCATTCACAAAAAGTATATGAGTAATGTAATGATTGGGGGAAACCTTAATACCCGAGATATTTCCTTATCGCTTCTCCTGATTGATCAATAGATGCAATCCCTCAATGATCAATACGAAACATAGTGGAGATAATGGACAACTCTGACGGAGTCCTCGAGTACTTTTGAAGAATGAAAAGGGATTACCCTGAATAAAAATGACAAATTTGGTTGAAGTAACATAGCCCATGATCCAGTGCACCACCTCATGACCCAAACCAACATTGATGAGGATAAGTCTGAGCATCGTCCAAACCACTTTATAGTAGGCCTTAATTAGATCCATCTTTAAAATCAAGGAACATGTTCGTCTCATTTTAGCAAAGTGAATTGTCTCCTGCACCACCCCTATGGCTTCAAAAATAAGTCTCTAGTGAAGGAACCCAAACTGCTCCTTCGAGATACCCCGAGAAAGATTGCCTTTGATACGGTTTGCTATAACTTTTGAAATAATCTTATACAGAAGATTGCAATTGAAATCGGTCAGTAGTCCTAGAAGGAGGTGGGTTTAGAGGATTTTGGGATTAATGCCATAAATGTCAAATTAAGATCCCCATAGATCCTCCCCGATATGCAGGATTCCTCAACTATCCGAACAAGATCAAGGCCAAAATGATCGAAAAATTGTATGTAAAAATCCATTTTCCATCCATCTGGTCCTAGGATATTATCCTTTTCCATAACTTTCAGGATACCCTCAATCTCAGCTAAGGTAACTGGACTATAGATAAGTTGATTGTCTTCCTCTGAGAAAATCTGCGGGATAAATTGCAAAATCTTCACTTGAGCTTCAAGATTAGGAACCGCGGGCTTGGAAAAGAGATTGGAGAAATATGAAGTTGTTGCTTGTTCTAACCCATGTTGAGTAGAAATCTTAACACCTGTAGGCTCTTCAATATCCCACATCGCATTACTCTTTTTCCTGTGAGTAGCATATGCATGAAGCAAATTAGTATTTTGTTCTCCCTAAGAGATCCATAATGCCCAACTTTTGAGTCTCCAAATAGACTACTCAGTTTATAGTAAATAAACTTTTTCTGATTCAAGAGATTGAATGTAGTCCAAATCCTAAACCAGTCCATGATCACTAGAGTGGACAATGTAATAATTCTTAATAATACCCTCTATTCCGATAAGATCCATCTATATAGGTCTTTTTTTATTCTGAATCCAAGGAGCTACCAATTCTTTAAGGGACCACAAAAACTCAATAAATCGATGCATCACCAATCTTGATCCCACCACAAATGACTGTGACCAAGGAGCCCTTACCATAGCAATGAAATATGAGTCTCCATCCCAAACATGACATTGTTTAAAATGAAATTTTAGGCACCGAGATCCCTACTGAAGACTTAAGACTATAGGAGTGTGATCTAAAATGGAGTCCGGTTCACTCTAAGTGGATTATCTCTCCAAAGAATCAAATAGTTCTTCGTGCATTAAGAAGCGGTCAAGTCGCTTCGCAATGGTCGCATTCCACCTTTGGCCGTTACACCAGATTGGTGTGAGAGGGATGGGTTTGATATCCACTAAGTGATGAGATCAAATGAAGTTATTGAACCAAGAAGTAATGGATCAAGTCTGGCCTGAAGACCCCAGGTCTCTCAGGATGTTGTGGTAAAATTCAAGTCCCATGCCACAATGAGTGATTTTAGATCAAATAAACCACTCTGAAAAAGGCCATCCCAATAATATAGCCTATCCACACAAGCACCATAAAAATTGAAAACCTGTAGGGATCTGTCTATCTCTCCACTAGATCCCACAAGTAGAATACCACCCCCAACTCTGAAGGGGCTCAACTGAAACAATGAAGGATTCCATGCAGTAATAAGACCTCCTAAAATCCAAATAGCATCAATAGTGACACACTCCCAGGTAGGGAGAAGATGCCAAACTAGTTCTCTGGATTTGGCACCTGAAACCATAGTCTCTTGGAAGAAAATAATATTTGGTTTAATCACGGAAATAAATCTCTTGAGGGAAACAAACTTAGGGGATCCCCCGGCCCTTCGAACATTGAGCGACAATAGGAGCATTAAGTCAACACCAGCGAGGCCTTCGATGGTCTAAGTGGCCTAAATTGCTCATAAAGTGTCGAGAGTGTGTCTATTGGGTCAATCAAAGAGGAGGGAGTAGAGTGAAGGGGGTAGTCCAAACAATCCAACCCACTTTTGGAGGAACAATAAATCTCTTTTGATGACGACCACCATTCTTCTTGCGACTAGTGACATTAGGGTTAGTAGTATCGCATGGAATGGAGGGGCAAGAGTCAATATTGTACACCGGTAAGGGATCCTGTAAAAACCCCCCTTCTGTAACCCCATTGGTGGAAAAGGGACAATCATGAAAACACGGAGAGTCAGAAACCCTAGTTTTTTTTAAGGAGTCCAAGATTGTACTTTCGTCTAAGAGAAGATAGGAGTCAGATACTAGTGAGAGACCATCAAGGATAATTTTAGGGGCGAAATTTAGCCCGTGGGCTATTTTTCCATGCTTTTTTCCAAAAAAAGATTCGCCAATTTGCATTTTTTGAAGCCCCATTTCGCCCAATTTTGATGGAGTAAACTTTTTTCACTCTAAAAATCGCCAAATTATTATATAAACTATACAAAATCCTTAGAAATTTTAATAATTTTAGAAAAATATCGCCAAATATTATATAGTTGACATTTTAAGAATTGGTAAGATTCGCCAAGGTTTATACACTTTTAAATAAGTAAGGGTCCTTAAAATTATCCCTGGAGACCATCTATGACAGGAAGGGAGTGTGAGGGATCAGGCACACGAACAGGTGGGTTGCCAGTGGTTTGTAAATCCACATTTTCCATAACCCCAGAGTTCACATCGAGCCTAAAAGAAGAAACCCTCGTGTCAACCAGTGCAAATGGTAGGTACAAATCTGGTAAAAGCAGCTGAGACTTAGTAAGTGACTAAAAAAAAGAAGGGAAATGACGGAGAATCTTACCTAAAAACAAGTCCTTCTCAATATACTAAATATCTCCCAAGTGTTCAGCATCGAGACTAGAGTTCGTCTAAGGATACCTGTGACCAGATGGCCCCGCTTGTTCCATCGCACACCCTCTATTTGTTTCTACCAATTTCCACTGAACCTTGCTACAGTTGGCTTTAGGGTGACCCTCCTCCCCACAATGGAAACAACGAAATGGGGTTTTCCAATAGTCCAAGGGTTGGGAAAATTTCTGTTCCCCCCAATGAATAGTGAATAGTTGATAGTGATAGAGTCCGGTAAAAGTCATGTTTCTATATAAGTAAGAAACGCTTCTCTCAAATAAAATTTATTTGCTCATTATTTTCAACCAAATTTCATGCTTCTATATAAGTAGTAAACGCTTCTATCAAATAAAATTTCTCTAGAATCTAGAACGCCCATATCATCATTCAATCGTTATGTGATATTTGTTGTATATAAACACATTCATGAGACCTTCGACTACTATCTAAAACAACTAAGTATAACCTAATGAAACTGAGTACAGATTGCATGAGTGCACCAAAACTATTTTGGAAACCTTTTTAGCCTTTAAAAAAAAATTCAATTGAGATTCATTTTAGATAACTCTTATTTCTACTATATACATGCCACTCAAACTTTTTTAAGGTGAAGAATGAGATATTTACACTCTAAGTTCCTCTCAAATGTTAATATGTATAAAAATATACAATCTTATCCATATTAAACTGACATTTCAAATTTATTTGGCTTTAATCTACTTAAAGGCACCGTGACAACTTATGAAATACACATGAATGTCAGAGCCACTTCATTTTCGCAAGTTATATATATAGAGATATATGAAGATAGGTATGGAATGTCACTATTGAAAAGGAAACGAAAAAAAATGAAATGAAACTGAAAAATTAAAGAGCGGTGTGCTAAATTCAATATTGCCAGTGACAAAATTTGCAAGAGAAATCAAACACAGAATGCAACTAATAATGGATTAAATTCTTTTAATTTTTAAGATGACCCTTTCATGTAGTGTTTGGGGCTCAAAATTCCTTAAAATCATCGTTTATCACCCGGTCAATGACTAGAAACCCTGGTGAACAACAAAACATGCATTCAACAAAGACACACGAAGCATTTCTAGAATGCATATCATTTGAATGTCTACCGATACAAATTCCAAGCACACACATAGCTATTACACCCAAATCTTGTCACCATGAGTCACGTGTCATCTCTATTCCTTAATCACTGAAGTCCCTCAGCTAAAACACCATGAGAAAGGTTGTTTTCCTTTCCTTTTAACCTTTTGTTGTCACCCTGACGCGCCCTATTTTCTAGAAAGGGGCATCAAACCCAAGATGACGCAATGTGCCTTTGTACAAGGTGCGGTGATCCACTTCTGATGCGGGTTTCCTTTGTGCAAGGTGCGTCGTATTTGGTTAAATTGGATAAAGGGAAGCTTCAAGCGACTTCTCGAAGCTTGGTGATGTGGAGGCTTATCCCTAGATGCTTGGAAAGGTGGCACTCGATCCCCTAACCTTGTGGGATGATCCCTTAATCCTCTCCCCTAAATCCTCAACCTCTCCTATCCCTTTAGCCCTATATATATGAACCCCCTCTCCATTGTTAGGGGAGAAAATGATAAAGCACCCATATGCTGGTGGAAGTTTTCCAAGACTATCCTCTTCATCCTTAGGAAGTTAGAAGGATTTTATATTTGAGGCAAGATCATTTGAGTTGGAGTCATAATGTCAAGGCATCGGTTGTAATTCTCTACTTTGTATTTGTTGCAAATTACATTTAATATAAATATCTTTCCATAAGCTTGTTATGTCTTGTAATGATGTTTAGGATTGGCTTCTTTGACCATTGATCTAGTTAGATTCATAATCATATGCTTTCATATTGTTCATTTGTTTCCACTTGCTCCATCTTGTTTTACAGTCAGAGATCGAGGAACTGGAAGTAGATCAAACAAGGAGAAGGGAATTGCGATCATAAGGTAACTCACTTTATGATCTACCTTGCAATTTAATCTAACTAGGAAAGATAATTATGTTATGTACTCTTTTGTTCTAGATTTAAATCATTTAGGCTAGAGAGATCAGTTTTTGTCTGCATTAACAAATTGTCTTCAAAACAAAAATGGCGACCATATTGGGGAGTTATAGATCATAGTTTTGATTTTTTTTCAATTCTTGATTTTTCTTGATTGAGCCTCTAATTTCCTTTCCCTCCACTGGATCTGATCATCAGAGATTCTTTGGGATATCCAGACTCTGCTTAGGATCATCATTAGACATGTTACCTTTTTCTTCTTAGAGAATTTTTATTTTTTGTTGCTTAATCCCCGGCGAACGCACCTAGGCCATTCATCACCTACGTCACTGTAATTCTGATGCACTTAGCCTGCTAGCAGATTGCGTCACTGACACTCTCCGGCGGTTAGCATCCTGCGTTGCTGACGCGGTTACCCGATGTGCAAAGTGCGTTGTTGTACCTCCCAACGTGGTGCACCTTTTCAAGGCACATCGTCCTTCATTATTTGGTACCCAGTGTTAAAAAATTATCAAAGTTGGTTTTTGGTCTGATTTTATGAGTTTTGTGTGTTTCCCCTTAAAGTCATTGAACCCCTAGGCACAACATTTTCTATCCTTGGCTTGGTTTTGAATTTTAAGCGTCGATTTGAGTCCTAGATAGTCAAGCGAGTGATTCGGTCATTGTGGGAAATTTCAATCCCCCATCGATCCACTCAGTCTTGTGACTCCCGATTATTTCACCTGATGTCAAGTCCCCTCCCATCAGACCAAGCAAGGGAGAGAACATGACACTAAATTCGGGCAACTAGCCCCACATCCATTAAGTAAAAACTCATTGATAATAAAAGACATATACATATGCATATTGTAATTAAACACAACGGAATTAAAATCATCTACATGTCTAATATACATTCAACATTTTCATGACATATATTAAATAAAGACATTGCAGAATTTATACAAGAGAGAGCACTTATCTTAAAACAAAGTAGTCCCGAGCAACTAGCTATGCAACTGCAACGTTCCACCCAACCATAGGCCAATTGTGCTCATCAATCTCTCAGCACAATTTCCACCTGCGAGCTGGGCATGATTTCTACAAGGAAAAAGGGAACAATAGACTCACACATAGCCAAAATACACCAAAATCAGCCAAGCCAATCCACAGTTGGGTTTAAGAGGCTGCTAAGGCAAAGGGAGGGAATGAATTGCTAAGCTAGTGAGCTTAAGCATAGAGCCATGGATACCTCTACAAGATCTATCTAGCTTGGCACCCACAATGCCTACACACCCCACTCAAGGAAGTATTCCCTTCACCAATACACAGTCCCTCAGGCCATACCTTCCATTCTAGTGTTGTCCAAGGTGTGCATAGAAGAGTAGCCAACCCTTTTGATTTTTCTAAGAGGTTACTCCCCTCACTAGGTTTATCAAGCCAATTCTGTCCACTTCCACTCCAAATTTCTTGCTCATAGGTTCAAACCAAAACAGGGATGCACATAACAGCAAAATCACAAGTGCTAGGCATGTAGAAAAGCATTTTTGCAGTGGGATGCCCAAAATGGTGTTTTCATTAGCTTCAAAAAAATGTGGGCTACCAAAAACCGAAATGGAAGATGGGGAAACAACCCTGGGAAGCCAAATACATTTTCAGAAAAAACGTCCATGGACATTCTAGGGAAAAAATGACCTCCATAACAGCCCCAAATCGTGGTCGTCCTCTCCCAGCCACTGTATAACACTAAAACGAGCTCCCAACCATGGAAAAATGCAGGAAAATGATGAAAAACGTGATGGGGAAAGCCCATCTAGTTCATACTGCGTGAGAGAGAAGTCCATGGGTGAAAGATGGCTTTGGGCACCATTTCGTGAGTGTTTTCTTGCCCAAGAAGCAAAAATACGAATTCCCAGGTTGATGGCTTGCCCATGCACGAAATTGGCTGCCATACCTCTTCATTCCCAAGGCATTAACTTCCTCAACCAACTCTTGGAAGAATTAAATGATTGAGCGCATAAGTCAAAATGGGTAGTTGGTGGTTTATGGATTTTCTCATGAAATTTGGCTTAACACTATTGGCTCAAGGGTTTGAATAATTTCCCTCCCTATTCCTTATAAAAATCATGCCCCCATCTCTTTGTTGCATTGCATAGCTAGTTGTGGGTATTTCATTAAAATTCGTATTTACATGATGTCTTAATTTACATTGTGCATGTCTAGCATAAGAACCATAGGCATCTATTTTTAATTGATGATACATAAAACGATAAATTGATGGCAGGGCCTTGGCCTTGAGATACTCACCATGATTAAATAACGATATTTACATCATTTACAATTTTAATGCAATAGGGTCAAAATCGGGATATTACACCTGATCTGTTTGATTTGTTCGATTTGACTTCCGAGCCTTCCCATACTTAGTTGTTGTGACTTTTGCTAGATTTTGTGTGTTTTGAGTGTTTTTGCAATTTTGGGTGATCATATTTCTTAGGGAATTTCCAACCAAGTAGAGTTTGCAGTAGTCTATTCTCTCATTTTCAGCATATAGATCTGAAAAGTGGCATAATTCTCATAATTATCGGGTATACTCATTAGAAAAACAAACTTGTTCATTATCTTCATTTCAAGTCTGTTTCTTCGAATTGTTGTAAATATTTTTCATGCTTTGAAAACAATATTAAAAAGATCTTTGAAAAGTTTGAAAGGATAATTATTAGCTTGTATTTTCTTAGTTATGAAAACTTATCTATCATTTCTTTGAAGATTTCTAGTGCATTTGCACTTTTGCAAAGCATTCCAAAGATTGAAAAATTCTTGCATTTTTTATTTTCTTTCCATTTTTTGGATCATTATTTTGGAAAATTAGAGTTATTGCATTCAAAAGAGAAATTCTCCTTTTTCGTTTTTGCGTAGATTCGTTTAACTTGAAAAGATAAAAAGAAAAAAAAAGATGTAGATTTGGTGTGTTACTCATCATTCTTGTTGGATTGTGAAAGAGTGCTTTTGTTTGTCATTTTGGTTGATTTCGAAAGTGTAGGGGTACTTGTTCAATTTTTTTTCATTTATCGAAAACAAAAATATATTTCTCCTTATTATAGATAGATTTCATCAAAAAGAAAAAGGAAATATTTGCATCTTCATGTAGTTAAGGCTAGCATCTTTTTAAATTCCAAATCTCTCACCTCATGCATTCACTTAACCATCAAGATAAAATTTAACGGTATCTTAGGTTAAAACTGTATAGAAACTTATGTGTTAAGTTAGAGACATGTTCCAACGTCTTTAAGTGTGGAAACTATCGTTATTTTCCTGCACTTCATCCTGGGGGATTGTAGCTCTTCCACGTACCAATCATTATATCGAATGGCCTTTTACGTACCCTTGGGTATATATAAAGGTACTGCATGTACTCAATAGTATATCGAAAGGTTCCTGTCGTACGGTTGTGCATTAGACAACACCACTACGGATTTGAGCTCCCACGTACCTTGTGTATATCGGGAGACCCCAATAGGATTCCTGTAACCATCTGAGTTAAACTATTGGCCGTCTTGGCATGGAAATACACCGAGAATAACACTTGGGGAGCTACTATGCATGTGCTACTAGATAGTCGGGTTATATGGTCAGGGGTACGGTCCTAATCTTCCCTGGTTAGTGCTATGAAATATGTGGCCAAGTATAACTATTGGACCCTATGGTATATCGCAATTTGTGATGCCATGATAATCCCGTGAGGTTCCAGACTATTCAATCCTATCTGTCACACATTTTGCTTGTGGTTTAGCTTGAGTAGATTTTGGATTGTGTTTTTATTTTCTTTAGAAAACTCCTAGGATATTTTTTGCTTCAGCCATCCTAGCTGATCGACCTTTAAGAAGATCCCGCAGGATTTTAAACTTGCCACCTAAATATCCCCTTAATACGGAGGAGAACTCGAGAGAAATAATGGATCAACCTCCTACATTTGTGTCACAAGAAGAGGATAATTCTACCTTAGAATCGGGGATGAATTATTCACCTCCCGTAAGTCCACCCGTCACTGATCCCACAAGATCTGCGGCCATGGAACAATCTACTTCACATGACACATCCTTTCATCATTCGATGGAAGGAAATCTCTGGGATACATACTGGATTTTCAGCCATCCCCCGAATAACCCAATATCGACGACTTTTAGTCCGACTGGATCATTTTGGGACACTTCTCTAGGCCACCATGTTTCCGATTTTGGATCAATTCCAAGGGTAGAAATTCCACCCCATCGATGGATTCCCAACGACGTGTTTCTTCCACCACTCTATCAGACTATGGGCCATTTGCACATTTTTGGCGAATGTCACATACCCAAAATCTGAACATTTTATGTTATGAGAAAAACATTATGTTATATGTTATTGTAAAGTTTTTATGATTATTGACCAAGTGGGGTCAAAGATGACTGTAATTAATTACTCTAATATTTTATTATTAATAAATAAAAGAGGAGACAAATATCCAAAAGAGACTGTTGAAAAGGGTGTTCACTGACCTTTTAGGAGGAATGGACTGGGGTGGAGAGTAAACTGGCACTTGGCAGCATCCTCAATCACTTATAGCTGTTGCAGGGGGAAACTTCCCTATTTTTATGGTCATGTTCCCCAAGAAAGTGGAATTGAGCAAGTGGCTCAATAACTAAGAAACTGACCAAATACCTAGGCATGCTATATCACCCATCAAATTGCGCAGGAGGCTCATCAAGTTTTCCTTGTGATAATTTCTTAACAAAGAAAAATAAGCGTACACAAGAGATTCGATGAGGGGAAGGCTAGGAAGTGAATGAGAGAGTTAAGTCTGCATTCTGAACTAGTACTGCCGAATGCAGAGTTCAATACTGCGAAAGGCTGGAGTGATATTGTTGAGTACAATAAATATTATTGCTGAGTTGCAGAGGAATTTATTCCATTCTCCACACATCATCTTCATCCTGGTGGTTCATTGAACAGGATAAGGGATTCTAAGGAAAGTGACTTGGTTGTCTCAGGAGAAGGTTGGGTGGAACGGGCTCCTTTGGATGTTTGTCCCTTCTTCAATTATCAGGTTCTTATTGCTTCGTTGTCTTATTATACTGTATATTTTTTTCTGAAAATGTTTCAATGTATCATGAAGTCTATATTTGTTTTAGTAGTATAGAGGATAATTATCAAATCTGAATTCTGAACTGTGAATAAAAAAAATAGATTAGAAATGTAGTATGATTGAAAGAAATACTTCTTTGTATTTTCCACACACAGTTAAGTGTCGTACTCTAGTACAGAGAAGTTAAATTATAAATAGATCAGAGTGATTTGGAAATGTCATAGATAAAAGCTATTGTATAAATATATATATCAGCGAATCCATTCTATTTTAAATGCAGTAAAATACTACTTATTTGTAAAATGGAACCTTTTTGAAACCCTAGAAGTTGCTTTCATAAAAAAACATAGGAAATAATTATTATATAATTATTAATCATTTGCATAAACCCTTTGGTTACTCTACAAACAAATAACTAAGTAAATATAATTCTATTTATCATCTCTATTTCATCATTAGGATAATTCTATTATCAAGTTATGTCATTTTATCACTATTTACAGAATCATTAAACAGATTATGAATTGAACTTATAAATATATTTTAATAAAACTAAAACCTATGGGAATCATATTCCATAAGCGAAGTACAGACTTATAAATCTTAAAATATTCTTTCAAACTTCCTAAGTAAACAATACTATATTAATATAATATTCAGAAACAGAGTCATCACAATGTCATTACAAATGTAAATAACACTTGAAATAATCACAATATAATACTCTATATACCTTAACAAAGCAATAGGGTAAAAACCCATAACAAATTTATAATATTATTAAATCCACGATAGGGGTCTAAACCTGTAGATAAGCATTAGTATATTATAAAGAATTTTACTCATAACTATAGAGCAGAACTCTAAATAAATACAATTTTAAAACAATGGTTGGAGTCAATACAAAAATGCCTTCGTGTTTTACAGAGTCTTATTTTCATAAAAAAATCAACATACAGTAAATAAAAACCAATCGCCCATTAAGTCTCTTAAGACTTAGGGTTTAACTCATATCTTGTATCATCCACTGAATATAAAGAAAAACAGAGCCATTATCAACATTTTCAATTGTAATATAAAAAGCCGAGCTCACTAATCAGAGGCATAATGCCCAATAAGTTCCATTGTAACATGGAGACACATAAATTACATTCCAATTTATTTAATACACAATAGTAAATAACCCAACAAACACTGTAGAGATGGGGTTCATCTTCTCAAGAATTATCCTTTGAATTATAAATACTTAGTCGAGAAACAAAATTATAGAATTTCCAGGCTCGGGTAAAAACCCTACTTATGTCAATACATGTCCATTTCTTTTACAATAAACAAAAATGCCTTAAAATTGCAAAGCACAAGGTTTTCATAAGAACAGGTATTATGCCAGGAAACCAAAACTTACACATAGGTTGGTCACAGGATTCAATTCTGAATGCTTCAGGGTTCATACTTATATAAAAATTAAATAAACAAAACTCGAAATCCATTACCATTTCCTCTTTTTAAGGTGGTGTTACAAGAGCCATAGCTCGAGGGTTGATACCCTACGGGTTCTTTACAGAGTTTGCCGAAAGGCTTACATTTTTTCCCTAACAAAACATTAAAACTAAATTTAAAGTTTGAACACATCACGGCGTGGTATACACAGCTTGGCACCATTGTCATTTCATCATCTTTTCATAGCAAGAGTCACGACATAGGTTGTCCAAAGAGAACCACCGAGGCTTACCAGGGCCTTGCATATGAATTGTCACCTTAAACAAGAACGCTCTCACTTCCCACCTGTCACTCAAACACCAATGAACCCAGCAAAGAGAATTGCAGTTAGATATTGATGCAAGAAGGAGTTAAAAAACTGAAGAACTAACACTGTAATATTTGAATAGCATACCTCTATTTTTTTGGTAATAGTTTTTCCAAGCCTTGAAACCACCATTCAAAACCTGAGAACGCTCAAAGCTTCAAACCCTAAACTGTCGGGAGCCTGTCAGCCTCCCCTACTAGTACATTGCTAAATGAATTAAGTTACAACAGTATGGCAGTCTTACGAATGCATGGTTAGGGTTTTACCCAAAACCAAAGACCATCACGTGGTCCATGCCACTGGGTTTGCCACTGTGCAATCCACCATGGTCGCTTTAATTCACATAAATTTTAACCTGTCAAGTCTTCCAACAAAGAGTTCCACTAAGTATTCGTACTTTGGTTCATTGCTTTGTTTAGTTTATAAAGTCTAATCAAAATGCATCCAATGCTAATCACTTGTATATTATAAGCTTATAACCATGGTCGCAGGATTATAACCCTGCCATATTAAAAACTCTAGACATAAGAACTATAGCATATAGGGTTTGAATTTATATAAATAAACCATGATCATAATATAAGGTCGAATGACATTAAAACATGGATAGCCTAGAGTATAGAGTTCGCCAACCCATAATTGCATTTAGTATGCACTTATGTTAAGCATAAGTTAAAAATGTGAGTCATATATATATATATATATATATATATATATATATATATATATATATATATATATATATATATATAATTTCATTATACATGTGTACAAACTCATTTAAATGGCGAATATAGCTAGGATAGGTCTTACCCTAGGTATTTAAGTAAGCCTTCTACATGTATGCCCTTAACGTCCAAGTATAGAGAAATTATGACAAGTCAAATGACGTAGAGTAATAAAATCTTCAAACTGGAGATCACTCTCACTTGTGATCTGTACAAAAGTAGTAAGAGCATTAGATTTAAAAATCTAAGTAAGCCTCGGGGTACCCATAGGACCCCTTCAACACAAAGGAAACAAACAGTTAGTATCTACGGTCAAAATTTATAACATAGTAATGGATAAAATAAATGACGATGTACACATTGAATAAGAAACAATTAAAGTATTCAGACAATGAAGATTTTATGTAAACATTTATAATAATGTTGCATTTAGACAGAGGATTGACAAATACATAATGATATTACAGCTTTGAAACAACTAGCATAATTATCCAAATAGTAGCATGTATTAAAATATAGTTACGACAAAGTAAAGAAATTAAAGCATGTAGACGAAGCAAGGCATTTACAATACTGGTGACAGTTGAAGTATGTGTCGTCATATGCATAATTGAAAAAAGTAAACTATCATTATCATACGATTTGCCATTATCATTATCATTATCAATTTAAAATGAGCCTTCCAAAAAGAATACAAATTCCATGTCATCATGTATTAGCCAATTAAAATGCTTTAAAATTCAAAAAGGGAGCACCTAAAAAAATTGGAGGGAAAAAATAAAAACTACTTTTTTGGATTGTATTTTCAACTTATCTCCTTGTAGGTTTACTCAAATTTCAAGAGGGACCACTTGTTGGATGCATAATTAAATTGTGCATCCAACAAGTACCCATGTTGCATACTTTTAACAACATCCACACCATGAAAAATTGAAAAATACATTAAAAAACGTGTTTTCTCTCACCAGAAACACGTTTTTTAATGTATTTTCAATTTTTCATGGTGTGGATGTTGTTAAAAGTATGCAACGTAGATACCCGTTGGATGCATAATTTAATTATGCATCTAACAAATCCTCCTTCTTGAAATTTGAGTAAACCTACAAGGAGATAAGTTGAAAATACGATTCAACAAAGTAGTTTTTTTACTCTCTCTCTACTATTATTTTATTATTTTCCTTAGGAGGCCCATTTTTTACCCAAATTTCCTCTAATGTCCATCTTCGAAGGGGTATTGATTTTTTATTCAATCAGTCAACTTAATGTTCGGAAATATATGGACCTGAAGATTCATCTCGGCCAATTGAACTTTCTCAAATTGTTTCTTCTTAAGGACCAAAAATATCTGTGCCAGAATGACAAATGCTAAGAATAATAGAAGACCTTGAACACGTAATGGATCTTGAAGTACTATCTCTGCATCTCCTTGACCAAATCCACCAACATTAGGGTTATTTGTTAATGGTTGATCGACCTTGATCAATTCGCCTTCTGAAACAAGAAGTTCCGGTCCTGGAGGTACAATGTCAACCACTTGCCCCTTGTCTGATCTATTATCAATAGTTATCTCATATCCACCCTTTTCTTTACGTAAAATTTTGCTCACTCTTCATGTTGCTGAAGCGTTGTAGACCGTATTGTTGCTCTTACTCTTGTTGGGATAAATTTGTCCTCTTCCTCTAGTACCACCCAAATATATGGGATATTTAAGGAAGTGAGCTTCTCTATCAGTAGTAGGATCTGGTGAAAGGATGGGGAATATAAATTCACTATATTTTTGACTAGGAACATGACCTTTTACAATAATTTTTTTTGATTGGGACGATAATTCTGAAAATAAAGATTACCCATCTTTTGTCTAATCTCAGGAGAAATACGATCCGGAGGGGCTAATTCAAAGCCCTCGGGTAAAATTGTGAAATTGCCCACATAAGATCCAAAGAGATGATGTAAACCTCACTATGAAAGAATTTAGGAAGAAGAGAGAAGCAATAGAACATAGATCCAATAGAGGCAGAATAATTACACACATTACATTAATCAGAATAGTAACCGGGTAAATATACAATGCTGAGTATGAGGATTCGAATTCACTAGGTGTAATTCGAATTATCCTTCATGCACAGATCCATAATCAGTGGAGAGTCATCAGTGCCAAACTAGGAGTCTATCTCATCATCGGTGAAGTCATCAATGCACAAGTAGTGATCAACCGGGAGTCAAACTGAGTCTAACTGAGTGTGGTTGGTGTAACTGGCACATGGAAGCACTGATATAGTGAAGGAGACTCAGTGGGGGGCGCTCATGGAGCTAACTGGAGTCAAAACAGTCTATCTAGTCACACTGGAGGTCCAAAAGAGTGATAAGGTCAGTTAGGAGTCAGTTAATCCTTAAATCAAGGAAGAACTGAAGATAACTGAACTAAACTGGACTGGTAGGTGAAGAAGGGCGCCCTTATCATGCAATAACTGAAAAGAGGGCGCACTAAGCTCTAGGAGAGCTAAGACTGATCCGAGAGAAGCTCCTGGGGCTAGTTTGGCAAGGGCTAGGTGCTGGTGCTGCAAACCCTAATTGCATGCAAACCCTAATTGCATGCAAAACCCTAATTGCATGCAAAACCCTAATTTTGCATGCAGGACTGAAAATGTCAGAAATGTTAGAAGGACTAGGATGGAGTATAGGAATATCCTAACAAAAATTAGAACAAATCCTACATTTAAAGCCCCTTTCTTACTATTAGCAAGAACTTGTTTCATTTTCGTATCATAGGGGATCTTAACAACTGCTTCAAATACGGTATTGGGAAGCACGAACTATGGAACCTCAATATCCACAGCTTTTTTGGCCAACTGACAATTGGCACATACAATACGTCCAGTTCCTTCTTAGGGATTTTCATAACCCTGTTGTGCAAAAATGGGATATGCATTCGAAATGGATGTCCAGGTGATGATATGTATCATGACCAGGACGGAAATTAATCGAGTCATCTTTTTTTCGTCCAGTCATAAGTATTTCTATTTTGCATGGTTCAATTATTGGTTCCAAATCATTTTTCGGGTGTGAGTAGGTGGCTATCATAGTTACCTGTCAAAACTTATGCTACTATATTGATTGAACCAAACCTAAAAGTAAGAAATCAGAAGTCTCACACCAGGAGAAGAATGAGGGGGAGGAATAGTTAATTCCTGAACACAGAAAACAATTTATTATTCTATTTCAATTGTTTCGGTCAGAGAAAACAACCTATTCTTTATTCATTCATCGAATGATAAATTACTACAAGTGAAGGAGATATACAATGCCAATTTCATTAAACTTGGACATATTCTAGTTCAAGTCACTTTGAAAATGGGGCTAAAACTGCCTTTCTAAACTCCAAAATCAAGCAAAATCCGGTTCCAAAACTGCCAAATCCAGGTTCCAAAACTTCCAAATCCAGGTTCCAAAAGTGCCAAAACCGATTCCAAAAGTGCCAAAACCGGTTCCAAAAATGCCAAAACCGATTCCAAAATTGCCAAAACCGATTCCAAAAGTTCCAAATCAAGGTTCCAAAAGTGACAAAACCGGTTCCTAAATAGCCAAAACTGGTTCCAAAAGTGCAAAATCCAGTTCCGAAAGTGACCAAACCGGTTCCAAAACTGCCAAATCCATTTCCAAAAATGCCAAAATCCAGGTTCCAAAAACATAAATTTTCTTTTGATATTTGTGTTTGTATAATATGATGGTCATTTGAAGTTGAATGTCATTAACTAACACCCCATTTTTTAATGAGGCTCGAACTAAATGAATCAAGGGGCAGCCGACCCTTTTGCCCATTATTATTTTCATAATAGTTCTAGACTGCAAGAAGGGTGGTTCGATCCTTCTTGTGTTCACCATTCTGGATACAGGTGAATGGTCGGATATTGGTGTTCACAATTATCTACTAAAAGAAGGGGCGACCGATCCTTCTTGTCGGCAATCGACAATTGGGATAAATATTGTTTACATGTTATAACATAGGCAATGTCCTGATCCCTGCCACATAATGCGAAGGTGGTAGTGGGGAAATTTTGTCCCAACCTTCGTAGATTAATTGTTCTTCATTTCTCTTTTAAATGAAGGGTCGACCTACCCTTCTTGTGCTTAGTATTTTTGCAGTCTTCAAAATTCAGGATATATATGAATTGGCACCCTATACTTCGTAGGTTGAATATTTGTAAAATTCCCTGATAAATGAAGGGGCGGCTGACCCTTCTTCAGCCCAATATTATTTTCATACTAGTTCTATACTACCAAAAGGGTCGGCTGACCCTTCTTGTGATTTATATTTATCCAGTCTTGACCCTTATGGTTATACATGAATTTATCTCTATTTTGGAAGGTGAAAATCACACACGTGTGAGCCTCAAAGAGAAAACTGACGCCATAGGAAGTGATGACATGGAATGTATTATACTGACATGGAATGTGTGATGATGACATGGCATTGAAAGACACATGATGGTGTTCTGGTGTTATCATTAAGTCATTGTTGCAATGTGACATCATTATGGAAAAGTATGGCAAGTTTCTGAAACTTTGGAAATTGACAAAGTATGGAAAAAGTAGTCAAAACTGCTCTGATAGAATGCCCGCCATAATTCATGGTTTTAGAAAAATGCATGCACCATCATATCATGCTATAGCTTGTTGAAGTGGCTATATAGTTATACATGATTGCATATTGCGGGAACGTTGTATATATTTCAAAACAATTAAACCCCCGCAACTCGTCTTCCGCATTCCCCAGATTAGATCTCAGCCATCGACTTGTCTTAATCTTACGGACCAAAATTAAGCCGACGAAATTAATAAATATGTTGATTTTGTTTCTGTTTCCTTTTATTATTTTTCATCTTCGAAAATTACCTGCTGTGTGGATTTTACTGCCAAATCCGTTTCAAAAATTGCCAAATCCAGGTTCCAAAAGCATACTTTTTCTTTTGATATTGCCACTTTTGAAATTGGTTTTTGTGGTGTTCCGATATGATAATTATGACGGTCATTTGAAGTAGTAAAAAATATACAAATTATCAAATGAATCAGTGTCTGCATAAATGACGGTCATTTGAAGTTGAATTTCATTAACCAACACCCGATTTTGAATGAGGCTCGAGATAAATGAATGAAGGGTCAGTCGACCCTTCTTCTGCCCACCATTATTTTCATAATAGTTCTAAACTGCAAGAAGGGTGGTTCAATCCTTCCTGTGTTCACCATTATGGATACAGTTTAATTGTCAGATATTGGTGTTCACAATTATATACTAAAACAAGGGGTGGCCGATCCTTCTTGTCGGCAGTTGGAAGTCTCAAGAAATATTGTTTAGATGTTATAACTTAGGCAATGTCCCAATCCCTACCATATACTGCGGAAGTCGGTTGTGGCGAATTGTCTTGCCAACCTTCGTAGATTTAATATTCTTTCATTTCTCTTTTAAATGAAGGATCGGCCGACCCTTCTTGTGGTTAGTATTTTTGCAGTCTTCACTATTCATGATATAGATGAATTAACAACCTATACTTCATAGGTTGAATATTTGGACAATTCCCTCATAAATGAAGGGGCGATCGACCCTTCTTCTGCCCAATATTATCTTCATACTAGTTCTAGACTGCAAGAATGGTCATTTGATCCTTCTTGTGTTGACCAGTCTAGATACAGGTGAATTACTGGATATTCGGATTTAATTCCTACAACTCGCAATTGCGGATTGCGGGAAGACTATTGTAAATGTTTGCGTTCTGCATTTCTGCAACCCGCAATGCAGATTGCGGGAACAGTTTGAATAATGGATTTGTGACTCTCCTCTCAACATAGTTTGTCATTGTAGAGTATTGATCAAATTCCTTGGTGGTATAGTGAAGAGGATCAATGGAGTTTTACGCATTCGAGGTTTTGTGTGTAACCTAGTATTATTAAGAAAACTTATTCATGTTCGTGTCAGGTTCCTTTTATCTAACAAAGGGTGTAAAATGGTCTAGTAATATATGGTGTTTGCTAAGGGTGATTGTTTGGGAACTCTATTCAATGTTGATGCATGTATTGTTCAATGTAATAGTTATTCAATTTCTACAGTGAACAATCACTAGGATCTACAGCCTCACAATTAGAACCTGTACATACCTCTAATGGTCATGGATTTTAGGTACCTAAACAATCCCTTGCTTCAGAAATGAAGTTACCTACAAAGGTGAAAAGTCCAATCTCTAAAGTATTCACACATTGTTTGAATAGCCAGTCAATCGGCTCAGTTATAACATATAAAAATGGTTTGTCCCGGCTTCTGTTTTCCGACAAGAAGGATCGACCACCCCTTCCTTTTGTAGTAAATTGTGAAAACCTTTATCCAACAATTCATCTATATCCATAATAGAGAACACAAGAAGGATCGACCAACCCTTCTTGCAGTGTCAAACTATTATGAAAATAATATTAGAAATAAGAAGGATCGGCCGACCCTTCATTTACGAGGGAATTGTAATAATAGAAGACCTTGGAGAAAGAGCGGCCGAGCGACCGCTCTTTCTCTGAGAATATTTCTACTTGCCAGCGACCTTTGGAATAAGAAGGGTCGCTCGACCCTTTTGTAGTGTTGAACTATTATAAAAATAATATTGCGAATAAGATGGGTCGGTCAACCCCTCAATTACGAGGGAATTGTAAAAATAGAACACCTTGTAACTTATAAACTATAAAAATGGTTTCTGAGTAATTTTTTTTTTATCCTTATTTTTCAACAAGAAGGATCGGCCACCCCTTCTTTTCGTAGTTATTTGTGAAAACCTTTATCCATAAATTCAGCTATATCCATAATGGAGAACACAAGAAGGATCGACCGACCCTTCTTGTAGTGTCAAACTATTATGAAAAGAATATTGGGAATAAGAAGGGTCGGTCGAACTTTCATCTACGAGGGAATGGTGAAAATATAACGCCTTAGAGAAAGAATGGCCGAGTGGCCGCTTTTTCTCTAAGAATATTTCTACTTTCCAGCAAAGTCTTTGAAGCAAAAATTCTATAAATTTGGAGACATGTGGAATGCTTATATTGTGACACATGGCATATTTGATTTTTAAAATTAGTTTAAAAAAAATTAAACAAATATTAAGGATATTAATGGTACCAGGCATATTGGTCATAGGATTTTGAAGGAATCGATTGGATTAATAAGTGTACGATTACTCCAGCAAAATTTGGACTCGCTACAGATGATATCTATGACCACCATGATCCCGCCATACTGTGATAGTTACCATACTGTGATAATTACCATTGACCCCATCCAAAGACTTTGTTGGTGACAAGACATAAACATTATGTGGACTGAAGCATGATGAGATTATTCACACGAGTGATACAATCCATCATTTACGGTGAATATTATTCAGGAGTTTGTTGTAGGCCATTAATGCGCTGGCAGCAGGCATGTTGGTCGTTGGATTTTCAAGGAATTGATTGGAGTGAGTACGCGTACGATTACTCCAACAAAATTTGTAGTCGCTACAGATGATATCTTTAACCACCATGATCCCACCATGTTGTCATAATTACCATTCCCCATCTGTCCCAGATTCCCATCCCATTCAATCCATCAACACAGTGGCCACTCACTATATATAGGCTAATCCATCAACATAGTGGCCACTCACAGCAAACTGAAATGGAATTTGTCAGTTTGTTCGCCTTATGTTCCCTGGGTATGCATGGATTTGTCATTATGTTCCTACAACCAGGAGGGGACATAGGGAGATTAAGAAACGTTCTCATCTAGGTAGATGAAGAAATGTTCTCATATAATGGATCTAATGCACCATTTTCCTGCAGAGAAATTTGTGGAGATAATAGGTAGCTTGAAATCATTGAAGAATCTTGATATCCATATTCTGAAGCCTCTTCCTCTTCTCAACTTATTGGAGCAACTTCCTAACCTTGAAAGACTACATATCCGCAAAAGGTTTTTCTCGGTAAGAAAGAATTTTTGTAGTAATTATTATACACACATCTAATTTAAGTGTTCTCTTATCATTTGCAAAGTATATTTCATTGGTTGAATGCCTTTGCTTCCACTAAATACGGTGTTAGGAGCTAACCCGTCCAAGCGGGATGCCTAGACCAACTGTGTTAGGAGATAACCCGTCCAAGCGGGATGCCCAGACCAACTGTTATGGTGCACTTGGAAATTTAGGAATAGTTTCTCTATTTTTATTGTGCATGGTGATATGTGTGCTCATGCGTTGGCTGCAATAAAACGATTATTTTTGCATTTGTTGGAAATGGTTTCTTTTTACGGCAGCGTGATAAACAATTATTTGTTTTCTATGCAGGTATTCGAGAGAGATGCAATACCACCATGTCTGGGCTATCTTCGAATCTTTGTGCCTCCAGATCATCCTGTCAGCTTCTTCTAACTGCGCATAATTTGTTTCACTCGTTTTAAAGATGCGCACCTCACCCATTCCGACTACATTTTATAGTCAGTCCCATGATAGTTGGAAATCTCGAGACTTTCCAGCTCCGCAAAAGAAAAAACAGAATGTTATCAATCATTTTTTTTTCTTCCTCGATGAATTTCAGCTCACCAAAGTTCAACTCACCAACTTAATTCCATGCATCATTGCTCTTCTTTGTTCATTGGAAAAAGAAACATATCACTTCACTTCAATTAAACGGTCCTCGGGAAGCTGAGATGCAATACTGCCGTGTCTAGTTCTTCTAAGTCTACAAGTCTAAGCTCCAATAAAAGTTTAGTCTTTTATTACTCCTTCAAAGGAGATGATCTGATTAAAAATAAGGAGAATCTAAAATGTTCAGCAACTTTAAATTATTGGGAATTTGAATTTAAAATCAAAAAATTCAATTGAAAAGGACCTTCTGAAAGTGGCAATATTGGCTTTGAAAAGGGTGTTTTTCTATTGGAATAATGTGTTTTTTTACTACTTATGAACCTTAAATCGCAGTTTGTTGTTATAAAACTATGAACTTCAATTCAAAAAGTGTGAATTTAAAATAAACAAATGCAATTTCTGATTTGAAAAGTGTGAAAATTGTTATATCATAGGCAATGTCCTAATCGCCGCCACATACTGCGGAAGTCGGTAATGGGGAAATGTTGTCCCAACCTTCGTAGATTAATTGTATTTCATTTCTCTTTTAATTGAAGGGTCGATTGACCCTTTTTGTGCTTAGTATTTTTGCATTCTTCACCATTCAGGATATACATGAATTGACAGCCTATACTTCATAGGTTGAATATTTCCACAATTCCCTCATAAATGAAGGGGCGGTCGGCCCTTCTTCTGCCCAATATTATTTTCATACTAGTTTCAAACTGCCAGAAGGGTCAGCCGACCCTTCTTGTGATTTATATTTTTCTATTCTTGACCATTCTGGTTATACATGAAATAATCTCTATTTTGGAAAGGGAATATCTCACAGGTTTGAGCCTCAAAGAGAGAACTGATGCCAAAGGAAGTGATGACATGGCATGTATGATGACATGGCATCTATGATGACATGGAATGTGTCATGAGGCTGGAAAGACACAAGATGGTGTTCTGGTGCTATCATTTAGTCAGTGTTGTAATCTGACATCATTCTCAAAAAGTATGGCAAGTTTGTGAAAATTTGGAAATTGAGAAAGTATGGAAAAAGTAGTCAAAACTGCTCTGATAGAATGCCCACCATAATTCATGGTTTCAGAAAAATGCATGCACCATCATATTATGCTATAGCTTGTTAAGTGGCTATTTAGTTATACATGATTATGGATTACGGAAACAGTTTAAATAATGGATTTGCAACCGTGCGTTTCCACAACCCGCAACCCGCAATGCGGAATACGGATTGCGGAAACTTTGGTTTGTTTTTATTTCTAGTTCTAGTCCCACAACCCGCAATTGCGGATTGCGGGAATGTTGTATATATTTCCAAACAATTAAACCCCACAACTTGTCTTCTGCATTCCCCAGATTGAAGCCAACGATTTGTCTTAATCTTACGGCCCAGATTTAACCCGACGGAATAAATAAATATGTTGATTTTGTTTCTGTTTCTTTTTATTATATTCCATATTTGAAAATTACATGTTGTGTGGATTTTACTATGAGTTTTTTCTAGGGGTTGTTTTCGCCATTTTTTCCAGCTTTAATGAAGGGTCGGCCGACCCTTATTGTGCTTAGTATTTTTGCAGTCTTCACCATTCATGATAGACATGAATTGACAACTTATAATTCGTAGGTTGAATATTTGCACAATTCCCTCATAAATGAGTTGGGAGGAATTATTCCTCGAGAATGGCGTAGCTCCCCAGTTACAGATGGAGCAGAGAGAATGGGGAAGCTCCCTAGTAGACATGGAGCTCCCCAGTAGACATGGAGTAGAGAGAATGGGGCTGCTTTGAATGTGTAGAGGGCCAAGGTACCGGAGTTGCAGCCAGCTAGCTGGTGAAGGGATCTGCGAGCGAAGAATCGAGAAGGAGCCATAAAGATGCACATGTGAGGGTAGGCAGGTGGAAGCGAGGGAGGTGGTATATTGCATGAGGCACGCATGCCATGTTACGAGTGCCTAGGTCGAGGCTCCTCCCCCATGTTCCCTCCTTGCGTCCGGCATGTGGCCCCTTGTGAGTCATGAGTCGGCTTGGAATTTGACGTCGTACAAGACATTTTTTTCATTCTAGCACGTATTTGATAGATAAATTTGGAATGGACACGTCAATCGTGACAGCTACCAAAATATTAAAAATGTCTATTTGACATCCATGAATTTACATTTCCCATCAGAAATTTTAATGCTTGTTGTACTATACCCTATACCTTGTACTTCTTAGTAGTTAATCTTGGCCATTATGTTGTGCTGCTCTTGCATTGGTCGTTCAGTACAGGGTATAGGCCAAGATTAATTACTAAGAAGTACAGGGTATAGGGTATACTATAACAAGCATTAAAATTTCTGAGGGGAAATGTAAATTCATGGACGTCAAATAGAACAATTCAGCTATATCCATAATGGAGAACACAAGAAGGATCGACTGACCCTACTTGCAGTGTCGAAAAATTATGAAAAGAATGTTGGTAATGAGAAGGGTTGACCGACCCTTCTTCCAGTGTCAAACTATTATGAAAATAATACGGGGAATAAGAAGGGTCGGCTGACCCTTCAATTACAAAGGAATTGTAAAAAAAGAACACCTTGGAAGTTATATCATATAAAAATGGTTTTTCCTGACTTCGTTTTATGGCAAGAAGGATATGCTGCCCCTTCTTTTCATAGTTAATTGTCAAAACCTTTATCCATCAATTCAGCTATAGCTATAATGGATAATACAAGAAGGATCGACTGACCCTTCTTGCAGTGTCGAACTATTATGAAAATAATATTGGGAATAAGAAGGGTTGGCTGACCCTTCATTTAGGAGGGAAGGGTCGGTCGCTCTTTCTCTGAGAATATTTCCACTTGCCAGCAAAGTCTTTAAAGATAAACGTCTACAAATTTCGTTGTTAAAATGTTGATATCTAGTATCCTAGGGTGACACGTAAAACGATCATATTGTGACATGTGGCATATTTGATTTGGCACATTGAGTATAGTGAGGTTACTAATGCGGGTTTAACCACAACACAACCAAGAAATGAAAATTCACTCATAGCAAGATTACCCTCTGGAAATTGAATAGCAACACTTTTTCTATGGAATATGACGACTAACAAATTGCTCATATTGGTCTTTGTGTTTAAGAAGAGCATTAAAGATCCCATAATGATTAACTGTAATGAATTTCCAGGCAATTCATTAGAACCTTTCGGTCTGAGAAATGCAATTATTACATCTGTAACGAAATAACATATAGCATGTGCCAACAAAATTTGGATTAAGATGAAGTACAATTTTAATTATATCACGTATCATGACTTGATGTCAAATATAAACAACTTATCATTGATCTTCATTTGTCTCGCATACGGGAGATTAATGCGGACTAGTCCCAAGGTTTGCAGAGGCTATTTCATGCACGAAGGTGGCACATTCTGTATCTTGCATGTCCCTCTCTGCGAAGGTTCTCCCTGCAATTTTCTCTGAAGTCGGTTGTTTTGTCTGAATATGGAGGAGAGAAATTTGTGTATGTCTGCTCTGCAATGTCGCAAATGTAGGAATTCTACCCAAGGGCAATCCGGGGGGGTTGGCTCAAAGCAATACCTCTCTGATATTTTTCATGGGACCAACACTGGCGGTAATGAGCTCTCTTGTGGTGGATTGACAAAGCATGCTGACGACTTTGGCGGCGGTAAAAGATGGGTTCCTCTTGAATTTGGTCAGGGTTAGGGAATCAGGGGCCCGATGTAGCATTTTGGCTTCGGTTTTGATTCTGGAAGCAGGAATTGGAAGGTCCTCTCAAATCCTAACTCTAGGTTTATCTCGACTCCCTATGAAGCTGGTCGTAATCAAAGTGGTCCTAGGTAGCAGTTTCGTGGTGCTAGCCCAGGAAATTGGTAGCATGCGTTGGACGATAATGGTGGTCTGGTTAGCATTGATTCTCCTCATGGGAAGGACAACCCTTCCCCAAAAATTCTCACGCAAGTTCTGGACCTGGAATCCCAGGTTCGTTGGTTACAGGGTGGCTTCTCTGAGATAAAGACAGCCATATCTCACCTCACTACCTTCATTCAAATTTCTAACGTTGGATTTCGAAATAGCAATGGCAAGATTAAAGACTACTTCAAGAAGCTGGTTGGTAAGTTAGACTCGTTCCATAGATGCCTCAGGATCGTGGAAGCTAAAGTTGATTGTATCAGAACCAATGGCAGAAATAGCCCATCCATCATCCTGAACATTGACGATGAAAATACAGGTACAGCAGTAGGAGGCAAGGATAAGAACGCTCGTCTCGATTGTGGCAACTCACTCCTTTGTGTCCTCGTCTCGGCGTTTTAGCAGCTCTGTTTGGGTTTGCATTTTGTAATCCTTCTTATATGTATTACTCTTGTAAGTTTCTCTTAGGCCAATTCGTTAAAATTTTCAGTAATAGCAGGCATTAGGCCTTTTTTGAAGATCATAGACTGAAATATGAAGAGACTGTTTCGACAACTCTTGTTTTTTGGGACCAGTCTCCCCTATGCTATGTAATTTGTTCTCTCATTTTAATATAAAAGCTCGTTAACCGTTTGTCGGATGAATGACTATGACTTCAAATTTGGCCGAAGGTGAAAATCGCAGTTAGGAGCCTAATTGCAATTTTTAAAAATGGTAGAGGGTAACAATAATGCTAAACTGTGAATCAGGCACAAACATGAAAGTTGAACTTCTTGGCCTATGGTGTATGCTGAAAGTTGCCAATCTTTTTGGTTTAAATGATTTGAAAGTATTCGGTGATTTGAGGGTAACAATTAAATGGGATCAAGTAGACTACAAGCTTAAAATCCTCGAACTTGAGCATTGGTGTCAAATGATCCGCTCAGAAATCCAATTTTTCAAAACCATCTCCTTTGAGCATATATATAGGTAACACAACAACGATGCAGATAAGATTTCAAAAGATGCAATGAAAAAAGAAGTTGGTTATTTGTTTTGGGAGGAAATTATTGATCACTTATGTTTTGATAAGGGATCAGTAAAGTTCTTTGACTAAGCCATATTTTGGAATGCTTTTTGACCTAGAAGGGATAAGTTTCTAAATAGCTGAAAGTTTTTTTTATTTTTCTCGCAGAAGGATGAAATTCTCAAACTGTTTTTGAGAAATTGTTGTAATTTTCCAGGAAGTCTTTTTGACCATATCTGGTTTACTTCAGCTCTCTAGTGATTCAAGGAACCTCATGGAACATCATGTACTATTTGATTTAGTTTTGAATAACAATAGTATGATTTTTTCTTTTGAAAAAAAATGGATTATAATGTTCATGTATTTAATTATGCTTGATATGTTCAATCTGTGGAATGAAATTATGTGTAAATAAATGTAAGCCATGAATATACTGTGTTAATCCTATTAGAAGTTTATATTCATGAATGAGGTTTCTTTCAATTGCATAAGCTATTTGCTGTATTAATTTTGTATCTGAATGATGAATGCATAAACTCCATTTATGTAATACATGTATGATTATGCTGTCACAACCTCATTGATGGATGGATGCCTCCTGTATGTTCTTAGAATGATAGGAATAAGCCTAGTTATGAAGCTGTTAATTAGATGCTTAATAACTTAACTTTGAAAATTAACTTAATATGATGACATTAATGACTGTTATGTAATTGCAGAATGTGAAACAATATGAATCAAGTAAATAAATTTACTGGTGCATAACCTGCATATAAATCATATGAATGATAAATCAAGCACACATATTTATATGTTTTATGATTTAACAATACAATTTAAACAGAGTTACATTTTCGGAAACCAAACTCGACACTTTACAAGAATTATAATCACAGTGAAATTGGACATACTAGTACAAACAAACATTCAAGTGTATTATTCAACAAAATACTTCCATTTTTATTTTATTCACAATTGGCCTCACATCACTCACGCCATTCAGGTGCAGCAAGCAAGGCCATAATCGATCTAACAAGAATGTGTCATTGACATCGTCGGAATTATAAGTTTTTGTTATAATACAGTTCCCTTCATTGTTAGAAACATGTTTTTCTCCGGAGTCATCGACAATCACAGTATTTGTACGATCCCAACCATGTTTCAAAGTGTCCCAAACTATACTTAAAGGCTTGCGAAATACATTAGGATTTCCAACACCCTAAAAACCCTCTCTGGTTACGGAAGAACAATTTTTCTATGTTAAAATTAATCTAAATTGTTCCCTTTCCAATCCTGTTCTTTGTAATAATCTAGGCAAAAACTCGTCAACATTTTTTCGTTGAGCAGATGTCCATACCCCAACCTTAAAAATATGAAAGCATTTTTCAAAAAATTCCCTTAAGTTTGGCCGTATAAAATAATACTTTGTTGATGTTTCGATTTCCGGTGGTCGTCACAATCCAAGTTTTTGTTTTCTATGTATTGCGTGTAACAAAACGCCATTGAAATAAAAAATGATCAATGCTTTACTAGAAACAAATCTTCTAGTACTATCTGCAAACAAAACACACACACACACACAAAACAGTCAATAAAATATTATGGTTCAATGTTTCTAAGTATATTTCTTTCATGCTCAAAAATTTTTAAACACATTACCAGATACATGGTACGATGTCCATAAATAAGATGAGAACTGTGCAATAAAACTTACATCAATTAAATGTAGGAGTAACTATAACAAATATACAAATCATTAAATGAATTTGTTTTGTACAATATGACGGTCATCTCAAATTCAATGTGTTTAACCAACACCCCATTTTTTAACGAGGCCCGAGATAATTCAATAGAGAACACAACATTGTTTTTATAGTTATATCTCTCTCTTGTGAACCGTCAAATTTCCAACTAGTTGGCATTTTCAAGCAGTTTTCCTTGCTATTATCTACTGATTGATATTGCCCTTCATCTATAAACAACATGTCCGTTTGTTTATATATATATATCCATATTGGATAAGTACATCCTTGAACGACTTTTTGTATATGTTCGGTACTTCACCAACATTATAGTATGCAGACATTGAGTGATTATAAATAGTACTAGGTTCACATTGCTCTCAACCCCAAATAAATACAAATTCTTCATTTTTCAACCATTCAAATACACCTAGGAAATTTTTAATTTCCATGTTGTCGAGCCAAGAAAACCATAGAGCAACATAAAAATGCTCTCTAGCAACACTGATAATTTTGCGACTGAACATGCGTGTATAATAACGATAGCATTTATGGACAAAATGAGGTTGTTTGGAAGAATCTTCAATGTTGGATAACATCTGAACTCCAAAGAGAAATCCCTCTACTCCCAGGACCAATAGTTTATTTTGCGGTGATATCCTCACTGCATATAAGAACAGTGACTATATATATAACAACAACAACAACACTTTGTTCATGAAGTTAAAGATCACAACATATTCAATTGATTTAATACAAGCATCACACTGAACTAATAATGTGTTACATTCAGACGAAAATAGCAACGTCTCTGGAAAAAACAGAAAACACATTGAATGATTTAAAATAGGCAATGATAGATTACATCTAGAAATAGGCAATGATAAGTTACATTTGATAGTTTCTGATATCAGCTGATTCTTGCATTTTACTCAAATGTTGCCAAACTCCATGTACCAATTCAGTATCTGTCCGAAGGGACGATCCAATAAAGGGCTCACTCAAAATACAGTTTTGAAATGGAAGTGCTTTCTCACCATCACCCTCCAAAACAATCATTTATGTATTAATTTCCGAAGTTTGCATTGGGAACTCCTTCGACACACTCTCCATATTTTTTTGTGTATTTCCTTCTTGATCATAGGTACATCTCTCTTGAAACCAAATAAATAAAAATAATTTCTCATATGCTTTATCTTTACTGTATGCCAACAAAAATTTTGTAAGTAGTGGCTTCCCCTCATTGACACCACATTTAGATGACCAAATCCCAACATTGAATTTGGAAAAAATTAAATCCAAAAATTGAATGGCATGTGTTCGTGACTCATATGAATTTTTTTAATGTTTAAATTCACCACTTATTAGAGTAATCTCTTCCCGCTTTTTTACTCTTTCCCCTTTTTTCTCTTTTGGAGTAATTTTCTATGACTTTCTTGCGAAATAGAAAACCTTCCATTTCTAATATCAATAACATTTTTGTATGGGGAGCTGCACAGAAATATTGTTTGTCATTATATATACTTCAGAATAATTTTTTTATTATCAATTTAACTAGAAAATATTCTGTATTTTACCTGTCAATGGCAGGCCAACATTTGACTGGTGAGTAACATCGCTGGAGACATCGCATTTTGACACCAAGGTTCCCTCTCCATGTTCAATACTACCCAAGCCCTCTTCTTGTGCTGCATTGTTCAAGCTCTCGCCTTGTTCATTATTGTCCAAGCTCCCGCTTGGTCCATTATTCTCCAATGTGATTTGCTGGCCAATATCTAGGGACATCGTCGATGCTTGCTTTGGTTGTGGATGATCCACATGTTGACCTGGAAATGTGCAGGTATACATTTTATATATTTTTTTGTAGGTCACTATCCACTTTCATAATTTACTTAATTTAACCACGATCTATGAAAAATAATTTTTTACCTTCTTGTCCTGTTTGGTAGTTCTTTGTAGATTCTCTATCACATTCAGTTTCGTCATCGGATATTGTAATTCGATTGGAGGATACTTGGGTATGCTCTTTATTTGAAGTTGTAGAAGAATACGAATTTAAAGAAGTTATTGAACATAACCGACTGAGAAAAGTAAAATAAAATCAAAGACATTTGAAAATGTTAATAGAAATACCTTGTTTGAGAAAAGTAAAATAAAATGCAAAAGTAAAATAAAATCAAAGACATCTGAAAATGTTAATAGAAATACCTTGTTTTATACCCAATTCATGATAGAAACTATTCATGAACAGCTCTTGTTGTACTATCTCCACAATAGAAATAACTATTCTTTCTGGAGACCTGGTCAACGAATGAATAATCCTACCTCCTGCATACAACGAAAGAACTATGCCTTCAGAAGAGACCTGTCTGGAAACTATGTGATCCCAGAATTCCTGTGTCCTTTCTTTTGGAAACACATGGCTCCTCGCACTATCGCTGCTAACCTTGGGCCGAGGTAAATCAAGTGTCGGTAGGCCCTCATATTTCTAATCCATATCAATTTCATAAGTAGATAAAGTATCTTCATCACTTCTAATGCTCCAACACTATATAATAGAGAATCCTATAAACAAGTCCCTGGAGAATTCTCTATAAACTCCCATTGTAGGATTCGTCGTAACATGTTTTTTTTATTTCTTTCTCCAACTTGTGAAAGCTTTAGAAATCATACAAGAGTTCTCCATATCAGCTAGAAAAATACAAGTACATGCCTCTTGATTTGTTTCTAGGTAGTACAAAAATGCAAGCATGTCTTGTTCTGTCCATGGAATAGCATAATTACACATATCCACAGCAACAAATTCACAACTGACTATCACACCAAAAAATGGAATTGTTTTGAGTGTGGTGACCAAAGAATCAGGGTAACAACATTGACAAGCAAACTGTGAACTATTTTTGACATCGTCAATGGACATCCTCTCTTTATTGATATATAAATTCAATATTTTCTGAGCATCAATTGGTATTTTGGTACCAATATCCACTTCAGATTCGTTCTTTCTCTTTTTACTCGGATATTTTGCTCTCTTTCCGGAGCATAAAATACTGCACAGTTGCTAGAGATGGTTTGGTGCAATTTAATATATTTCAATGATGTTATGGTTAGTGACATTCTGTGATCGATCAGTTTGAACATCATTAACTTTGAAATATTCAACGATCGAATTCCTGGTTGACTTCTTGTCCTTTATTCGTTTGCTATATTGACTTAAATTTTCCACGCACAAATTTTTATCGACTGATGTGCTAATCCAAACCGATCCGTTGATTATATTGTCCGCCACAGCGGTCAATTCATCTTCATCAAGATCACGCAATGGTCTAAAAAAATTAGAGCCATAACTCTTTATTTTGTTTAGAAAAAAATCATCCTGAGTGATGGTCTTCGGGGAGCATGGCAAGGAGCCACTTTTGTAAAGCTCGAATACAGACTGCCATTTGCTCCACAGTCGTTCCGATGTCAAAACAAGAGTTAGCTTGTATTTAAGGCTCTCTCTTTGGTTAACAAGAAAGATATCCATACATTGAATTTGGAAATACTACAAACATATAAAATTGAATATTCCAATTAATTTCCTAATTTCATAACACAGGCAGCAATCTAAAGAATTTGATTGATAAGAAGAAAAATTCTATACCTTCCAAGCATCACTGGAAGCATTTCCCTTTCCCGGGCGGGATGGAGAACCGTAGAATAGCCATCTCTCCCTTGCTTTTTCAACTGAAGAAATGAATGTAGTGTTTGCAAATTCCTTCTTTGACAAATTTTGTTGTTTGCATAATTTGCTCATGATGTTCTGAGGAACGTCTCTATGTAGAAGACGAGTTTTTCGATGTCGATACCTTTTATGGAGTTGTTTATATTGATCATCTACAATTATTATTTTCTGCACAGAAATAGTATGCTGCCCATCCAATATATAAAAATTTACTGATGGCAGATTAATTTCTTCTTGATTTTTAGGAAGAAAGGGCAACGTGGTCTCCTTATTGAAAGGAAATAGAATAGCATCTCTCAATGTTGTTGTAAATGTATGGACAAGTGATACAACCATATTTTGCACAACCTCCTCATCAACCTTTCGATATTGTAAGTGTGGAGGCGCAACAACACATATTGTTACGTCAATGGAAAAAACATTCTCATTGAACAAAAAGCATTTGATCTGCTGTTGTTGAACTTCTTTTGAACTTTCAAAGCTCTTAGTCGCTTTCTGTAGCATCGCTCTAGAAGGACTTCCTTTGAGTTGTTTCAAGGTAGATTTCTCCACATCTTTTACAATATATTGGAGAAATGCTCTTCTGTTGTACGTAAGAATCTTTTCATGGCAGACCTTTATCGACCTCTGATTAATATTCATATAATGTAATACAAAGGATTTTTTCCCAGCCAACATTCTTTTCCTCCATACTGACAAAATTCCTTTCTTCAAGGATGACGTGGTCTCAATTCCAAAATGATTAGAAACAACATGCGAGGGAAAAACCCACCCTTGCTTCACACAGGAAATAGGATCTGGATCGGGACCATTTTTTATTAGATCTAGTTGATAATCAGAAACCATAAGATTACACTGTAGAAGGCCACACTTTTCACCATTGACCGCTTCAGTTTGAACTCGCAATTTTTCATCAGAATCAACGGGTTCCGCATATGTCAATATTCCAGCTCTAATTGGCTTTCCCTCGTAATCCAAGTAGAATAGATATATATCCGAGTACAAATTATCTGGTTCTTCCATCTCAACATACCATCCATTTGTGAATGGTGGAAGGTAGTGATCTTTTGTCAATTCAAAGCGAGGGATTTCCTGGTAGTTACTGAGGATCCACACATCAACCATGCTTTATCTGCAAAACAATCAATATTAAGTAGTCAATATAAGAATGCATACAATGTTTATAATTATAAATTAGTGTTTTAATAATAGATGTATAGTTGAAAATGTTCATGCTAATGATCAATGGTTAAGTAATGACCCCTCATTTTCAAAATCGATTGATTGATTAAGAACAAATATGCTAGCATTATCCATGAGAGATCGAATGCACATTTTATAGAGTCGTTTGGGATAAGGATCGATCATAGAACGAGAGATCATCATAGAAGGGGCAACCGATCCTTCTTGTTTATGTGTATGAGTTTATCACATGTTTTGTATTCGAGTTTATGTGAGTTTTTGTGCTTAATTTATATGTATGTGAATGGTAATTGCACATTGATTAATTGAAATACAAATGCGTGATTGTGAAGAAGAAGCACATAGTTTGACGAATTCATAGCAAACTGGTGAATACATTAGAGATTCAGTGTAGTGTATACTGCGATAACTTCCAAGTGCGAAGTCATTTGGTGTTCTAGTTGATGTTAAATAGAACGTTATGCGAAGATCATAATGACATCTGTGCATGGCCATGGTTAAGAGAATCTTGATTATGCAACCCCCATATTCACTTCGGGTTAGACTTCAACTTGTTTACAAGGTGATGCTGAAGGGTCGGCTAACCCTTATCTTAGTCTTCTTCCAGTGTTCACCATCCTTCATATCCATGAATTGACACCCTCACCTTTGGAGGTTGAATATTTTTACAATTCCCTCTTAAATGAAGCCTAGGCCAAAACTTCTTGTGCCCAGGACTCGTTTCGTAATAGTTCAATACAGCAAGAAGGGTCGTTCAATCCTTCTTCTGTTCACCATTCTGGATACAGGTGAATTCACAATTCTCTACTAAAGGAAGGGGTGGCCGATCCTTCTTGCCAGATGTTGGGAGTTAGGATGCGGACAGGGGCCAAATTGACAGTTGATAATAACTACGCAAATCTAAGGTGCGAGGAAGGCAGCGATTGAGAGATTGAAGATTGTGGAAGGCCGTGGGGATAAGCATGGAAGGAGATCAAAGGTACCAGATCAATCATGCAAGATGGACGGCTCAGAGAAATTCCTTTATCACTAGAGGTGCATGAAAGATAGGAAAGGTTAGATAATATAAAAAATGGAATGCACAGGGATCTGAGTACTATTTGATTCAGTTTCCCCCTTCCTCCCTTGGTCGAGGTCAAGGGGGAAAGTTAATTTAGATAGAATCAAATAGACTCTAGCACCTTGGTGAATGCACATTCTATCTGGGACCAAGTCCAACACTGATGCAATAACTAAACAACTAGCTCAAAGAAAAATTCAAAGAATCAGGTAAGAGAGCTACAATGGAATGTCACATTACACATATGGAACAAAGTTATATTCATTTTGAATATTTGATATAATATAAGCAAAATTAATCTAGGGGTTTAATCTTGCTCCCATGCATGCAAGAAAATTTCCCACTTCCATGGGTATGTTCTTCCTCCATGAGATCAAATGCGCTAAGACTTAAAATTGGACAAAAGTATTTGCAAGCCACCCAATAATTTGAAAATATTTATGGTATTTAGAATGGAATTTAGCTGCATTGAATAGATGGAAACCTTAATTAAGCTTGGACAATTATTGGACAACAAGCTCTACAAATCATACAGAGATAACAAATAAAAATTATTAAAGAGTATTGATTGGATTCTTTCTTATCTCTTCTTTCCCACAAGACCAAATAATTTTGATAGTAACTAAATGGCGACCTTGCCTTTGTTAAAAATTGCCATGCAATGAAGGGGCGGCCGTCCCTTCTTCTACCAAGTATTCTTTTCATAATAGTTCTAGACTACAAGAAGGGTCAGCCAATCTTTCTTGTCTTCAACATTATGGATATAGGTGTTCACAATTTTATACTAAACAAAGGGGTGGCCGATCCTTCTTGTAGCCAATCTCCATTCCCCACTATTTACTGTGGATGTAGGGAGTCGATAATTGTTGTCCTATCCCGTAATATGCATTCTAGGTTGCGAGATAGCGGTATTGATGGAACGTTTTAAGAATGTTGATGTATATGTAACTTCGGAATGTATTTCACATATATGTATATTGTATTCCTATAGAGATGGTATTATTCCTCTATAAGGAAGTGTCGTCATTTATATTGTAAGTGTCGTAACTTATACTTGATGGGTTATTAGACCACCTTGTTTGGGGTCGGCCCTGTATAAGTCATGTGGGTCAAAGGGTTATTAGACCACCCTATTGGGGGTCGGCCATATGGGTCAAAGGGTTATTAGACCACCCTATTGGGGGTCAGCCCACTCAGCACTATGTTATGTGGTTAAGTTCGAGCCTACATGAGTTAGGTAAGAAGGCAAGTCAAGTCAAGTATAAATAGAGTGGGGGAGGCACTCTATTTACTCACTCACTTCTCACTCATGCACTCAAGGAGGAGTGGCGCACTTATGGAGGAGGAGGATCTGCTGCTAGGTTATGTCTATCTCTCTTGGTTGGTTGTATCATTGCTCTATCTATCTCTGAGGAAGTTATTGGGGTTTTTCACCTTTATGGTTTTCCCCAAGTAAATCTTTGTGTCTCTTTTGTGCTTGCATTATTGTCTCCATGATTGATATGCTGTAGATATGCTGTACATGTTGTTCTCTCAGTTAAGATCCTAGATCAGATTGAAGTAAATTCTGAAAATCTAACAAAGAAATCTAGGTATCTGCAATCCGCAAAATATTTGCGTCTTCGGTAAAGGAGATGAAATCCTCATGCGGGGTACAAGAAGGGTCGGCCGACCTTTCTTGTGCCGAGTATTCTGTTCAAAATAGTTGTAGGCTGCAAGAAGGGTCGATCGATCCTTCTTGTGTTCACCATTCCAGATACAAGTGAATTGTAACCTATAGGTGTCTACAGTTCTCTACTAAACGAAGGGGCAGCCGATTCTTCTTGTTTCATGTTGGGACAACTATAATTTCATTGCGGAAGTCTAGAATTGTTGTCCCAGCCTAGGCGGGTTGAATATTTTTACAATTCAGTCGTAAATGAAGTGGCAGCCAACCTTTCTTCTGCCGAGTATTCTGTTCAAAATAGTTCTAGACTGCAAGAAGGGTCGGTCGATCCTTCTAGTGTTCACCATTATGGATACAGGTGAATGGTTGAATATAGTTGTTTACAATTTTATAATAAACGAAGGGGCGGTTGATCCTTCTTGTTGGAGGTTGGAAGTCGAGATAAATATTATTTATATGTTATAACTTAGCCAATATTCGTTCTAGGATGAATTCTGCATTAATTTGGAAGAAATAACATTGACAATATTTAAATGTGTGGCTCAGAGCATATAAAATGAATTCTAACTCAGGTATTACAATCAACTATGAGGCAAAGCGATAAGATGGTGTAACACGAAATACATCCACAAAAGAGAAATTAAAAGACTGAAGAAAGTAAAAAAATATGAATCTCTGTTTCGGATATACTTTTACTTATGTTCTTCATTAAAGTCTTCAAAAAGTATTACGTCACTGTATTTTTTGCTCTCGGATCCAACCCCTATTACTCTGTAAAATCAAAATTTATACAAAACATTATTTGAAATCATCGCTAAAAAAAGATATTTAAAAGAAATCTCTCCGATCCAACCCCTATTATCTTGTTCAAATTTGAATAAATTTGCCGGTTATTTCAATCCTTCTACTATTGATGATCAAAATCCTTGTTTCCATTTAGATGTCTCCTTTGCGATATAATTTGATGAGGATCATAATTAATCCTTTCAACCTCTTGGAAATCCATAATATTCAATAATTTTTCTACTACAGAGAGGGATGCCTTATTCTTAATGATGAATGGACCAACTTTAAGGGGGAATTTCACATCCAATGCTTTTTTGAAAGCACATAAATGTTCTTCTGAATGCAACCTTTGTCTAATAAATTCCAAGGCAAAAACCCTCGATGTTAAAAAGGCTGGCAACAGATATGGTGCTCCAGTAAAACCATACACCCTAATTATAGTATGTTCTCTATACAAGAACCAATCACCTGTTTGGCCTTCTAGTGTAGGCTGCAAAGTTTCTTTCCTTTCTTCTAACACTCGGAGCATTTCAGCATTAAAAATAATTCTGTAAATTTCTGCCATGATTTTATGGGTGAACTCAAACATATTGACCTGTTTAGGAAGGTCATGAGAAAAGATGGTACCAAGAAACTTGGATTTCAAAATGTTTGAACACACAAACAGCTTCAGAAGATATGACTGATACTTGAAATGCTTCAACTGGTTGAAATTGACCAACTGGACATGAATCACTTCAACTAGGAATTCATCAAAATTAAAACAACATGCTGGACTCGACTGTGACTTTGGTGAAATTACTTGGAAAAGAAAACCTAAGATAACTTCTGTGATTCGACTTATCACTATCTAGACCTAAAATTTAACTCAAAAAGGAAAAAACTAACTGGGTATCTCATTGAAAGACATCAATACTCAATGGGAACGATAGGTTTTCATGCGACTGACCATCTTTCAAGACTTGTAATAAAAACTTGTCTTTTTCTGCAAGACTGTTGTTTCTATAAACTTTTCCAAATTTTCTTCGTTAAACGACTCACGGCTTTTGGGAAATTTTTTAGGTAAACTTAGAACCTCATGGATAGTCTACGCATTTACTGGGCATAGAATTTTGGTTGTTTTTACATTAATGATTACCCTTTGGCCCTGCGAATAATTCGCCACACACCAACAAACAAATTTTGGGAAGTGTAGGGTTTGTTCGACACAAAAATGGTACAGAAAATAACCAAAAAAATTAAATACATCCTTTCCCTGTGACTTAAAATCCATTAATTTCTCCTTAGACTGCAAAATACTATACACAGACAAAACAGGGTCGAAAATATCCCTTTGCCTGTCAAATACAAGCTTCTCGTTTTCATCTGAAATTTCATTGAAGGGAAGAAGGTCTTGGGTTATTGCCATTTGGGACACAAAATCTAGACACTCAGGCTTTCGAGCTACCTATGAAGTGAGATTCTTGGGTACTGTTCCAGGGACTCCCTGTTCCAGTTGACGAAGACAACGGCGTGTTTCCCGCGGACCGTTATTTTCCTCTAGGTAATAAGCGACAAAAACATTTTTTAAAACTTCGAACAAACCTTTTATAGAACATATGCTTAGGTGGTTTCCGAACATGCGATGAGCAGTTTAAATTTAACCACTCTTCATAGCGGACTCCACCAACACTTGCCACATGGTAAGCTGTTTAATTTCCGCTCTACCTTTTCCAAGTTTAACCACCGTGCACTTTCTAGCGTGGGAACCCATTTCCACTATCGATTTGCTTCTGGGTGTGTCTGCCATGTTGCTACACGTTTGCAACTTTTGGTGTGAGTCATCCAATTTTTTAGCGCCATTTCCACCTCCGCCCTTGGAGTGAGAGACCTTATGTAGAGACCTTAGAATATTGACAATATTTGCATTGTTCCTCTCTATAAGCATTAATAAACCAAGAATCAATATAGAATAAATTTAAAAAACATAAAGACAAAAATGCTAACAATATGAAGAAATCACTTGTTTGATGAATTATACCAATTCTAGACATTGTTTGTAGATGGATTTGTAGAAGATCTAGTGTAACATGGGAAGAAGTCTATGAAGAAGAGGGAGAGATGACCATAAGAGATAAGAGAAGTCTAAACAAAAAATCAATCTTCCAAGATGGCATTGATGGCATTGAGATGAAACATTAAATTAGGAAAAGAAGGAGAGATCACATGTCGTAGCAATAACATCTAAGGTTGTGTTGTTTTTTTAAACAACCCATTTCATATTAGCTCCATAATTATATTGTTCATGTTTCACTATTAATAACTCAAATGCTTCCAAATGGCTCCAAATGCTTCTGATTTGGGTCTCAAGGTGTTTGAAAGGTATTAGGACATAAAAAGTGACAAAATTTGCATTGTTCCTCTCTATGGCTTTTAATAAGCAATGTCTAATCGAGATAAACCAAGAACCCATATAGAGGAAATTTTAGAAACATAAAAAATACCTAACAATTTGAAAAATATTCATAACCGTTGAGATTGAATTGACAAGTAATCAAACTTCTAATAGAAAAAACAAGGTTGGATGCAAATGGAATACAATCTATGCAATCTCCAATGAATACAAAGATCGATAAACACAAAAGAGGGAGTGAATCTAAAAAAATATGTTCATGAATACAAAAAATATTATCTCGAATCACTTCATTAACAAATGCCACTCATTTGAAGCCCTTTGGAAACTTGAAAGTGGACGACAAAGTGCAAAGGTAACATTAACCAAAGCTAAATCTATAGCCAATTCGTGAGCCTTTAGATAGTTTTAGAAAGTGCTTTTGACAACTACGGTGTTTTATGCTTTTAGTAAGCCTTACTTTCTTGTGTGTTTCAACTTCCCTTTAAGGAATTCTTTACGTTAAATTCTTGTGCAATGTCCCCAACTTGGAACTTTTCCCAATTTGGTCAATTTTCAAAACTTGGACTAGTGAAGCCTCAAAATGTCCCAAATGATCCCAAATGCTTTCGAACTATGTCTAGAGTGGATTGAGGTGTAATATGACAAATTTATGCAGCTATTATAAGCATGGAAAGTTTCAATAGACTTCAACCACTTGCATTTACAATTAGAGAATGAAAGGCAGAATCACTAGGAAAATCTATGTTGAGCCCCCAAGGGTAGATGGCTCCAAAAGACTCTTTAAAGGATTTCGAATTGGGTCTGAAGGTATATGAAGGGTATTAAGAAATCAAAAGGAACCTCATCGGTGATTATAGACTAATATCAGAATACTTCTGCAACATCCATTTAAATTCAGGAGAAGTTTGGGAATTTTACTAGTCAAATTGAGGTTCAAAACCCCCAAGGGTAGGGGACGAGCATGGATTGTGATAGTGACATCAATACAATGATACATGGATAATGAAATATAGGTACAAGGACATAGATACACGTATAGGTTGATGGAAATCGTGATACAATGGCAGTGGAGTATTGTTCTTCGTATTCATATTAGGGTGGCAGGATCGAGCAAGGATAGGAGATTGAAGTCTCCTTTGGTTTGGTGCTTGTGATCTCAGGGAGTTGGGGATTCCATCCAGTTGTTGCTAGTAAAACTATTGAGTTCGACTAAACTGAGGTATGGAGTCTTATCTATAGGTTGGAAATTATGAAAACCAATGGCTTGTAGCCTCGTTCTGTTAGCTTTTCATCATTTAATTCAATATGATCTAGGATATTAACTGAGAGAACAACATGTATAGCATGTCAAACACAAGAGACAAGAGACACAAATAATTTCACCGGGGGAAACCATAAAGGTGAAAAACCCTGCAACTTCCTCAGAGATAGAATAAGCACCAATACAAAGATCACAAATATGAAACCCCAAAAGATAGATGTCTCCAGCAGTTCTTCCTCCAGGCTCCTCCACTTGTGCGCACTCCTATCTCTCAACTATGCGAGTTGGATGTGTGAGTGAATGAGAAAATATAGTGGTGCAACCACTCTATTTATACTTTAAATTAACTTGACCTTCCTTTTATCCTAACTGGGTAGACCCCCTAGGGGAGTCTAATAACCCTTCCACTTAACACATACTGGGCCGACCCCTCTAAGGAGGTCTAATAACCCATCAAATATAAGTTACGACACTTACAATAAAACTTGTGACACTTGCAAATACAAATGATGACACCTCCGAACGGAGGAATAAGAACATCTCTGTCGGGGATACAATAAAGTACAAATGTAATACATACATTATAAAAGTGAATACCTTATGAAGTTACAGATAGTACATTAAGACTCCCTCTTAACTATGAAGGTGTTCTCTTGACACAGGCGTCAATACATATAGGCACAATTCTTCAATACTGGAGCTGGATCATCAACACTAGATCATTGGAGCATCATCGTAGGTCTTCATCCATGTATGTCTTCATCATCTCTGCAAGCAATCCATCAAGTAGGTACATCTCAGGACAGATTACACTTTCTCTGCAAAAATTTGTGTACCCTACTGTCACCCCATAATCTTCAGATCATACAAGGATTTCTTCAGTTTGCACACATGAGTCTCCTTGTAGTGTGTCTCAAACCCGAGTGATTGCTCCACATATACTTCCTAAGTACTTCTGGTTCTTCAAAGTCTTCTTCTTGACTTCATCAATCTTCTTGTTGAATCATCGTCACTTGTTCTTCAAAACAAGTCTCTCTTGTAGGTTATGGTATAAGGTCTTTCCTACGTAACAAGTTCAATTGCTTGATTAGAAACATCTCATAGTTTTCAGAACAAATTCTTACACATAAATACATATGTCATACAGTCATGCAATTATCTTAGCCAATCATGCTTCAATACAACATTTATCCATATCCCATAACTTTGTAGATGTCTTCCATCTCTACCAAAACATTGTTAAGAGTGTGCACTACTCCAACATGTCAGAAAAGAGGCTTCATTCTAGATAAGTAGCAATGGAATTTTGTACAGTACCATCGACCACTTACCCATTACTTGCATTTAAGTAGTATCTTGTTCATTAATGCAATTTTTTTCTAACATGCATAATATACATCCTAATTAATCTAGGAACATAAGTATGTATATGACTGAACAACATTATTTCAGTAATCATATATACAAGAAATAATAATTCAAATACTTATCTTTGTTTGGTTGTTGGGTGGACTCCCTCTCAATCTTTGCTTCCTTGCAGGAACTAATGGAGTCTCCAAAAGAGTGCTCTTCTTCTTGTGGGAGCTGATTTTGTTCCTGGGACAATCTCCTTCTTATGATGGGGATGCTCCCTCTTGTTGTAATTCTTCTTGGTGTATGCTGTGAGAGCCGAGTCTTCACTACCCATGTTTTCTTTTCAAGCTACAATTCGAGCTTCTTCCTGTGAGCATTCCTCCCACAACCTACTGAATGTGATGAGCTTCTTCCTAGCAAAAAATCCTTGGATGAAGGAATCCCATGACCAAGAAGGACAATTCAAGGTGGTGACTCATCACTATTTATCTGACCTCTCTAGGAGAGTCTAATAACCCACTATAACTTAACTCAGGGCCGACCCCACTAGGGAGTCTGATAACCATATCACATACAATGATGACCTTTCCGATTGGAGGAATGAAACCTCTCCATCGAAAGTACAATGTCACATGAATACAATATAAAATATACAAGTGAAATACATTCCGAAGTTACAAATACATCAACAATCCCTCTTAACTAGGAAGGTATTTCTCGACACATTTCTTTAGCACAAGTCTTCATCATCAACTACACCATTCAAGAAAGCTGTCTTGACATCCATTTGGTGTATCTTCCGCTTCATCACTGCAACCAGAGCAAGTACTGTTATGATGGAAGTGTATCTGGCTATGAGTGCAAAATTTTCTTCATAATCTATCCCTTCTTTTTGGGAGAAGTCACAAGCCACAAACCTTGCCTTCTATTTCTCCTCCTGCACTTGTGCACACTACTCACTTGAGAGAATGAGCGAGTGAATGACTGAATAAATAGATATTCTAATAACCTTACCTCCTCCACTTATTTATAGTTTTCTTCCACTTTCCTTTTACCCTACCTGGGCTGACCTATCTAGGAAGGCTACAGGTGAAATATGATGAATTAATAAAGCAGGTTACAGGTGAGACCTCCCGGCAGGAAGCAAAGCAAGTCATTTGGGATGACATTATTGCGGAGGCAGAGAAATTGAGGCCATATCTCAATTTCATTCTAGACAAAGAGGATACAATAAAGTTAGCTAGGCAAAGCATAACAACAGTCAAGTAAAAGTTCAACAAGAAGCCCATGGATTGTGCAGAAAAGGCCATAGAATTTCTGAATGGGCTAACAGAGGATGAGGTGAAAACAACTAGCATAAAATTAGGATAGAGTGTCTAGTATTATTTGGGCAAAGAAGGTGGTGAATAAGTATCACCAGATGAACACGATTCAGGCAAGGATAGACATTTTAGCACATCAAGTAAAACTCTTCAAAGAAATGTTTGATCCATTATTCAAGAAGGGAATTCCTCTCTTTTGGGAGGAGGATGGCACCACGAGGACACAGGAAGAATACCAGGGAAAGTTGTGGGGATGTCGATTCAATTTGGATTACGTATAATTTAGGTAAATTTATTCTAATGTTTATGTATTGATTCATTGTAATTTTTTGCATACATAATGAAATTCATTTGGTTTCTCTTGGCCATCTTTTTGGATATTAATTTGTCAAATTTCTTTCAACTATGTTTTATGTTTCCAATTTAATGAATACATTGATCTGTAGGTTGGATTTCTATTAATATATGATTCATGTGTTATTATGTGTTAAATGAATTTCTTCGTTTAACTCATTTTATCTATAATTTTCTGCAACTGATAAACAACCACACATTTATATTGATGCTAGTAAGTGGAAAAGCGCTCTTACAAAGCCAGTTGCTTGGATCTATGTTGGATAAAGATAAGTAATCTTATGCATTTGATTCTGATGTGTTTTTATTTTATTCTTGCATGTTGTGATTGTGTAATTGAAAGGTTTTTAATTATGTTGTGATTGTGTAATCGAAAGGTGTTTTCCATTGTGCATGTGCAAGTTGACATGGAGAAGCCATGTGGGAAGGAAGTATGGCACAGAGGAGACACATTGGCAGGTGCCTTGACATGGAGGAGTGGTGTGGGAAGAAGGTGTGATGTGGACCGGCCACATCATATCCACATGTGCCAGTGGCCTTGAAGGATGGGCGAAGGTGGTTTTGCAAATGGAGGACAGTGGTTTTCCTTACTACCCTTCCAACTTGAGAAATCATGTGGTGCTGCCACATGGAGAGTGGTTTCAGATTCCGCAACCACCCATCCCTTTGTCCTAGCGTGCATGTTGGGGATGCGGAGCAAATGTGGGACCCTTGATCTTTCGCCACCCGATTGATCTTTTCCGCCATTTAAAATGGTTTGTACGTTGGCATGGAGGTGATATTTTCCTTCATTTAAAATGGTTTGTATGTTGGCATGGAGGTGATCTTTCCGCCATTTAAAATGGTTTGTACATTCACATGGAGGTGATCTTTTCCACCATTTAAAATGGTTTGTACGTTCACATGGAGGTGATCTTTTCGAACATTTAAAATGGTTTGTACGTTGGGATGGAGTTGATCTTTTCCACCATTTAAAATTTTTTCTACACCGCTAATGGTAAATAATGGACTGTATCACTCGTGTGAATAATCTCATCACGTTTATGATGGATTGTGTTTATGTGTCATGACGTATAGATGATATCCCTCCACACTGTGATAATAAATGTCACGAACGTTTCTGCATTGATATCCCGCCACACTGCTCTTCCCGCCCACTGCCTACATTGAAACTTATCCTACCACACTGCTCTTCCTGCCCACACTACTCTTCCAGCCCACTGCCTACACTGAAACTTATCCCGCCACATTGCTCTTCCCGCCCACTGCCTACATTGAAACTTAAAGTTCAAACTCTCTGTGTTTTCCAGTTTGGAGCTCTGTTTTCTTTAAGGACAGAGGTTTGCTTTTACTGAGGTGGAACCGAGAAGAGTGTTGGGCGTAGAGCAGAAAGATTGGTTTGAAGAATCAACTACTAGTTTTTCAATTGGCAGGTATTTATATTATTCAAACCATAAATCTAAATCTGTAACAGAGCATGCTTATTCAGCCTTCGGGCTAAAAATCCATATCTTCCACGGTCGTCAAAAATCAATGCAATGACAGTTTGAAGTTCATAGTAATTTAAAGTCGCTGAACGTTTTAGATTCTTCAGATTTCCTTCCACCCTTGTTTGTCTTCTTCAGATTTCCAGAATTTATTTCCTTCAATTCCAGGTAGTTATCTTCTTACAGCCCATTAATATGAATTCACAATGTTATATTTGCAAAATCGTGCATTACTCATTACTGGGCTAAATTAACGGAATTAACAAGTTTAATGTCGATTCCCGCCAGCTTGCATACGTTTTCTGCTTGGTGATGTAGCGTATTATTTTCATATATTCCATATTCTTTTCTACAAATCCTCTAGCATTTGGCTAGGTTCGTTGGAAAAAGATAACGAAAAATGAACTCGGAAAATTGAATCATGTTTTTTCTTTTTAATATCATTTTGCAGTTCATATTCACTATAGTATATTGATCTATGTAAATGCTAATACTTTATTTGAAATATTTGAAATTGATAATTTATGTCTTAATTTATATAATGTTGATTACATTTCTTTTAATATAAATATATATAATTTAAGTATTTAATTTAATTGAATAAAATTAAGCAATCAAATAGCTTTAAACAATATTAAGGTATAATTGTTTGCCAATACAATATCCTGGCTAGAAAAGTCCCATGTATTTCGTAGTTGGACGTGGTGTATGACTCAAATTGTTGGATGCAATGAGAACACATGTGAGTCTTGCATACAATACCAAGGCATTTAGTTTAAGATATAAAGCTAATAAAATTGTTCTTAAAATTTAGGCAGGATACCGTGTTGGAAAATGAATTTAACAGTGATGACAATGCAGATAGTGATGCCATTAGTTGGAAAGATTCTGACTACGATTAACCAGACAGAAATATTCTTTCATACTTTTCGACCGAGAATGCGGTGAATGATATAGCAGCTTCTACTTCGCCGAGTGTATCACATATCAATTATGGAATAATCAAAGCCACGTGGCACAATATGAACGTTCTACATGTCACCCTGGAGACTAGATTTCGACATTTGAACAAAAAAAATTACAAACATTTTTCTACAAAGAGTTTGCCGTCAAGTCAAAAAAATTCAGTGAAAGCGAGGTCGCTCTATCGTCAGGTTGTTCCATTTCGGGGTGTTGGAAGTAGATGCTGAGGAGAAAGAGCATCTGCTCCTTCCTCCAGGGATGAGTTTTTCAGAGTGGCTAAAGTAGATATCGACACTCTAAAGACATATTTCATAGGAACGATGCTTCGCACATTTTGCTGGAGAGTAGAAATATCCAAAGAGAAAGATCGGTCTCTCTTTCTGCAAGTTCTATTTTTAGAATTCCCTCGTAAAAGAAGGGGCAGATGATCCTTCTTCTTCCCAATATTCTTTTTATTATAGCTTGAGACTGCAAGAAGGGTCAGTTGATCCTTCTTTGTCTTCACCATTCTAGATATCGTTCAATTTCTAGATAAAGGATTTGACAATTATCTACTAAATGAAGGGGCGTCTGATCCTTCTTCTCAAAAAACAGAAGTCGTGGCAAACAATTTTATATGTTATAACTTAGCCGTGCTCAGTATTATTCTGGTGTTCACCATTTTAGATATAGATGAATTGACGTACTTGCCTTCGTAGGTTGAATAATTTTACAATTCCCTCATAAATGAACACGTGACCGACCCTTCTTCTGCCCAGTATTGTATTCATAATAGTTCTAGAATGCAAGAAGGGTCGGTCGATCCTTCTTTCTTTTGCCATTCTGGATATAGGCGAATTGCTGGATATAGTTGTTCACAATTATCTCCTAAACGAAGGGGCATCCAATCCTTTTCTTCGGAAAATGGAATCCAGGACAAACATTTTTATATGTTAGAACTTAGATAATGTCCGAGTCCCTACTATTTACAGCGGAAGTTGGAAGCCGATAATTGTCGACATAGACTTCGTAGATTAAATATATTTAAATTTATTTCGTAAATGAAGGGTCGACCGACCCTTGTTGTGCTCAGTATTCTTCCCTTGTTCACAATTTTGGAAATACATGTATTGACGGCCTAGCATTCATAGGTTGAACATTTTTAATATTTCGTCATCAATGAACGGGTGGGAGATGCTTCTTCTACCCATAATTCTTTTCGTAATATTTCTAGCCTGTAAGAAGGGTTGTTCAATCCTTCTTGTGTTCTCTTCTTATACAAGAAGGGGTGGCCGATCCTACCATTCAGAAAATTGGAAGTCTAGACAGCCATTTTTTATATATTATAATTTATGTTATATCTTTGTTTAAAATAAATATGATTGTTAATGTGCTCCTGTTATTTTATATTTCATAAAACGCTTCTGAACTGGATTTTGGTTATGAACAATGTGTGCTGTTATTTTATATTTCAGATATCGTTTATGAAATGGATTTTGGTACTCAACAATGTGTGGACCTACTTTTTAATGGATTTAAAGTTGCTGAAGGAATCTCATTTCCAGAAAGAAAAATTTTGCATAATATCAGCATTAATGAAGGATGTATCATTGTAAATGTTACCAAGTCTTTGAATGCAATTCTTCCATTGCCCTATCGATCAGAAGGTGCAGATACATTATCAGAGGCTATTCGTGGTTATATTCAATGGCCTGTATCTGAGATCGTTAACCAGATTGGGTCTGCTCTTCATGAGAACGAGGTGAATTATATACCAGCTTCTTCTTCGACTAGTGTAGCACATATCATAACAACTGAGAATGAGGTGAATGATATACCAGCTTCTACTTCGACGAGCGTAGCACATATCACAACAATTGAGAATAAATATTCTTTTATTATTAGAAAATTTAAGTTGTTACATAAGTGTTCAAAAAGAAAGGATTGCATTTCCATAGGTTTTGTAACAAATGTGAGTGAGACTAATTTTGTTGGGGGAACATTTTTGGGTGACTTCTCCTTTGGTATTCTAGTCGATGAAGTAGTGTTTTCTTGTATGGCATGTTGTCCAGGGGTGAGCAGTGGATCTTTTGTTGTATGTTTGATTAAAATAATCATCGATTTTAATACAGAAAGATTGCTTTCTGTTCCAAGCGCTTTCAACAATAATCAATCTGAATCTACTAGTTAATTTGATACATCAATGATCTTTAAAGCCACAGTATGTTGCTTAGGGATTAGTGTCAACTGTTTTTGAGGGAGACATTGTACAATTAAAAGTACTAGATGTTGGTGAGTTTGGTATTTTAGTTCATAAAGTATTCTGCAATTGCGAGGATTGTGGTGTATTTGAAGGCTCCCTTATAAGATGTCCTGCAAACAATTTGCTTGACCTCAATAATGTTCCTTTGGATGTTATACTTTTGGAATGTTTTTGAAGAATGTCCTTTACAGATGGTCCTTCCAGGTACTCCCCATTGTTAATATACATATGCTAAAGGTAATGGAACAAGTTCATACAATTCCGTAAAGCGGCAAGCTGGAATTAAAATTTCCGAATGAAATTCAAGATCGGTACCTTACAGGTCTACAATAAATCAAGGTGCACACCTTTCAAACATTGGAACTGAACATTTTTGCTCAAATTTTTGTATATCAAAAATTCCACTTCGATCAATAGTTGAATGTGTTAAAAAATTTGATAGTTGAATGTTATAAATTCTATGGGATCAAATTCTCATGTGGCCAAAGAAGGAGATGACATAAAAAGAAGCTTGTTTACAATGAGATTAGACACAATAGACGTCTGTCAAAATGCATGGTATAAATGGCATCAGATAAAAAAGAGCACTTTGGGTAAGGCGATTGGTGATATTTATCACGAGTCAGATGCTAGTACTGTCATATTGGAACCGTCATGTTAAACTCTCACGTTTTTTTCCAAAACTTATTTTGGATGGGCACTTTATTCTCTAAACCGTCATTAATTTTTGTGGGTTACTCTTAACAGAATTTGGATTTACATTTTACAGCTAACCTTTCTAATTTTTTTTTTTTTTTTTGCATGATCATTAATTTGTTTGATAAGTTAACATAAACAACTTTGCATTAAAATAGAAAATTCCAAATTATTAACTTGACACGTAACCATTGGACCCTTCTATGCATATCATACCTGGAAATAAATGTACACATTTTAAATATTTTCAGCCATGAGCATTTTCTATATAGTTAAAACTTTTATTTTCTATGTAAATGTGAAATTTTAATCAATTTTAAAATATATATTAATAAAAAATTTACTATAGACAGGTAATTATTTTATTTGTTGAAGGGAAAAATTTAAACCAGACCGTTTTTGGATGGGGAATATATATACTCAAAACATCAAAAAAAATTTGTTCGACGGTTAAAATTAGAACCAAATTCCAGCCCTGGGTGGAAACCAACAGAAGCATCGAAGGATCTGAAGGTGTTGTACAAAAAATGCTTAGATAGACAACAGCAATGGGTTATTGGTGCAGAAGAAAATATGAAGATCAATGTAAATAGCATCATATGGGCATGGTCACCAAGAAGGGCCTTGCAGTAGAAAAAAATAGAATAAACGAGAAGGGCCTTGTAGCAGTCAAGGTACAATGAGAAAATATGGGGAATAGTGTTCAAAGTGGTGAATGTTCTCAAGGGTTGATAGTAGACAAAATTGGTTTCTAAATTTCTCTATGTGGCAGTTTTAAGCAACAAAATTGTTGTGTTTCTAAATTTCCACTTGGTCAACAAAAAGTTGTATTTTCTCATTTTCATTAAAGTTTTATAAAAGGAAAGATACAACTTATAGCCATTGGGATTGATAATGGATGGTTATTTGTTACAAAATTGGATTTGTGATAAGTGTTGTAATTTGCGCACTAACTGTCGTTAAGTGTTGTAATTGTGCTTAAGAATAATTGGCCTTTAGAAGTGGTTTATCCATTGCAATTAAAATCAAGTAATTATCCTCAGACTAACTACCTAAATACTAAAATATGATCCGCTATACTCAAAGTACCAAATTCAACGGTGCTCATAGGAGAAACTATTCTATACGAGCAAATATTCTATGCGAGCCAACTATATTTCTAATACTGAATGTGCCAAATCAAATATGCCACGTGTCACAATATGATCATTCCACGTGTCACTCTGGGATACTAGATATCAACATTTAAACAACAAAATTTATAGACGTTTTTCTTCAAAGACTATGCTGGCAAGTGGAAGTATTCTCAGAGAAAGAGTGGCTGCTCTTTCCCAAAGGTGTTCTATTGTTACGATTCCCTCGTAAATGAAGGCTCAACCGACCCATCTTATTCCAAATATTTTTTTCATAATAGTTTGATACTGCAAGAAGGGTCATTCGATCCTTCTTGTGTTCTCTATTATGGATATAGCCAAATTGTTGGATAAAGGTTTTCACAATTAACTATGAAAAGAAGGGGCGGCCGATCCTTCTTGTCGGAAAATGGAAGTCGAGAGAAACCATTTTTTATAGGTTAAAACTTCCAAGGTGTTATATTTTTAAAATTGCCTCGTAATTGAAAGGTCATCCGACCCTTCATATTCTCAATATTATTTTCATAATAGTTCGACACTGCAAGAAGTGTTGCTTGGCCCTTCTTATTCCAAATATTCTTGTGTATTCCGTTATGGATATAGCTGAATTGTTGGATAAATGTTTTCACAACTAACTATGAAAAGAAGGGGCGGCCGATCCTTCTTGTCGGAAAACAGAAGTCGAGACAAACAATTTTTATATGTTATAACTTAGCGGATTGCGAAATCTTGGTTTTCAGTTTTTATATATTTTCTTTCCAAAACCTGCAACCCGCAATTGCAGATTGAGGATTGCAGAAAGAATGTATATATTTATGAAATAAAACCCCGCAACCCTTCTTTTCCTTATCGCATGTTTACGTTTTAACTGTCGATTTGTCTTGATCCTACGGATGAGATTACATTAGGTGATTTAAATGAAGTTTAGCTTTCCCATTTAGCTTGTCGGTGTTAGCACTAGCATTGTCCTGGATGAAACTGGGAGGCTCAATTTCTAAAAAGAACAAAGAAAGCCTCGGTGGTTTGAGTAAAATAGAATCATCTGGGCAGGTATTGACGACCTCAAGGATGAACTGATCAAATCCCAAGCCCGAAACTTTGCAAGGAGAATTAAATTGCTGAGGTCCGCCTACAGTTACATATCTACGCAAATAAATGGTCTAGATCAGTGGTGGTGAAGATCTACAGTCATGAGCATGCTTCGCGCAAAAAGGGTGAGGTGTTTTAGATGGAGGCGGGAGATTTAGCCCACAAGCATATTAAGTATCAAATCAACAACCAACGGAGCAGATCGATGGTCGGGAACTACTTCTCCGATACAACATGCACGCATCAAACAAACTTTTGGATCTACGAACTTTTGGTAGAGGCCCATGGGTTTGGACGGCGTAGATCTGAGGAGGCCGAGATCTATGGTCGAGGTTTTGTTCGCAAATCTAACTTGTTCGAAACATCAACACAAGCCAAATCCTCGAAGTTTGTAAACGTCACAGCATTTGACAGCCAGCATTCGAGGTTACATGTGGCAGGATTCGAGGCCACCAGGGATCAGTAAAATGGATGGCCAGGGAAGCTTCCACGTCGGAGGAGATGCAAGGGTGATAGCAAAGGATAAATAATATAAAAAACTCGCCTACACGGAGAGCTGGATCCCTATTTTGAATCCGAGAGTGACAGGAGCAAGTTGTGAAGAAACAGATAGGTCAACCATGGGCCCAAGCCAACCTAAAAAAAATAGGTAGGTTATCTGCTCTACTGTAAACTATTTAATCATTGAATTGAGTGATAGTGAACCCATAGAAACACTGTTTACAGATAGAGATGCAGAGGTCTACGACACTATGATGACCGATGACCCCATGGAAACTGTTAAAAATAAGCTAAAACTGGTTAGGGAGCAAGGTATAGACGTGCACCAGGTCCACCAGTCCTATTTCCATCTGTTTACAGTCATCCAAACCCCTGGTTTTGCCAAATTTGTTGAATGGTGCACCTCTAACTACTCTTCTACAGAGAGGGAAATCATGGATGCTTCCAAGTCCAATATCCTTTGCGAAATCGATACCCAAACCCTTAGAAAAACCCTGTCAGTCCCAAAAGAGTTTTGCTAGAAAGCTATAGGGTATACCGAGGAAGCCCTAATCCAGTTTTTTAGAGAATCCCCTGTTGAAGTAAAACATAATTTCTACAGGTCCTGTCTGAATCCTATTGTCCAAATACAAGAGCAGGATTTCCCAGCTGAAGCCAGACTATTCATGGAAGAATCCAGAGGTGTTATCACCATGATGAGCCAATTCCTAGGTCTAGACTCTGATATGTATGTCACAGAACCTCTAATAAGTTTTCTTTTTGTCCTAGGCACCTGCCCCCTGGAATCAGATGACCCAAGCCAATCTACCCAATGTGCATGCCTCAGGTTTGATGAAGTTTTGGTTGAAAGTATACACTCCCATCTAAAGAATTTCCAGGAAACAAGGATTTTCAAATTTTAGTCCTACTTACTAAAAATGTTCCTGGAATTCAATGAGGAAAACTTGTAAATGCCTGAGGTACTACTTACTCACGATATGTAAACTAATTACACCAAGTTCCATGATGAGCTCATGTCTGAGGTTTATCAGGTCATTTTCCAAAAGAAGCTTCCTAGAGTATTACTAGAAATGCAGGAGTTACTACATCTTTCTCCTGAGAAGAGGGTCAGATATTGGTTCCTTTCAGAGCATGGCACAATCATCAGGGTTTATGGGTTTGCTTATGCACCCTACGTGCTACCAGTTTTCCTGACCCCCAGAATGTTTGCATTAGAATTCATCAGAAAAAAATTGAAGGCAGAAGCTGAGCACTTTCTAGATCATAGAAAGGGCTCTTATATTGTGTTTTCATGGACTGTAGGTCCATTCTTATGTGAAAATCCTCACAGCAAATCTAAGAGATAATGTAAACCTAACAAGAGTAATTATGATTAAGCAGGAAAATAGAAGAAGAGTAATCAATACAATATAATGAGAAATAGAATAATATGGTACAGTAGAACTCGGATAGAAGCAATAATACTTCACATGCACTAATTAATTAATCACAATATGGACAAATAAATAGTACAATGGTAGAGAGGATTCGAATGCCTAAGGTGGCAATTTGAATTAGCCTCTCAGAGTGATCATAATATCAATATAGTGTCATCGGAGCACAACTAGGTGTCCTCATGATCATCGGAGCACAACTGGAAGTATTCATCATCATCAGTGGAGTCATCAATGCTCAAGTAACTATCAACCATCAGTCAAACTGAGTCTGGTAGGTGTAACTCAGTGTAACTCAGTGTAATTGAGTGTAACTGAGTACAACTGGACTGGTAGGTGCAGGAGGGCGAGTTCCTTCCTAAAATCAAGTAAGAAGGGCGCATTAAGCAAATAGAGGGCTAAAACTGAATAGTGAGAAGCTCCTAGGGGCTGGCTAACTGAGGACTAGGTGCTGGATTGATGAATGGGATGCATGCAAACCCTAGAATGCATGCAAACCCTAAAAGTGCATGCATGACTGAAAATGTAAATGATCAAATTACTGGTGGGACTAGGATGGAGTATAGGAATATCTTAACACCTCCCCTTAATCCATCCTGGGCCCTGGTAACTAAGACCAAAGGTCACCCAATACAATGAATAATAATAGTCAATAAACCAAGGAAGTCGGAAAATTTCATGGGAAACATACCCCCTCCTCAAAAAAGCTGACTGTAAGGCACACACAAAAATAAATGCTCCAAACTCAAGCAGGTGTGATGCTTGGTCATATGTCTGGAGGTATCTTCTTCTTGGGAAGAAGTGGATCATGCTAAAAAAGAATGTGTTTGTACTTTCTCTTCAGTTCGAATGTGATGAGAACAAATCCAACAGTATGAGAATGATCCTTGAACCTGTGACTTGAATCAGCTGAGGTAGGATCAAATTTTTGAATGTGCATATAGTCTTTTGTCTTGTCCTTTGAATCACCATGGGTGAGATTATGCCAAAAAGAACTATTACATGTTTGCTTGAAATCAAAATCAAATTTAAGACTTAAAAAACAGTTTCTTGAAATGTCCTTTGAACCAGCACTGGTGAGATCAAAATTATCATATGCATGAGAAATTTTCCCAAGCAGTAATTGCTTAGAACCCAAATTAGATACAAGACTTGAATCATGGTTCCTTGAGATCTCCTTTGAACCATGAGAGGTGAGATCAAAACCAGTAGATGCATGAGAAATCTTCCCAAGCGAATGGAAATGGCCATATTCTTCAATGACCTTTTGAAAGCATGGAATTATGATCATATAGTAGTATAAAAGAGGATATAGCTAGAGAGGAGTGAATGCATTACCTTCAATAGCTGTTTTGACCTCCAGCATAATCATGTGATCATGATGCAAACCAACAAACTCTGGTGCAAGAGAGGATTTAGGACCTTCTGCAATATCTAGAGTGTGAGCTGGCACAAAAAGAGAAGAAAGTTTGAGCATGAGTGTAGAATCTGCAAGTTCTTTGTGGATAACTTCAATGTGAGATGATACTGGTGCATGATCTGAGAGACCATCAAGGGGAGCGAATGCATCACTTTGTTTGCTTTCGAATGGGTTTGGACCAACCCCTTCATTCTTTCTGCCAAATTTTTCATCCAGGTGAGCCCATAACTCTTTTGGAGTCCATAACCCCATTGGAGTTTCAACACCATTACAGTATTGGAAAAAGAATCTCGGGTATTCAGGCAAAGAAAGCATCATTGCTCCAAAGGCCCTAGCACCTTTATTTAACCAATCAATCTTCTCTTCAGGGGATTCGAACTCTCTTTCAAAATGACAATCAAAAAGATCATGGATCTTCAAGTATGCTATAATTCTTGGTTTACATTCATCATAGTTGAATGGAGAAAGAGGATTAATTACTGATGAATACATAGAGGCTATAGAAGACCTGCAAAAACAATATAGAATATTTGTAACTGCTACTGCTGCAAGGTGCAGGAACTGCTGCAACTGTTGCACTCGAAATCTTGGTAATAACCTGCAAAAAACACTCAAGAATGGAGATAAACAATACTCGCAACATGCTCTGATACCATGTGAAAATCCTCACAGCAGATCTAAGAGCTAATGTAAACCTCACAAGAGTAATTATGATTAAGCAGGAAAATAGAAGAAGAGTGGTCAATACAGTATAATGAGCAACAAAATAATATGATACAGTAGAACTCGGATAGAAGCAATAATACTTCACACACGCTAATTAATTAATCACAATATGGACAAATAAATAGTACAATGGTAGAGGGTGATTCCATGAAGATGGGTAACTCTTTTTGGCCAAATATGACGGTGAAAAACGGAAATTTTATCCATGTATTAAATTGAAGCCCTCTAAACTCATATTTTCCAAATGAATTTTGACATGCGGTTGAAAAACAAAATGTAGATAATTATGTTGGCTTTCCAATGATATTTTTTTCGAAATATACCAATGTCATTTATCGTGTCGAGTTTTCATTTAATGAAACATGTGTACTTAAAAATTTGAAGAGCAATTAACAAGTAGTTTGTGTTCATGCACGATAATTTAACGTTAAAGTAATAATTTTAAAAAATGAAATATGTGAACATGATCTAGACAGAATGCACTAGGGATTACATATTTTTCTTTTATTTTTTCTCGAAAAATTATATTTATTATTATTTTTCAAAACTAACCAATGAATATTTCAGTCACATTTTGCACACATGTGTGTTCGTGCATGAAATCTTTTAGGTGTAACTATCAACCATCAGTCAAACTGATTCTGGTAGGTGTAACTCAGTGTAACTCAGTGTAACTGAGTGTACCTAAGTGTAACTGAGTACAACTGGACTGGTAGGTGAAGAAGGGCGAGTTGCTTCCTGAAATCAAGGAAGAAGGGTGCATTAAGCAACTGGAGGGCTAAAACTGAATAGTGAGAAGCTCCTGGGGGGTGGCTAACTGAGGGCTAGGTGCTGGACTGATGACTAGGATGCATGCAAATGCATGCAAACCCTAGAATGCATGCAAACCCTAAAAGTGCATGCATGACTGAAAATGTAAATGATCAAAATACTGGTGGGACTAGGATGGAGTATAGGAATATCCTAACATCTTAATAAAAAACAAAGGAGCTCTTACAGCCATCGAATGCAATATAAAGGAGATGGGTTTCAAAATATAAGCACCCTTAAACTATGATCCCCACCACATCATTTCCAACAGGAGGAAGGAAAGCAACAAGAAGGCTTTTGTGCATTTCGAAACTCCAGGCATGGCAGAAGCTGCAAATTTATTGGAATGTCCTAGCAGGAGCCAGATGGAAATAGACACACCTGAGAAATCCTCCTTGTTGACACAAGGGAACACACCCACAGTTCCTGTCTCTTCTATCCTAGTCCTATCAGTGCCAGTAGCCATGCCTATGGCCATCAACTTAATAAAGTATAGCAAGGAAGTTGACAGTGTCCCTATGGACACAGAAGGGGAAGCTGAGAGAGCCACAAAGAGGTAGAAAAATGATGAATCTGAGCAGTAGCTAGTACCTGTGGGGACTATTAAAGGAAAAAATAATCAAGTGGATAAGCTACCAACATTTGAGATCAAAGAGTATGTGTTTAACCTAGCAGCTACTGAGCCTACTGCCTTAAGCAAGACTAGAGATGAGTTGATAGATGAATACAAGGTGGACTCACGGGAAGCCTCATAGGAGTCCAAGTTATATACTGAAGTAAGGAAAATTTCAAGCAAAGAAGTGTCTCTAGTGACTAGCAGGAGCCTCACTCAGAACACCCTGAGTTTGGCCTTGGCCACCAAGACCAAGGCCACTGAGCTAAGGAGGAATTTAGAGGACATCCTTGTCCCAGATGTAATAAACTTGCACAAAGAAACTAGGGATTTTATTTATACTAAGAGTAAGAGTAAGGTTGCCAGCCATCTCAAGCAGGAAAAGATGGAAAACAAAGCTCATAAGGCACAGATCAAGAAATTGCAGGGTAAGATAGTGGCCACTGAGGGCCAGGCTGATAAAATAGCTAGCATTCAAAACCTACTCAACGAAAAAGACAACACCATCCAATCTCTAAAAAAGGGGTTGAAAATCCCCTCTACCCTGTTAGCAGCAGTCTCTCAGCTAACAGAACTAGAGGAAAAGAAGGAGAAGTTGCAGATTGACTTGAAAGACTGTAGGGCCAAGCTATTGAATCTTGAAGAGATGAAAAAACAATGGCAGATAGATATAGCCATTCTAGTGGCAAGGGAGAAAATCTCAAAGGCCAAAGTGGAAGATCTTGAGAAGAGACTGTAGAAGAAAGAGAAAGAAGTAGAAAGCATGGCCACACCATCCATAGAGGCTGGTGATTCATGCCTGGTGGGGGCTATAGCCCAAGCTAGTGTGGAAGATGTGGAAATAGAAAGATTAAAAAAGCAAAATGTGAATATGAAAACCCTGAAGGATAATGAAGAAAGAGAAAAAGAGGCTTGGGAAGCCAAGCACAAGGAGTTGCAGGGTAAATATGATGAGTTGGCAAGACAAGCTTCAGGGTAGACTTCCTTGCTAGAGGCTAGGCAAGTCATCTGGGATGGCATCATTGAAGAAGTAGGAAAATTGAGGCCCTTCCTCGATTTTGTCTTGGACAAGGAAGCAGTGATAAAATTAGCCAAGAATAGTGTGACAGCAACAAATGAGAAATTGAACAAAAAACCTGTAGAGTATACTGAGAATGCCATCGAATTCTTGAATGGCTTATCTAAGGAGCAGCTGAAGACAACTGGTGTAACATATAGGGTTTCCATCATCATTGGAGGCAAAAAATTGATGCACAAGCACCAACAGGTAAAGGCTATTCAAGCTAAAATAGATGTCATGGCATAGCAGATCAAGTATTTCAAAGAGATGTTTGACCCTTTGTTCAAGAAAGGGTTGCCTCTCTTTTGGGAGGAGGATGGAACAATGCTCACAGAAGAAGAATATCAAAAGAAATTGGCAGGATGTAAAGTGCATTTCAACGATTTTGCAAGTATGGATCAGTTGCTATCAGGGAAGACAATGGTGGAGAAAATGGCAAAGGATTTTGAGTTAAACATGATGTTCAAGGAGGCTAGTGCACATCTGCGAAGCTACTCTTATAGGGACCAAACTGAGATCTGAGTCTTAATGAAGGAGTTGGCCACCTCAAAGCTACCAGCTACTGAGCTTTGGAAGCTCGTTGAGAAATATGGGAAGGGAAAGCTGATATTGAACCCCTGAAGATTCAACGATTGTGGGATAGCAGCATGGAGGAAATATTCATTGAAGCATTTTGTTTATTTTGTTAGAGTCTATTGTATTTCAGTAAAAATGCTCAATAATTTTGTAAAAGGCAATTGATCTAGTTTTACCAGCATTGTCATTTTGTTGTAACTAATTCCTGAGGGTGGCGAACTTTGTTTGAATAGGTGTCACCTACATTGTAAAAACTTCCTGTTGAGGCAGCTCGAGCCAAAAGGCTCTGAGCATCTATGTAAGCAATGTAATAGAAGGAGAAAGGGTTGGAAACTTTTGTTGGACTTGTGAATTCCCTGTGTTATTAAGCACTCTGAAATATATTTTAATAAAATATGGCTAGGCCGAGCAAGGTTTTCTATCAGAGATTCCTGTGTTATTCGTCTTACAGTCTGTTTACTTCTTCTCTTATGTGAATGTTTCTCTCACTGTTTAATTCATACTGTTATGCTTTTTCATGCTTGGATAAGTGTTGTATCGGGACAGAAGTCATAAATATTATGCTATGTTGCTTTCATTTCAAGCATCCACTACCATTTTCTGCTAAAGTTGGTATAGAATTCATTATCATAAGCTCTATATTGATGGGTTGTTCATATCTTCTTCTTTAATCACCAAGCAAAATCTCTTTGACTGTGAGCAGGTGGCTATCCTTCCTTTGATTAGTTTTCTTCGCAAAGCACTGTCATGTTTAATCATATCCTGCCTCCTGTTGGTCACCCTATATGTCAATTAATTAAAACTAAAACACAGGATGCTCAATATAAATTGTCAAACCCAGGGAGGTCTTTTATTTCAATGGCAATAAGCACAATCTATGCATAAACATCTTTAGCAGTTGATTGAATAAATGAAGATAATAATCATACCTATTTGCTCAGTCAAACTCATTCCATAAAGAAAACTAATCTAACTCATACATCTAGGAATTCAAAGTTCAACTACCTTCCTACAGAAATCAACCTAGCAGTTATTGATCTAAGAAGTAAATTGAACTACATTACTTTTGCAAGAAGTTAAATCCTATAATTATCAAACTACAGTATTCAATCTTTACCAAAATGATCCATCCAGTAACTACTGTAACTCAACCATGATCTGCCTAATCTATGAACTCAGTGAAAGATACAACAGCAGCCGGAATTAAGAAATAAACTTGAACTATAAATTGATAACCATTAGAAATCCTAGAAAGCATAAATAACTAAAAGGAATGGAGCTAAGCTTGGTTGTAACAGCTATTAAACACACATGCATTAATCAAACTAACGTACATAGTCGACTTTCACACCACATAGTTACAACTATTCATATGCAGGAAATAAACTACCAATAAATAATGCAATCATAACTCTCTATTGCAGCTATCAAAAGTTACAAGAGTAATAGCTGGCCCATGTATGATTCTTTCCCCGAGGCATGGCGACTGATACACCTGTGCTTTGATCTTTACTTAATGAAATCACAAAAGTTAGCATAAATCAAAGGCCAGAATTCATGGCCATAACAATCATAGGAATTTAATTAATTGAAACAATAATGATGTATACCTTGTCAGGATTGTTGATTAATCTGGAAAAAGGAATGTATATGGTTTATGAAGGTAGAGTGTAACTGGGCAAAATGGTGTAATAGATATGGTCAAAAAGGGGCATTTCCAGGGCCCAACATCTCCCCCCAACTATCCAATTGCATGTCCTCATGAAACAACCTCCACTAATCCAAATCTAAGTCCATGTTGTATCTGTGAAGATTGGTGAGAATGTAGGCAAGTTCTGGTGGTTCCCCATAAGGCACAAATCCATAGCAGGCTATCCATTTATCCCAATACATCTCCTCCTCTTCCTTAGTTATAACATAGATGTTCCTGTAAGAGCTCACAGGAAGCCATATGAGGGGAAATCCAAATCTCAATCCAATCCACCAAGGTCCACATGTTTTCATGCACTGCACATACCCAGGAATCCTTGTGAGGGCTTGCTCAAAATTTTCAAAGAAGTATGGATCCCCTTCCCTCAGAGATAAAGAAGAATATAGACATATGTATTCACTACCTTCCAGAGCACTCTGTTGCATATTAAAAATCATCGGGACACATGTAGTGAGGATTTTATCTCGCAAAATTTCAAAGTATTAGGCAATTGCAGGAACCCTGAGAGATCCATCATGATTTTCTATGAGTTCTTTTGGATCTTGAGGCGTCCCTAATCCAGAGAGTAGAATTTTCTTCGTTTTTTGTGATAGTTTGGAAAGCATTTCTCCATTCTACATGGTCGATGAAAAAAGAGGCAAATGCCCTCAGCTGAACATCCCCCAAACAAGGCAAAGGATTGGAGGGAGAGTCAATGTAACACGCCCTATTATGTAAATATAATTCACATAACAAATGTTGATCCTCAAAATCACTCCCCAGAAAAGTTTCTAGAAACTAGCTAGCTATTGCTAAATCAAATGATCTTCCTTTCTTTAGAGCCCTCAATTTAAATAAAGTGGTATGCTCATGAAGAAAGATAGGGTAAGAGGAGGATGGAACCTTGCAACTTAGTAATTCTAGGGAAAGAGTATACATTTGGTCTTTTTCTTGTTGCAGGGTTTTGAGTTTCTTCAATTCTTCCAACCTTTCTTGTAGTTTTTCCCACCGGATTTTCTGGAAGAATAACTCCTCAGCCCATTTTTCTCTCAACTCCCTGATGATATTTCTATGTTCATGGAGAGAGATCATCCCTGTCCTGTACTGAGCAATGAATTTCTTCCATTTGTCTAACTCGAGATTCAGCCAAAGAATCTTCTTCTCTAAGCATTGAATTCTCCCATTATCCACATCCTTTTCATCATCATAATCTAAATAAATGATGTCTTGAGAAGGTAGCATTCTTACCTCATCACCAGATGTTCCAGCTTCCACTTCGTGTATTAAAGGTGTAATAGCCCCATCTTCCATTGGTGTTGTAGTGACCTCTACTTGTGTTGAAGTTTTAGTGGCTGCTTTTGGGGATGCTCATTCTTATGTAAAAGCATCATGTCCCTCCAGTTCTAATTCAACAACATCAGTTTGAGTTGCAATCTCAGTGGTTACTTTTGGGAGTACTGGTTCTTGTGTGACAGCATCCTGCCCTTCCAATTCCACCTCAGCAACATCAGTTTGAGTTGCAATCTCAACAAACATTTTTGAAGACGTTGGTTCTTGTGTAGCAGCATTCTCTTCTTGTATTTTTCCTTCAACAACTTCAATCCGAGTTGCAACTTCAATAAGCATTTCCAAGGACATTGGTTCTTGTGTAATAGCATCCTTTTCCCTAATTTGTCCAAGTTGATGAAAAGGTTCCTGGACTATCTCAATGTCTGCTGAGAAATGAGATTGTTCTATGAGTAGTTTTGTATCTCTGGATGGATGACTTTGTATATCTCCTTCTTCTTCTTGTTCCAAATCCAGGATTAAGTCCATTGCTATTTCATCTTCCCTCATCAACTCAACTGTTTGCAGTTATCCTCCTTGCATTGCTCGTCCAGGTGATTGTGCAATAAGATCCACCAGTGTGACTTTATGCCCTGCCATTTTATATACGTCACCACATTCTGGGCATATCACTTTTCCCTGCTCCTCATAACTCAAATCAGGAGATGAATTTTCCACTTAATCTGCAGCCTCTACTAATATATTCAGACTCCTCTTTGCTTGTTTCCTGCTTATTTCCTTCCATTTCTCCAAATCATTCCGAAGTGCTTTCATTTCTTCTTTTAATAGTTCATTTCTATATAGGAGATTTTCAATCTGAGATTCATTCACAATAGGTTCCTGTATGTCAGTAGGTGTTTTGGGGTTTAAGATAGGTATTTCTATGACTGTCCCAGTTACACACTCTGTTATGATAAAGGTACTTCACTATTTTCCCCAATTTCTCTTGTTGTCTCAACTTAGGGTAATTCCATATTTTCCCTAATTTATCTTGTTGTCTCAGCTGCTGCCATAGATCTAGTCCTTCTTCTTTTCACCCCTTCTGATGGCTGATCAATAATGCTTGCTGCCGCTGAAGCAGCTCTGGATTTCTCTTCCTTGTTTCCTGTTCTTCTTCTTTTCTTCTGTGATACAGGGGTCTCCAAATTTCTAGAGGGAGAATCAAATTCCTCCTCTTCCATGATAGTTCCCCTAATTTCCGAGGAGGATGCAATATCCAACACCTCTATATTTCCTTCCTCTACTGCCTCTTCCTGGTGCTTGCCTTCTTGCATACCTTCTTCCACAGTTACAGCTTCAATAGATGTTCTAGTTCCAACCAAGGTTCGCTGTCGTGGCTTCCCCTATGTCCACTTCTTCTTCCCTTTCATTTAGGTTTTCATCCTCCCACCCAACTGGATTTGAGTAACTCCGGTCCTCTTATTCTTCTTCAATACCCCTCAATTCCAGTGTAGGTTCTCTAATTACCCCAACTATAGCAAGAAATTGAGCCCAGGTCAAATTCTGGCGTGCAATGGCCCTCAAGATAAGTAATTTAATTAGGCCATGATTAGTGAGGGAGGAAGCTGGGTGTCGGGCCATTCTTGCATAACTGGCCATACTTTGCAGGGTCTTAAAAATATAAAACGACATATTAACTAGGTTTCCATGGCGCAAATGAGATAACAGATGGAATTCAGAAAGATTGGCAGTTTGGTACCTACCTTCACAGGAGATATACTTCTTCAGAAAAACTGCCACTTGATCCCATGGGCAAGGTAATGAGTTTAGTGCAAATCTATGGACTTTTGGCCGAACATTCTCCCCAACTATGAGAAATTCCCTTATTGTAGTCAAATTCAGCACCTTCCGTCCAAACAGTTTCTTCCCAACCTGGGGTAAGCCAGTAACCTCAGATATAATGGCTTCTATAACCTCAATGCATACCCCCTTGACTTAAGAATGAGTATCAGTCAAGTTAAAAATGAACTGTAATGACGTTTCAGTATGGAAACCATTTAGACGTTGGAAATTTTCAGTCCACCTTGCTGCTGCAAAAATGGAAAACACTTCTGCATTGGCACGCAAAGCTTCCATATTTTCAAGTTCATGCCTAATCGGTTTACCCATATCAACCTCCTTTCATTTCAAACAGCAGATACAACCCTTATTAGTTCAGACGTGGAAGTTGCAGCCTTCGAACATTCATGGGAATAGCCGGGATTTGATTCTTGGTATTTTAGGAAAGATGGTGATGTTTTCAACTTTACGATAGATGATACAGTTAAGGAAAAATGGTGAAATTGGGAAATGTTGGTACGAATCGGGTAAAATGATGGTCATGTTGTTACTCCGACACATTCTTTGATGATTAAGTGTGTACAAAATGCTGATGGTGACAAAAGACAAGATATGCTCATAATTTGTCACAATTAATTTGGTACTTAATCATGATTATAGTTAGAATCCATACCTTCAAAAATTGAATGCTCAAGCCGCCATTCTGCCATGGCATGATATTCACAGTCGCATCTCTGGTAGAAAATGCGTGTGCCAAGATGAGTTGGACACCATCAATCAAATTAATATGTGCATTCATGCTGACAGGTTTCTTGGCAAACTGTGATTCGAGCCGTGGAATAATAATTCAAATTCAAGCCATGTCAGATCATTGAAAACAAGACTATTCCAAAAGGCAGACCATCTAGTGGAGTTGCAGATGATGAATAAGAAGATTGAGTAGAGTTCGGCGACATATGGCAGAGTTCCAGTTGCAAAATTTAAAGAAAAGGAAAAAATAGCGGAATAGAAGCTGCTAGAATTGGAAGAATAGGAAAAAGTGGTGGAGTCGTAGATGCTGGTAAAAGTGAAAATGAAGTGAAGATAGCAAAGTCGCAGCTGCTAGACTGAGCGGAATAGACAAGAATAGCGGAGTCGCAGCTGCTGGCAAAAAGCGAAAATGAAATGGAAATAGCAGAGTCGCAGCTGCTAGACTTAGCGGAATAGGCAAGAATGGAGGAGTCGCGGTTGCTGGAAAAAATGAAGTGAATGGAAAAATGGCGGAGTTACAGCTGCGAAAATAGGAAGAATGAGCAAGGTAAGGAGTCGTAGCTGTTCAAAAATGAGTAATATGAGGACTTTCAGCTGGCTGCTGAAAAACTAATAAATCATCCATCTTCTTCAAAGAGTTTTATTAAATCAGAAAACAATGTAAGGTGCCTACAATCGTTTGGCCTAGTCATGACTATTGTTCCTCCAATTAATCCCTGCACACAAATCTTCAAAACAAACCGATCAAGTGCAAAAATGAAAAATAAATTATTTATGTACAAGTGATGTGGATATTGCAGTTCTAAAAATTCACAGGGGTTGAGAAAACTCCCTGCCCTAGCGTTAACTGATAATTTGGATCTGCTGCAACCTGTGAATGAAAGCATCCCTTGAGATCGGTTTGTAATACAGTCGTAGCCGATGACCATTTGCAAATAATGGTGTCTTTTTTTCATCAATGGTGATCAACCAAATTGTTCCATTTTCAAATACACGATCTATTTGATAAGGTCCCAACCAACAAGTGCGTAGCTTGCCTTTGAAATCCCTCTTAAACCGTGAATCATATAACAGAGCCCAACCTCCTTCCCGAAAGACTTTCTTCTTTATGAATCTGTCATGCCACTTAGAGCACTGTTGTTGGATTAAAGTTGTATAATTTACTGTTGTTGTGCGCTTTTCATCCAATTCATTAAGTTGATTCAGTCGGTTCCTCTGTGCTTCTGATAAATCCAAATTTGCTTCTACAATTGTTTTCAAAGTCCTTATTTCAAATTCAATTGGGAAAACAACATTCTTACCATACACTAACTCATATGGGGAAAAACCAGTGGTGTTACACCATGTAGTGCGATAGGCCCATAGTGCCTCTGGAAGTCTCTCTGCCCAATCTTTATGATGCCTCTTCACTGTCTTTGTCAAAATAGACTCAATAACCTTGTTTGAACTCTCCACTTGTCCATTTTCCTGTGGATGATATAGCGAGGTTATTCTGTGCTAAATATGAAATTTTTGTAATAGTGCTTCCAGCTTGTGAGACACAAACTGCGGTCCACCATCTGTGATGATTTCCATGGGTACTCCAAACTGAGTAAAAATTTCTTCATACAAAAAATCAATCACAACTTGATCATTAGCCTTAACCAAGGCTACAACTTCTACCCATTTGGTCATGGAATCTGTGCAAACCAAGATGTGAACTCTCTATTTTGAGGGAGGGTTGATAGGCCCTACAAAATCTAGAGCCCATCTGTCAAATGGTTCAACCACGAGCTATGGCTGCAAAGGCATTTCATCTAATCTGTTGGGTTGGCCCATCCTTTGGCAGTTATCACATGCCTAAATATACTTCTTTGCATCCCTGAACAATGTGGGCCAGAAATAACCCATCCTCAAAACCTTATGACCTGTCCTTTTGTCATTAAAATTTCCCCCACAAGGCTCATCATGGCAAGCTTTAAGAATACTAAAGATATCATCTTCTCTAACACATCTTCTGATCTCTAAATCTAGCCCTGTGTAGAAAACATGGCCATCAATCCAGCAGTACCTAACACTATGTTGTATGATCTTTCTTTTTTCTCTCTTTGACAGATGTGCTGGGAGATTACCTGCAGCCAAAAAGTTAGCAATATCTACATACCATGGGGAATGAGCTGATACTGCAAACAAATGTTCATCATGGAAGGAATCTTCGACTGGTAAATTGTCATCATTGTTAGTAAGTCGAGATAAAAAATCTGCACAAACATTTTCCTTCCCTAGTCTATCAATAATTGTGATGTCAAATTCATGTAATAGTAATAACCATCTAGTAACTCTAGCATTCATGATTGGTTTATTCATTAAATATTTGATAGCAGAATTATCAATGTGCACAAAAGTGGAATATCCAGTAATATAATGTCTAAATTTGTTGATGGCATAAACAATGGCAAGAAATTCCTTTTCTGTGATAGTATAGTTTAGTTCAGCAGGAGATAAGTTCTTGCTAATGTAATAAATTGCATAAGGAACATTACCTTCCTGCTGTCCCAAAACTGCTCCAATGGCAGTGTCTGAAGCATCTAAAGAAATATCAAAAGGCAGAGCCCAGTTGGACCCTCATAAGATGGGTGTTGTAGATATAATTTTCTTTAGCTTAGTAAACGTTGTTTGGCATGCATCATTCCATACAAACTGTGCATCCGTCATCAATAGAGTGAACAAAGGAGAAGCTAGTTTGGAAAATGTTTGTATGAACCTTCTATAATAGCCTGCATGCCCCAAGAAGCTACGTACATCCTTTTGTGTTCCAGGAGTTGGTATGTTTTCAATTACCTTGATTTTGGATGGATCTACCTGTATACCATCATAATATATGAAATTCCCCAGCACTATGCCCTCACTCATCATCATATGGCACTTTTCAGTGCTTAAAGAGAGTTGGCTTTGTTCACAGCGTTTCAAGACCTTTTCTAAATTTTTCGGTGCTTCTTCATAACTATTACCATATGGAGTAAAGTCATCCATAAAAATCTCCATGCAATCATTTACCATCTCTGAAAAGATTCCAATCACTACTCTCTGAAATGTGGTCGGTTCATTGCACAACCCAAAAGAAAGTACCCAGTATGCAAAATTCCCCTAGGGACAGGTGAAAATGGTTTTGTCCTGGTCTTCTAAAGCAATCTGGATTTGGTTGTAGCCACTAAAACCATCCAGAAAGGAAAAATACTTCTTCCCATACAAGGTATCAAGGACGTGATCGATAAAAGGTAAGGGGAAGTGGTATTTCTGCGTTGCCTTGTTCAATTCTCTGTAATCCACGCAGACCCTCCATTTCCCATTCTTCTTTGGCACAATCACGAGTGGACAAACCCACTCACTGTCTGAAATCGGGTGTATAAATCCCGCTTCCAAATTTTTTTGGATCTCTTCTTTCACAATGTCTCTTAGGTTCGGGTTCATCCTTCATTGTGGTTGACACACAGGCCTGGAGTCACTCTTAAAATAAATGTGATGGGTACACATATTAGAAGGAATCCCTTTCATGTCTGTATACTCCTAAGTGAAAGCTCCTCTACGTTGTTTCAGCAAGGTGACTAGCTGTTCCAGCTCACTGGGCGCAAGGTTTGAATTGACGTTCAACGTTTTCCCTGGCTCAATTTCCACTTGTACACTTTTCAAATTCTAAAGTACTGGAATTATACTAGCATCACTGACTAGAGTTTCTTCTGTAAGATTTTCCTGTTCTACTTCATCTAACGTACTGTTAAGAATCTGGTAAACGTGCTTGTTGACAGATGTGGACTCACTGATGAAATTGTTAATGGCATCATCCTCTGTTTCATCTTTAAATGTTAAGGATCTCCCTAATGTTAATAACGGCTGAACACCTTCTTCCTCCTCCAAATCTACCCAAAGTGGAGTTTCAGCTTCTGTGCTTGGTCGAGCTGGAGGGTACAAGGTTAGGCTCTTGATCTCAGTCCTGTCTAAAATTGTCATAGATCCTGACCGACAACTGATACAGGAATTTGTTGTGGCCAACCACGGTCTCTCCAGGATCAGTGGGTGTCCCCCCAATTGAGATTTCAGCTGTTACACCAAGAAATCCTTAGGGTATTCCCACGAGTCAGCTGAGATTACGAGGTCATCTAGGATCCCTTCAGGCTTGATTGTTGATCTGTCAGCAAGTTCCAAAATAGTAGGGGTCGACCGAAGTTTAGTGAGTCCAAGTTTTTTCACAGTTTCTATGCTCATAACGTTAATAGTCATGCCTAAGTCTACCAAGACCTTGGGGATTTGTGTGTTTCCCATGTGAACTGTCATAGTATGATTTTCAGGGTCATCATATTTTTCCATAGGAGTCTTCCCCATTATCAATTCGGAAATTTTTCCCAATACATGGATAGTGGGAGGATCCCTAGGCTTTCTTCCTGGGTTCTTGATACACAAATCCCTAACAGTCTTAGCATAAATGGGCACATCATGGAGGGCTTGTAACAGTGGAAATTTGACATAAAAAATTTTCAACTCTCCTAAGAGATTGAATCAAGGTTGTTCCACTGTTCTCTACAGATCCAATCGTTCAGGGTATGGCGGTTCTCTCATCAAATGTGTAGGTTGTGCTTCGTCGTGTGTTACTTCTTGAGTTTCAGCCACTGTTTCAGTAGGAATGTCAGCATCCTTAATAATGGGGACTACTGAATGAACAATATTCTCATAGTGCTGACTCACTCCAGTTTCAGTCACTGAGGATGGGACATCCTCAGTGATGATGGGTTCCACTACCCTCCCTGATCGTAATCGTATATCATTGCAGGGAACTTGGGAAATGGAATACGCAGGCATGTTGGCAGTCTCAAACTGATGGAATGCTTTATTGTTCGGGTTTGGGTTAGGTTGTGTATGTAGCTATGGTCGAAGTGGTGCATTCACAGGTGCAACATTGTTTTGGAATTGCAGCTATGGTTGTTGGTATTGTTGGTGAGGATACTGTTGAGGAGGATATTGTTGATACTGAGTCTAGTAATGGGGAAATTTATTTCCTTGGTAAGAATTTCTCGAGTTGGAATTCCAAGGAGCCTGATTGTTTGTCTGCTATGACCATGGTGTCCAAGAATTAGGATTTTGCATCGGATTCTGAGATGGATTCCAATGGTTTCTAGAATAATGTGAAGGGATTTGTGTATTCATATTATTCATATTGTTCATACCATTCACGTTATTCAGAAAAAATGATGGGTCTTGATTCATACCTTGATTGCGAGGCTGCCATGATTTCTTTTGTGCATTGAAGAAAGCTTGTTCCACATCTGAAGTGGATGCCTGTAGAACTGCCTTAATTAACCTTAGGTAGTGAGGGACATTCCTTGGTGTCATGCTCCAACTCACATATTCTACACATTTCTGCTTTGTCCAATGGGCATTCTTTCAGTGGGTGTTTTTTCCTACATTTGGGACAGAATACACCAAGTGTAAGATCTTCTACTACTTGCCTTTGTTTTTCTCTCAAGACATCTAACTCTGAGGAAATGGAGCTCATCACATCAGTTTTAAAATTCTCCAGCAAGTTGCATATATCTGCTCGAGTGGCTCCTCCACTAGCTGACTTTTGTGTCCTAGTGAAGACAACCTGATCTCGATCGTTGTCTCATTTGTTAGTTCTAGAGGATCCCCTTGAGTACCTTCGAAATAATTCAACGATTTTCTTGAAAGGTTCTTTTGAGATATCTCCTTTCCCCAACAAATTCAACATATCAAGGAAATCTTCCCTAATTCCTCGTAGCAAAATAATATTAAGCACATCTTTTCCAATCTTAGTGTGTCCAGACCTTTGTAAATTGTACAGCAATCTTTCCACAAAGTCTTCCAAGCTCTCTTCTTCCTTCTGAACCATTTTAAACAACTCATCCTTTCTATCCTTGGTTCTACAATATTCTTGATATTTAGAGAGGAAGGCCTTTTTCATTTGGTCCCAAGTACTAATGGTCTCACGACCTAGACTCATGAACCAGCATAGAGCATTCCCTTTCAAGGTGGCTGGGAATAGTTTTAGCTTCTGAGCACTAGAGGTATAGTCATAGCTGTGACAGAGGATATCAAACTCAAAAAGAAATTCATCAGGATCCTCAAAATATTTACCATGGAAATTCGGGAGAACTCATGGTGAGATTTTTTTCATGGGAGCTGCTCCGGGTGTCTGTAGGATAGCGAATTCTAATGTATCCACAATATTACTAGGCTGATTATCTTCCACTTCTCTTCCCGGTTCTACCTATGTTCATTCTCGCCTTCCTGTTCTCTATCATCCATGGATTTAGTCCAAAATTCAATGGCTTCCTTTATGCGTTCTTCCTTTGCTTTTGCTTATTCTTCTCTTCTCCTCTCTTCTTCTCACCTCCTCTCTTCCTCTAATATTTGACAAGTCTCCAACCACACTTCCTTAGTAACTCTGGTTATGTCGATATGATAAATATCCTCTCTATCCGGTACACCCACAGCGCTTCCCTTATCTTCAGGAGGTTTATTTTCTGCAACAGGAGTTGAAGGTCCCGTTTTATTCTCCATTGTTGATGTTGAATTCTCAAGATAGGGAGGAACATAATTTCCTCTTCCTGTAGATGTCCGCAATGGTCTAGTGGAAGAGTTATCTCTATCAATTATATCGTCAATGTATGTGTGTCTTCCCTGACCTGCATTACGACCTCGAACTCTTCCACCTGTACTGTTAGTATTCAAAGGGGGTTCCCGATTTGTTTTTCTTGTATTCATGCATGCTGTAAATGATTAAACCAAAATAGAATAAAAAACCAACTACTAACTGTGTCTATATATTACCATCCCCGGTAACGGCGCCAAAATGTTGGTCACCCTATATGTCAATTAATTAAAACTAACACACAAGATGCTTAATATAAATTGTCAAACTGAGGGAGTTCTTTTATTTCAATGGAAATAAGCACAATCTATGCATAAACATCTTTAGCAGTTGATTGAATAAATGAAGATAATAATCCTACCTATCTGCTCAGCCAAACTCATTTCATAAAGAAAACTAATCTAATTCATACATCTAGGAATTCAAAGTGCAACTACCTTCCTACAAAAATCAACCTAGCAGTTATTGATCTAAGAATTAAATTGAACTAGATTACTTTTGCAAGAAGTTAAATCCTATAATTATCAAACTACAGTATTCAATATTTACCAAAATGATCCATCCAGTAACTACTGTAACTCAACCATGATCTTTCTAATCTATGAACTCAATGAAAGATACAACAACAACCAGAATTAAGAAATAAACTTGAACTATAAATTGATAACCATTAGAAATCCTAGAAAGCATAAATGACTGAAAGGAATGGAGCTGAGCTTGGTTGTAACAACTATTGAACACACTTGCATTAATCAAACTAACCTACACAGTTGACTGTCACACCACGCAGTTACAACTATTCATATGCAGGAAATAAACTACCAATAAAGAATGCAATCATAACTCTCTATTGCAGCTATCAGAAATATACCTAATACAATTCCACAACACACAACAGGAAATGAATAAATCTAACTACCTACTTAAATCAGCAATCTCTATGAGAAGGAGAGCCCTGGCCTTCTAACAGAGACATCGTGAACTACCATGAATTAAGACACAAAAATGGAAGTAACTCTTCTCTTCATTAAAGATGGTAATCCACAATCTCAGTTCTTTGTTACAGCTCATACGAAAATAATAATTATCCAACCCCAAAATTGGAAAACCATCCCGAATTTATACATGAGGAATGCAGTTCATGATCCACTAATTTCGTGTAGCAATGCAGATCTATGATCTTCATGCTGTAGAGTTACAGCTAGCTATTACAGCCATAATGAATGAGGTCGTTAGTCATGAAGGATGTTGTTACACTGGAAGTCAATGGATCAACAGTTCAACCAATTGGGAGGCATCCTATTTGTTGTAGCTATGCTCTGTTTCGGCAACCTGTTATAGCTCACATGGAGAGATGCGCTTTCCCTTGAAAATATGAGGAATGGAGTTAGAAGAGTAACAACTGGCCCACGTATGATTCTTTCCACAAGGCATGGCGACTGATACACCTGTGCTTTGATCTTTACTTAATGAAATCACACAAGTTAGCATAAATCAAAGGCCATAATTCATAACCATAACAATCTTAGGCATTTAATTAATTGAAACAATAATGATGTATACCTTGTCAGGATTGTTGATTAATCTAGAAAAAGGCATGTATATGGTTTATCAAGGTAGAGTGTAACTGGGAAAAATGGTGTAATAGATATGGTCAAAAAGGGGCATTTCCAGGGTCCAGCACCTCCTGCCTCTTATTAGTTTGATCTACAATTTGGATTTGTCTTTACTCATGATCTGTGTGTGTTTTATGTTTTAAGTGAATTTATTTAATTAAAACATTTATCTATTTCTGCAAATGATGAACATAAATTAATAAATTCATGTTAATTTTTCAATTAGCATTCCAGCTATAGGGTAATCTTGCATGTGCCTAATCCTTAAAACTACTATGAGTGAATTTTCATTTCCTGATTGTGTTGTAGTTAAAGTTGCATTAGTAACTTCGCTATACTCAATGTGCAAAATCAAATAAAAAATAGTAACCTCCCGATACTCAGTGTGCAAAATCAAATATGCCACGTGTCACAATATGATCATTCCACGTGTCACCCTAGGATACTAGATATCAACATTTTAACAACAAATTTTATAGACGTTTTGATTTAAAGACTTTGCTGGCAAGTGGAAATATTCTCAGAAGCCTGCCCATGATGATGCAAGTGGAAATATTCTCAGACATGCCCACGATGAGTAACTTCCCGCTCGAGTAACTGTTGTCATGACTTCTCTGGAGCTCGACGAGAGGACTGTGTCTCTTTGCTCTAGTTTTGGTGTTTGCTTCACTCCGGTTTTTTGCAAGTTTTGCATCCATGCTCAAATAATCCTTTGTTCTTTGGTCATGCCACTGATGGAAACACTCTGTTTTTTGGGGCAAGATGGTTTGTAACTCTCTAAATTGTAATGTTATTAATTAAATACTATGCAATTATACAAAAAAAAAAGTTCGAGAAGCATTATTAACCACCATCCTCAGGAGGAAGAGGAGAATATAACTTGTGGTCATGGGCATGAGAATTGCTGAGGAAACCTCTGTTCAGCGGTAGAATTTTTTGTAGAAGAGATCCCTACTTGGATGAGTTGTTACATCTATTTTGGAAATTTGTTTGCATCAGCTTGTTAAATTTACAGAGCCATACTGTGAAAGCTATTTATGCTCCCAGGATCTGCTTTTTGTAATGAATGTCAAATGATGAATATATCTTTCTAAATATAACTCATTGTATTTTACATATTAAGAACAAAATTATTTTACATATAAAGAACAAAAATCTAGCTAATTGTTGAACTCACATGGCTAAGAGGCCATTTGGAAAGGCATAGGTCTTTTCTCAGAAGTGCAATGTGAAAAGAAGACGGATGTAACCTTTTTTACTTGTATATAATACAAAGTTTCTCTTTTTATCAGTGAATTGGTAACCTCTCTATACTCAATGTGCCAAATAAAAAAAAAAGAGTAACCTTGCCATACTCAATGTTCCAAATCAAATATGCCACGTGGCACAATATGATTGTTCCACGTGTCACCCTAGGATACGAGATATCAACATTTTACCAACGAAATTTATAGACGTTTTGCTTTAAAGACTTTGCTGGAAAATGGAAATATTCTCAGAGAAAGAGCAGTCGCTCTTTCTCCAATGTGTTCTATTGTTACAATTCCCATTTAATTGAAGGGTCAGCTGACCCTTCTTATTCTCCATATTATTTTCATAATAGTTCAACACTGCAAGAAGGATCAGTCGACCCTTTTTATTACCAATATTCTCTTCATAATATTTTGACATTGCAAGAAGGGTCGGTCGATCCTTTTTGTGTTCTCCATTATGGATATAGCTGAATTGCTGGATAAACGTTTTCACCATTAAGTACGAAAAGAAGGGGTGGCTGATCCTTCATGTCGGAAAACGGGTGTCGGTACAAACCATTTTTATATCTTATAACTTAGCCGATTGACTTGTTATTCTAACAATGACTTGAATATTTTAGACATTCATTTTTTCACATTAAAATTTAGAACATTTGTGAAATAAAACCCCGCAACCTTTCTTTTCCTTCCTGCATGTTTAAGTTTTAACCGTTGATTTGTATTGATCCCACGAATGAGATGACACTGAGTGATTTAAATGAAGTTTAGTTTGTCCCTTTTTTTACTGTTTTTCGGAACTTGCGGGAAGCTTTGAGTTTTTCCACCAAGTCGTTTTCATCTCGCAATCCCGCTTATTGCTTATTGCGGGAAGACTTTGTAAATAGCTTTTGAACTTTTCATTCTGCAACCCTTAAATGCGGATTGTGGAAAATTGGTTCAAGTAATAAGGTGTGTTGTGTGGCCCCACAACCCGCAACCCGCAATTGTGGATTGCAAAAGATTATTTGAATTATAAAAGGTTGTTTGTGCTCCCTCATCCCGCAACCGGTATTTGCAGATTACAGATTGTGGGAACCTTTTTTTTGTTGGTTTTCTAAGTTGTGAACCCGCAACCCTCGACCCGCAATTTTTTATTGCGGATTGGGGGAACAATGTACATATTTCCAAAATAAAACTCCTGCAACTTGACCCTACATCTCGCAAGGTTTAATCTCAGGCATTGATTCGTTTTCATCCTACGGTCTAGATTGGGCCCATCAAAAAGAAATAAATATGTGATTTTCCCTATTTTTCCTTATCATTTTTACTTTCGAAAATTACCTTGCTACTTGAATTTTACTGCGAAGTTTGTACCGTGTCTGTTACCCATTACTTTCAGCTGAAACAGGTTGGTTTTCTCATTCCTCTTATTCAGTTATCTACTGTTTCGAGATTTTGAGTTGTTTTTTATTTTTGTTCATTCGTTTATCAAAAAACCTCCAGTTTCAAACATGTTGACCAATACACATTGTAAAACTGCTCAGAAGGATTTACTGAACAAAGACCCAAATTTTGGTATTTTCTTGGACACTAGTGATAAAATCACTAAAACCTATCAGCTAGACTGGTCCAGAATCTATTCAATTTTCGATAATGATGACCTATCAGACATTCAGAATGACCAGTTGGCGTATGATAAAATTAGGGATTCCTGGCTTCATGCCATTGTTGCCATACCCGCTATCTTGCCTTATACTGATGCAATTAAATGGATTGTGGACCACGCTAACCCTAAAGACCTGTCATTTAATGGCAGTGCAGTGTCACAATTAGATACCGTCCTCCCTATTTCATCAGAGCTTATTCTCTTAAACGGTCTATGCAACCACTTCACGTTGATTTCATGGAATATTCTAAGACCAGGTACAATTTCAACGAAATGTTGAAGTCATGGATGAATAAACCTGACAGTTTCATCCGTAGGGATGATAACTTGTACCTGGTTTCCCGATTTAGAGAACCTTATTCCCTATTGGTTGCCACACTATGCAAACTCTATGGTCTCCCAAACTGTTCTGAATTTAAATATGAGTGGTCTCCTGTAGCCCATCATGTTCTAATGACTAGTGAGTCGTTCCCTTGGGCATCAATCTTGTCTTTTGAACTCAAAACAGTCATTCAAGCATATCAGAAGGCACCGGCTGTGAAGAAGCCACATTTCTTCTTTTCAGCTTTTGTCGTTGATATATTTTGTGCAGAATTCCAATATCCCAACATGGGATGGAGTTGGACTCCATCAGATCCTCCTAACCATATTTATCATTCAACATTATGGGAGAACAATTATGTTCCTTTCATATATGACATTTGTGATCACTTCTTTGGAAGTATTTACTTCAAAATCTTCAGAGAACAGGCTCCTACTTTCTCAGTTGATGCCAGAACCTTCATTGCCATAATTGGTGACTGATATGTGTGTGAATCCTTCTCATATGTCAGAGTTTGGGGAGGCAGTACTGTTCATCTGCTACCCAGGATAGTTCCTGACAGATTGGTCATTGAAGAGATTTCCTATCAAACTGTTACCGATGGTGTGTATTTAAAGCTAAGTGGTCTTAAGAGGAAGGCGTGGCCTAAGTTCCCCTTGAACCTTGGGCCATTGGCCATCCCAAATTCAACTTGGGCTATAGTGTTGGGTGACAAAATTGTTGCTTTAAAATTGGGTTCTGTGACCAAAAGAAGACATGATCCTAAAGGTGTTCTAGATGCCCATTTCAAGCACAACCATGTGAAGGGTGGATTTGTTCATGAAGAACTTCCTGATGACTCCATCTATCAGGGAGTAAATACCTTTGATGAAGTCTTGGAAAGGTTTAAGAGTATAGATGAACAGACCCATATCATGCAGTATCAACATGACCTTAAGACTATGGTTTTGAGCTGCAGAGCAATGGAACTAAACCTCATTGAGCAAGAAAGAAAGGATAGAGAGGAGAAAGAAGGTCAGAAAGCACCTGCTCCACTAATGTTGACCTACAATAAAGGGGATAAAGGAAAAGGTATCATGGAATATGCTTGAGAGGTAAAGAATAATGAACAATCGAAGGTATTGATGCAAGCATCACATCAATCAAATCAGAAGTTAGCTCAGATGACTTCGATGTTAGACACTCAAGTAGTTGCAGCTGCTAAGCTTACTGCTAATATTCAAGTGACTGTTGCAGTTACTCAGACTGTCACGAAGCCATCCAAAAGGCATAAAACTCAGACTTTTGCATCTCAAATCCCTACCTTCAATATTAGTGACAGTGATGTTGAATATGAGGTACATTCTTCTGTTCCTGTGATTGAGGAAGTAACTGAAACTTCACAAAGAATTACAGATTTGTTTAGTGCTATTGAAGTGGATGATTCTGTCCCAAACCATCAGTTTCTTGAAACTACCCCTGCTGCTGACACCACAACCTCAGCACTTCTACTTCCATCTATTAAAATTCTTTCAACTTTGTCATCTAGGGTAACACCTCCATTCCCCATATCCTAGCTTTTCCATACTCTAACTACCATCACTGCTCCATTCCCAGCCATCTTGATTCCACTTCCTATTTTTCCATTTACTATTGTAGAGATCCAGTCTTTGATTGTCCCTCTACAATCACCTCCATTCATTTTATCACCACCAACTACTGATGAGCAGACTCCAGTTCCTCCTTCTTCAGTACTAGCTGATGATATCCAAGTTCCAATTTTTGAATCCTTCACTTCAATTCCATCCCCAACTTATGTACCAACAGTTATTCAAAATATCAATTCCACCCCAACTACTTCCGAAATAACTATGTCTATAACGGCTCCTACTACTCAGACATCTTCATTGGTTTCAATAGTAAATGTGACTTCATCATTTACTGAATTGGTAGTTGAGTTTGAAGAAGACATCGTAGTCCCTCTTGGGGATTACTTCTATAGCAGAGCTTCCAAGTTAGTGGTAAGAAAAAGTAAGAAGAGAAGCAGGGATCAAGGTGGATTGGAGGCACCTACTCCTAATCAAATAATTTGGACCAAGCAGTCTGATGACATACATCGAGAAGCATTGGATGCTGGTGCAGCCATGGGTGCTTTTGCAGGTGCAAACTATGATTCAGTGACAACACTGAATAGGGAGATTGATTTGAAGAAAGAAGAGCTAAAAAAGCTTGAAGAGAAATTGGCCAAAACCAATGAGGAACATAAATCTTATGTTACTGATCTCAGGAGGGTATTTGAAGATATGTTCGAAGATATGCAGTTGAAAAATACCTCTCTCCAGGTTAAATTATATGATGCAAAATTTGAAATGTTGCCAATACACAAAGGATAGTTGTGCTAGAAAAACAATGTGAGGATGCAACTCCAAGTGCATCCTCCTTTGCATTCTCTGGGTTTTCCCAGCTGGAGTTTAAGGATTTGGCCATTCATGTCAATGATGAACACTGTAAGCTGCTAGCTTAATTGTTTCACACCATGAATGATATCCAAGAGACTCACATTGTTTTTGGGAAGATGTCTGTTACTCTTGATCAGCAGGTAGCTAAAAGACATAAGGCCTTTAAGGCTAATGAAGATATTGTGGAATGGCAGAGGTATATTAAGGAGAGACCCGAGAATATTCCTACTCTCACTAGTTTCCAACTGAAGAAAATCAGAACTGCGTTGCGCGCTTGGCATGATCTAAATGATACGGTTGGAGATACTATCCAGAAAGCACAAGGTGTTTGTGGAAGGAGATGGTACGTTGTGGATAGAATCATGGAGAAGTTGCAATTCCCTACCATGGACCTCATTGAAAGCGAGTGTCCACCGAAGTTGATGCTAGAATAGGTTGAATGTCGATGCGAGGAAGCTAAAGAGAAGATCCAGCACCTCGAGCATATCAAGATTGATGATGTGGATCAGTAATTTAGGCAACTTGTTGCCATTGAGGGAATGATCCACATTTTTATTGGTATTTGACATAATTTGGCTAAAAACGAGCTAGAAACTTTTACGTGTGATGCCCAGCTAGAACTTGAGTCTGTCAATTATCCAAATATAGATGAATTATTAGAAATTGCAGCCAAGTGGCAAGATTTTCTTGGCCATTAGCCTAGTTCGATTTTTGAAATCCCTATTTTTTGGGGACTTTATCCTTTGTAGCAAACTTGTAATTATTATTTAAAGGGTAGATCTCTCATAGGCTATGGATCATGATGGAATTTGGAGGAGAAAATTAGCAGAAGAGACTGGGCATACTCTGGTTAATGCAGGGCTTGTAATTTCTTGCAAACTTTCAGTAATACAGTTATGTTATTCTCTTGCATACTCTTTTGTATATTAATCAAATTTCTTTGATCAATATTGATTTTCACTTTCAAGTTGTTTATCAATACTGTTTAATCTTTTGCAAACTATAATTACATTGATCTACCGTTTTGATTTTTCTTTGCTTATGATCAGTGCATCCTTAATGTTTTAAAAGAATTTATTCAATTAAAACTTTGAGCTATTTCTGGAAATGGTTTTTACAGAAAATTATAATTGATGTTAATTTTTCAATTGACATATCAATTACAGGTCAATCTTGAATGCGCTTGAACCCTTAATTTGCCATCAGTTAATTTTAATTGGTTGATAGTAATTTGAGCAGATAAGTAATTAATCTCCTTTACAGTGTTCATGAATGTTTATTTTCACTTCAGATTATTTATGAACACTGTTTAATTTTTGCAATCAATAATCCATACATTGATCTACAGTTTGGATTTGTCTTTACTAATGTTCTGTGTGTCTTTATGTTTTAAGTGAATTTATTTAATTAAAACATTTATCTATTTATGCAAATGATTAACATAAATTAATAAATTCATGTTCATTTTTCAATTAGCATTTCCAACTACAGGGTAATCTTGCATGTGCCTAATCCTTAAAACTACTATCAGTGAATTTTAATTTCCTGATTGTGTTGTGGTTAAACCAGCATTAGTAACCTCACTATACTCAATGTGCCAAATCAAAGAAAAAATAGTAACCTCGCTATACTCAATGTGCCAAATCAAATATGCCACGTGTCTCAATAAGATCATTCCATGTGTCGCCCTAGGATAGAAGATATCAACATTTTAACAACAAAATTGATACAATTTTTGCTTTAAAGACTTTGCTGGCAAGTAGAAATATTCTCAGAGAAAGAGCGACTGCTCTTTCCCCAAGGTTTTCTATGGTTACAATTCCCTCCTAAATGAAGGGTTGGCCAATCCTTCTTATTCACAATATTCGTTTCATAATAGTTCGACACTGCAAAAAGGGTCAGTCAATCCTTCTTGCATTCTCCATTATGGCTATAGCTGAATTGTTGGATAAAGGTTTTCACAATTAACTACGAAAAGAAGGGGCGGTCGATCTTTCTTGTTATAAAATGGAAGTCAGGACAAACCATTTTTATATGATATAACTTCCAAGGTGTTCTATTTCTACAATTCTCTCATAATTGAAGGGTCGATCGACCCTTCTTATTCCCAATATTATTTTCACAATAGTTCGACACTGCAAGAAGGGTCGGTCGACCCTTCTTATTCCCAATATTAAATCCATAATATTTTGACATTGCAAGAAGGGTTGGTCGATCCTTCTTGTGTTCTCTATTGTGCATATAGTTGAATTGCTGGATAAATTTTTTCATAATTAACTACGAAAAGAAGGGGCGACCGATCCTTCTTGTTAGAAAACGGAAGTTGGGACAAACAATTTTATATGTTATAACTTCCAAGGTGTTATATTTTTACAATTCCCTCGAAATTGAAGGCTCGTATGACCCTTCTTATTCCCAATATTGTTTTCATAATAGTTTGTCATTGCAAGAAGGGTCGGTCATTCCTTCTTTGGTTGTCCATTATGGATATAGTTGAAGTGCTGGATAGAGGTTTTCACAATTAACTACTAAAAGAAGGGGAGGCCGATCCTTCTTGTTGAAAAACAAGGATCGAAGACAAAAGTCATCAGAAACCATTTTTATATGTTATAACTTACAAGGTGTTCTATTTTTACAATTCCCTCGTAATTGAAGGGTCGACCGCGCCATATTATTCCCAATATTATTTTTATTTAATAGTTCGACACTCCCAAAAGGGTCGACCGACCCTTCTTATTCCCAATATTGTTTTCATATTAGTTCGACACTGCAAGAAGGGTCGCTCGATCCTTCTTGTGTTATCCATTATAGATATAGTTGAATTGCTGGATAAATGTTTTCACAACTAACTACGAAAAGAAGGGGCGGACGATCCTTCTTGTCAGAAAACGGAAGATGGGACAACCATTTTTATAACTTTTCACCTTACATTTTGAACATTTACAAATGCAAATTGCAATTTTCAAATAAAAAATTGAATTTTTTTATTTGAAATCGACACATTTCAAATCAAAAATTGCATTTTTTAATTTTAAATTCACTGTTTCCAAATGAAAATTTTCATTTTTTGATTTCAAAATCACCCTTTTAAAATCAAATTTTGCATTTTTTTATTTGAAATTTACACTTTTCAAATCAACATTTGCATTTTTTGATTTGAAATTCACACTTTCTAAATTGAAATTCATAGTTTTATAACAAAAAAACTGCAATTTTAAGGTTCATAGGTAGTAAAAAAACATACTATTTGAATTGAAAAACACACTTTTCAAAGACAATATTGCCACTTTCAAAGGCTAAAGTTGCACTTTAGAAAGGTTGATATTGACACTTTCATCGGCTAAAGTTGCTCAACGTTTTAGATTGTCCTTGTCAGTCATTGAACATTGGTGACATCTTTTATTCAAACACATGCAGGCTCGTTTGAAGGGATTATAGTGGAGCTGCTGCATTTAATACTCTGTAGCTCAATGCTTAGATTTCACCATCTACACCTCTATCAACCATCATGACAGTACTATCAACCATCATGACAGTACAATCAACCATCATGGCAGTACTATTCAGACAGATACAGGCTTGTTTGAAGGGGCGGTAGTGGAGGATGACATGGGGCAGGGGTCAGCTAGACACCCTGTAATGTCATGCCTCCAATAAATTACGCCCTCAATCATTATGCTGATGCTGGTTTACACAATTCGTTTCTAGCATTGCTTATTTAGGCATAATTGCCTCCATGCTGAAGGCAGTAATTCTGGTTGTACTGGGCTGTTGAGAAAGTACTGCAAACTGATTTTCAATTGTAGAGATGGCCTTTTACATGGATTTTGAGTCATTCAATCTCTACAAAGCCATTAATGGAAATCCTCTCGTATGTGTGGGCTTCTGTGAAAATATCTGGGAGTCAAGTCGACTCTCCTCCCTGCTTTCCATAGAAATTCCTATAAATATTTTCAATGGAGTAGGCGACCTCCATTCAAGAAAGCTGCAATTTAATGCTTGGCTAAAATTCTGGGTGGATTTCTGGTGGTTCAGTTTTTTTAATTGGTATATCATGGCTTCCCATATGAGGGCGTGTAGATGCAGGGGATCCAGCAGGGGTGTAGGGTCTTCACGACTTGGGGGGGAAAGTCGCTCTTAGGGAGAAGGCTCGTCTCAACAACATACCATGGGGATGGAAGAGTCTGCCCCACAGACCTTCCATTGGGGGGATCATTATCTAGCAAAGACGCCTGCTCCGATAGAGGCACAGATAGCACACCGTGAATTATCCCTTCTCCGGGAATACGAAGCCCATTTGGTCCAGAAATTAATCTCCAACCCCTACTGGGCAGTGAGGATCTTGTTTGATCACGAAATTCAAGCAAGGAACCAGCTAGCTCACGACCTCTGTGAAGCCCTCCAAATTATAAAAGGCGGCCAACAAACTCATTCGGTCGGTGTTCGCTTGCTCAAGTCTGCTCTGAAAGATTACATGGATACCTCAAGGGACTTCCCTCATGAAGAATCAGTTTCCCCATGGGGGGAGCACCCTGCTCCCTGATTGGTCTTCCCGGTCTGCGTTCATGCCAGTCTTGGTGGTCAGTGTCCGGCTCGCTGGTGGCTTGCTTTTTTTTCTGTGGATTTTTCACTAGTGGCTCGCTATTTTTTCTGTGTATTTTGCCATGTCTCTGGAAGTTCAGTCTCAGTGCAGACTCTGGATGTTAGCGTGGTTTTGTTATGGGGGATGCTTGAGCAATATTAAATTGTTAAAATTGGTCAATATGGACCATTGAATAGCATATAAATATTCAATTGTTAGAATCGGTCAATATGGACCATTGAATAGCATATAAATATTCAATTGTTAGAATCGTTCAATATGGACCATTGAATAACATATAAATAGAAGTGAATTGTAAGCCTAAGGGCATATTAGAAGAGAGAGAGAGATAGTGGAGAAATGCTCTTTTTGGTCTAATTTGGATCCGCAACATTATGTTTTGACTATTCCTGCGGCGAGTTTACCGCAGAGTTTAATGAATGCATGAAGATGTCTGATTATTGTTCTAATTCTGTCTCTGTCTCTATCTCTGTGTGGTGGTGAATGTTGCATTATGTCTATTATGTTGTGGATTGAATGATAATGGTTCATTCGATTAATTAGAATGGATATGTTATTGTGAATGTTTACTTTATGTTGAATCTACAAATTGCTTACATAATATGCGAATGATGAGTAAATAGTATGATGTCAAGTTGATGATTTCTGGTAAACTTTCTGCGATAAGAGATTTGTGGGTAAAGCATATTCTCAATGCCACTTTGAAAACTTGGTTCCTGCAGCACCCTTATCCGCCTCGGGTGAGACCTCACTTGCTTCGCAATTGTTGCTAGGAAGGGTAACTCCTTTTCCAGGCTAGTGTATAAGGGATTGTTGGTGCTTGTTAACGACAGTGAGAACCCCTGTCGAGAAGAGTTGAGTCAACACAGGTTTTATCTGCAGTTAGCCTAGTTGTATTCTCCTCAGTTTGATATTTTCTGGATTTTTGACCATACTCAGTATGGCATGAGATGCCAGAATCTCGTTTGTAATTGTATTTAGTAATTGTGTCTTCCATTTTGATTCTTTCCAACTTCCTGGATGCACCAACATTTTTTTTTTATAAATAGAAACATTTTACTTTTGAAAGAGAAACATTCTTTATTTTTGTTTTGTTTTAAATAGAAACATTTAACTTTTTCTTTTTTATTTTTTTAAATAGAAACATTTTAGTTTTTAAAGAGAAACATTCTTTCATTTTTGTTTTTTTAAATAGAAACATTTTACTTTTTATTGCAATGGGGTAGATACAAAATCAGTGACAATTATATTCAACACTGATTCCATGTATAATTTAAAAAACAAGCAACACATGCATGCATTCCCAGACACACCATAATGCTAATTAAAATTTAAGCAGGATACTGTGTTGGAAAAGGACATTCCCAGACGACAATGCAGAGAGTGATGCCATTAGTTGGAATGATTCTGACTGCGATTAACCAGACAGAAACATTCTTTATTTTTTCAAATCAAATATGCCACGTGTCACAATATGATCGTTCCACGTGTCACCCTAGTATATCATATATCAAAATTTTAACAACAAAATTTATATATTTTTTTCTTTAAAGACTTTGCTGGCAAGTGGAAATAATCTCAAAGAAAAAGCGTCCACTCTTTATCCAAGGTGTTCTATTGTTACAATTCTCTCCTAAATGAAGGGTCGGCCGACCCTTCTTATTCGCAATATTTGTTTCATAATAGTTCGACAGCAAGAATGTTTGGTGATCCTTCTTGTATTCTCTGTTATGGCTATATCTGAATTGTTGGATAAATCTTTTAACAATTAACTACGAAAGAAAGGGCAGCCAACACTTCTTGTCGTACAATGGAAGTCGTAACAAACCATTTTTATATAATATAACTTCCAAGGTGTTCTATTTTTACAATTACCTCGTAACTGAAGGGTCGTCTGGCCCTTATTATTCCCAATATTATTATCATAATAGTTCGACACTGCAAGAAGGGTCTGTCGACCCTTCATATTCCCAATATTATTTTCATAATATTTCGACACTGCAAGAAGGGTCGGTCGATCCTTATTGTGTTCTCCATTGTGGATATAGTTGAATTGTTGGATAAATGTTTTCACAATTAACTACGAAAAGAAGGGGCGACTGATCCTTCTTGTCGGAAAATGGAAGTCAGGACAAACAGTTTTTATATGTTATAACTTTTCACCTTAAAACTTTGAACATTTAGATATGAAAATTGCAGTTTTTTTATTTGAAATTCACACATTTCAAATCAGAAATTGCATTTTTTTAATTTTAAATTCACACTTTTCAAAGCAAAATTTTCATTTTTTGATTTGAAATTCACACTTCTCAAATCAAAATTTGCATTTTTGATTTGAAATTCACACTTTTCAAATCAAATTTGCATTATATGATTTGAAATTCACACAATTTGAATTGAAATTCATAGTTTTATAACAAAAAACTGCAATTTTAAGGTTCATAGGTAGTCAAAAAACACACTATTCAAAATATTCTTCAATAATTGTGGTCTTTACATCTGCAACCCGCAACCAGTAATTGCGAATTGCAGGAAGATTCTTAAAATAGTTTTGCACTTTGTGTTTCTGCAACCCACAATTGTGGATTGCATATGGCGGAAAGAATGTATATATTTATGAAATAAAACCCCGCAAACCTTCTTTTCCTTTCATTTCCTGATTGTGAATTTTCATATATATATATTTGTGAATTTTCATTTCCTGATTGTGTTGTGGTTAAACCAGCATTAGTAACCTCGCTATACTCAATGTGTCAAACCAAATAAAAAATAGTAACCTCGCTATACTCAATGTGCCAAATCAAATATGCAACGTGTCACAATATGATCATTCCATGTATCACCCTAGGATACTAGATATCAACATTTTAACCAAAACAATTATAGACATTTTGCTTTAAAGACTTTGCTAGCAAGTGAAAATATTCTCAGAGAAAGAGCGGCTGCTCTTTATCCAAGGTGTTCTATTGTTAAAATTCCCTCCTAAATGAAGGGTTGGCCGATCCTTCTTATTCCCAATAATATTTTCATAATAGTTCGACACTGCAAGAAGGGTCGGTCGATACTTCTTGTATTATCCATTATGGCTATAGTTGAATTGATGGATAAAGGTTTTGACAATTAACTACGAAAGAAGGGGCGGCAGATCCTTCGTGTCGTAAAACGGAAGTTGGGACAAACAATTTTTATATGATATAACTTCCAAGGTGTTCTATTTTTACAATTCCCTCCTAATTGAAGGGTCGGCTGACCCTTCTTATTCCCCGTATTATTTTCATAATATTTTGACACTGCAAGAAGGGTCAGTCGACCCTTCTTATTACCAATATTCTTTTCATAATATTTAGACACTGTAAGAAGGGTCGGTCGATCCTTCTTGTGTTCTCCATTATGGATATAGCTGAATTGTTGGATAAAGGTTTTCATGGTTAACTACGAAAAGAAGGGGTGGTCAATCCTTCTTGTCGGAAAACGGAAGTCGAGACAAACTATTTTTATATGTTCAACCGACCCTGCTTATTCCTAGTATTATTTTCATAATAGTTGAACACTGCAAGAAGGGTCGGTCGATCCTTCTTGTGTTCTCCATTAATATTGGGCATTGGTCATAAATGAATCCAATATCAATTTTAACATAAAATTGGTGAATACTTAGATGTAGTAAACTAGAGCATAAACATATGAATTATGATTTAATATTACTTTCATCCAAGCATGAAGAATAACACAATGGAAAATATATACTGGAAATAACAATTAACAGAGAAAGGAAGGAAATTTACAGACTGTCATTGCAGGAAATAACAATTAAAAGAGAAAGGAAGGAAATTTACAAACTGTCATTAATGAATAGTTGTTTCATCAGTGGTATAATTATATTCAACACATTCCATGTATAATTTCAAAAACAAGCAACTCATGCATGCCTTCCCAGACACACTATAAGGCTAATTAAAATTTAACATTGATTGACACGATGGTTTGACATGTTCTTTGAAGTGGTCGAACGAAGGACCTAGTCGGGTGGTCGACCTAAGAGCCTCCAACATCTACCCCACGAAGAATTTTTTTCTTCATCCCGAAGAAATTAGAAAATAACTAGAGTTGAATGAACATAATGTTGTTGACTATGAAAGCACAGTCCTTCTACCTTCCACTTGGCATAGTAAGAAGAAGTTGACAGCATGGTCTGGTACTAAAACAACATTCGATGATTGGTGCGACTGTTGATGACAGCATGTGATGATGGCTCCATCCCATCCTTACATCCATCTATCGTAGATCTATCTCACCAGTCATGTTGTCAAGTCGAATAATTGCGCGTCGTCACATGTATTGTTCCATAGTTGCATATTCTTGCTAGATTTCAATGATTATAAGTTTGCGGGCGAATTCATGTCCTTTGTTAGAAAACAACGGCTCCATTCCGTCCATATATCCATCAATGGCATACCTACCTATATCTTCTGTTCATGTTGTCAGATGCCTAACATTCCAAGATCAGCAGTTCTGTGTACAAATGATGGTTCTTAACAGAGATGTAATGGGTTGCTTCACAACTACGTTAAGCTTTTCATTTAATTATTGCCCATAGTTGAGTATACGTTTTTCTCGCGAACCTTACGGCTCCGTCCCCTCCTCATTGCATACCCGGGAACATAATGACAAATCCATGCATACCCAGGAACATAATGACAAATCCAGTTATTGAAAGAAGAGTGACGGACGAAAACGTGATTGGTTCCAAGGAACGTAATGACAAATCCATGTATTGGGACTTGGATCGAAATGTCCATATATCAACTACGGGCAATAAAATAACAAAAATCTTAACATAGTTGTGAAGCAACCCATTACATCTCTGTTAGGAACCATCATTTGTACACAGAACTGTTTATCTTGGAATATTAGGCATATGACAACATGACCAGAAGAGATAGGTAGGTCTTCCATTGATGGATATATGGATGGAATGGAGCCGTCATTTTCTAACAGAGGACATGAATTCGCCCGCAAAATTTATAATCAATGAAATCCAGCAAGAATATGCAACTATGGAACAATACATGTGATGACGTGCAATAATTCGACCTAACGTGAATGGTGAGATATATCTGTGATAAATGGATGTAAGGATGGGATGGAGCCATCATCACATGCGGTCGTCAACAGTTGCAGCAGTTGTCGAGATAGATAATTAAACGAAATGCTCCATCGTTCGCAGGAAAAAGTTATAATCAACTACTAGCAATAATTGAACGAAAAGGTTCGCGGGAAAAACTTATAATCAACTACGGGCAATAATTAAATGAAAAGGTTCGCGGTAAAAACTCATATATCATGAGGAGAACTGGGGAGTGTTAATTTTTCAGCATCAATTCAATATACTCTAGGATCTTTATTGAGAGAATAACATGTATAGCATATCAATCACAATAAGCAATCACAAGAGACAGGTATCACATTCAGCCACCATCTATTGAATTGTCCTTTTCATTCCCTGCCAAAAGAAGTTACGCCGTGCCTGTTCATACGTTTTGAGAAACCCAGAGTGCCCTACCGATGGAGAAGCATGGAGTTCATAGAAGACATCCTGTTGAATATCTGTACTCTGGGGAAGCACCAAACGACCCTTGTATCGTAGGGAAGCACCATCCCAAGAGTAATGTGGTACAGCAGAAGGGTTGTTGGTCAAGTGTTGGATGATTTGAGATAAGGAAGAGTCATTAACATAACCCTGTTGAATAGATTGCAACCAATTTGGAACAGGCATAGAAATAGATGAATGAGAACCTTGGGAATCAAATGTTCGAGAAAGAGCATCTGCCACACTATTGTCCTTACCCTTCTTGTAACTGATCTCATAGTCATAACCCATGAGTTTGCTAACCCATTTATGTTGTGCTGGGGAGGATACATGCTGTTCCAAGAAATATTGCAAACTCTGGTGATCAGTCTTGATGCAGAAATGATTCCCTAATAGGTATGGTCGCCACTTCTGTACTGCATGCAAAATAGCCATCATTTCCTTCTCATATGTAGAGGCAGCTAAATTCTTACCTGAAAGGGCTTTGCTGGTGAGCGCAATGGGGTGTTCATCTTGAAAGAGAACAACACCAAGTCCATTGCCGCAAGCATCACTCTCAATAGTGAAGGGCTTGAAAAAATCGAGCATAGCTAGAATAGGTGTAGTACACATAGCTTGTTTCAGTTTGTCAAATGCACACTGAGTAGCATGTGTCCATGTAAAAGCATCATTTTTCAATAGAGCAGTTAATGGAGCTGCAATCTTCCCATAATCCTTGACAAACTTGTGGTAGTATCCAGTCAACCCCAAAAAACCACGAAGGCTCTTGAGTGTATGAGGATGCGGCCAATTGTTCATGGCATCGATTTTGGCAAGATCCACGCGAAACCCTTGTGTTGAGATAATGTGCCTGAGATACTCAACTTCCTTCTATCCAAAAACACATTTAGACTGTTTGGCATGGAGATGATGGTCAGAGAAAAGTTGCATGACAAGATCTAGATGTTGGAGATGTTCATCCCATGTTTGACTGTAGATGAGGATATCATCAAAGAATACCAGAATGAATTTCCGCAAGTAGGGCCGAAATATTTTATTCATTAAGGCCTGGAATGTGGAAGGAGCATTAGTGAGGCCAAAGGGCATGACCAAAAACTCATAATGGCCATCATGTGTGTGGAAAGCTATTTTCGGGATATCATCTTCATGAACCCGAATTTGATGATACCCAGAACGAAGATCCAACTTGGAGAAAAATTGAGCGCCATGAAGCTCATCAAGAAGCTCATCAACAACAGGAATTGGAAACTTATCCTTAATTGTGAGGTGATTAAGTGCTCGAAAGTCAATGCAGAGGCACCATGACCCATCTTTTTTGCGAACAAGAAGAACTAGAGAAGAAAAGGAACTAGTGCTTGGGCGAATAATACCTTGCTTCAATAAGTCCCGAACGAGCATTTCAATCTCCGTTTTCTGGTGAAATGGGTAGTGATAGGGTCTGATGTTGGGAGGAACGCTGCCAGGAAGGAGCTGAATACGATGGTATTCTGACCTTGAAGGTGGCAATCCTATTGGTTCAGTAAAGACACATGTATATCAATCCAGAATTTGTTGTAGATCCAAAGGAGTAGTGGAGACCGCTGATGGTTGCATATGAATGGAATGGATCTGAGCGATAACACCATGTGAACTCTTCTTGAGGGGTTTTTCCATGCGATGTGAACTGATGATGCTGAGAGACCCTGGTTGTAATCCTGTCAATGTGTGTTTTTATCCATTGAGGGAAAACTGCATCCAAAGTTCAGCAAAATCCCATAAGATAGGGCCAAGTGTGCGTAGCCATTGAGCACCCAAAACCACATCACATCCACCTAAGGTCAAGGAAAACATGTCAGAGCACAAGGTATAGTCTCCCATAGAGATACGCACATTTCGACACTTCCCTTTGCAAGGTAAGGTGCCCCCGTTGGAAACCATGACTTCAAAGTTGGAGAAAGGATGGATAAAACAATCAGCTTGTTTGGCGATCCGAGGGTCAATGAAATTATGAGTGCTACCAGAATCAATGAGTATTGTAAGAGGAAGCTTCTTGAAGTAACTCCTGACCCGCATTGTTTGGGGAGTGGTGATTCCAGCTAAAGCATGGAGAGATATCTCTGGCTAGTAATCTTGAGACGGAGGGTCAATAGGCGGTTCCTAAATGTCGACCTGAGCATCCATTGTATCTGGATCTTCATCACTAATTTCAGACGCAGGTAGAGAATCCACATCCAAGAGATAGAGATTTTGCTGAACACATCTATGTCCCAAAGTGAATTTCTCATCATAATTACAGCAAATCCCCTTTTCTCTGCATGCTTGCATCTTTGTTTTAGACAAATGCTTGATAGGAGGTGGTCGAGGAGCCTGCGGTATGGGTGGTCGTTGAGAACCCATATTTCAGAAGGGAACAAAAGTGGGCTTGGAGCGTTGTTGGGCTACAATCTTGTCTTCTGCCAACTTAGCCAACCCCAGGGCTTCAATCATTGTGTTGGGATAGAACATTTTGACCTCAGAATGGATGGCATCCCTTAGACCACTGATAAAAAAACTCCGGTAAAAATCATCAGACAATCCTTTAGTGTGGTTGGTTAGTTTCTCAAATTCGGTTTGATACTCTCTCACAGTGCCAATTTGGCAAAGTTTAGTGAGGGCTCCTGTGAAGTCATCAAAAGCACTGGGACCAAATCGTTGCAAAAGGAGATGGCAAAAGTCTGGCCGTTTTGGCTCTTCATGAGCCTTGATGTACCAACGGTACCATTGAAGAGCTTCATGTTCCAAATGAAAGGATGTAAGAGAAACTTTGTTGACATCAAAAGTATTATGCAGACTGAAATATTGTTCTGCATGATAGATCCATCCAGTTGGATCAGTACCATTGAAGCGAAGAAAATCAAGCTTCGGACCACAGAAAATGCTATAAGAAGAGAACCCATTGTCTGATGAAGACTCGGACTGTCATTTTTTGTTCATGGCTGAATTTTCAAGATGGAGACCGAGAAATTTTTCATCCAGATCCTGGAGTTTGGCTTGGATGGCTGTAAGTGCTTCTTCCATGGTTTTTCTCCTGTGCGGGTGGCAACCATAACCAGGAGTTTTTTTTTTTTTTTTGTGGACTGGGTAGAAAAACAAAAATAGAAACTGTTTCAGTAAAGGAAAATCTGGATCTGGGAAAAAATCTGAAGGGTAATTAGGATTTGACTAGGTTTTGGACATTGTCGAATGGACAGGGAAGCAGAAAAGGAGGATTTCAGAAGCGGCGTGAAAGAATGGAAAATTTTAGCAAAGAGGGACAAAGAAGCAGAATTAGGAAAGGAACTCTATGGTAAAATTTGAAGGTGATTGGGTGAAATCCGAGGAAGTTATGGCAAACCCTAAAAATAGACAAATGTGGGATTTCGGGCTTTAGGAAGTGGAATTGGGGATAGGGTCCTCAGGAATGAAATATGCAGAATGGGATTACAGGGGTTCTCGAGAAGTTTCAAGGGAAACAGAGTGAAAACAAGGCAGATATGGATAAAAAACTGAATTTTATACTTTTTTTTTTTTGCAGAATGAAACGGCTACAGCTCGGAAGGGATCTGAAACAGATAGATCTGCAATGGCCCAGAAGTGAGCAGAAATAGAGGGATCTGAAACGACACCGAATGGATCGAAAATGGATGGATCTAAAATAGATTTGAAACTGTTGGATCTGGAATAGTTTTCAGAATGGATCTGAAACGGCGAAGCAGTGATCGACAACAGTTCAGCTGAAAATAGATATGGACCCCAAGTATGTGCGGCTTCCTAACAATTCAGGGGTTTCGCTTGTTGGGTATGTTATATCTCTTCACATGGTTGCTGCGTGTACAACACGATCCCCACCGGGGGGTAGCCCGACAGGGCCCACCCCCTTTGTTTCGGACCGTTAGGTTCCGAAACGACACGGAGGGGGCCGTTATGCCCCCGGAGTCCGTGCGGAGTGCAAAATTTTTTGGGTTGCTTTTTGCTTTTTCGCGATTTTTGACCCATTGTACTCTATCTAATCCCGGTAAAGGGGATTAGGGTTGTAACCTAATTTCGGGTAAACGAATTAGGGTTTTATATGTTGCGGAATACCATTTATTGTATTGTACATGGTTAAATAAACAAATAATGAAAAAGAGCTGTGCAGCTCTAAGTTTTGCTGGTTTTTTCTCGGTTAATGGTTTCCAGGTGAAAATCTATGTGTAATGTGTGTGCCATTGTGTATTTTCTGTTAATGCTTAAGAATCAATATAAGTTTGTACTTCACTGTTAAGGTTTAAAACTTACATCGCTCGGCCACCAATGTTGTCTGACGACTTGCGTATTGGGGCAGTACCCCTCACTCCACGGCTCAGGTAAAACTGATAACCACTTTGCCACAAACGACATCTCTTGGTTTACCTCACGAGTGGGAACTAGTCAATCGGGTAGGGGTCGTTGCCCTTTTCGCTGGCAGGTCCTCGTAATGGGCCAGCTACTTCAGGGTTCCTATGGTACTCCTCACAATGTGTTTTAGGGCTTATGCCCAAGTAATTCCCACAGTTAAGCGGATAGGGATTATTCCTAGATCCGAACCTGCAACAGATGCGAAAAATATAAATATAAATAAAAAAAATTGGCAGAAATTTCACCCAGGGAGCCCAAGAAAGTGATCTGATACCAGATGTGATGAACCTGCAATAATTAATTAATGCAAATACACAAGATATCAGAAATAACAGAACTCATAATCACTTTTACATTGATCACTGGCCACTTCGAGGGGGCAAGCTCAATACAATTAACTTCACGGTGCCTTCATAGGCCTCAACACACACTTATATACTAAGTCTAGGCGCCAATACTATGGGTCAAAACCATGGGCCACTACAAACTATGGATCAACAATACTACGGGAGACTTACAAAGCATATGCGCCAACAACAATAACATAAACTATGGATCAACAAATACTATGGGACGACTTACAAAGCATATGCGTCCAACAACAATATAGTAACAAAGTAAAGACATGGGTTCCTAACACTGCTATCTCAATCAATCTTTGAACTACTCATCATAGGAAGTTCTACAAAGCCAACCCTTTTTCATGTTGGATGTAGGCCCACCACCTATAGGTCTTCATCATCACTAGCCATACTGTGGAATCCTCAAGACTTATTATGTGAGCCAACAAAACCTTGAAAGAGCATCCCAGGACATTTACGAGCACACAGCTCAACCTATCGGATCTCCTAGGGCCTTTTACATGCCACTGCACAACCTATCCATGTCCCTAGAGTATCATCCTGATACTCATGATCGTACTGATCATAGCAACGTTCACGAAGCACAACCCAGATGCACATCACACGGCACTTACATTCATCAGCATGGGAAGACACACTTCAACCATCCGTGAAAGGCTCAACACTTATATCTACACCATGGGAAGACACACTTCAACCATGCGAGAATGGCATCGCACTTATATCCATAGCCATGGGAAGACACACTTCAACCATTCTAGGAATGGCATAACACTTATATCACAGCCATGGGAAGACACACTTCAACCATGCTCGAATGGCACAACACTTATATCGCAGCCATGGTAAGACACACTTCAACCATGCTCGAATGGCACAACTCTTACATCAACGACCATGGGAAGACACACTTCAACCATGTCGGAATGGCCCCAGCCCTTATATCTGTACCATGGGAGGACACACCTACCACCATGAGAGAATGGCTCATGTGCATCTGTGTCTTCGGAACTCATCACACATAATCCAACTGATTATTTAATGCATTCACCTGATACATATCATCACATATGATCATCCTAATCATCATCATAGCATCATCCTGATGCATATCATCCAGAGGATCATCCTGATACTCATCTCACATGATCATCCTAATCATCATCACTGCATCGTCTTGATGCATATACATATACATGATCGAACTGATCATACCAAGCATCCAAGTGATGCATATACATATACATGATCCAACTGATCATACCAAGCATCCAACTGATCATATCAAGTAGTAACTGGAGCATCATCTTGATGCTCATCACACAACGCTTACATCCACAGCCATGGGAAGGATCCTCCTCTCACCATGTTTGGAATGGCTTCTGCAAATGTGTCCCATCACTTATTCCTCGAAGTATCTTCAATCTGAAGAACACCAAGCCTCTCTTTGAAGTACTCAAACTTCACTCTGGCTAGTGGTTTTGTCAACACATATGCAACCTACTCATATGTCGCAACATACAGGAGCTTCACTGCTCCTCTCTGCACCATATCCCTAATATAGTGATATTTGATCTCAATGTGCTTCGACCTGTCATGGAACACCGGATTCTCAGATAGCTTCACACAACTCTAGTTGTCACAAAAGATACCAGTAGCATCCAACGGGAGATCAAATAGCTCAGACAGTAGCTTCAGGAGCCATACTCCCTCACAACTAGCTGAACAAGCTGCAACATATTGCGCTTCGGCTGTACTCAGTGCTACGCAATCCTGCTAAACCAAGAGATCACACCTGATCCCATACTGAAGCAGCACCTAGAAGTGCTCTTCTTATCTGCAGCACTACCTACGCAGTCCGAATCAACATAACCCTGCAAGTTAAACTTTTGATTCGCATCATACTTGAGCCCATAGTCAATTGTACCCTTCAGGTACCTCAAAATATGCTTTGCAGCTATCAGGTGAACATGTCTCAGATCTATCAGATACTGGCTCAAGGTGTTCACTGCAAATCAGATGTCTGTATTCGTCAGGTACATCAAGGACCCAATCATTTGACGATACATCGTGGCATCAACCGGCTTAGATGAAGCATCACATAGAAGCTTCAAGTTCGATGCCATAGGTGTGGCCATGGCCTTGCAGTCCATCATCCCGAACCTCTTCAAGATCTCTACTGCATACTTCCCTTGTCCAAGGAAGATTCCATCTCCACTTTGCCACACCTCCATGCATAGAAAATTGTGCATCATCCCCAAGTCCTTCATCTCGAACTCTGCAGCAAAATTCCTCTTGGTGTTGGCAATCAACCCATCCTCACCTGTAACAAACAGGTCAACCACATACAAAAGTAGTATCACAGGATTGCCTTCCTCAACCTTGTAGTAAAGGTTGGAATCTGCTTTACTCTTGGTAAATCCCAAACTGGATAGAAATTTGTCTATCCTACCATACCAAGTCCTAGGAGATTGCTTCAAGCCATACAAGGATTTCTTCAACCTGCACACATATGACCCCCTGTCATGTGTCTCAAAACCAAGTGGTTGCTCCACATACACTTCCTCCTCGTCTACACCATTCAAGAAAGTTGTATTGACATCCATTTGGTGTATCTTCCATTTCATCACTGTAGCAAGAGCAAGTACTGATCTGATGGAAGTGTATCTAGCTACAGGAGCAAAAGTCTCTTCATAGTCTATTCTTTCTTTCTGGGAGAAGCCACGAGCTACAAACCTTGCTTTGTATTTCTCTATGCTACCATCTGCAGCATGCTTGATATTATAGATCTACTTGAAAGTCACAATAGACTTCCCTTCAGGTCTTGGGACCACATCCCAAACATCATTCTTCATGATTGACTGGTATTCCTCGATCATGGCATTCTTCCATTACTGTATCCCGAATCCTGTGAACTTTAGATTATTCAATAAACAGCTTTGTTGCTGGAACAAATGTTGCAGTCCTTCTTTTGTAGGTGATGGTATACGATCTTTCCTACAAAACAAGTTAAATTGCATGATTAGAGACATCTCATAGTTTTCAGAACAATTTCTTACACACAAAGAAATATGTCATACAGTCATGCAATTATTTTAGCCAATGCTTCAATACAACATTTATCCATATCCCATAACTTTCTAGATGCCTTCCAATCTCTACCAAAACATTGTTAAGAGTGTGCAAAACTCCCAACATGTCAGCAAAGAGGTTTCATTCTAGATAAGTAGCAATGGAATGTTGTATAGTGCCATAGGCCACTTACCCATTACATGCATATTAGTAGTATACTGTTCATTAATGGAATTATTCTAATATGCACAACCTAAGTCTAGGAACATAAGTATATACATCTTTGAACAGTATTATTTAAACAATCAAATATACAAGAAATGACAATTCAAATACTTATCTTTGTTTGTTTGTTGGGTGGACTCCCTCTCAATCTTTGTTTCCTTGTAGGAACTACTGGACTGTGCTCCCTCTTGATCTTTGCTTCCTGGATTACCTGTCCTTGAACTTAAATCCATCCTCTATCACTATGCATGCTTACTAGTATCATGATTGTGTTATCCTCGAGATCGCATACATTCATTAGTATAATCTTAATACTATCAAAACACAATAATCTTAAACATGTATAGTCATGATCATTTCAAACACAGATAATAAGCATTAGTATTCAAGGTTTATATAGGACTTTTCTGGTTAGTCATATCATTAATCAAAGTAAGGAACATAATATGCATAAACCCTAGATTACTCAAACTTGTATCTTCATGAGTAATCATTATCAATCATACAAAAGTATAAGATCCTTACATAGGGTAGGATTCTAATTTGATATAGGAAAAACATACCTGGTCATCATATTTGCTAGTTATGTCTAGCAATGTTTTCTTGTTCTCTTTAATGACTTGCATAATTCATAAGTTGACCATTGTAGAATCAAGATATACATACCTCTATGTGATCCATGACTATGGATGAGTCTCTGTCTTCATGTCACCATGGTCTTGATCTAGAACTTGATTTGTACCTGTAATTCATACCTGTCAGATTTCTTGTAGTAGTAGTAGTTGTTGTTGTTCCTTTTGTTCTAGTTAGGACAATCTAAGGAAAAGTGTCCTCTTCTTGGTATGTGCTGTGAGAGCTTGATCTTCATTTCCCATCTTCTCTTCTCGAGCTACAATCCGAGCTTCTTCCTGTGAGCATTCTTCCCAGAGCTTACTGAAAGAGATAAGTTTCTTCCTAGCACAAATTCCTTGGATGAAGGAATCCCATGACCCAGGAAGACCATTAAGAGTGGTCATTACCATTTCTCCATTCTCTATAACTTCTCCCACAGCTTCAATTTGTTATTTTATCTGGGGGACCCTTGAGAAATAAGACTGCATGGTCTCCACATTCTAGAACTTGATATTCTTCAATTGATTCCTCAAGGTCATCTTCCGATTTATATTCTTCCCTTCAAATATCTTGGTCAAGGAATCAAACATCTCCTTAGGTGTCTTCAGAGATGACACATGTGGCATGAGATGGTTTTTGATAGAATAAACAATGATCCTTTTAGACTTAACTAAGTTCCTCTTGTGTAAGGCCTTAGTCTCTTCTCCCTCTGGGATAGGAACCCCTTCACTTATGTAGGTGTCCAACTCACTCTCTTTTAGAATTCACCCAATCCTATATTTCCATGCTCAGAAGTTATCAGCCCCTTCAAGCTTATCCTCAAGCTTGGTGTGGTGAGACATCTTAAGAAGTACTTCAAATGGAAATAGAAAAGTTATTAGGTCTTACCACTTGATTTGCTGAAAACTGGATCTGGAGCTGGATTAGGGTTTGTTAGAGAAACCCTAAAAATTAAAACTTTGAATTTCAAATTTTTGAAAGGATAGAACGATGCGCCTTGATGAGCTGATCAAGTTGGTATACTTACAATTTGAAAACTGCAAAGTTTCACCCCTCAAATTTGCTTTTCAAACTGCTAGATTCACTAGGGAGGACCCTGAATTAGGGTTTGATTTTCCTGGAGCTTCAGCCATCCAAAATTTTTGATCTTGGTCTATAACCTTCGAGTTTTTAGAGGAGCTTCCATCCATGGTCTCAGATTTTAGAAATTCCAATTTTTGTAGAAGCCCTAATTTTCGGCTTCACTAGAGAGGATGCCAAACTAGGGTTTGATTTTCTCGGAGCTTCACCCAACCCAAAAGTTCGATCCAAAGCTCTAAACTTTGATTTTTCCAAGGAACTTCCAACCATGGTCTCAGATTAAAGAAATTCCACTTTTTGTGGAAACCCTAATTTTTAGGGAAAAAATTGAAAGTGTTCAAAATTGAATTCTGATTGGACAGAAAGATGCGCCTTGCTGAGGAGAGTCAATCTAGCCTCCTGCCTTTCAATATCTATGGAGAGAAACCCAAAAAAACAAGAATCCCTAGCTTCTGCCACTGCACAATGTCTTCTTCTCAGGTTAGCTTTGATACCATGTTAGTTCTTTAGCATCAATTCAATATACTCTAGGATATTTACTAAGAGAATAACATGTACAGCATATCAATCACAAGAGACAATAAACACACAGAGTTTCCTTGGGGTAAACCATAAAGGTGAAAAACCCCAATAACTTCCTCAGAGATAGATAGAGAAATGATATAAAACCCTAGCATAAGAGATAGTCTCCTAGCAGTAGCTTCTCCTCCTCCACTAGTGCTCCACTCTCCAATGAGTGTATAAGTGAGAAAGTAAATGATCAAATAGAGTGCCTCCTGCACTCTATTTATACTTGACTTGAATTTCCTGATAACCTTACTAGGTCGGCCTCAAATTAACCACTTAACATAATGCTGACAAGGCCGAACCCCAATAGGGTGGTCTAATAACCCTTTAACCCACATGACTTATATAGGGCCGACCCCATCAAGGTGGTCTAATAACCCATCAAGTATAAGTTACGACACTTGCAATATAAATGACGACACTTCCATATAGAGGAATAATACCATCTCTATAGGAGTACAATATACATATGTGAAATACATTCCGAAGATATATATAGAGCAACAGGGAATGATCATAAGGCTCAAGTATTTCTCATAAAACAACAGAGGAAGTAAAAGAAAATTCCATGGCTTCCCGGACGATTTTAGTTTGCTGTGATATGGGGCATGGTTAGCCTATATATAGTGAGGGGCCACTGTGTTGATGGATAAAAAATAATTTGCTAGATTAATCGTACACGTATCACTCCAATCGATTCCTTTAAAATCCAACGACCAACATGCCTACTGCCATCGCATTAAATGGCCTACAGCAGGCTGAATAATATTCATCGTAAGTTTCAGCCTATGTGAATCAAGTATACCATCTATTAAATTATGCAATTACTTCCCATGATTGTTTTTAAGAAACAAAATTGTTTATGTGAATCAAGTATACCATATATTAACCTTGGATGTGGGCGTCACCATTATACAAGGGGCCACGAGTTGGACACGAGGAGAGAAAGTGGGGGAGGAGCCTTGACCCAGGCTCCCGTAACATGGCACGCATGCCCCATGCAATATACCACCTCCCTTGCTTCCACTTGCCTACCCTCACATGTGCGGCTTTATGGCTCCTTCTCGATTCTTCGCTCGCAAGTCCCTTCACCAGCTAGCTGGCTGCAACTCTGGTGTTGATGTATATGTAACTTCAGAATGTATTTAACCTATGTATATTGTACTCCTATAGAGATGGTATTGTTCCTCTATACGGAAGTGTCGTCATTTGTTTTGACAAGTGTCGCAAGTGTCGTAACTTGTTGTGATGGGTTATTAGACCACCAAGTGTGGGTTTGGCCCTAATTAGTATAACCATGGGTTATTAGACTGAGTTAGACAAGTCGGCCCTGCTAGGTTATTAGGCAGGTCAGTTCATGTATAAATAGAGTGTGGGAGGCACTCTATTTTTTCATCTCATTATTCACTTCTACACTACTTAGAAAGTGTCACACTAGTGGAGGAGGAGGTTCAGCTGCTAGGAGAAGACTATCTCTTTTACTTGGGTTGTATCATTGCTCTTTCTATCTCTGAGGAAGTTGTGGGGTTTTTCACCTTTATGGTTTTCCCCAGTGAAACTATGTGTGTCTATTGTCTCATGTGTTTGCTCGGTGTGATTGATATGCATTGTTATACTTGATATGCTGTACATGTTATTCTCTCAGTAAAGATCCTAGAGAATGTTGAATTAATGCTCAAAATCTAACATGGTATCAGAGCTAACCTGAGAAGAAGACACTGTGCAGTTGCGGAAACCAGGGTTTCTTGTTTATTGGGTTTCTCTCCATAGATTTTGGAAAAGCAATATAATATATTGACTCTCCTCAAAAAGATGAATCTTTTTGTCCAATCAGAACTCAATTCTGGGCACTTTCATATTTTTCCCTAAAAATTAGGTTTTCCACAAAAATAGGAATTCTTGAAATCGAAGGACATAGCTATAAGTTCCTTGGAAAAATCGAAGTTTAGAGCTTTGGATCAAACTTTTTGGTTGGGTGAAGCTCTGGGAAACTCAAACCCTAATTCAAGGTCCTCCCTAGTGAATCCGAGAAGACTAAAAGACATTTCTGAAGAGTGAAACTTTGCAGTTTTCAAATTCTCAGTATACCAGGTTGATCATCTCATCAAGGCACATCTTTCTATCCTTTCAGAAGTTTGAAATTCAAAGTTTAAATTTTTAGGGATTCTCTGACAAACCCTAATCCGGGACTAGATCCAGTTTTCAGCAAATCAAGTGGTAAGACCTAAATCTTTTCTATTTCATTTGAAGTACTCTTTAAAGATATCTCACCACACCAAGCTTGAGGATAAGCTTGAAGGGGCTGATAGTTTATGAGCATGGAAGTATAGGATTGGGCTAATCCTGGAACAAAATGAGTTGGACACTTACATAAGTGAAGAGGTCCCTATCCCAAAGGAAGAAGAGGCTAAGGCCTTACACAAAAGGAATTTGGTCAAGGCTAAGAGGATCATTGTTGATTCTATCAAAGACCATCTCATACCACACGTGTCATCTCTAAAGACACCAGAGGAGATGTTTGATTCCCTGACCAAGCTATTCGAAGGGAAGTACATAAATCGGAAGATGACCTTGAGGAATCAATTGAAGAATGTCAAGATCTAGAATGCAAAGACTATGCAGTCTTATTTATCAAGGGTCTCCCAGATAAAAGAACAACTTGAAGCTTTGGGAGAAGATATAGAAAATGGAGAAGTGGTAATGACCACTCTTGATGGCCTTCCTAGGTCATGGGATTCCTTCATCCAAGGAATTTGTGCTAGGAAGAAACTTATCACATTCAGTAGGATGTGGGAAGAATGCTCACAGGAAGAAGCTCGAATTGTAGCTCGAGAAGAGAAGATGGGGAATGAAGACCAAGATCTCACAGCACACTCCAAAAGTCATGGTGACAAAAAGACTTACCATCCTGGAAAGAAAGAAAGACATCACCATCAGAATTAGAGGGGTAGTCCCAGACCTCGAAGAAACATGTCCTATGTCCATTGCTATACATGTGATGAAAAGGGACACTATTCCAGAGACTGTCCCAGAAATAAGAAATATGGTTCTCACAAGAATAATAACATCAAAAGAAGACATCATGCTCATGCTGCAGAGGATGATGAACCTCCCAGGAAGAGGGCTAGAGAAGAAAGTGAAGATTCTTCAAGTGATGAAGAATATGTTTTGATTTCTGCTCTCACTGGAACCATTACTCATAGAAGTAATGATTGGCTTATAGATAGTGGGGCTTCTAAACACATGACAGGATTCAAGGAATCCTTTATGAACCTATCTGAACATGAATCACCCCACAAGGTGAAAGTTGGGGATGACTACCAATATCCAATAAAAGGAAGTGGTGAAGCCTCCTATAAGCTAGACTCTAGAAAGTCTATGAATATGAAAGATGTACTATATGTTCCAGGTCTCAAGAAGAATCTACTCTCCATATATGCATTAGATGCAAAAGGCATGAGGGTTGCATTTGTAGATGGACAAGTCCTAATGTGGCCAAATGGTAAGACTATAGATGATGTAGCGGATTGGAGAGCAAGAGGGAGGATTATACAAATTGAAGGGCCAACCAGAACAAACCATGGTCCATGATTCAGTAGAGCCAAGTGAACTTGGCATAGAAGGCTTGCACACATTCACTATAGGGAATTACCAATTGCAAGCAAATCAATGGAAGGTCTTCCTGAAATCAAGACAAAACATGAAGGTATTTGCAAAGGATGTGCAAAAGGAAAGAACACAAAGAAGGAATTTACAAGCAAGTAAGGAAAAAGGAATTATCCACTCCGATGTATGCAGTCCGATGTTATCCAGTTCTTTGAGTGACTATGTATACTATGGTTCTTTCATTGATGATTTCTCTGGGAAGACTTGGACTTATTTCTTGAAGAACAAAGATGAAGTATTCATCAAATTCAAGGAATTCAAAGCCTTGATAGAAAACCACACTAAAAAAGAAGATCAATATCTTTAGATCCGACAATGGCGGAGAATTCACTTCAAGGGACTTCAAGAAGTTATGCAGGGATTAAGAGGGAGTTGACCACTCCTTACAATCCACAACAGAAAGGAGTAGAAGAAGCTACTTCAGATTCAGACTCCAATAGATCCTACAAGGAAGCAAAGATTCAGAGGGAGTCCACCCAACAAACAAACAAAGATAAGTTTTTGAATTGTCATTTATTATATATATGATGTTGTTCATTTATGTACATACTTATGTTCCTAAAGTTAGGATGTGTATTATTCATATTAGGATATTTGCATTAATGAACAAGATACTACTAATATAGTAATGGGTAAGTGGCCTATGGTACTGTACAACACTCCATTTCTACTTATCTACAATGAAACCTCTTTGCTGACATGTTGGGAGTTGTGCACACTCTTAACAATGCTCTGGTAGAGATGGAAGGCATCTAGAAAGTTACGAAAAATGGTTAAATTTTGTTTTGAAGCATTGGCTAAGATAATTGCATGACTATATGACATATGTCTTTATGAGTAAGAATTTGTTCTGAAATATATAAGATGTTTCTAATCATGCAATTGAACTTTTCTTGTAGGAAAGACCGTGTACCATCACCTACAAAAGAAGGACTACAACATTTGTTCAAAGAAAACTATCTATTGAAGATATTGAAGAATCTGAAGTTCCCAGGATCCGGGATGCAGTAATGGAAGAATGCCATGATTGAGGAATACCAATCGATCATGAAGAATGATGTTTGGGATGTTGTCCCAAGACCTGAAGGGAAGTCTGTGGTGACTTCCAATTGGATCTATGAGGTCAAGCATGCTACAGATGGCAGCATAGAAAAATACAAGGCAAGGTTTGTAGCTCGTGGCTTCTCCCAGAAAGAAGGGATTGATTATGAAGAGACTTTTTCTCCTGTGGCTAGATACACTTCCATTAGATCAGTACTTTCTCTAGCTACAGTGATGAAATGGAAGGTACACCAAATGGATTTCAAGACAACTTTCTTGAATGGTGTAGTTGAAGAGGAAGTGTATGTGGAGCAGCCACTCAGGTTTGAGACACATGACCGAGAGTCACATGTGTGCAAACTGAAGAAAGCCCTGTATGGTTTGAAACACGCACCGAGGACCTGGTATGGAAGGATAGATGGCTTCCTATGCAGTTTGCTTCCAACGTTTACTACAAGGTTGAGGAAGGCAATCCTGTGATACTACTATTGTATGTGGATGACTTGTTTGTAACAGGTGAGGATAAATTGATTGTCGACACGAAGAGGAAGCTTGCTACCGAGTTCGAGATGAAGGAATTGGGTATGATGCACTACTTTCTTGGTATGGAGGTGTGGCAGAGTGCAGATGGAATCTTCCTTGGCCAAGGGAAGTATGAAGTAGAGATCCTGAATAGGTTCGGGATGATGGACTGCAAGGCCATGGCCACACCTATGGTATCGATCCTAAAGCTTCCGTGTGATGCTTCATCTGATCCGGTTGATGCTACGATGTATCGTCAAATGATTGGGTCCTTGATGTACCTGACAAATACAAGACCAGATATCTGCTTTGCGGTGAACACCTTGAGCCAGTACTTGATAGATCTGAGACATGTTCACCTGATAGCTGCAAAGCATATTCTGAGGTACCTGAAGGGTACAGTTGACTATGGGATCAAGTATGAGGCAAATCAAAAGTTTAACCTAGAGGGCTATGTTGATTCGGATTGGGAAGGCAGTGCCATTGATTAGAAGAGCACTTCGGGGTGTTGCTTCAATAAGGGATCTTGTATGATCTCTTGGTTTAGCAAGAAGCAGTCCTGTGTGGCACTAAGTACAGCCGAAGCAGATTATATCACAGCTTATTCGACTAATTGTGAGGCAGTATGGATTAGGAAGCTACTATCTAATTTGTTTGATCTCCAGATGAGTGCTACTTGTATATATTGAGACAACCAGAGTTGTGTGAAGTTGTCATAGAACCCATTGTTCCATGACAAGTTGAAGCACATTGAGATCAAGTATCACTATATCAGGGATATGGTGCAGACAGGAGCAGTGAAGCTCCTATATGTTGCGATGAACGAGCAGATAGCTAATGTGTTGACCAAGCCGCTGGCCAGAGTGAAGTTTGAATACTTCAGAGGGAGACTTGGCGTACTTCAAATTGAGATACCTTCCAAGGGGAAGTGATGATTCCGGAGACACAGATGCACATGGACCATTCTCGCATAGTGGTAGGAAATTCCTCCTATGCTGGTAGATGTAAGGGCCGAGCCATTCTCACATAGTGGTAGGAAAGTCTTCCTATGGTGTAGATGTAAGGGTTGGAGCCATTCTTACATGGTGGTAGGAAAGTCCTCTCATGGTAAGATGTAAGGGCTGGATCCATTCTTACATGGTGGTAGGAAAGTCCTCCCATGGTAAGATGTAAGGGCTGGGGCCATTCCGACGTCGTGGTAGGTTGGTCCTCCCATGATCGTTGATGTAAGTGTTGGGCCATTCCGACATGGTGGTAGGTTGGTCCTCCCATGGTCGTTGATGTAAGTGTTGTGCCATTCTGACATGGTGGTAGGTTGGTCCTCCCAGGGTCGTTGATGTAAGTTTTGTGATCCTTTCCCGAATGGTGGTAGGAAAGTCCTCGCATGTTGGTAGACTGGGTCTCGTATGGTGGTAGGAAAGTCCTCCCATACTAGAGACACTGTGATGTGCATCTGGGTTGTGCTTCGTGGACGATGAGGTGATATGAAGATGATGATGTGACAGTATGGTACACAGGTTTTGCAGAGGCATATGATCAGTCCTGAGATGCTCTTGTAGGTTTTGTAGAGGCAGTGTAATTAGTCCTGGGAGATCTTGCAGGTTTTGCAGAGGCAGTCTAATCAGTCCTGAGGTGTACCTACTTGATGCTTGCTCGCAGAGATGTTGAATACCTACATGGAGGCTAGGCCTACATACAGTATGAAAAAGCACTGGATCTGTAGAACTTCCTATGATGAGTAGATTGGAGATTGATTGAGATAGCAGCAGCAGTGACGATGATGATTCAATGACGATGATCCAGTGACGATGATCCAGAGAAGAAGACTTGTGCTAGCAAATCTATGTCGAGAAATACCTTCCTAGTTAAGAGGGAGTGTTGATGTATATGTAAATTCGAAATGTATTTCACCTATGTATATTGTACTCCTATAGAGGTGGTATTATTCCTCTGTATGGAAGTGTTGTCATTTGTTTTGACAAGTGTCGTAAGTGTCGTAACTTGCTGTGATCAGTTATTAGACCACCAATTGTGGGGTCGGCCCTAATTAGTATAACCATGGGTTATTAGACTGAGTTAGACAAGTCGACCCTGCTAGGTTATTAGGCAAGTCAGGTCATGTATAAATAGAGTGCGGGAGGCACTCTATTTGTTCATCTCATTATTCACTTCTACACTACTCGAAAAGTGGCACACTAGTGGAGGAGGAGGTTCAGCTGCTAGGAGAATACTATCTCTTGTACTTGGGTTGTATCATTGCTCTTTCTATCTCTGATCAAGTTGTGGGGTTTTTCACCTTTATGGTTTTACCCAGTGAAACTCTGTGTGTCTATTGTCTCATGTGTTTGCTTGGTGTGATTGATATGCATTGTTATACTTGATATGTTGTACATGTTATTCTCTCAGTAAATATCCTAGAGTATGTTGAATTAATGCTCAAAATATAACATCTAGTACCTCGGCCCTCTATGCATTCAAAGCAGCCCTCACCTTGGGGCAGCTCCATGTCTACTGGGGAGGTGCCCCATTCTCTCTGCTCTGTCTACTAGGGATCTGCCCCATTCTCTCTGCTCTGTCTACTGGGGAGTTAATAATGGGGCAGCTCAACTATTATCAGTTTAAAATTGATTTGGAGTGTATCAGTTTTAAACTTCGTTAAGGAACTTCTACTCAACAACTCAACCATAAATTCCTTACACCATCTTCATCTCCAACTACGTCTCATTTCTCCACAAACTGCAAGCTATACTTCTCATTTGGACCCCGGTCATATAACATCCTCGTTGCTAGTTCAGAAAACGCGGGAGATGAAAATAGTCCCCAAACGTTAAATGGTACCATTAACATCCTTAATATTTGTTTAAACAATCTTTAAACTAATTTTAAAAATCAAATATGCCATGTGTCACAATATAAGCGTTCCACATGTCGCAAAATTTATAGAAGTTTTTCTTTAAAGACTTTTCTGGCAAGTAGAAATATTCTCAGAGAAAGAGTGGTCGCTCTTTCTCCAAGGTGTTCTATTGTTACAATTCCCTCCTAAATGAAGGGTCTACTGACCCTTCTTATTCCTAATATTCTCTTCATAATAGTTTGACACTGCAAAAGGGTCGGTCAATCCTTCTTGTATTATCCATTATGGCTATAGTTGAATTGATGGATAAAGGTTTTGGAAATTAACTACAAAAGGAAGGGGCGGCCGATCCTTCTTGTCGTAAAACAGAAGTCAGGACAAACCATTTTTATATGATATAACTTTCGAGGTGTTCTATTTTTACAATTCCCTCATAATTGAAGGGTTGGTCGACCCTTCTTATTCCCCATATTATTTTCATAATAGTTCGACATTGCAAGAAGGGTCAGTCGACCCTTCTTATTATCAATATTCTTTTCATAATATTTCGACACTGCAAGAAAGGTCAGTCAATTTTTCTTGTGTTCTCCATTATGGATATAGCTGAATTATTGGATAAATGTTTTCACAATTATCTACAAAAAGAAGGGGCGGTCGATCCTTCTTGTCAGAAAACGGAAGTCGGGACAAACTATTTTTATATATTATAAGTTCCAAGGTGTTCTAGTTTAACAATTCCCTCGAAATTGAAGGGTCGACCGACCCTTATTATTCCCAATATTATTTTCATAATAGCTCGACACTGCAAGAAGGGTCGGTCGATCCTTCTTGTGTTCTCCATTATGGATATAGCTGAATTGGTGGATAAATGTTTTCACAATTAACTACGAAAAGAAGGGGTGGACGATCCTTCTTATCGGAAAATAGAATTCAAGAAAAACCATTTTTATATGTTATAACTTAGCGGATTGACTTGTTATTGAAATAATGACTGAATATTCTAGACCTTGAACTTTTCACCTTAAAATTTTGAACATTTACAAATGAAAATTGCAATTTTCAAATAAAAAATTGCAGTTTTTTTATTTGAAATTCACACATTTCAAATCCGAAATTGCATTTTTTTATTTTAAATTCACACTTTTTAAATCAAAATTGGCATTTTTTTATTTGAAATTCACACTTTTCAAATCAAAATTTTCATTTTTTGATTTGAAATTCACACTTTTCAAAGCGAAATTTTCATTTTTTGATTTGAAATTCACACTTTTCAAATCGAAATTTGCATTTTTTGATTTGAAATTCACACTTTTCAAATCGAAATTTGCATTTTCTGATTTGAAATTCACACATTTTGAATTAAAATTCATAGTTTTATAACAAAAAAACTGCAATTTTAAGGTTCATAAGTAGTCAAAAAATGCACTATTCGAATATAAAAACACACTTTTCAAATCCAATATTGCCACTTTCAGAACCCATTTTTGCACTTTAGAAAGGTTGATATTGACACTTTCAAAGTCTAAATTCACACTTTCTTAGTCCAAAATTTTCCTAATTGAAACAATGGAAGATACAATATTTAGGAATCGTATCTAAGATGATTGGAAAAGTTGAAACAAGAACAGATGTTATTTGTTCGTTATGAGCAAATCCATAATTTTTGGAGATCGAATCGATCATCAGTTCCCAACAATGGCGCGAATGAAACCCAATAAATAGATCAGTTACTAAAAGGATGATAAAAGCTTTCATTGTATTGCTCAGACTATAGAATAATTCTTGGATCCTAGAATTGAGAATGGCAAGTTTATTCCTACCCAGAATGAGATAAGCACTTAAATACAACGTTGCCACATGTCCAATCGAGCTAAAAGCCACATCTCCAATCAAATGAATATCTATCGATTGTCAGAATTTTATGGGGAAAGAAACAATCATTTTTGGTGATGCAACTCATGTTGCTTCAATCACTAAGATACTTGCTAGAGAGTTCTCCCAAATGCCTCATTTTTTCACATCCGCCGAGAGAACAACAAGCTTGCAGACATAGAGGCTAATAAAGGAATCTTGTTAGAACTTGGGCATGTACAGGATCACAATGGTGCCATGGGATTTCACTTCATCCCCTAAGATAATGTCAAGGGTTACTAAATTCATCACAAAACTAAAGGTAGGGTCCTTTGGATCCATGAGGGTCCTCCACATATCTCACCTAAAGTTTGGTTATGTGCTCTCCCCTCTGACCCCTGTTTCTTATGCCACACGCCATCCCGTCCTTCCACGCACCTGTCACTTGGATCCCTGTTGTGCTGTCAGCTCCCACGAGCCATTATTAACTCCTCCCTCTGCTCCTTTCCCTTCTTCCCCTGTGATGGCTCGTCCTCCTCATTCCTCCTTCACTCTGAGTCGGCTCTCCCTCTGCAAACTGGACTCCCCTCCTTCTCATCCCCTTCTGCTGCCTCCATTTAACATTGGAACAATGCAAAGTGTTATGGCGACCATAGCTGCCCTGAGCCGCACTGTGGTGGACATTAAACTCTCGGTTCGCAGCACATACGACATCGTCTGCACCAGCGTGAAGCAAAATGAGGAGATGGCCACGGATCTTAATCACACAGTCTCCCATCTTTCTTGCCAGGATTCGAGGATAGATGATTTAGAGAAGAATTTGTTCGAGCTGATGGGAAAGGCTGACATGCTGCAGGAAGATATGGCAGTCCTGACAGGGAAAACATAGGGAAGTTATGTGCAGGAAACCCCCACGGTCAATCAAGAGATCAATCAGGAAATGGTGGACGCAGCTTCTGCTCAGCTCAAGAATTATGGCTAATTTCCAGTTTAGCTTAGGTTTAAAAATTTTGTATATATTTTGCCAATGTATTTCTGCATTATACTCAACAGACAGTTTATCAGGGTTTATCCCGGCACCATTTTGAACAATTTTAGAAAGAAAAGGCTCAGAGCTTTTAAAGCTATATTGCTAGAAATCATAGTTACAGTCTTTTCAGAAATTTCCTCTTTTGTTAAAAAACTCCATCGTATGCATGTAATGAATAGCTGTGCACAACTTTTATAAATACAATTTATTTCCCTGTTTCTGTTAAAAAAAAAAAAAAGATACTTGCTAGAGAGATGGGAATTCGTGTGAGTTGTATAGGTACTTATTGTAAACATGATGCAGAATGGTTATTGTAATATTTATTCTTCGTAAATAAGCTATTTTCCATTAATAAAATGATCAATGGATGAAACCATATTTCTTAATCTACCAATAAACATTTAATGATAAAAAAAGTGAGACAAGTGTTCAAAGAAGACATATTACAAAAGGTGAATCAAAAACACATTACAAGTATGAAGAATAATTATTAGGTTACAAGAGCACTTTATCAACACCCAAATCACGGGAATCAGTACTTCAACCAGCCCTTACATCAACATGGTTTTGAACCAGAAAAAAAATAACCTATCTTCCAAATAATATTCATGCTATTATAGTTGGGTTTCAAAGTAGAAATCATAGTGAGAATCACAATACATCAAGTTCTTTCCAAGAATCCTATAAATATGTAGTTCCATGGAAAATTGAATTAGGGTAGGCAATCCCTTTCACAACTCAACAATTATGCTTAGTTCTTAGAGAATCAATTATATTGTATCGAAAACTATCAAACAAGAAGTCGGAAGCATCATGAGAATACATTATAGGCCAGAGCCAAAGAAAAGTATTTTCCATAAATATTCTTTGAGGGCAAAGCATTTAGAAAGTAGAAGGCAATGTAATGAACATTAATATGTATAATAATTATCAATAATAGTTATAATAACAACAATAACATTAATAATAATAATAATTAAACAATAATTAATAAAGGGACACATGTCTTAATCAAGGGACATGACTATTCAACCATATGACAAATCAATGTTTATATATACCATCAAAGTGGTCATTGTAAAATATCTATAATTTTATTATAATTTTATTCATTACACAATTGTTATATATACTTGTCCTCTATGTATTTTAACATGTTACCCCTTATACATTGGGTATTTTGTATATGAACTGTATTCATATTCAAAAAATGAGCATTGCTCTTTTCACTTTATGATGTAAGAAACAAAATAATAACAAAGGTCTTGGCTATGAGAAAAAGTGCAATTTTCATTAAGTAACTTAGCTTTGTTGAAGTGAGAAAAAAGTGCATTTTTCAATAATCTAACATTAGCTAAACAACTTAGCTTTGTGTTTTGTACGAAGTCGTTAAAAATCCTTTCCATTATGTATTGATAAAAAATACCTACCCTTACTTCTAGAAATATGCATAGGAAAGGTTGTCTTTGGACATGTTATATGGGATTTTGTGACAACTATGTTTAAAGTCAAAATGCCATTTTTTGGGCATAATTTTATAGAGATATGTGTCCTTGCAAATGGAATAACCACAAAAATTTTGTCAACCTCAAAAAGTGAGAGAATAATGTCTCTCACACCTTGTCTATACTTTTGTCCAGTATTATGGATAAACATATAAATGAAATATAAATTGGTAAAATATTAAAATAATTATTAATTTATTAATTTGATAGACACTCATCATTTTTTTTTAACCAGCAACACTGTGATTGTATGTTCACCTACACTACTCAACTATTTCATTCTCATCATAACTAAAATCATCATATGAGTCTACTTAATCCTTCAATAACCAGAAAAAATAGTAAAGGAGACATAGGGAATCCCTGTCTTAACCCTTGTAAAATTTTGAAAAATTTTGTAGGTGAGTCATTAATCAACACAACCAAATTTGTTGAAGAAACACATCCCATGATCCAGTTAAGCACTTCCATATTTAAGCCTATTTGAGAAAGAATTAATCTCATAAAATTCATTTGGACATTTATGAGATTAATTCTTTTTCAAATAGGATTAAATCTAGAAGTGGTTAACAGGACCATGGGATGTATGTGTTAGAACATTATATCACCTAGTACCATAGTCTAAATGGCGTTTTATTAATGACTGTTGGTTCAAGCAAGGATAATGATGTTCATCTAGGTTGTTAGGCTAATAATGACCAATTCAACTACCTTGGTGCCCATTTTTGGTCAATTTGTGTTTAATGTGCCCTCATTTATGGCCACCACCCTCATTTATTTCCACTACTTACTTGTGGATCTGGGTTTGGATTGAGGCGCCTATACATTGAATGTGGTCATTTTGCCTCCTTTTTGGCAGTTTTGGCCTATCCTAGGCCACCTCCACTCCACCACTCATGTGATACCATAATTAAGTTCCCTCCCATTCCATCCCAATGTTCATATTAGCAATTTGTGACAATTTGAGGTGATTTGGGAGACTATTGGTCAACCTAAGGGGGGATTGAGATCCAATGTAAGCTAGCCACTTGTAGCTCATTCGAATGCTTCCAAAGGCTCACAATTTTTCCCAAATGTAATATAATGGTTTTCACAACTCATTTATGGGTTGGACAGTAATAGAATTACAATCTATTTGCATCATTTTTTGTGTATATTGTGCCTCTTTTACAATGTTCTCTTGCATACTTAGCAAAATTATTGATTTGTGAGGAAATTATTAGCTAGTAGATCCTACTGTGATTTGAATTTCACACGGTATCAGAGCTCTTGGAGCTTCTAGTCGAACTAGAATTCTTCAGAGGTGCACCAGAACTAGTGGAGAAACCATAGAAATCCTTGGGACAATTGACTTGAAGCCACTGGAGAAATCTAGTGGAGTCTACCAAGGTGTGACATGCTCCCAAATGTGCCCTCTATCAATGCAGGGTTCAAATTAGCTAGTTAGGATTCCCTCCTGAGTGATTGAGTGTAGTGCATTGAAGGTTATCAATGTTCTTTGTCACCTAGTGCACAAACTACATAATGGAGAAATCTCATGTCACCTTGCTCACTCCATTCAACTACTTTGAGTAGAAGGATGAAATGATAATCCAATTGAGATATAAGGGACTCTTTAGAGTTACCATGGGGACTGATAATGAGTTGAACTCTACAATAGATAATTCAAAGTTATTCAACGGGATGTATGAAGCATTTGGAATGCTTTGTCTCAGTATCTCAAGAGAGACCCTATTTCATGTAGACAGTCTCACTACTCCAAATGAAGTGTGCCTCAAGCTCAAGTCAATATTTGGGAAGAATCATGAGTTGAGGGGCCACCAACTTGAGAATGAGTTGATCTCTCTGATCCCAAGCTGTTTTGAGACCATCCAAGACTTCTTCACCAAGTTAAAATCCTTGGTTTTGTATCTCAAGCAGTGCGGCATTGAGAAGAAGGATGAGCAATTGGTGTTGTCCATTCTTTTGAAGTTGGGGCTTGAGTACTCTGTGTTTGTTTAGAATATCCATTCCACCAAGATCATTGTTCATAACTGGAAGATGCCATCTTTGGCTATCTTCTTGGAGCCTCTTACACAAGAGAAAGATAATTTTGTTCAAATGGTAGCCATCAAGCCATCAAAATACCAATTCCTTGCAGCGGGTGATTCGAAGCATGCAAAGGGGACACAGAAGGCCAAAGGTTTGAAGTAGCAAGAGAAGAAGAAAGACAAAGAGAATCCCAAATATTTTGAAGGGGTTTCGAATCCTAGCAAGGAGAAAGGGAAGAAGAAGGATAAATCAAAATGCACTTATTTTCACAAGGGTTGGAACCCTAAGCGTGCAGGCATGAAGAATTCCATTGACATGATGGCGCACCTCCTTGAGAAGAACAATATCCCTCTTCTAGATGGAGAAAATAAGGAGGGTGGTTTGAATTTTGAAGACAAGGAGAGATTCCATGCATTGATGGCTAGTACTTATGAACCTTCTTCTTTCATCATAGATTTGGGTGCCTCAAGGCACATGAATTATGCAATAGAAACCTTCTCTACTCTTTCACCATACATTAGTCCTCCTATTCTCATGGGTGATGACTCAGAGATCCCAACAAGAGGCATTGGAAAGATGACTCTAGACAATGGTTACTTCAGTAATGTGTTGTATGTACCTGATATTGCAGCAAATCTCCTCTCTGTTTATCAAATGACCCAAACTGGTTCGGCCAAGAGAGTGATTTTCACTCAAGATGATGCGTAAATTTCTGAAGTTTCTGCTGGAAAAATGGTTGCAGTCGGTGTTGCAAATCATGAGTCAAGGATGTACAAGTTTTCACACTTTCTTCCTTATTCTTCTCCTAATGCTCTTCTGTCACATGCTAATGAGGTCCGTATAATTTGGAATCAGAGGTTTGGACACCTAAACTAAAAATATCTTCAAGCCTTGAGCAAGGAAAAGATGGTTGAAGGTCTTCCAAGCATCAAATTTTCCAAAGGTACTTGCAAGGGATGCATTATTGGGAAGCATGTAGAGCGCAAGTTTGAGAAGGGGAAGGAAAGAAGAGCCACTCAACCTCTTGATTTGGTCCATTCAAATGTGATAGGACCTCTTCCCACACCCTCCTATGGAAACTCAAAATATGTCCTAACATTCATTAATGAATTTTCAAGGTACTATTGGGTGTTCTTTCTCAAGTTGAAATCTAAAGTGTTTCATTGTTTCAAATTTTTCAAGGCTTCTATTGATAACTTTAGTGGGAGGAAGATAAAGGTATCAAGGACTGATAATGGAAGGGAATATTTCAATAAGGATGTTGATGTATATGTAACTTCGGAATGTATTTTACCCATGTATGTTGTATTCCTATAGAGATGTTATTATTCCTTTATACGGAAGTGTCATCATTTATATTGTAAGTGTCGTAACTTATACTTGATGGGTTATTAGACCACCTTGTTGGGGTCGGCCCTGTATGAGTCATGTGGGTAAATGGGTTATTAGACCACCAAGTGTGGGGTCGGACCAAATTAATGTAACCATGGGTTATTATGTTAAGTTAGACAAGTCGGCCCCAGTGGTTTATTGGGTAGGACAGGACAAGTATAAATAGAGATCGGGAAATCTCTATTTGATCATCTCATTACTCACTCTTCCATCACTGGAAAAGTGGCGCACATGTGAGGAGGAGGATCAGCTGCTAGGAGAAGACTATCTCTTGTACTTTGGTTGTATCATTTCTCTTTCTATCTCTGAGGAAGTTGTGAGGTTTTTCACCTTCTTGGTTTTCCCCGGTGAAACTCTGTGTCTCTTGTGTGCTTGCATTATTGTGTCCATGATTGATATGCTGTAGATATGTTGTACATATTATTCTCTCAGTTAAGATATTAGATCAGATTGAAAAATTATGAAAAACTAACATGGTATCAGAGCTAGCCTGAAAGAAGGCATGGTATGGAATTTATGGCACTTGTTGCACTTGTGAAGCTAGGGCTTGATATAGAAAAAACCTGTCATCGTAGCACTTTTTCTATAAATCCATTTTGGAGAAGTTTCAGGATCTGAAAGGTTCACAAGTAGAATATAAGATCCCAGTGTACCTTTTGTCCGAACCACAACTTCTAATTCGTTGTACTTTGTGTTTTATGATCTGTACAATCTAGGGTTTTTGCCTCTTCCAGATCTCAGTCATAAACAGGTGACCTAGGAAAAAAGATCATAAATTGGGCTAGGAAGCTCCAAATGCAATTTCGTAAAAAGCGACAGGTAGGGAACGGACTGTACTTTCACAGGCCAAAGTTTAAGATTCCGAAAGTGAACCAGTGACACGTGGCACTCCGTACAACTTCGCTCTCCTGTTTTATCCCATAAATAGGTCACATTGTGACACTTGGTATAAATCTATCTCATAGAATCCATTTGAGGTCATACCTATGGGTTTGGAAAGATAACAGGTCAGGCTACCACATGAAAAAATTTCAGACCCTGTAGATCTGAAATTTCGGAGTTACACAAGAAACAATCAAGTGCATATTTCTGTCAAAACAGAATTGGATTTTGAGCACCTTCATTCATGGCTCTGGGAATTTAGGGTTTCAGAGAATGTTGGAATTTGTTGTATCAGAGACCAAAGCCGGATGATCCTCATCAAAATCAAAATTTAGAGACCAAGATTGAATTTTTTGGTTGCGCAAAAGGTTAGGCTTTATCAAACCCTAGTTCGGGATCCTGTCCAAAAGATCCGGAAGTTTCAAAGGCAATTTTGAGGGGTGAAACTTTGCAGTTTTCAAATTCTGATTATATCAAATTGATCATCTCATCAAGGTGCATCTTTCTATCCTTTCAGAAGTTTGAAATTCAAAGTTTGAATTTTTAGGGTTTCTCTGACAAACCCTAATCCAGCTCCAGATCCAGTTTCTGCAAATCAAGTGGATTGGGTTAATCCTAGAAGAGAATGGTTTGGTCACCTACATAAGTGAAGAAGTTCCTATTTGAGAGGGAGATGAGGCTAAGACCTTACATAAGAAGATCAAAATCAATCTCGATAGGTATGACTTATCCAGGTATGTTTCGAGATCTGTTCATGATTAAGTTTATGGTATGTTTGTCTTCATTAAGGTTAGTACAATCTTGATTAACTTTAGACTTGTTGTATCACCTTAATAAAACTATGAATGCAGATATTCATCGATTAGGGTTTTGACACTTAAGATTGTACTAATGCTTTGTGGTGTGTGAGGCACCTGCAACAATTAATTAACACGAATATGCGAAATAGCAGAAATGACAGAACTCAGAATCACTTTTATATTGATCACAGGCCACTTCGAGGGGGCAACCTCCTTTGAGCAAGCTCAATACAAATAACTTCACGGTGCCTTCATAGGTCTCAACACACACTTATATACTAATTCTAGGCGCCCATACTATGGGTCGAAACCATGGGCCGTTACAAACTATGGATCAACAATACTACGGGCGACTTACAAAGCATATGCGCCAACAACAATAAAACAAACTATTGATCAACAAATACTATGGGACGACTTACAAAGCATATGCGTCCAATAACAACATACTAACAAAGTAAAGACATGGGTTCCTAACATCCCCTCCCCCTTAAAAAAAGATTTGTCCTCAAATCTTTAGATGTGGAAATTGTTATTGAATCTGAAGGAGTGGTTCCCATGTAGCATCCTCTGGTTGCATGTCGTGCCACTGAATTAAGACCTCTGTGATCGAGCGAGAGCGAAGCTGACGTGTGCGCCGATTGAGGATGGCCTCTGGCTCCAAAAGGATGGATCCTTCCTTATCCAGTTCGGGTAAAATCGTTTGTCCGCTGATGTTGGTGCCAAGAACTTTCTTCAGACAAGAGACATGAAAGACTGGATGAATGCGGGAAGAAGGAGGAAGTTCCAATTTATAAGCAACGGACCCAATATTCTGAAGAATCCGATATGGCCCATAGAACTTTGGAGCGAGCTTATGACGCACTTTGAGTTTCAAGGAGGATTGTTTGTACGGCTGGAGATGAAGAAAAACCATATCACCGACTTGAAAAGTGCGCTCCGAACGGTGTTGATCAGCTTGTTGCTTCATGCGATTTCTTGCCATGTGCAGATTGTCCCGCAAAATGCGAATAATCTGATCGCGGTTTCGAAGGACCGTGTCAACTTCCTGAACTGGTGAACTGGTGGGGGTGTATGGAAGAAGAGCTGGAGGTGCTTGACCATAGACTGCTTCATATGGGGTCATTTTAGAGGCAGTGTGGTAAGAGGTATTGTACCACCATTCAGCGAGAGGGAGCCACTTTGCCCACTGATGTTGTTGTTCCGAGGTGAAGCAACGAAGATACGTTTCCAAGCATTTATTGACAATTTCAGTCTGACCATCTGTTTGTGGGTGATACCCTGAACTCATCTTCAGTTTGGTCCCAGTGTGGTGAAATAGTTTTGTCCAAAAATGACCGGTGAAAGTCACATCACGATCCGAGACAATGGAAGAAGGGATGCCATGAAGACGAAAGATCTGGTCCAGAAAAATTTGAGCGACGGAGGAGGCTGTATAGGGATGGCTGAGATCACAAAAATGACTATATTTGGAGAGGCGATCAACCACAACGAGAATCATTGTATTCCCGCCAGATTTAGGGAGCCCTTCAATGAAATCCATAGAAATATCTGTCCAAATCCGTGTAGGTATGGGCAAGGGTTCAAGCAATCCTGGAAGGAGTGTTGTTTCACCCTTATTGCGCTGGCAGGTATCACATTCGGCCACCATCTATTGAATTGTCCTTTTCATTCCCTGCCAAAAGAAGTTACGCCGTGCTCGTTCATACGTTTTGAGGAACCCAGAGTGCCCTGCCGATGGAGAAGCATGGAGTTCATAGAAGACAGCCTGTTGAAGATCTGTGCTCTGGGGAAGCACCAGACGACCCTTGTATCGCAGAGAAGCACCATCCCAAGAGTAATGTGGTACAGCAAAAGGGTTGTTGGTCAAGCGTTGGATGATTTGAGCTAAGGAAGAGTTATTGACATAACCATGTTGAACAGATTGCAACCAATTTGGAACCGGCATAGAAATAGCTGAAAGAGAACCTTGGGCATCAAATGTGCGAGAAAGAGCATCTGCCACAATATTGTCTTTACCCTTCTTGTAAGTGATCTCATAGTCATAACCCATGAGTTTGCTAACCCATTTCTGTTGTGCCGGGGAGGAGACACACTGGTCCAAGAAATATTTCAGACTCTGGTGATCAGTCTTGATGCAGAAATGATTCCCTAATAGGTATGGCCGCCACTTCTGTACTGCATGCAAAATAGCCATCATTTCCTTCTCATAGGTAGAGGCAGCTAAATTCTTACCTGAAAGGGCTTTGCTGGTGAATGCAATGGGGTGTTCATCTTGAAGGAGAACAGCAACAAGTCCATTGCCGCAAGCATCACTCTCAATAGTGAAGGGCTTGGAAAAATCAGGCATAGCTAGCACAGGTGCAGTACACATAGCTTGTTTTAGTTGGTCAAATGCACACTGAGCAGCAGGTGTCCATGTAAAAGCATCCTTTTTCAATAGAGCAGTTAATGGAGCTGCAATCTTCCCATAATCCTTGACAAACTTGCGGTAGTAGCCAGTCAATCCCAAAAAACCATGAAGGATCTTGAGTGTCTGAGGCTGCGGCCAATTGTTCATGGCATCGATTTTGGCAGGATTCACGCGAACCCCTTGTGCTGAGATAATGTGCCCGAGATACTCAACTTCCTTCTGTCCAAAAACACATTTAGACTGCTTGGCATGGAGATGATGGTCAGAGAAAAGTTTCATGACAAGATCCAGATGCTGGAGATGTTCATCCCATGTTTTACTGTAGATGAGGATATCATCAAAGAATACCAGAATGAATTTCCGCAAGTAGGGTCGAAATATTTTATTCATTAAGGCTTGGAATGTGGAAGGAGCATTAGTGAGGCCAAAGGGCATGACCAAAAACTCATAATGGCCATCATGTGTGCGGAAAGCTATTTTAGGAATATCCTCCTCATGAACCCGAATTTGATGATACCCAGAACAAAGATCCAACTTGGAGAAAAAGTGAGCCCCATGAAGCTCATCAAGAAGCTCATCAACAACAGGGATTGGAAACTTATCCTTGATGGTGAGGTGATTAAGTGCTCGGAAGTCAATGCAGAGGCACCATGACCCATCTTTTTTGCGGACAAGAATAACTGGAGAAGAAAAGGAACTAGTGCTTGGACGAATAATACCTTGCTTCAATAAGTCCCGAACGAGCATTTCAATCTCCGTTTTTTGGTGAAATGGGTAGCGATAGGGCCTGATGTTGGGAGGAACGCTACCAGGAAGGAGCTGAATATGATGGTCTTCTGGCCTGGAAGGTGGCAATCCCACTGGTTCAGCAAAGACACCTGTATATCGATCCAGAATTTGTTGTAGATCTAAAGGAGTAGTGGAGACCGCTGATGGTTGCATTTGGATGGAATGGATCTGAGCGATGACACCATGTGAATTCTTCTTGAGGAGTTTTTCCATGCGATGTGAACTGATGATGCTGAGAGAACCTGGTTGTAATCCTGTCAATGTGTGTTTTTGTCCATTGAGGGAAAACTGCATCCAAAGTTCAGCAAAATCCCATAATATAGGGCCAAGTGTGCGTAGCCATTGAGCGCCCAAAACCACATCACATCCGCCTAAGGGAAAGGCAAACATGTCAGAGCGCAAGGTATAGTCTCCCATAGAAATACGCACATTTAGACACTTCCCTTTGCAAGGTAAGGTTCCCCCATTGGCAACCATGACTTCAAAGTTGGAGCAAGGATGGATAAAACAATCAGCTTGTTTGGCGATCCGAGGATCAATGAAATTATGAGTGCTACCAGAATCAATGAGTATTGTAAGAGGAAGCTTCTTGAAGTAACCCCTGACCCGCATTGTTTGGGGGGTGGTGATTCCAGCTAAAGCATGGAGAGATATCTCTGGCTGGTCATCCTGAGGTGGAGGGTCAATAGGCGGTTCCTGAATGTCGACCGGAGCATCTAGTGTTTCTGGAAACCTCGTCACCAATTTCAGAGGCAGGCAGAGACTCCACATCCAAGAGATAGAGTTTTTGCTAAACACATCTATGTCCCCGAGTGAATTTCTCATCACAATTATAACAAAGCCCATTTTCTCTGCGTGCTTGCATCTCTGTTTCAGACAAACGCTTGATAGGATTCGGTCGAGGAGCCTGCGGTAGAGGTGGTCGCTGAGAACCCATATTTCAGAAGGGAACAAAAGTGGGCTTGGAGCGTTGTTGGGCTGCAATCTTGTCTTCTGCCAACTTAGCCAACCCTAGGGCTTCCATCATTGTGTTGGGACAGAATATTTTGACCTCAGAGCGGATGGCATCCTTTAGACCACTGATAAAACAACTCCGGTAAAAGTCATCAGACAATCCTTCGGTGTGGTTGGATAGATTCTCAAATTCGGTTTGATACTCTCTCACAGTGCCAGTTTGGCGAAGTTTAGTGAGGGCTCCTGTGAAGTCATCAAAAGCACTAGGACCAAATCGTTGCAAAAGGAGCTGGCAAAAGTCTGGCCATTTGGGCTCTGGATGAGCCTTGATGTACCAACGGTACCATTGAAGAGCTTCCTGTTCCAAATGAAAGGATGCCAATGGAACTTTGTTGACATCAAAAGTATTATGTAGACTGAAATACTGTTCTGCACGATAGATCCATCCAGTTGGGTCGGTACCATTGAAGCGAGGAAAATCAAGCTTCGAACCACGGAAATTGCTGGAAGAAGAGAACCCATTGTCTGATGTAGACTCGGACTGTCGTTTGTTGTTCATAGCTGAATGTTCAAGATGGAGGCCGAGAAAATTTTCATCCAGGTCCTGGAGTTTGGCTTGGATGGATGCAAGTGCCTTCTCCATAACCGGGATTTTTTTTTTTTTTTTTCATGGGTAGGAAAACAGAAATAGAAACTACTTCAGTAAGGGAAAATCTGGATTTGGTAAAAAATCAGGAGGGTAATTGGGGTTTGACTAGGTTTTGGACACTGTTGGATAGACAGGGAAGCAAAAATGAGTATTTCAGAAGCGGGGTGAAAGAATGGAAAAATTTGGCAGAGGGAAACAAAGAAGCAGAATTCAGAAAGGAACTCTGTGGTAAAATTTGAAGGTGATTGGGTGAAATCTGAGGAAGTTATGGCAAACCCTAAAAATAGACAAATGTGAGATTTCGGGTTTTGGGAAGGTGAATTGGGGATAGGGTCCTCAGGACTGAAATATGCAGAATAGGATGACAGGGGTTCCTCGAAAATTTCAAGGGAAACAGAGTAAAAACAAGGAAGATATGGACAAAAAACTGGTTTTCTTTTTCTTTTCTTTTCTTTTTTTTTTTCCAGATGGAGCGGCTACGGCTTGGAAGGAATCTGGAACAGCGCCGAATGGACTGAAAGCGGCCGGGGATCTGGAATAGCGTCGAATGGACTGAAAGCGGCCGGATCTGGAACGACTTGCAAAATGGATCTGAACGGCACAGTAGTGATCGACAATAGTTTAGCTGAAAGTAAATATGGACCCCAGGTATGTGCGGCTTCCTAACAGTTCAGGGGTTTCATTCGGCCACCAATGCTGTCTGACGGCTTGCGTATTGGGGCAGTACCCCTCACTCCATGGCTCAGGTAAAACTGATAACCGCTTTGCCACAAACGACAGCTCTTGGTTTACCTCACGGGTGGGAACTAGTCAATCAGGTAGGGGTCGTTGCCCTTTTCGCTGGCAGGTCCTCTCAATGGGCCAGCTACTTCGGGGTTCCTGTGGTACTCCTCACAATGAGTTTTAGGGCTTATGCCCAAGTACTTCCCACAGTTAAGCGTATAGGGATTATTCCCAAATCCGAACCTGCAACAGATGCGAAAAAAAAATTTGGCAGAAATTTCACCCAGCGAGCCCAAGAAAGTGCTCTGATACCAGATGTGAGGCACCTGCAACAATTAATTAACACGAATATGCGAAATAGCAGAAATGACAGAACTCAGAATAACTTTTATATTGATCACAGGCCACTTCGAGGGGGAAACCTCCTTTGAGCAAGCTCAATACAAATAACTTCACGGTGCCTTCATAGGTCTCAACACACACTTATATACTAATTCTAGGCGCCCATGGGTCGAAACCATGGGCCATTACAAACTATGGATCAACAATACTACGGGCGACTTACAAAGCATATGCGCCAACAACAATAAAACAAACTATTGATCAACAAATACTACGGGACGACTTACAAAGCATATGCGTCCAATAACAACATACTAACAAAGTAAAGACATGGGTTCCTAACATGGTGTTGTATGAGGTTGATGTTGTCCGCTAACATGAAAGGTACATCAAGAAATACAAATCATGTTCTAGTTCAAGAACATATGACCATGGTGACATGAAGACAAAGATTCATCCATTGTCATGGATCACATAGAAGCTCTACTTACGAGGTATGTATACGTTGGTTCTACAATGCTTAACCTATGAGATATGCAAGTTACTAGCACAAGTCATTGAAGAGAACAAGACATTGCTAGACATAACTAGCAAATATGATAACCAGGTATGTTTTTCCTATATCAAGTTAGAATCCTACCTTGTGTTAGGATCTTATACTGTTGTATGGTTGATAATGATTATTCATGAAGTTACAAATGTAAGTAATCAAGGGTTTATGCATATTATGCCTCTTACATTGATTGATGATATGACTAACCAGTAAAGTCTTTTGGTCAAATAAAGAATATGCATGAGTAAAAGAAGTATTCCATGAAACCTTGAATACTAATGTTTATTACCTGTGTATGAAATGATATTGACCATACATGTTTAAGATTACTTAGAATCATAATGTTTTTGATAGTATTAAGATTATACTAATGAATGTATGTATGAGATCTCGAGGATAATACAATGATGATGCTAGTAAATATGCATAGTGTTCAAGGATGGATATAAGTTCAAAGACAAGTAATGCAGGAAGCAAAGATCAAGAGGGAGCACACTCTAGTAGTTCCTGCAAGGAAGCAAATATTGAGAGGGAGTCCACCCTACAAACCAAACAAAGATAAGTAATTGAATTGTCATTTCTTGCATATTTGTTTAAATAATATTGTTCAATGATGTATATGCTTATGTTCCTAGACTCAGGGTGTGTATTATGCATATTAGAATAATTGCATTAATGAACAATATACTACTAATATGCATGTGATGGGTAAGTGGCCCATGGCACTGTACAACATTCCATTGCTACTTATCTAGAATGAAACCTCTTTGCTGACATGTTGGGAGTAGTGCAAACTCTTAACAATGTTCTAGTAGAGATTGGAAGGCATCTAGAAAGCTATGTGATATGGATAAATGTTGTATTGAAGCATTGGCTAAAATAATTGCATGACTGTATCACATATTTCTTTATGTGTAAAAATTTGTTCTGAAAACTATGAGAAGTTTCTAATCATGCAATTTAACTTGTTTTGTAGGAAAGATCATATACGAGCACCTACAAAAGAAGGACTACAACATTTGTTTCAGCAACAAAGTTATCTATTGGATATATTGAAGTTCCCAGGATTCGGGAAGAATGCCATGATCGAGGAGTACCAATCGATCATGAAGAATGATGTTTGGGATACAGTCCCAAGACCTGAAGGGAAGTCTGTTGTGACTTCCAAATGGATCTATAAGATCAAGCATGCTACAGATGGTAGCATGGAGAAATACAAAGCAAGGTTTGTAGCTCGTGGCTTCTCCCAGAAAGAGGGATTGAGTATGAAGAGACTTCTACACCTATAGCCAGGAACACTTCCATCAGATCAGTACTTGCTCTGACTGCAGTGATGAAATGGAAGATACACCATATGGATGTCAAGACAGCTTTCTTGAATGGTGTAGTCGAGGAGGAAGTGTATGTGGAGCAGCCACTCGGGTTTGAGACACATGACAAAGGGACTCATGTGTGCAAACTGAAGAAAGCCTTGTATGGCTTGAAGCAAGCTCCTAGGACTTGGTATGATAGGATAGACAACTTTGTATCTAGTTTGGGCTTTACCAAGAGTAAAGCAGATTCCAACCTTTACTACAAGGTTGAGGAAGGCAATCCTGTGATACTACTTCTGTATGTGGATGACCTGTTTGTTACAGGTGAGGATGGATTGATTGCCGATACCAAGAGGAAGCTTGCTGCCGAGTTCGAGATGAAGGACTTGGGGATGATGCACTACTTTCCAGGAATGGATGTGTGGGCGAGTGCAGATGGAATCTTCCTTGGACAAGGGAAGTATGTAGTAGAGATCCTGAAGAGGTTCGGGATGATGGACTGCAAGGCCATGGATACACCTATGGCATCAAACCTGAAACTTCTGTGTGATGCTTCATCTAATCTGGTTGATGTCATTGTGTATCATCAGATGATTGGGTCCTTGATGTACCTGATGAACACTAGACCAGATATTTTCTTTACGGTGAACACATTGAGCCAGTTCCTGACGAATCCCAGAGGTGTTCACCTTATTGTTGTAAAGCATATTCTGAGGTACCTGAAGGGTACAATTGATTATGGGCTCAAGTATGATGCGAATCAAAAGTTTAACCTGCAGGTTTGTGTTGATTCAAAGTGGGTAGGAAGTGCTGCAGATAGGAATAGCACATCTGGGTGTTGCTTCAGTATGGGATCAGGTGTGATCTCTTGGTTTAGCAGGAAGCAATCCTGCATAGCACTGAGTACAGTCGAGGAAGAGTATGTTGTAGCATGTTCGGCTAGTTGTGAGGTAGAATGGCTCCGGAAGCTACTGTATGAGTTATTTGATCTCCCACTAGAGGCTACTAGTATCTTTTGTGACAACTAGAGTTGTGTGAAGCTGTCTGAGAACCCGGTGTTCCACGACAAGTCGAAGCACATTGAGATCAAATATCACTATATCAAGGATATGGTGCAGAGAGGAGCAGTGAATCTCCTGTATGTTGCGACGGATGATCACTAGCCAGAGTAAAGTTTGATTACTTCAGAGAGAGGCTTGGTGTTCTTCACATTGATGACACTTCAAGGAAGAAGTGATGGATACATTTGCAGGAGCCATTCCAAGCATGGTGAGAGGAGGATCCTTCCCATGGATATGGATGTAAGCATTGGATGATGAGCATCAGGACGATGCTCCCATTACTGCTCTGTATATGTATCATGTTGGATGCTTGTTATGATTAGTTGGATCATGTATATGTATATGCATCATGTTGGATGCTTGGACCATATATCTATATATGTATCAGGTGGATACGTTGTATGATCAGGTAGATCATGTATGTTGATATATATCAGGTGGATCATGTATCTGTGTATGTATCAGTTGGATACATTGTATGATCAGGTGGATCATGTATGATGATATGTATCAAGTAGATACTTGGTATGCATCAGGTGGATGCATTGTATGATCAGGATGATCATGGATGACGAGCTTCGGGATGTTGCTCCAGATGACATGCATCAGGACGATGCAGTGACGATGATCAAGATGATCATATGTGATGAGTATCAAGACAATGCTCTAGATGATCATGTACATCAGGACGATGTATGGTGAGTATTAGGTTGATACTCTGTGGCCGTGGACAAGTTGTGCAGATGAGCATGTAAGTTTACCTAGGAGATCTGACAGGTAGAGCTGTGTGCTCGTAACAGTCTGGGATGTTCTTTCGAGGCATTTCTCTAGGAGGACATATAATAGTTCCCTAGGAGATCCGACAGGTAGAGCTGTGTGCTCGTAACAGCCTGGGATGATCTTTTGAGGTTTTGTCCTATGGCATGTAATGTGTCCTTGGGAGATTCGACATGTAGAGCTATGTGCTTGTAACAACCTGGGATGCTCTTGCAAGGTTTTTCCATGACCACATGTAATGTGTCCTTGGGAGATCCGACAGGTAGAGCTGTGTGCTCGTAAGAGCCTGGGATGCTCTTGCAAGGTTTTGTGGTGAGACCACATGTAATATGCTCCTGGGAGATACAACAGGTATATTTGTGTGCTCGTAACAGCCTGGGATGCTACATCCAATTTTTGTGGTGGGGTCACATGTAATATGCTCCTGGGAGATCCAACAAGTAGAGCTGTGTGCTCGTAACAGCCTGGGATGCTATAGCCAGGTTTTGTGATGCACGTAATAAGTCCTAAGGATTCCACAGTATGGCCAATAATGATGAAGACCTACAGGTGGTGGGCCTACATCCAGTATGAAAAAGGACTGGCTTTGTAGAACTTCCTATGACGAGTAGATTGGAGATTGATTGAGATAGCAGCAGCAGTGACGATGTCGATGCTTCGAGGACGATGATTCATTGATGATGATCCAAAGAATAAGACTTGTGCTAGCAAATCTGTGTCGAGAAATACCTTCCTAGTTAAGAGGGAGTGTTGATGTATATGTAAATTCGGAATGTATTTTACCCAAGTATGTTGTATTCCTATAGAGATGTTATTATTCCTCTATACGGAAGTTTTTGTATTCCTATAGAGATGTTATTATTCCTCTATATGGAAGTGTCGTCATTTATATTGTAAGTGTCGCAACTTATACTTGATGGGTTATTAGACCACCTTGACGGGGTCAGCCCTGTATGAGTCATGTGGGTAAATGGGATATTAGACCAACAAGTGTGGGGTCGGCCCAGATTAATGTAACCATGGGTTATTATTCTAAGTTAAACAAGTCGGCCCCACTGGTTTATTGGGTAGGACAGGACAAGTATAAATAGAGATCAGGATATCTCTATTTGATCATCTCATTACTCACTCTTCCATCACTCAGAAAGTAGCACACATGTGAGGAGGAGGATCGGCTGCTAGGAGAAGACTATCTCTTGTACTTTGGTTGTATCATTTCTCTTTCTATCTTTGAGGAAGTTGCGGGGATTTTCACCTTCTTGGTTTTCCCCAGTGAAACTCTGTGTCTCTTGTGTGCTTGCATTATTGTGTCCATGATTGATATGCTGTAGATATGTTGTACATGTTATTCTCTTAGTTAAGATCTTAGATCAGATTGAAAAATTCTGAAAAACTAACAAAGGACCTGCAACAGATATTTGAAGAAGATGGCATTCACATGCAACATTATGTTCCTTACACACCCTAGCAGTAGAGCGCAAGAATAGAGCATTGAAGGAGATGGAAACCTGTATGTTGGAGGCTAAGTATTTGTCTCCTAAACTATGGGTTGAAGCCATTAATTGTGATGCATATGTTCAGAATAGAGTGCCACACAAATCCTTGGAAGGAAATATTCTAGGCTTGGATAGGACATAATTATGATGTGTCTCATTTCAAGGTGTTTGGCTCAAGAGCATGGGCAAGAATACCTCCTAAGAAAAGAAAGGCCTTGTAGCCCCAAAGTAAGGAGTACAGTATGGTTTGTTATGAAAAATATGAAAAGGGATACAAGCTCTTTGATCCCTCATTTGAAAATACTTTCATTGATAGGAATGTTCGGTTCGAAGAAGAGCTCATGCAAGTAGTTGACCAAAAAGAAGGGGAATGCTCAAATCCCCCACTTGCAGAGGATGCAAGTGATGCTTTATTTTCTGATATATATGATTATAATATTGAGGATGAAGATGATGAAATGCATGTAGATCATGATCCTCCTACAAATCCCAAGTGGACTGAGAAAACCATACCAGCAGCTTGTTAACTTGCAGGAGATCCACAAGAACCTAGGAAGACTAGATCACAGTTTCACAATGCATTTTCTTCTTGTGATTCGAATCTTCATGGGAGGTTTTTTCTTATGGTTGGATTTGATCCATAGTCATATGAAGAAGCATCACATGACCCAAGATGGCAATATTCCATGCAAGAAGAGTTGAATTCTCATCATGGTAGGTGTTTTCTTATTGTTGGATATGATCCACGGTCATATGAAGAACAATCACATGACCCAAGATGGCAAGCTTCCATGCAATAAGAGTTGAATTCTCTTCATGAAAATGAAACTTGGGAGTTGGTTCCTCTTCCTCCCAAGAGGAAGTTGGTGCAATGCAAGTGGGTGTATAGGACCAAGATGGTTGCTGATTGTTTTGAATTGAAGTATAAGTCCATATTGGTAGCTAAGGGATTCTCTCAATTCCATGGAGTGGAATACACAGAAACATTTGCACCTGTGGCAAAGATGGACTCAATCAGTCTAGTTTTGTCCATTGTTGCATCTAAGCGATGGGAGGTTCATCATATGGATTTGAAGAGTGATTTTCTTGATGGTGACCTTCATGAGGAGATCTATATGCATCAGCCTGAAGGTTTCATTCAATATCCTTCACTTTTTTGTAGGTTGAAGAAGTCTCTCTATGGCCTCAAGCAAGCTCCTAGAGCTTGGTATGCCAAGATGGACAAATTTCTTCTTTCTCAAGGTTTTGAAAGATGCAAATCTGATCCAAATGTCTATATGCGGAATTTTAGTGACTCGATTTTGATCATTGTACTGTATGTTGATGACTTATTGATCACTGGTAGTTGTGTTGAATACATAGGTTTAGCTAAAGCTGCATTACATAGTGCATTTTCCATCTCTGATCTAAGATTGTTGAAACAATTTCTTGGTTTGGAGATTGACCAAACTAGTGTGGGGATCATAGTTTCACAACCAAAGTATGCTTCAGATCTGCTACAAAAGTTTAGAATGGATGAATGTAAGGCTGCTAAGTTTCCCTTCCCTTCAAGTGTAAAAATTCATAATTGGGGTTCCTCACCATTGTTGGGCAGTTCGCTATATAGACAGCTAGTTGGGAGCTTGTTATATCTCACACACTCTCGACTAGATTTGGATTATGCAGTAGGTGTTGTTGCAATATACATGCAAGAGACTCATGAGATCCATTGGAAGGCTACCAAAAGGATCTTGCATTATGTGCAAGGTACCAAGCAGTTTGGGATTCATTATGCAGTTGGTTCATCACTTGAACTGGTTGGTTTTACTGATTCGGATTGGGCTGGAGATAGCACTAACCAGAAGTCCACTTATAGATATGTATCTATGCTTGCACATGGTTCCATTTGTTGGTATAGCAAGAAACAACACACTATTTCCTTATCGTTAGTTGAGTCCGAGTACCGAGGAGCAGTGAATGCAGCTACACAATGTGTATGGATGAAAGGTATTCTTCGAGAGTTTGGATTTGCATTTGATTCACCCACATTCATTTGGTGTGATAACCAAAGTGCAATCAAGATATCCATTGATCCAGTATAGAGACAGAGGACCAACCACATAGAGATACACATGCACTACATCAGGATCTTAGTGCATGACCATATTATTGCCTTGCAGTATTACCCATCTTATGAGCAAACTGCTGATATCTTCACCAAGTGCTTTGCAAAGAATAATTTCATCCACCTCAGATCACTCCTTGGGGTGGCTGATGCATGGTGAAGGATGATGTATATTTTATATTTTTTTTCATGTCCATTTTTTAGGGGAGGTTTTGTTCCCATGTGGTTTTCCTCCTTACCTTGGTTACGTGGAGTAATAAAAATTGTAAGAGGTGACTTGAGCCTTAGTTGCCAAGGTCTCATTTTTTTTGCTACATAATTATAGCTTAAGGGAGGGGGCTTAGAACATTATTTCACCTAGGACCATAGTCTAAATGATATTTTATTAATGACTATTGGTTCAAGCAAGGATAATGATGTTCATCCAGGTTGTTAGGCTAATAATGACCAATTCCACTACCTTGACGCCCATTTTTTGTCAATATGTGTTTAATGCACAAGCATTTATGGAAACCACCCTCATTTATTTATGATACTTACCTGAGGAACTGTAATGTTCCAACCAATATTGCTGATACAAAAAAAATCACTCTCTTGGGAATTGAATTAAAAACAATGGATGCAGGGAGCTAGTTTGACTGTGGGTAGGAAAAATCAAGTTCTATGGATAGGAGGAGGATTATGTTAGATAATAATACCTTTTAAAAAAGAATTGGGGCCATTTATGCTTCAAATTCATCCAGGATGAAATCTACTCCAATGTTCCAGGGCACCCCAGCATATGCAAACTAGTACTTCAACTATACATGGACTTGAAGCTATGGGTAAAGGATTCTGGCTTAGGAAGGCTAATTAACATAAAATATCAGTCAATATACAGTCATGGTTTTCTCCAAAACGTTTTAGGAGGTTCTGAGAAAGACTCACAAAGATACAAGCAAAATGACCTTCTAGGATTGCACAACTAGACAATTTCAGGGTCTCCCAAAAAGTCAACAAACGCTCACAAAATTCTGATGTCAGGAATGTATTGAGTCATTTAAAATATTAACTAAAATCAGGAACAGAAATCAACTCATTTGGATCAATACTCATTCATGTATTAAAGAAAAACTTGAAACTAGCTCAAGTCTATGCAAATCTAGCAGGGGTGTGGAAAAACTCAGATCAATTCATATTTCTGCATTATAAAAGTTCATGAATGATATTAGAGGATCAATATTTACATAATTTACATCATATGAGAGCCATGAGGTTTCTCAGAAAAGTGAAAAGGATCAATCCTCTCCAATACAATAGACTAGCATAGAAACTCACTGGAAAACTAGAGAATTTGATCCATAGGCTTCATGACACTTTCTCTGAGCTTCAAACCAGAATTTAATAAGCTACAAGACCTAAAATAAAATCATTTAAAATGTATGGATTCCATCATCCTCTCACAGGAAGCAGGGGCACATTACCCAGCTTGGACTAGGGGTACATCTCCCAAGTCTCTGAGGAACAATTGCACTCACACCAATACTCAAACTGACAAAAGATGTGAAGGGGGTGTGCAATACTTTATTTATAGATGGATGATTACTTGAGGATCAAGTATCCTTGGCTAATTCTTCCTCATGAGTGGATAAGGAAAGCTAGCTTTCCTTCTTTTTCCTTTGTACTTTGCTTTCCTCCTTTTTCCTTTTCTGCTTTGCTTTTTGCTTTCTACTTTAGCTTTTTCTGCTTTTTTGGGATTTTCTGCCTTATCCTGCTTTTCTAATTTGATCTTGCTTTCTATTTTTGTGGTGTTTTCTGCTTTATGCTACTTTTCCTGAGTTTTTGTTGCTTTTCTGATTTGCACCATCTTTCTTTCCTTTTTTTTATTTTCTAGATTTGGATGCTTTCTCCTAACATTTTTTGCAAGTCAACTCCCAAGTCAACCTTATCCACTAATGTGCACTTGTTGAGCATTATCTTCTTTTATTTAAGATAAAAATTATTTAATGGATGAAAAATAATTATTTCAAGTGCATAATAAACTTTAAGAAAAAATAATTCACACTCCCTAATTAATTAAATGTCTGGAATTCAAAATTAACCCCCATAAATTGAAGTTGTCTCCTCAGCCCAAGGGATTGGTTGGGTTAGGAACTTGATCTAGTGATCAATGTTGATGGGACATGATAGTCCTCCCCTCCCAATATTTTCTTTTCCTCAAGCAATTTCAAACTGGGATGCTATAAGATGTGTTCTCCTTCCCAAGTAGCATCCTCACTAGGCAATCCTTCCCTTTGCACCAAAAATTCCTTAATGATTATGCTCCTCATATTCTTCTCTCGGACCTCTAAAATATTCTCAGGGATTAGCACCATATTTCCTTCATCATCAATGGGTGGTAAGTGTTGTGAAACCTTAACTTGCAGCCCTATTTCCTTCTTCAAACAGGACACATGAAAAAAATTGTGAATCCTACTACCTAGAGGAAATTCTAGCTCATAAGCCACTTCCCTGATCTTCCTCGGGACTTGGTAGGCACCATAAAACCTTGGATGCAACTTCTCATCCCCTTTAAACTTCAATGAGGATTGTCTATAGGGCTGCAAACCTCAAATAAACCAGATCTCCTACTTGAAAATCTCGCTCAATTCTATGCTTGTCTGCATGCATCTTTTGCTTGTTATGTGCTACCCACAAGATGTCTTTGAGGGTTCTAAGTATGAATTGAATCTCGTGCAGCAAATCCTTTTCCTTATGTGTCTTACAATCACCAAATATCAGTTCATACAAAGTGAGTGCATCATATCCATATATATCTTTGAAGGGAGACATTCCAATCAAGAGATGGAAAGTAGTATTGTAACATAACTCTCCCAAATGGAACCAAGTGGTCCATGACTTTTGTTGGCCTGTAACATAGTTTCTTAAGTATCCTTCCAGCCATTGGTTCACTCTTTCTGTTTGGCTATCATTCTATGGATGGTAGATGGTACTCATGTCCAAAATTGTCCCCACTAACTTGAAAAAATCTTGCCAAAAATTGCTAGTGAACTTACTATCCCTGTCACTGATGATGGACTTGGGTATGCCATGAATTTTGAAGACTTCTTTGATGAAAATTTCAGCCACTTGGATGGCTGAAATATTAGTTTGATAGCAAATAAATGTGCATATTTATTCAATCTATCAAGTATGAAAAAAATATTGTCTTTACCTTGTCTTTTTGGGAGCCCGTTGATGAAATCCATTGATTCACTTTCCCATTTTTGTTCAAGAATAGGAAGTGGTTGTAAGAGTCTTGTTGGATGAGTATGCTCTACTTTGTCTTGTTGACATGCCACACATGATCTAACATACTCCATCACATCCTTCTTCAACCCCTTCCAAGTGAATCTTCCTTCACTTTCTTGTAAGTCTTCACAAACCCAGGATGTCCTGCTAGAGGCACATCATGGGCATCCTCAAGGATCTTATTCTTTAATGAGGATTCTAGAACTAAAACGATCCTATCCTTATGATATAGGATATCATTGATAATCTTGTATGCATCATCATGAATTAGTCCATCAAACAAATCAAAAGCAAACTTATTATTTATGTACTCTACTCCAAGATGTGCTTTCCAATCATCATAAAAATTGATCAATGCAAATGTTGGTTTTCTAGAAAGAGCATCAGCTACAATGTTCATCTTACCCTTATTGTATTCAATGTCAAAGTAAAATTCGTGGACCTTGCTTACCCACTTTTTTTGCCTATCATTCATCTCTCTTTGGGTTAGGAAGTGTCTCAAACTGTTATTATCGGTCTTGATAATGAAATTACCACCTACCAGATATTGTCTGAACTTGACTAGCGCGTGCATGATGGCTAGCATCTCCTTGTCATAGACTAAATATAGTCTCTCATGGGGCTTCAACTTTCTACTTTCAAAGGCCAAGGGATGCTTTTTTTTCATCAAGACTTCACCAATTCCACTCCCTAAAGCATCACACTCAAGAACAAAAGGTTGAGAAAAATGTGGAAGTGCAAGAACAAGACAACTAATCATTACCTCCTTCATCTTATTGAATGCTTTCTCAGCTTCTTCTAACCAATTGAAAGCTCCTTTATTAGTAAGGTCTGTCAAAGGGGATGTTAACTTTGAAAATCTTTTGAAAAAATTCTGGTAGTAAGTGCATAAACCAATAAAACCTCTCAATTCAATGATATTTTTAGGACTTGGCCAATATACTATAGTTTGGATCTTCTCCATGTGAACCTTAACTCCCTCTTGCCCAATCACATGACCAAGATACACAATATCAGTCATCCCAAACTCACACTTGGACAGTTTTGCATAGAAATATTGATCTGCCAAGGTTGTTAGTACCATATCCAAATGGTGCAAATGCTCCTCCCAAGTTCTACTATAGATTAAAATATAATAATAAAAAAACAAGTACAAACTTAGAGAGCATCCTGATAAACACTCTATTCATGCAAGATTAAAAAGTTGCAGGTGCATTGGTTAGCCCAAAAAGCATAACCAGAAACTCAAAGTGCCCATGGTGACACCAAAAAGTTGTCTTCTAGATGTCTTATTTCCGCATACTGATTTGATGGTAACCAGAGCGAAGATCAATCTTTGAAAAGTACATGACCCCATGGATTTCATACATGAGTTCATAAATCCTTGGGATAGGATATATGTTCTTGATATTCTTCTTGTTGAGAGCTCTGTAGTCTATGCACATGCGCATGGTCCCATCTGTCTTCTTCACAAGGACAACAGATGAAGCAAAAGGACTTGAGATTGGTCTAATGAATCCCAAGTCAAGAAGTTCCTTGATGGTTCACTCTATCTCATCCTTGAATCTTTTCGGGTTCTTGTAAGGATGGAATTTGATATGTGGGGTGCTTATCTCCAACTCATTTCTATGCTTCACTCCTCTATCAGGTGGCCTCCTGTGAGGAAGGTCCCCAAACACCTTCTTATGCTTTTGGAGCAATTTATGTATGTCTTATGGATATTGTGCTACTTCCAAAGAGGTGCCCTCAGTGGTGATTAGGAACTCTACAACCAATTCAATGTCTCCACGCCCTAGTAAAGATCTCATACTATGTGCACTCACCACTTTTTTTGGGTAGGTGTTGATCCCTCTCAACACTACCTCCTTTCCATGTTCCCCTTTAAAGGTCATCTCAAGAACTTGGTAGTCTATGGAGTGCTTTCCAATAGAATACAACCATTGTACTCCCAAAACCATGTTAGTATCAGCCATATTCACAACATAAAAGCTATATGTTATGGTATGATCCCCTATATAAATATGCAATTTAGGAATCCAACTAGACCAATCCATAGAATGATTACCTGGAATGATAACAATGACGCCTCCAAATTTTTCAGTGGGTATATTTCTCCTTTCGACCAGATTTGAATCAATGAAGTTATGTGTGTATCCTCCATCAACTAACACAGTGACTGATTTCCCTTGAACCACTCCTTTGAATCTGCGTGTATGGAAGCGAGGCACTCCTGACAGTACTGCAATCTTTCTCACCTTAGGGCTAGGTTCTTCTTCTTCAGTCTCATAGGCCACTTCTTCATCTATTGGGACCTCTTATTCTTCCTCCTCAGCTTCTCTCTCTAAGTAAAATTCAATGTAGTGTGATTTTCCTTTAGCACATACGTGTCCTAGAACCCATGGTTCCTGGCAGGTGAAGCACGGCTTCCTTCTTCTCAATTCATCTCGATCTTGTGAATAGTTGTCCTTCTTGAAATTTCGAGAAGGACCCTTCATGGGTGGCCTTTGATTCTTGAATTGAGTAGGACCAATAGTTCTAGGAGGAAATCTGGTCCTTGGAATAGAGTATTGCAAGTCTCTTGTTCTACTTAGTGCATCTTGCAAGGTACAGGTTCTGTAGGCCTTCATTGAACCTTTCAAAGGTTCGGCTAACCCTTCAATGAAAAACATGATCAATCTAGGTTTTGAGATATCAGAGACCATCACAACTAGTTTTTTAAACTCATAGATGTAAGCTTCAGGAGTTCCAGTCTGCTTCACATGTGCTAGTTCTCTGAAGGTGATCTCAGGATCTCTTCTTTCAAATATTTCAGCCTACCTTCTTGTGAACTCTTCATAAGTGGTCACTTGATCATGCCCAAGTGTTTTCAGGCCATGAAACCACCAATAATTGGCTTCCCCATCTAAGTGCATAGTATCCAACTTAATGGTATCTCTCTCAACCATTGGATTTAACTAAAAGTAAGTATCAAGTTTCTGAATCCAAGAGTTGGCAATGCACTTCTGTGAGCCATCAAAGTAAGGCAAATAAATGTTACCAATAGCAATTCTTAACTCATAGTTCTGATTTGGTATCCGAAATATTCCTCTCGAATTTGTCTTGTACTGAAGATCACATAAATATTTGAATGGAAAATCCCTTCTGCATTCTTCTTTCACTGTGAGGTACTCAACATATTTGTCTTCCAATGAAATAAGACCTTCACTTCGAACCTCATGTTCCTCTCTTTGTTCTTCAGTAAACTTGGGCATAGTAGGCCTAGAATGTAACTAAGATTCCATCTTGAATTTAGTAGGTGGATTGTGAGGCCCATTTTTCGAGAAAATAGAGCCACCACTAATCTTCCTTTAGCCATGTGCGGTACCATTGCTTCTCCCCTCTCCATTTTTGCTTCCTATCTGCTAAGCTAAGAACTCTCTAGTCTCTTTTCCAAATTGAACAATATTGTGAGATATGTCTCATAATCCATTCATCATGCTTTAAACAAAGAGTTTGAACTCATATTTGTCTTCATTGTGAGACATGTCTGACTCTCCTTGTAGCTATCCTTCAGTAGAATTTATTTCTTCTCCCTCTTCTTCCTCTGACAGAGGATCCTTCTTCTTAGAATCTGATTATCTTCTTGGACTCATAGAAATATGTCAAGAGAAGGTTCATAGGACCATGATATGATACCACTGTAATGTACCAACCAGGATTGGTGATACAAAAAACTCACTCTCTTGGAAACTCAATTAAAAACAATGGATGCAGGGAGCTAGTTTGATTGTGGGTAGACAAAATCAAGTTCTTTGGACAGGAGGACGATGATTTTATCTTATAATACCTTTGCATAAATCAATAGGACCATTTATGTTTCAAATTCATCCAGGATGAAATCTACTCCAATGCTCCTGGGCACCCCAGCATATGCAAACTAGTACTTCAACTATACATGGTCTGGAAGCTATGGGTGAAGGATTCTGACTCAGGGAGGCTATTTAAAATCAAATATCATTCAATATACAGTCATGTCTTGCTCCAACAATTTTTAGGAAGTTCTGATAAATACTCACAAAGATACAAGCAAAATGACCTTCTAGGATTGCACAACTAGACAATTTCAGGGTCTCCCAAACAGTCAATGAAGGCTCACTAAATTATGATCTTAGGAATGTATTGATTCATTTAACATATTAACTAACATCATGGACATAAATCAACTCATTTGGATCAATACTCATTCATTTATTAAAGACAATCTGGAAACTAGCTCAAATCTATGGAAATCTAGCAGGGGTGTGGAAAAACTCACATCAATTCAAATTCCTGCATTACAAAAGTTCATGACTAATATCATAGGATCAATATAACAGCATGTACATCATATGAGATCTATGAGGCTTCTCATAAAATTCAAAAGGATCAATCCTCTCCAATACAATAGACTAGCATAGAAAATCACTAGAAAACTAGAGATTTTGATCCATAGGCATCATGACACTTTCTCTGAGATTCAAACCAGAATTGAATCAGCTACAGGACCTGCAATAAAATCATTGAAAATGGTTGGATTCCATCATCCTCTCACATGAAGCAGGGGCACATCACCTAGCTTGGATTAGGGGCACATCTCCCAAGTCTCTGAGGCACAATTGCACTCACACCAATACTCAAACTGACAAAATATGTGAAGGGAGTGCACACTCCTTTATTTATATATGGAGGATTACTTAAGGAGCGAGTATTCTTGAATTATTCGCCCTCATGAGTGGATAAGGAAAGCTAGCTTTCCTTCTTTTTCCTTTTTGCTTTGCTTTCTTCCTTTTTCCTTTTCTGCTTTGCTTTTTGCTTTCTACTTTAGCTTTTTTTGTTTTTTCTGGATTTTTTTCCTTATCCTACTTTTCTGGACTTTCCTACTTTTCTTATTTGATCCTACTTTCTTATTTTGTGCTGCGTTCTATTTTATGTTGCTTTTCTTGAGTTTTTGTTGCTTTTCTAATTTGCACCATCTGTCTTTCCTTTTTTCTGATTTTCTATATTTGGGTGCTTTCTCCTAACTTCTTCTGCAAGTCATCTCCCAAGTCAACCTTATCCACTAAGGCGCACTTGCGGAGCATTATCTTATTTTGTTTAAGATAAAAATTATTTAATGGATGGAAAACAATTATTTCAAGTGCATAATAAACTTTAGGCAAAAATAATTCACACTCCCTAATTAATTAAATGCCTGGAATTCAAAATTAACCCCCAATAATTGAAGTTGTCTCCTCAACCCAAGGGATTGGTTGGGTTAGGAACTTGATCCAATGATCACTGTTCAGGGGACATGACAGGCATGCCCTTATCCCTAGTTTGTGAATCTGGGTTTGACTTGAGGCGCCTATGCATTGATTGTGGTCATTTTGCCTCCTTTTTTACAGTTTTGGCCTATCCTAGGTCACCTCCACTCCACCACTCATGTGTTAGCATCATTAATGTCCTCCCGTGCCATCCCAACATTCAAATTATAAATTTGTGACAGTTTGAGGTGATTTGGGAGACTATTGGTCAACCTAGGGGGGATTGAGGTCCGATGTAAGCTAGCCACTTGTAGCTCATTCGAATGCCTCCAAAGGCTCATGATTTTTCCCAAATGTAATATAATGGTGTTCACAACTCATTTATGGGTTGGGAAGTAATAGAATTACCATCTATTTGCATCATTTGTTGTGTATATTATGCCTCTTTTACACTATTTTCTTGCATACTTAACCAAATTCTTGATTTGTGAGGAAATTCTTAGCTAGTATATCCTACTGTGATTTGAATTTCACAGTGTGAATTCAAAAAAATTGTTTTGTTGATTAATGGCTCACCTACAAAAGTTTTCAAAAGTTTCTGAGGGATAAGATAGGGATTCTCTCTATCTCCTTCACTGTTTCTTTTGGTTATTGAAGTATTAAGCAGACTCATTGGGAAAGCTAGGAAAGATGGTAGACTGGAAGAAGTTAAGATTACTTCTCATCATTTTATAACACATTTGATCTTTGTAGATGATGTTCTACTTTTTGGAAAATGAATTACAGAGGAATGGGAAACTTTCTAGGCTATTATTAAAAAAAAATTTGAGGCATATGGGATGGAGGTGAGTGTACAAAAATTAAGTTTCTTATTCAATGCAATAGAAGATGAAGTGTTGAGTTAGATTAATTTTTTCTCCCATATACGCTGTATTCTATCGAATATGGTTTTAAATGCCTTGGTTACTTTATTAAACCAAACTGTTATCTAAAGTAGGACTGGATCTGGCCCTTTAAGAAAGGTTGAGAAAAAGACAGAAATTTGGTGCTTCAGATGGCTTTCCCTTGGGGGTAGGTTAATACTTGTAAAGTTTGTCTTAGAAAGAATACATGTATACTAGATTTCCTTAACTAAAATACCAAAGTATATTCTAAACAAGATCAGAGATAAAATGTTTAGTTTTATGTGGACAGGGAAAAATAGTAAGGAAGGTGTTCATCTTGTCAAATAGGATAAAAGAAAATTGCCCAAGAATCTAGGAGAGTGGGGACCTAAGAATATTTTTAGTTTTGGGAATGCATTAGCTCTGAAAAATTTATGGAGATGCCTTGTGGGGAAGGATCTATGGAGTGAAGTCATCAAGGAAAAATATCTAAAGAAAAAAAGTGTTCTTGATTGGCTAAGAGATCCTCTCAAAAATATTTTAAATGTTTCAAATCATTGAAAGCACTATATGATTCTTAACATTTTCTTGAAAGATGGATGGCTTTGAAAGCTAGAAATGGTCAACAAATCAGACTCGGAGAATATCCTTTTATTAGTGGTGACAAAAATTTCAGACTATTTTTTGGTTTTGTTTCTTATTTGAATCAACATGGTTTTAAATATTTGGTTCATGCAAAAAGACCCGAGGAAAATCAAGTAGACACAAAGTATTGGATGGATGTTGAGGAGTTAGATATTCATGGTGATTATGTTGCTGAGTGGAACCAGTTCATTACTGGTCTAGTGTACTATGAAATCATACTCTCTGATAAAGAGGATCAACTGGTGTGGTCCTGAAACATTGCAACATGTCATGTCTCTACAAAATTAGCCGATGAGGCTATCATGTCATCCTCCATAGCATCAGAAGAAAAATGGTGGTATCATAAGATATGGAAATGGTGGACTCTCTTGAAACTTAAGCTATTTTGTTGGTTATCTTTGGAAAATAAAATTCTGACCTAGGACAATTATATTTGAAGATATCATATTGGTCCAAATATTTGTCTTTTATGCGGAAAAAAGGAGGAATCTGTTGACCATCTTTTTGTATTATGTAGTTTTTCCCAACATGTGTGGATTGAGGTAACAAAATGCCTTCAAATACCACTCAAATTACTTCTTGTTGGACAAACTTGTCTATTGGATATTGTCTTTTGTAGTGGATTGAGCATAGTTACTTACGATCTAAGTTACCTCTATTTATTATGTGGGGGATTTGGAGGCATAGAAACAATGTTCTTTTTGAAGAAATCAAGGTAAATTCAACTTTGGTAGTATCCAAAATTATTGGGGCATATAAACAATTCCATAAAGATATCATAAGAAGACTTTTCAAATAATATTCTATTCCATCCTTCTCTGATGAACATCCTATTGGGTTTTTTTTATGGGGTATCCCAGAATAGTCAATGTGGAGTAGCAATTATTATCAAAATCAATGGGTTAACTAAATTCCAAATTTGAATGGGATGTGGAGAGGGTTCAAATATGGAGGCTGAACTTATTTCACTATGGGGCTTATTATATTTTGCATATAACAAAAATCTCACTTCATTATAGGTGGTTGGAGACCCTTGTGCAACTATCAATTGGGGAGATGGGAGATCCAATATTTTGCATATAACAAAAATCTCACTTCATTATAGGTGGTTGGAGACCCTTGTGCAACTATCAATTGGGAATATGGGAAATCCAATCTGAATGTTACCTCATTGGATCATTAGAAATACAGAATTGAAGATTTGAAATCATATTTCAAGTTTCTATCTTTTAGCCCTGTGTACAGGCAATTCAACAATGAAGCTGACCACTTATCCAAAAAGGCTTTGGGATATGAATAAAGTTTCTTTATTATGAACTCTTTGAAGGCCTACATATGTTAGACAAATACTCTCTTCAAATATTTTAATTTTGTGGTATTTATACATAACTTTAAGTTTTGGTATATCGGTATATGCATATCTTTCGGGAGCAGATAGTATCTAAAAATTCAGCTCTGTAAAAGTTGTACTTTTGTAGATGGTGTTAGAGATGTCTTATCGGCATTATGTAATCCAATGTTTGAAGTATCTTTATAGTTTTTGGATATGGTTTATAGTAAAGACTATACTTTGAGTGTATTGAATTAATATTAAAAGAGTGTATTGGAAGAATGCATATATAAACCAACACATATGTAACTTTGATTCATCATCATAAATAACAAGTTATGTTTTTTGGGAAAAAAAAACATAAGTCACTATATGAATCTCAACAAATCCATATCAACCACATTTATCAAACAATAAGAATATATAAAAAAGAAAAAGTCCAATTTTTCATAAATCCCCCACTCTAAACATTCAAACAAAATAAGTTTCAACCATCAAAGACATTACAACAATAATGCTACTTAAGCAAATAAAAGAAATTACATGCCAAAATCAAAACAAACAGCATACTTGGAAGAAGGCCCTCTTCCTCACAGCAGAAGTAACATAATTGGAAACAGAAATTGCATCTCAAAATCTCAACAAGCAATCTTGAAAATCTTCATAGAAATAGTTTTTTCCGTCCACGCTAGCCTACAAATTCATCCTTTCCAACTTTTCCATTAAAGAGCTTCATTCAGAGGATTGTTTTTCCTTATATTTTTTCCATTCTTCCCTCCACATCATGAGCCTGCTTCCTTCCAAGAAAACATCTGGAGAAATGGTCTTAGCCTCTTCCATCTCTGTCACATACTCTTCAAAATTTTGAAGATTTTGTAGGCTTTGGTGTTGGCCTTGTTTCAAATTTTCTAGATATTTCCATGCCTCTTCTACATGTGCCCAAAAGCATGAGTCCAGAGTGAGGGATGCAGGCTTTGTGCGGGGTCGTTGACGTCTTTGACTGCGAGTTTTTTCTTTCTCTTCCATCCACTTCTGAAGAACTTTATGACGATTAGGTCTTCCATCTGAAAGATAGTTACCATTCTTGTTAATGCGATAATAAAGTGCAATATCCATAGGCTCTACAAATCTTCTATATGCGTTGCCAGCATTTATCCACTTATTTTGGGATTCGAAATCACTTGGCAACTCATGATTCTCCCACATTTCAATAATGCCATCCCAAAATAACCCGAGCGTTATCCTATGACCATCCGCGTGGATATCCTGAGAGTTGTCATGGTTCTTTAAGGCATCATAATATCCGATGACACCGTTCTTCTCACAAAACTCTTTATACCACTCGAGCTCTGCCATATGACTTTGGTTCTTGCTTAATTCAACAGCCAGCTTATCAACATTTGTGTTACACTTGTTTTCAATTTCTCCAGCTCTTCGTAGGGCAAGCTGTGCATGATCATTCTGGCAGAGTTATCAACAACATTTCAAGCAATCAATTAGTGCGCCTAAATGAAGAAAATAAAATTCAGAATAGTACAGTAAAAACTTATACAATAATAAACTAGCATGCGTAAAGCTAAACAAAAAACCAGACTTGCCATTCATTATATTGCAATCTTGTTCATGTACAAGCGTGGACTGGGGAGATCACTTTCTGTGTTGTCTGACGCTATTTAAAAAACCATCTATCATTTATTTTACCATGCTTAAATAATAGTTATAAATTAATCTTAATCATTTTAACCTTGAATTTGCGCCTTCAAATTTTTCGATCCCCTCTATTCTTAATAAATCCTGGGTTAAATTGGAAATGGTAATATATAATACATGCTCATTTTAAATGTCTATTTAGTTATAAAACCTAACTAAAAACAAAAACATTAGATGTAATTTTCATCTTATTTTTAGAAAAGAACCGAGTATTACCTGAGCTCCAACACCAGTAGCTTCTAACTGCAATGAAATTCCCATGTCATAAGAGAATTCTGAATCAGGATTTGCAAATCTTATCCCTCTGATGGAGTTTTCTATGACCTGTTTCAAAACCCAATCATACCCTATATGCTCTGAAAAACAGAGCTCTACAATATTATCCAAAGGTTTTTCATGGCTCTGCATTGTCAAATGAAGCATCTTCAAAACGGCATCAGAATTGTCAATACAGGCCGCGCCATGGCTTGAGCAAAACATATAAGTTCCTAAAGGTTTGTATGGGCTTCTCTTTATAACCCCATCTGACCCCCTTGAAGAATCAACCCCATAGTTTGCCACTGTATAAGTATACTGCAGGACCTTTTCAAGAAGAAACTTGCAAGCATATTGAAGAGAAGAATCTGCAACTTTGCCATGCCAATATGGTAAAATAGCAGTCAAAGGCTCACTAATGGACTCAAGCGGTGCAAGGAGCATCCGAGGAACAATATCATGCTGGGAGACCACATGCAAAAAGTTGCCTCCCCAATTCTCACGACCAACTGCTTCAACAAGTCTTTCATCTCCCACTAAAGGGCAACCAAATGTGATACAAAAGGGAGAGCTTTCCCTTACTCTCTTTTCCAGTACCCATAGTGTGGCCAAGGTTGCAACTGCCCCTCCCAAGGAATGACCCACAAATATAACGGGTTTGAGTTTCTCGGGTTTGGGTTTCTTTTCTTTTGAGACTGTAATATAAATCTGCAACTGTTTGATCATGGAATAAATCAACACAATGTTATTTTTCCCTTTGAATTTCAATCATTTCACCTAATAATTGAACAAGTAAGCCCTCTTTTTTAAAAACTTAGATCATTTTGTCATGACAGTTGTATTTAGATAAATCATCTTACCTGTGTTTTGAAATCTGTTTCCTCCATAATACGGAGGAACAGCTTAAGAGCTCCCTGATGGACGAGGGCTGGTTGATCATCATAACCCTTGAGGCAATCTGAGAATACTTTGTTGTCAGTTTGTATATTGCCCTCTCCATATTTGCTCCCTTTGACATTGAAATGTTCGATGTCCTGAAATGATGGGAAGGCAACATATGCAACTCCTTCATACTCTTTCAGACTAAAACTCTCTGAATTGCTTGCAAGATGTGACTCTTCCCACGCCTTGGACAGTATTTCCCATGAAGCAAGGAAAGTAGCAATCTCCTGACCAGCAGTGAACCTACAACAGCATATATGTAAATTAGCACCATATGGTAAACAGAGTATGGATCCCTCTAAATTTAGAATTGTGTGCATCAAATTTGAAAAGTTTTACACATTTTTGCAGATCAGGAGATATGGATGACATGACCAAATTCAGCAAAAATAACAATAAAAATACACTATATAACATTACGCATACACCCTGAAGACCTGTCTATCACCCTGAAACCACTTAGCTTGCCAAAGTGTCATACCAAAGACCAAATTATTGGATCTGCCATTACCGGACTGAATCAAACTCCCATTACTAACAACACAGCTGGCCTCCCTTGCCAATTGCCATACACCTCCCGTGCTGTCCGAGGCAGAAAAGTCTCCTAAAACTTAGCTGGGAAATGATGGGTGAGAACCTATCATCGCAGACCTAGAGTCTGTAATGGATGGAAGGGTCGTCACCAATGCCGGAGGTCAACCTCCAAAAAACACTTCTATTTTACCCACTACAAATGTCCAGATTTCCCCCGAAGACACCATGAACTTTCTTTAAAAAATGCAATCTTCATCTTCTAAAGAAATTCCTACTAAAAGCTAATGCTCAATGCTATACCAGCCAATTCTTTACAACATGAACACAGAAATGCCTTTATCAAAATGTAAAGAAAACAAGCATATCATCATAAGGTTTTAAGAAGGAAAAAAATCCAAGGCCATACTTACAGTGGGGTAGATGAATCTTCTGCCATAGTCTGCTATTGCTGCCTGATTTGGTTTGCTTCGCAGTGGTGTGGGATTTAAGAACTGAAATGTGCCCTTATAATAAATCATATTGGGTGCCTCTTTTCACTTACATGGAGAAGGGGAAGACAAGAAGGGAAGGAGCCGGGAAAGAACAACGAAAGACTTAGAATGGATATGCAACGACTTTGACTTGGTATGGAGTGTCCGAACTGTATTTGTCACTGTCAAATACAGTCATCGTTCTGACAAACATCTACGTAATAGTAATTTAAAATGGACCCCAGTTGCAGACAATAATAATTTGATTGCGATTTATGATAAAACTTTAAAGCAGACAAAGTCTTGAAAAACGAAAAATATTTAAATGAATTAAAAAAGTGCCACTTTCGTAGGCTCTGTCCATAGTTCATGCATGTGAGCAGTGTCATGTAGCACTGAAATTTCCTTGTAATAAACGGCGAGTCTTGCCGATCAATATCATGGAAAGAAAAAAGAAGGAAAAAATGGCGGTCCATGGAAAAGAAATTGTAGTTAAATTATGAAAAGAAATATTAAATTTTTTATTTATTGAAGGACTTTCAGTCATAATATTTATTTCAAAGTCGTAATTGATAAATTCCAAGAAGATAGGAAAATCTATAATGTAGGGCATGGGATAGTAATTTAAAAATTCAAGTTGGTTTATAAAATAAAATGTTGTGAAAAGTAATTAAAAAATCCATGTTGTCTATAAAATAAAAAAATTAACACTTAAACTTGGATTTATTGAATAAGAAAAGAGAAAGATCAAATTTCTTGAATTTAAAATTTATATACTAATATTTTACTTGAAAGCAATAATTGATAAATCTCAAGATAATAAATTAAAACTTAAACTTGGACCTATCAAATAAGAGAAGAGAAAGATCAAATTTCTTGACTTTAAAATTTATATATTAATATTTACTTGAAAGCAATAATTGATAAATCCCAAGATAATAGAGAAATCTTTAATTTAAGATGATATCCTTTTAAAATGAATCACTTATAATATAAAACTCAACATCCCCACCACTTTGTGTTACAATATAAAACTCAACATGTACATACATAGATATGTATGTGTATACATGCCCACCACTTTGTGTTACAATATACAACTCAACATGTACATACATAGATATGTATGTGTACAAATATTATTTTGTGAGATTATTCCTAAGTGCCTATGGATCCAATCACTGGTCATTATTAAATTTCATAAATTATAATCTACCAACTACCTAGTGGACCTTATTCAATATGGCCCGTTACATTAATTAATGAGTACACACCAAAATTTTAGTGGGTTTTATTCCATGGGTATCACTACATTTATTTATTATCCTCTCCAATGTCCATTGGTTGTAGCTTGGGTGATTGGGAGGAATGATTGTTTTTCTCCCCACCCAGGTTCAATTCTTGTGAGTGACATGATGCTCTTGTTGAGCCTTATTGTAATGATGGCTCTCCCGGTGGACTAGCCCTCTAACAAATGGTGAACCACCATTTAAAAAAAAAATTATCCTCTCAAAGTACATTACAATTAACACATCTACATATTGAATGCATTGTGAATCATGTCGATTTTGATTGTATGAATTTCGACTACCAAGACAACAATGGGGATTGCAAGATTTGTAAATCAACCAACCCTACATCATTTGTTGTGAAATAAGAGTAGATAAAGGTTGTTAGGCATGTAGTTAGAAAGATCGAGAAAAAAATTAAAGTGCTTAATTGATTATCTCATATTTTATCAAAGCCAATTTGTATGGAAAACCAAGGGCTTGTCATCTACATTACTAACTATGGATCTATAATTGGAATTAACAAAAATACAATGACTATCACTATGCAAGAATGATCAATTGTGAGACATGTTATTGATGAAGCCATAGACAAAGCCTTGGTTGTCTACACCATGGCTTATTGGGATGGAGTCTCTATAGGTGGTGTTATTAGTATCAAATCCCATGTTAATGGCTTTGTGGATAAAAGAATTGATGTATATGAATATGTTGTAGGGATAAGAATAGTGGTTCCCGCATCTCCTTTTCAAGGAATCTATGAAAATATCATTACATTGACTAAAGCGGGCAAAGGCTTGAAAGCCGTTAAAGTTTCTTCCCCTTCTCCCTTTATATGCAGGGCTTATTGTGTGGGTAAGTGAGTATGAAATAATATTCAAATATGCCTAGATTATAATGTATTTGAATAGCATATACAACTTTAAAATCTACTTTCCTTCTAAGAACTGTAGGTGCAATCTTACAGAAATTACCTTTACCTTGCATCCCATGTTCAAGCGTTATGCATATTGTTCCACCCATTTGTTTTCATAAGTTAACATGTTGATATTAAGGCAAAGGTATGGATCTGCGAAATCATCCAACATGAATAGGGTACATTGGTAAAAGTCCTAAGTTTAGAGTTGTTCTTTGTATTTATAAGATGAAGAACTATAGCTTTAGGGACTTGAAATTACCTTTACCTTGCATCCCATGTTCAAGCGTTATGCATATTGTTCCACCCATATTTTCATAAGTTAACATGTTGATATTAAGGCAAAGGTATGGATCTGCGAAATCATCCAACATGAATAGGGTGCATTAATAAAAGTCCTAAATTTGGAGTTGTTCTTTGTATTTATAAGATGAAGAACTATAGCTTTGGAGACTTCTTCAGTAAGAATGTTGCATCTACATGGATAATGGATAATGATTTGTAAAGTACCATCTAAATTTATTGTGATTTGTATGGTGCCTTCATGCATAGTGATTTGTAAAGTGCCATCTCCATTTATTTTGATTTATATAGTGATTTGTAAAGTGCCATCTCCATTTATTGTGATTTGTATAGGGACTTTGATAATCATAAAGGTTTTGAGACATACTTATAAGACATATTTATAAAATAAATTTATTGTGATTTGTATAGTGCCTTCATGCATAATGATTTGTAAAGTGCCATCTCCATTTATTATGATTTGTATAGGGACTTCAATAATCATAAAGGTTTTGAGACATACCTATAAGGCATATTTACAAAATAAATGTGTATAGGGAGGAACATGTAATGTGGTTTATGTCTTCATAGTACGTAAGGGAAGCATGATGGCTAAAATTTCACAAAGGTGGAGACCATATCAAGAGGGTGAGAGTGCAACTTCTTATGTGATAATACAAATAAATAGATATAGAGTTCTCACCCAATCATTTTACAACTTAGGCACATGAGTATACATATGTAACTATTACCTCAATTCAAACTTACTTTGGTTGATGTGTCAACTCGCAAACCATTGCCATATGCAATATTTTACATCATATTACACTTTCATATATACACGTGAAGCATAATATAATCAATAGTTTATTTAGGGTATTTAGTTTGACGCAGTTAAAATGCATGCTCTAAATAGGGGTATAGGGATTCTTCCTTAGCATGCAAACTTGGCTCAAGAGAGTTAAAGAAATAGGGATCAACATAAAAAAAATCCTTTCTTAGTTTTGAATGCAAGTAAATATTGTTATGAGGAATTTTTTTATACATTAACTTGATGTTAATCGATACCTTTAACATTCCCACTTGAGTTTACCCATATTTAAAATGCTTGGTTTGGTGGTAAAAATATAAAAAATACATTAATAGTTGTGTGGTCTGTCATACATTAAATATATCTACTTATTTTATTTGAGGTTGTAGAACCTCAACTTTGGAAGAAGGTCATTTAAGATTAGGATATGTGCATGTTTCTTAATAAACTTGATGTATTTCCTTTTACAATGTTATTTTAAAGTTTTAGATAGAGGACCCATTCCTTTGTTTGTCTATTGACCAAGTCCCTTCCTATCCGATGCCCCCTTTTAATATTCCTATATGATGCCCCTTTTAATAGATATAAGGTTGAAAACTATGTAGACACATCTGACATATTCCCATCAAACTAAACTAAGGAAGAACACCACAAGCACAATTCATTAAAAATAGAAGTTCATTTGTAAAATTATATTCCCCCATGTTACGATTGGAGTAATGGCATCCAATGGATTCTAGATACTTTGAACAATAAATATGCCAACAACATTAACCCATGCATGAATGATGGCCAGGTTTTTTAGTAAAGACATTGCTAGGTGCTTTTGGTACAGGGATATCTGACTAACACAATGTATGGTCGACACTTTTTAGGTCTCATTCTCATTCATGTCCCTCACTACCCATTTAAGCAAGAGAGCTGTAATATCCCGATTTTGACCTCATTGCATTAAAATGTAAATGATGTAATAATGTTATAAAATCATGGTGAGGAGCTCAAGGCCAAATCCCTACCATCGATTTAGTGTTAAAAATTGATGCATATGGTTTGCGTGCTAGCCAAGCACAATGGAAATTGTAAATATCATGTAAATATGCATTTTAATAAAATACCCACAACTAGCTATGCAATGCAATGCAACAAGAGTATGGGGGCATGATTTTTACAAGGAATTGGAGGGTAGAATATTCAAACCCTTCGAGCTAATAAATTCAAGCCAAGTGTCAATGAGAGAACCCATGAACCTTCAACTACCCATGTTGACTTTTGTACCCAATCATTTAATTCTTCCAAGAGTTGGTTGAAATAGTAAATGCATTGGAAATGGGGAGGTATGGTTGTCCAAATTAGGGTATGGGTAAGCCACCATTTTTGGAAAAACATGCTTGGATTCCTTGGCAATAAAAGAGCCATGAATTTGCTCCCCGAGCCATTATCCATCAACCAGTTTGGCTCTCTCGCAAGTTTGAAGCTACCTGGGTGTTTTTCTCCATGAATTTTTTGTGTTTCCCTTCATTCTCAGCTAGGAGAAGAGCGTTTTTGTGATATAGAACAATCGGGAAGAAGAGGAATCCGTTTTGGGGTCCCTAGGTTTTCATTGAGGTCGTTGTTTTCCATTGGAATGCTCATAACCCGTGGGAAAATCGTTTTTTTCTCCCTGTGGTCGATTTTCCCTCTCATAATCCGTTTTTAGTGTGCCCACGATTTGGAGAAAACCCTTGGACATATTGTTTGTAAATCCCATAGTTAAAAATGTTTTCCCTATGCCCGACATATGTGTATCCATGCCCAATATTTGAGTTTTCTGTGTGTGGGAGGGAATGTTTTGGTTTGAGATGGGTATCCATTGATTTGGCTTGAGCTTGAGTGCAAGCATCCAAAAATAGAAGGGTTCACATTTGGCTTGATAAACCTAGCTATGGGCTGGCTTGGATTAGATCTGATGTGCATTTGTTGTGCATGATCTTGAGTGTTCCCATTCCTTGTATGAATCATGCCCAGCTCGGGGGTGGCAACTATGTTGAGAGATTGATGAGCACAATTGGCCTATGGCTGGGTGGAATGTTGCAGTTGCGTAGCTAGTTGCTTGGGACAACTTCAAAATTAAGATAAGTATTTTCTATGTGTTTTACTTCTGCAAATGTTTTTAATTCGATTGTTACAACGTAATTTTCCACCTTGTGAGCATTAGCACTCCTTGTGATGAACCTGCAATAATTAATTAATGCGAATACATGAGATATCAGAAATCATAGAACAGAATCACTTTTATATTGATCACGGGCCACTTCGAGGGGGCAACCTCCTTTGAGCAAGCTTAATACAATTAACTTCACGGTTCCTTCAATGACCTCGACACACACTTATATACTAAGTCTATGCCCAATACTATGAGTCAAAACCATGGGACATATAATACTACGGGACGACTTACAAAGCATATGCGTCCAATACTATGGGTCAATACTATGGGCTAATATAAACTACGGATCATCAAATACTACGGGACGACTTACAAAGCATATGCGTCCAACAACAATATACTAACATAGTAAAGAGAAGGGTTGACATAGGTTCCTAACATCGCCTCTCCCTTAGAAAAAGCTTTGTCCTCAAAGCTTTGGTTGGATAAATTGTTGCAGAATCTGAAGGACTGGTTCCCCAGTAGCATCCTCAGTTTGCATTTTGGGCCACTGATGCCTTTGGAGTGTCAAGGAGGATTGCTTGGAAGGCTGTAGATGAAGAAGAACCCTGTCAGCTGCATGGAAAATGCGCTCAGAACGGTGTTGATCGACTTGTTGTTTCAGGCGAATTCTGGCCATGTGAAGATTGTCCTGCAAAATGACAAGAATTTGATCGCGGTTTCGAAGAACCGAGTCAATTTTCTGAACTGGGGAGCTGCTAAGGGTGTATGGAAGAAGAACTGGCGGTGTTTTTCCATAGACTGCTTCATATGGTGTCCTTTGAGATGTGGTATTGTACCACCAGAGCGCTGCTAGGAAATCCATAGATATAGTTGGCCAAAGCTGTGTAGGGATGGGCAAGGGTTTGAGCAATCCCGAAAGGAGTGTCGTTTCCCCCTTGTTGACTTGGAAAGTATCATCGTCAGCCACCATCTGTTGAGTTGTCATTTTTAGTCCCGGCCAAAAGAAGTTACATTATTCCCGGTCATACATTTTGCAGAACCCAGAGTGCCCTGTTGATGGAGAAGCATGGAGTTCATAGAAGAGATAGCCTTGTTGAACATATTACAACCAATTTGGAACAAGCAGAGAAAGAGCTGTAAGAGAAACTGGGTCATCAATTGTGCGAGAAGGAGCATCTTCCACCATATTGTCCTTACCCTTCTTGTAAGTGATCACATAGGGATAACCCATGAGTTGGATAACCCATTGTAGGTGTGTTGGGGAGGAGACCCATTGTTCCAGAAAATTTTCCAGACTCGGGAGATCAGTCTTGATGCAGAAATAATTCCCTAATAGGGATGGCTACCACTTCTGTACTGCATGCAAAATAGCCATCGTTGCCTGCTGAGAGGTAGATGTGGTTACATTCTTACCGGAAAGGTCTCTTGAAGGCAGCAAGCGCATTGGTTCAGCAAAGATACCTGCATATCTATCCAAGGAAGTAGTGGAGACTGTTGATGGGTGCATCTGAATGGAATTGAGCTGAGCGATGACACCATGTGCATTCTTCTTAAAGATTTTTTCCAGGCAATGTGAACTGATGATGCAGAGAGACCCTGGTTGTAAGCCCATAAATTTGTGTTGTGCCCCATTGACTTTAAACTGCATCCAAAGTTCAGCAAAATCCCATATGATGGAGCCAAGTGTGCGTAACCATTGAATGCCCAAAACCACATCACATCCGCCTAAGGACAAGGCAAACATGTCAGAGCGTAGGTTATAATCTTTCATAGAGATACGCACATTGTGACACTTCCCCTTGCAAGGTAAGGTGCCCCCATTGGCAACCATGACTTCAAAGTTGGAGCAAGGATGGACAAAACAATCAGCCTGTTTGGCAATCCGAGGGTCAATGAAGTTATGAGTGCTACCAGAATCAATGAGTATGGTAAGAGGGAGCTTCTTGAAGTATCCCCTGACCCGCATTGTTTGTGGGGTGGTGACGCCGGTTACAGCATGGAGAGAGATCTCGGGTGGGTCGTCCTGAGATGGGGTGTCAACAGGCGGGTGTTGAATGTCGACACGATCATCTACTTTATCTGTAGCTTCTTCACCAAGTTCTAAGGCGGGCGGACAATCCACATCCAAGAGATAGAGCTTTTGTTGAACACATCTATGTCCCCGAGTGAATTTCTCATCACAATTATAGCAAATCCCTTTTTCTCAGCGTGCCTGCATTTCTATTTCAGACAAATGCTTGATAGGAGTTGGTTGAGGAGCAGGCGTGATGGGAGGTCGTTGGGAACCCATATTTCTGAAGGGAACAAAGGTGGGTTTGGAGCGTTGTTGGGCTGCAATCTTGTCTTCTGCCAACTTAGCCAACCCTAGTGCTTCCATCATTGTGTTGGGATAGAACATTTTGACCTCAGAGCGGATGGCATCCTTTAGACCACTGATAAAACAACTCCGGTAAAATTCATCAGACAATCCTTCGGTGTGGTTGGCTAGATTCTCAAATTCGGTTTGATACTCTCTCACAGTGCCAGTTTGGCGAAGTTTAGTGAGGGATCCTGTGAAGTCATCAAAAGCACTAGGACCAAATCGTTGCAAAAGGAGCTGGCAAAAGTCTGGCCAGTTGGGCTCTGGATGAGCCTTGATGTACCAATGGTACCATTGAAGAGCTTCCTGTTCCAAATGAAAGGATGCCAATGGAACTTTGTTGACATCAAAAGTATTATGCAGACTGAAATACTGTTCTGCACGATAGATCCATCCAGTTGGATCGATACCATTGAAGCGAGGAAAATCAAGCTTCGGACCACGGAAATTGCTGGAAGAAGAGAACCCATTGTCTGCTGAAGACTCGGACTGTCGTTTGTTGTTCATAGCTGAATGTTCAAGATGGAGACCGAGAAATTTTTCATCCAGATCCTGGAGTTTGGCTTGGATGGCTGCAAGTGCTTCCTCCATGGTTTTTGCTCCTGCACGGGTGACAACCATAACCAGGATTTTTTTTTTTTTGGTTGACTGGGTAGGAAAACAAAAACATGAACTACTTCAATAAGGGAAATTTTGGATTTGGGAAAAAATCAGAAGGGTAATTGGGGTTTGACTAGGTTTTGGACACTGTTGGATAGACAGGGAAGCAAAAATGAGGATTTCAGAAGCGGGGTGAAAGAATGGGAAAATTTGGCAGAGGGGAACAAAGAAGAAGAATTCAGAAAGGAACTCTGTGGTAAAATTTGAAGGTGATTGGGTGAAATCTGAGGATGTTATGGCAAACCCTAAAAATAGACAAATGTGAGATTTCGGGCTGTAGGAAGGAGAATTGAGGATAGGGTCCTCAGGAATGAAATATGTAGAATGGAATGACAGGGGTTCCCTGAAAATTTCAAGGGAAACAGAGGTAAAACAAGGGAGATATGGAGCGGCCACGGCTCGGATTTTTTTTTTTTTTTTTTTAACAGACTGGAGCGGATATGGCTCGGAAGGAATCTGGAACAACGCCGAACGGATGGATCTAGAACGGCTTGCAAAATGGATCTGGAACGACTTGCAAAATGGATCTGAAACGGCCCAGCAGTGATCGACAATAGTTCAGCTGAAAGTAGATATGGACCCCAGGTATGTGCGGCTTCCTAACAGTTCAGGGTTTTCACTCGGCCACCAATGTTGTCTGACGGCTTGCGTATTGGGGCAGTACCCCTCACTCCACGGCTCAGGTAAAACTGATAACCGCTTTGCCACAAACGACAGCTCTTGGTTTACCTCACGGGTGGGAACTAGTCAATCAGGTAGGGGTCGTTGCCCTTTTCGCTGGCAGGTCCTCTCAATGGGCCAGCTACTTCGGGGTTCCCGTGGTACTCCTCACAATGATTTTTAGGGCTTATGCCCAAGTACTTCACATAGTTAAGCGGATAGGGATTATTCCCAAATCCGAACCTGCAACAGATGCGAAATTTTTTTTTGGAAGAAATTTCACCCAGCGAGCCCAAGAAAGTGCTCTGATACCAGATGTGATGAACCTGCAATAATTAATTAATGCGAATACACGAGATATCAGAAATCATAGAACAGAATCACTTTTATATTGATCACGGGCCACTTCGAGGGGGAAACCTCCTTTGAGCAAGCTCAATACAATTAACTTCACGGTGCCTTCAATGACCTTGACACACACTTATATACTAAGTCTATGCCCAATACTATGAGTCAAAACCATGGGACATATAATACTACGGGACGACTTACAAAGCATATGCATCCAATACTATGGGTCAATACTATGGGCTAATATAAACTATGGATCAACAAATACTACGGGATGACTTACAAAGCATATGCGTCCAACAACAATATACTAACATAGTAAAGAGAAGGGTTGACATAGGTTCCTAACACTCCTTGACTTGTAGGATCCATTTTATTGACTCAGATCCACTTTTTATCCTTCAGACACTATTTTGCCCTATTTTTATTCCTACCCGCTAGTTGTTCCATTACAGTGGGTGTACCCACGAGTTGCATCACTATAGCCCGTGGGTAGAATGTAAAATGGTAAAAATCACTAGTTTATTACTTTTTAATCCCAAAAAGCGGTCATAGGGTGACATTTGGCCCTCCATTTTCCCCGAAATGCCTCGATGTGTCCTTTCACTTACCTTTGAGAGGACTATATATTGAGCACATATGGCTTATGGAAGGGAGGAGAAAGGAGAGCAAGAGAACTCTAGTGGATTTTTGCCTCATCTTGAGTCTACACTCATTGATCCTTGTAGCTGTGAACCTTTTATGTTCATCTTCCAAACTCCTATCATAGTTTGAGTTTGTCATTCCATGGAGGATTGAAGTGGTGGAGGCACAAGTGGATTGATCCAGATCTTGGTTCAGATTGGTTGTCGGCAAGAGGTCGTATCTCATTGTACTTCTTGTTATTTATTAATAGAAATACTCATATTCTCATCCATTAATGTTGTGAATGTTGTTTATATTACATTGGGTTGCATTTACTTGTGATATCATGAATCGTTGTTATTGATGATGTTAATGGCATTTAAATATTACATGTGCTTGTTGTATATTGGTTGTTAAGACTAATTTGCAGGTTCAAGTGCATGGATTGAAAGCTCCAATGGGAATCTACATCAAACATTTGGATCAAGGTTGGTTATATTCTTCATTATTCGTTCTGTATGGAGTTTACGAACTGTATTTGTCACTGTCAAATACAGTCATCGTTCTGAGAAACATCTACGTAATACTAATTTAAAATGGACCACAGTTGCAGACAATAATAATTTCATTGCGATTTATGATAAAAATTTAAAGCAGACAAAGTCTTGAAAAACGAAATATATTTAAATGAATTAAAGATGTGCCACGTTCGTAGGTTCTGTCCATAGCTCATTCATGTGAGTAGTGTCATGTAGCACTGAAATTTCCTTGTAATAAACGGCAAGTCTTGCCAATCAATAACATGGAAAGAAAAAAGAAGGAAAAAATGGCTGTCCTTGGAAAAGAAATTGTAGTTAAATTATGAAAAGAAATATTAAATTTTTTATTTATTGAAGGAGACTTTCAGTCATAATATTTATTTCAAAGTAGTAATTGATAAATTCTAAGATGATAGGAAAATCTATAATGTAGGGCATCGGATAGTAATTTAAAAAATCAAGTTAGTTTATAAAATAAAATGTTGTGAAAGATAATTAAAAAATACATGTTGTCTATAAAATAAAAAATTAACACTTAAATTTGGATTTATCGAGTAAGAGAAGAGAAAGATCAAATTTCTTGAGTTTAAAATTTATGTACTAATATTTACTTGAAAGCAATAATTGATAAATCTCAAGATAATAAATTAAAACTTAAACTTGGACCTATCAAGTAAGAGAAGAGAAAGATCAAATTTCTTGACTTCAAAATTTATATATTAATATTTACTTGAAAGCAATAATTGATAAATCCCAAGATAATAGAGAAATCTTTAATTTAAGATGATATCCTTTTAAAAGGAATCACTTATAATATAAAACTCAACATCCCCACCACTTTGTGTTACAAAATAAAACTCAACATGTACATACATAGATATGTATGTGTATACATGCCCACCACTCTGTGTTACAATATACAACTCAACATGTACATACATAGATATGTATGTGTATAAATATTATTTTGTGAGATTATTCCTAAGGGCCTATCGATCCAATTATTGGTCATTATTAAATTTCATAAATTATAATCTACCAACTACCTAGTGGACCTTATTCAATATGGCCCATTACATTAATTAATGAGTACACACCAAAATTTTAGTGGGTTTTATTCCATGGGTATCACTACATTTATTTATTATCCTCTCCAATGTCCATTGGTTGTAGCTTGGGTGATTGGGAGGAATGATTGTTTTTCTCCCCACCCAGGTTCAATTCTTGTGAGTGACATGATGTTCTTGTTGACCCCTATTGTAATGATTGTATTTCTTGCCATACCTTGATTCTCTACCTAGAATAGCAGGTGTTGGCATTCACCCGGTGGCTCTCCCGGTGGACTAACCCTCTAAAAAATGGTGAACCACCATTTAAAAAAAAAATTATCCTCTCAAAGTACATTACAATTAACACCTCTACATATTGAATGCATTGTGAATCATGCCGATTTTGATTATATTCATTTCGACTACCAAGGCAACAATGGGGATTGCAAGATTTGTAAATCAACCAACCCTACATCATTTGTTGCGAAATAAGAGTAGATAAAGGTTGTTAGGCATGTAGTTAGAAACATTGAGAAAAAAATTAAAGTGCTTAATTGATTATCTCATATTTTATCAAAGCCAATTTGTATGGAAAACCAAGGGCTTGTCATCTCCATTACCAACTATGGATCTATAATTGGAATTAACAAAAATACAATTACTATCACTATGCAAGAATGATCAATTGTGAGACATGTTATTGATGAAGCTAGAGACAAAGCCTTGGTTGTCTACATCATGGCTTATTGGGATGGAGTCTCTATAGGTGGTATTATTCATATCAAATCCCATGTTAATGGCTTTGTGGATAAAAGAATTGATGTATATGAATACGTTGTAGGGATAAGAATGGTGGTTCTTGCATCTCCTTATCAAGGAATCTATGAAAATATCATTACATTGACTAAAGTGGACAAAGGCTTGAAAGCCGTTAAGGTTTCTTCCCCTCCTCCCTTTATATGCAGGGCTTATTGTATGGGTAAGTGATTATTGTATGAAATAATATTCAAATATGCCTATCTTATGATGTATTTGAATAGCATATACAACTTTAAAATCTACTTTCCTTCTAAGAACTGTAGGTGCAATCTTATAGAAATTACCTTTACCTTGCATCCCATGTTCAAGCGTTATGCATATTGTTCCACCCATGTGTTTTCATAAGTTAACATGTTGATATTAAGGCAAAGGTATGGATCTGCGAAATCATCCAACATGAATAGGGTGCATTGGTAAAAGTCCTAAGTTTAGAGTTGTTCTTTGTATTTATAAGATGAAGAACTATAGCTTTGGGGACTTGAAATTACCTTTACCTTGCATCCCATGTTCAAGTGTTATGCATATTGTTCCACCCATGTTTTCATAAGTTAACATGTTGATATTAAGGCAAAGGTATGGATCTGCAAAATCATCCAACATGAATAGTGTGCATTGATAAAAGTCCTAAATTTAGAGTTGTTCTTTGTATTTATAAGATGAAGAACTATAACTTTGGGGACTTGTTCACTAAGAATGTTGCATCTACATGGATAGTGATTTGTAAAGTGTCATCTAAATTTATTGTGATTTGTATGGTGCCTTCATGCATAGTGATTTGTAAAGTGCCATTTCCATTTATTGTGATTTGTATAGGGACTTTGATAATCATAAAGATTTTGAGACATACCTGTAAGGCATATTTATAAAATAAATTTATTGTGACTTGTATAGTGCCTTCATGCATAGTGATTTGTAAAGTGCCATCTCCATTTATTGTGATTTGTATAGGGACTTCAATAATCATAAAGGTTTTGAGTAAGGCATATTTACAAAATGGAGGAACATGTGATGTGGTTTATGTCTTCATAGTACGTAAGGGAAGCATGATGGCTAAGATTTCACAAGGGTGGAGACCATATCAAGAGGGTGAGAGTGCAACTTCTTACGTGATAATACAAATAAGTAGATATAGAGTTCTCACCCAATCATTTTACAACTTAGGCACATGAGTATACATATGTAACTATTACCTCAATTCAAACTTACTTTGGTTGATGTGTCAACTCACAAACCATTGCCATATGCAATATTTTACATCATATTACACTTTCATATATACAAGTGAAGCATAATATAATCAATAGTTTTTTTAGGGTATTCCCAATCCACCATGATTACTAGGAGTGCAATAGTGATCCTAGTTGATCCTATGGAACCTTTTCCATTAGCATTGTTGGACCAAAGAAAATTCATAAAATCCCTTTCTAAGTGTTAATAAACCAATTTAGAAGCTACCGAATACAAATAGCATTAGACAAGAGTCATGGTCATTTTTTTTGTCCAAAACAGAAATTTATTCACTATTGCAAAGTCCTTGTGACCAACTTATTATTTTTCTTCTCAACCCTATACATTACTACTTCCCATATGTCCTCAAGAGAAGAATGGAAAGCAAAAGGAATAATAAGGAATTTGAATGTTTGTCCTTATTAAAGCTAAGATTGATTTGGAGAATCCAACCGATGTAGAGATGGGAATTCAATATAATTATACACAATGATTTATGCCATTGCATGCTCCATCTTAAGGTCAAACAGAAATATTCTAGATAGTTCATCATGTTGTCCCAAGAAACTTGATCCTCTAGAATGGTAAAAACGAGTCATTGGCAAACTAGCACAAACTAGTCATTCACAAACTGGAAAACCTTAGTTTCAACCAATAGGATACGTTTAGTAGTCCTTAATACAAACTTATGACATTATATCAAATATAATAAAGCTTCAATTGTTTGGATATCGAGGGAATTAGAAATATCATAGATCTATAATTATTATAAGAAGAGTTGGTGTTGATAAACATCATTTCAGCACCTAAGCATATCATATCACAATTGAAAATACATCAAAATACATTTGTTATAAACCCAATACTAAAATTAGATCATACACAAAATATATCATCCATATGAAACAATGCAAGAGATATTCAATAAGCTTCAACTTTATTAATATCAAATGATTCTTTTGATAGGATGAATAAACCCTCTTCACTTGCCTCTTCGAGGGGGATACCTCCTAATGAGATAATCTCAACATAAATATTCTTTTATACACCACAAAATCAGGACTCCATCCATATTTATAGAATCACCATACAATACTAACGTCATAACCTCCTTACCACCTAGTGGGCCTTCTTTAATGAGGTCCCATTACATTTATTTGCTAACATAGTGGGCCTTATATTATAATAACAATATAGTGGACTTAGTCCACTTTACATTGAATGACCTCCACCTCTACTCTAATGGGCCCTCCACCCTCACTAGATTACACCCCTAGGGAGGGTCATAAGAACATTCTTCATTAGCCACATTTCACCATATCATTTGTCTCGTAGGATTTTATTTTTATAGCTCCAAGATGTAACCAAATCCCTTGAACTGAGGAATTATGTGTCCACATACCAAATACCTGTGTCATAGCACATTACAATATCATTGATTTCTACCATGATTGTGCCATAGTTGACAATATTGTTCCAATTGCTTGACTAGTCGATTGGCTAGTTGACTTCTCTATCAATCGGTTGATCTGACTAGTCGAGACCTAGTCATCCCATTAGTCAACCACTCAATTAAATCTTCTAGTCAACTCTTGATCTGAATTGGATTAATATATAATTTGTCATATATTTTGGTGCTTTCTAGGTGGAAAGATTAGATGAATTGTCTTGTATGGCCCATTTTAGGGGCATGTCTTACTTTTAAGGTTTAGGGTTAAAAACTATATGAAACCTTCCAGGGAAATTATGAGGGCTTAAACAACATTTATTTTCCAGATACTACATTATTCTACACATTGATACCTTTCCAACAGTTCTAGTATCACCTCAATCAAAGTTTGTATGAGGAAGTTATGCCTACCACAAGTTGACCTATCTACTTGACCACCATGGTACCAAGTAGATTCCACATTAGCTGTCATTACCCACACATGTGGAGATAGTCACATGTGGAATTTCAAGAATATTTTAGAGTTCCCAAAACCCTAAACCTAATTAAGAGTTGAGGCATGTACAAACCCTAAAACTAACCTGGACAACTAGTGTGTTATGTTAAATATTAGGCTGCTAGGAGGAAAAGGGGTTCCATTATGATGATATTAGTGTATTGTTCCATAGTTGAGCAATAGTGAGGGAGTGGATACTAGAGCATAATAGAGGAAGTAGAAGATCCTATAGTATCCATGCAGGCCATAGTGTTAAAGGTAACTCCATAGTGAGTACCACTTTCTTTGTATCTCCATCACATATTGGAGAATAAAAGAGCAAGGCATAGTTCTCACTTCTGGTTGGTTTTTCCACATAGTGGGTTTTCTAGGGTATATCTTTTTATTTGTGTGGATGTGTTATTTTTATCTAGTTATTTTTCTTTCAGTTCTAGATTATTTATCATTTTGTGGAATTCAACTAACACAATGAATTAAGTTGTAAGATTCGTTGTGACAAACTGTTCCAGTGGAATATCCATGGAAGCATACAGGTCAACTATCAATTGTCGAGTGTCTATCTCTAGAAGATATGAAGGTGCCATGAAATAGCATGGTATAGTGTTACAACACCCCCCATCATCACAACACTCTGGAGATTCAGGAGGTGAAATTACTTCAGTCTTCTATCGACCCCCCATAATTGCAACTTTAAGGCTTTGTAAAGATATCAAGAGTCTAATCATCTATTTTGCAAATGGTGATATCGAGGACATAATATTGTATCAATTGTCTCAAGTAATGAGCATGAAGCTCTATATGCTTCGTCTTACTAGATTCAATAGGATTGTTAGCAACATGTATTACACTCTAGTTATCGCAAAATATTACAATAGTTGAATTGACTGAAAAATTGAACTTTCCCAGGAGATGAAAATTACATATCACTTCTATGCCATCATTAACTGCACCTTGATATTTAGCTTTTGTGGTTGAAAGAGAGACCACACTTTGCTTCTTGCATTACCAAACAAAGGGTCCTAAACCAAGGAAAAATACATAGCCAGATGTTGACTTCTTGTCATTGTTGTCCCCAACCCAATCCAAGTTGATGTAACTAAGTAGTGGTTCTGTAGTATCGATATAGTATTTTATACCAAGTTGATCAATGCCCTTTATATAACAAACAATTATCTTTGCAGCTTTCTAACAGCTCTCTATAGGATCTTGCATAAATTGGGAAACGACACTAATAGCAAAGGAAATATTAGGTCAACTAAGAGTTAAATAAATTAGTCTACCGACCAACTGTCAATACAGAGTCACATCGACTCGCGATGTTTCATATTCCTTCGTCAATTTCAATCCCAAATGAAAAGGCATAGCATAGGATTTACATTCATTCATCTTAAATATTCGAAAAAGATCCATTAAATACTTAGGTTGAGAAATAAATATACCTCCATACATTTGTACAGAACTCAAATTCCCACAAACAAATGTAAGAGACCAAGGTTAGTTATTTCAAATGTATCAACCAGTTGTTTATTCAAATCCAATATCAATTGTATATTGTTGCTAATAATGACTAATCATCCACATATAATTCAATAATTAAGGTTTTCAACATCTACATGTAAAACATAGATGCTATGATATGGCTTACAACTTATTTGAAACCAATATTGATAAAGAAATAATCAATATTATCATACCAAGCCCTAGGGGTATGTTTCAAACCATCCAAGAATTTCTTCAGTCGGCAAACAAGACTAGAATCCCTATCAAAACTATGGGGTTTCTCTATATAGATTTATTCATTCATATCTCCATGAAGAAAGGAAATGTTCACAACCATTTGAGGTAGCTCCCATCCAAGTTGATAAGCAAGTGAAAGAATTAGTTGAATTGAGTTCATCTTTACAACTGGGGCAAAGATTTCAGTGTATCCAATGCCTTATTTCTAAGGAAAATTATTTACAACCAAATGAGCTTTATGTCTTTACACAACACCATGGGATTTTAATTTGGTCTTGTAGACCCATTGACGTTTCACTATGTTATTTCCTTGTGGTCAAGGAACTAAATCCCATGTTTTATTCTTCATCAAGGAACACTATTCTTTAGCCATATCAGTGTCCAATTCTGGTTGACCACGTGCATATGTGTATGTATCTAGATCAAATTCCTCGAGCACACATGTAGAGAAATTGTACCACACTATTTTTTACTTTGTGTCTTCCTTGAATCATCACTATCTCATGCATCATCTCCAATAGCTCCAATTGTCTTAGCAACACAATGAGGTAGATAAGAACTTTGAGATGAAAGATTTATGATACCAATCAGTTCACCAAAGGGTTGATCAAGGATCACAAAGATGGTATTCCATTCCATAATCATTGACTGACTACAATTTGTAGTAGGTAGGTGAGTCTACTATCCAGTCAAAACTCTCAAAGAGGTTTTAGTTGATCATGTTTCTATCACAATTTCAAAAGAGCCATTGCTCATCAAACTTTAAGAGGAATTCAACAATTTAGTGCTTGAGATATTTTCATCAAAGAAAACATCCATTTTAATGATGATATGTTGTTTGACTGGGTTAAATGATCTATAGGCCATTGACTCTTTAGAGTAACCCATCACTATGCAAGCATAACTCTTTGCATCCAATTTAATTCTGCAATCATCTGGAATGTGCACCCATGCAATACATACAAACATTCTAAGGTGATAGACTAATGGTTTCCTTCCACTCAATTTCCCAACAAGGGTCATATGAAGGATAGATTTAGTTAGAGTAAGGTTAAATAGATAGTTTGAAAAATAGACAATTTCTAGTTGTTTGCAGACAATCTGTAAGTGCGGACACAAACTGATATCCCTAGTCCGAATTGTTCGGATCTAGAACAAAATAAGTACATAGCACAAATTACTTTCCTAGATTGATCAAGTTGCAAAGGATGTAAAGAGGTAACTCACATTAAGAATGAAATTCCTATTTCCTCGCTTGATATATCCCTTGATCTTCAAATCCTCAGCTGCAAAACAACTTATAACAGGTGGAAACAAGAAAGTAATGATAGCATATAATCATAAATCAATCTAGATTAGCGGTCAAAGAACTCAATCCTAAAAACCTTACAATTATAAGACATTTATGGAAACAATTTTCATTAATGTAATTATAGAAAGTACAAAGAGAGAGGTTACAACCGAGCTTTGACATCATAACACCTTCTGAATGATCCTAGCCTCAAAGATCAAAGCTTTTGCCTCCTAATGGATGAAAGAGATCTCCTAGCAGAATTTCACCAGCATGTAAGTACTCTATCCTTCTCCTCCTTAACCATGGAGAGGGAGTTTATATTTATAGGCCTAAAGGGATAGGAGAGGTTGAGGATTTGTGGGAGAAGCTTAAGGGATCATCCCACCAGGTAAGGGGATCGAGTGCCATCTTTCCTAACATATAGGGTTAGGCTTCCACGCAATCAGAGGTTCAAGAAGTCGCTTGAAGCTTATCTTTTTCCTTTTTAACCAACAGCGTCGCACCTTGCACACAGACAACTCATGTCATTGAAGGGTGATGCTTCTTGTGCAAAGGCAAGTAGCATCACTGACGTGCTCTATCAATGTGCAGAGTGCGTCACCAAAGGTCTGACGCACCTTGCCAATGAGCAGGGCACATCGAGGTGACAACAAAAGGTAAAAGGGTCAACAACAACAATCCTTTTAATCATTTAGACCAAGTGGTTTAGGAATTAGGGAAAATAGAGGACACATAACTCATGATGACGAGATTTTGGTGTAAGAAAATGCCCCCCAAAGCATGAATCTAGCAAAATAGGGTAGGTGAGATGCTTTGAAATATGAGGGATCGAGGCAAGGATCATCGGTTGGAGTGACGAACAAAGACTCCTGCAGTACAATATTATTTGAGATATATGTCTCAAATGAATCATAACATGGTTTCCGACCAATACATTGCAGATCCATGGTAGTATAGACTGAATGAACACAATCATGGCTACTAGACACAAGCATAGATCATGATGAGATAATAACACAGCCACAACCAATACAATAGTGGATCCATGTTATATGGCTCAAAAATATCCATCACAGCCTAGGTAATATACATGAGTTAACCCAGGGTCTCTAAGCTGAACTCATAATGATACGAATCTAACCATGTGATTACAATGTTTTGAAGTCAAACATGGTAGAAACCACTTGATTACCGGTCATTAATGTATACCGTTAACAAGCATGAGGGAAATCATCATTGATGTCAATGATCCCCAAGGTATCATAGTACATACCGCCGAATGTGAATCAATGAGTTGAGGTCAAACATTCGATGCAATATTTCAATCAGAAGTCAATGATGTGAAATTACTGTTGAAAGCGAGGTAACCTGCCATTAAGGCATGCATGCCCAAGGTACTTGATTGGTTTCTAGGTTCAATCCTCGAATTATGGGTTGAACTCAATAAGGATAAAACCGTCGAAGGAGGGCCATCATGTTTCCCCCATCATCGACACGAAACAAGATCAAATATGTTTTGGAGTAGATCAGAATGTAGAAATATGTTTGAGACTGACTCAGAGGTGATCGACATAATAGAAGGTATAATGAATGCAGATATTGAATCGATCAACAGAATTATCTTGAACATGGGATGGAATGACTTGGAAGCATTGACACGACGAGATTGACACCGAAACCTAATGCAACTAATGATAGAAGCATTCTTCGGATGGCCCAAAGGAGTAAAATGACTCATGGAATTGGTGAGACTCAAGGACAAGCAGATTATCCAAGCGGTTTGAATGAGATGCAAACGATTGCCATGTTTAAGAGTGACTAAGTACTTCCATTATTACAAGTAAACGAAAAATCTTTCCTTATTCCCCATCATGATTGATGAGTACCTCTTTTTTTATTAACGAGCTTGAGGAGGGTAACAGATGCTCGGTATATCTCATCCTTAGGACGAGTCCAATCTCACATGTTTTACGAACCTAAGATAGGAGGGGTTCGTCCCAAAAAAGGGCCCTTCAATGTCATATTTTAACGAGTCCAAAGAAGGTAAACTTGAAATCATTTCATGTTTAGAGAGTCTAGAAGGACGAAAGAAGACTCCAATGAGTACTTTTTTGTAAATTTTAGTCTCCTCACCCAAAAAAGGATAAAAAAATATGAGAGAGAACTCTTCTAGTTATGATTAACTAGAGTGCTCCTTTTTCGTAAATAGTCTCACTGGTCCGAAAAAGGGGTAAACTATCACCAGAAAGACAACATTTCAAATACTTTTACAAGCATGAAAGAATCAAGTTCGCTTCGCGATCTTTTCCTATTTAGGGAGTTTGAAAAGAGCTTAAAGAAGAACTCCAAAGGGGTTCCTTTTTCATATGAGTTTTATGAGTCCGAAAAAGATATAAAATATAACTCGGTAACTTGTTCTCATGTATTTACGATCACGAGAAGGAACAAATATTGAGCTCGATACCTTTAATGATTAGATTTAATGAGCGTGACAACGACATAAAAAACACTCAAAGACTTGTTCACACTTGATAAGAAGCACAAAAATTCTACGATGGTCACCAACATAGTCAAAACACCATTTTCCTCTATTTGTAAGCTCCAAGAACCAAGTTACGGTCCATTATAAGGTTTTAAAACATAAAAAAGAAGTCAACTATAGTAAATAACCCACAAAAAATATTAAAAAAAGAATATTCCATTTTTTTATATAAAAAGGGTGAATAGTAAAAATTATTTACGAGATCATTTTACCAAGTTGAATAGTGGAGAAAAAACCTCTTTGGAGCTCGATTTATCGGTGACGGTTGCAGAAGCCTCGGCCATCCAATCAACCTCCCATCAGTTGCAGGTAATCCTAGATCTCATTCTCTTGATTTTGATGGTTGATTTTTTTTATTTTCATGCAAGTTTTTGGGTTTTATGAGTTCATTTTGGAGGGGAATTTGTGCGCCCTGGGTGATGCGCTTTCCCCTTTCAAGAAGTGCGTCACTCAGTAGTGACGCACTTTCCCTATGGGAAAAGCACCTCGCTAATGCCCTGTCTACAAAGGCGGGGTGCGTCGATGTAATTCGACTTCCAAAACTAAGAATGGGGCCTAAAAGACAAGTTTTAAAGCATGGAAGGGGACCTAATACTCATTTTATTGATGTTTATATAGGTCTTATCGACCAAAATGGTCGAATGGAAGGAGCATGAGCACGAGTTAGAAGATGCACAAATGGAAAATGATCCACACTCCGTCAATGCTTTGCGAGGGTGTGGACTGCTCAAATTTTTCCATGTCCAAGCAATGAGGGCCCAGATACAATTACTAAACTATTTGATCTAATTATGGGACCCATATCAACAGTTCTTCAGGGTAGGGGCTCATATCCTTACTTTGGATGTGGAGGACATCTATTTCTTGACAGAATTATCGAGGCATGGGGCCCCTGTATCACTATCCAGACCTAGGGGTAGTGACCAGTCTACTGAGAGCCTTATTGCAAATTTATGTACACCAGGAATACAAATGTTAGGTGGGAAAATTCCCATAAAAGATGTACGGGACCGTCCTTTGAGGACCATGTTCTTTACCATCACGAGTAACAGGAAACAAGGCTGCAAATTAGGACACCAAGGCCCATATGCTATATTCCATAGAGTGTATGGCACCTACTATGTTCAACTGGTGTGAGGGGATCCTCATGAATCTGAAAGATCAACTAACCAAGTGCCATAGAGGTGAGTTGAAACAATTTGGGTATGGTTCCATAATGGTCTCTTTCTTCCTGGAAAGCATTCCACTACTCCGTCCACAGGTTGAGCTCGATGATCTCAATCTACGAGATCACATATGCAGAGGTGGTCGGAGGTGACGGCCCGACATGGTGTCGATGGACCTATGATTACATACGGGGAAACCTTCTTCAGGTAGATACGCTGGAAGCTCCTCATGGTGGAGGATTATGCTTATGCAGGTACAAATTTCAAAGGAGTTCCTGATTTGGCTATTCTGGACGGAGAGCAATGGGGAGACATTGGTAAGAAAGAAACTCTTTTGTTTTTATGTATTTTTTAATTTTTTATTGTTTTTGTGTAGTACTGATATCTCATATTTGGCTTATGTAGATATTGGCCCATCCCGACCGATGGGCTCTTCACTAATCAAGAGGAGAGGAATTGTTCAAGAGATGGAAGCAGTCCATCAGGAGGTAGTGGAGTAACTTGATGAGTTGGAGGAGAACCTTCAGCGCTTGACTTCCGATATCCCGAACATTTCTATAGATGACCTTTCTCGGCACTACCATTGCTGGAGATCTAGAGTCTCTGGACGGTTTGGTCAGTTACTCCGTCTGGTGGTTAGGGCCATTATATGCTATCATGAGCATCCTTAGGGATAGGATGCATATATGATGATGTACTAAATACTATAGGCCTCAGATTGTTTAGATATGACCTACTGAAAGCTTATGAGATTCAAATTTTTTGTATCAGTACCACTTTTATATAACATTTTACAGGACATGATATATATAAAAACACTATCTAGTGGTTTTATACATTGTGTTTTCTATGATGGATTTTGGATCTTATGCGTGTTTTCCTATACAATATGAATAATTTACATGTCATGTTGATTATGCATCTTCAATTTATGAATGTGTAATATTCCAATGTAATAAAAAATTATCCAATGAATCAGCAATTGTGTTCATTATTCTTGGAATGTGTGGGTATTGGATGGACTCAAATGACCTTTCCAAGAGTCGTACCCACCGAAATAAGCGGAGTAACATAGGGCCATAGATAGCATAGAATTGGTTTAAATGAGAGACCACTAGTTGAGAATCAAGGTAGATAACAACGTGGTCCACACCAAGGGAAAAATCATCGGTTAATAATCCAATCACTGAGTGATATTCGACAACATTACTAGTTGCAGGACCTAGGCAAGTTCCTCCTGAGCTTATCAGTTCACCAGTAGGGGACTCAGAGTACCCATGTTGTCGAGGCGAGGCTGTAGGTGTGTTGTCTAGCACCGTCTGTGAATCCATAACAATTTTCCATATGCACATCCAGGAAGAATATGGTATAAGTGCAAATTGAGATAAGATCCTAACACACTAAAAGAAAGTGTCACACCAAAAAACAACACATGTCATGTACAATATATACAAAGTACTAATGCAAAGTATGGCTTTAGGTAGAGCCCATTGCAAGTCTCCCCTGAGGATATTCCATCATAGTCGACTAATTCATAGGCTCCCTTTTCCAAAACACGTTTCACTACATATGGGCCATGCCACATGGACTCAAGTTTTCCTGCCCCCAACTTATCCTATTTTTTGTCATAAGTAAGGACCAAATCACCCTCGTTGAAGATACAGGGTTTTATAGATTTATTGTAATGGGCCTTAATGCATTTCGTATGCACTTCGTTATCTAGAGCTACATCACAACAGGTTTTGTCGAGTTTTTCCAAGTATAAGAATCGTTATTCCTCGGTAGTTGTGTTCGGTAAAAGTTCAACAACTAATTTTAGAGACAGAATCTCACACTCGATAGGAAATACTGCCTCTAGTCCATACACCAACTGGAAGGGTGTCAAACCAGTGGCAGTTTTGACGGAAGTCCTGTATGCCCAAAGGGATGAAAAAAGAATCACTTACCAATTTGACTTGTGTGTACCCATCATGCACTAAATCACAGTTTTAAAGACCTTGGTAATGGCCTCTACTTGTCCATTTTATTGAGGGTAGTAGGGGGTTGAGTTTTCATGCCGAAAATCCAACTTGGCGCTTAGTTCATCCACCATCTTGTTTTGGAAATGTGATCTGTGATCGGTGACGATGGCTTGAGGGACTCTAAATCTAGAAATGATGTGATTAAACATAAAGAGTGCATTAGTTTCATCGTCTTCCTTGTATGTGGGCATAGCCTCAGCCCATTTGGTAAAGTATCCAACTGCGACAATGACATAACCATGCCCCCCGACTGAGGTAGGCTTACATTGCATGAATTTGATGCCCCATTTTGCAAAGGGGCCAACGACGATAACTAGATGTAATGGGGCTAGGTGTGTGCACTTTTTATAATGAAAAAGATGGCAAGGAGGACACTTCTTGACCGCTTCCATACAATCTTTAAAAATGGATGGCTAGTAGTATCCAACACATAATATTTTTTGGGATGTAGCCATCCTAGAGAGATGACCTCAACATGCCCCCGAGTGGAAATCATTTAGGACATGCTCGGCCTCTTCGTGAGTTAAATATCATCGAAGAATGGAATCAGTGCCACGACGGTATAGTGTATCACCAATGATTAGGTAATATTTTGTGTGGTGATGGATACAACGAAGTTCGTCACGGGATAAGTGAGGACCAAAGCGTTGGGTTTGGAGATACAATGTGATATCTCCATACCAGGATTCATAAGTACTAATTAGAAACAATGACTCATCAGGGAGAGAGTCAATGTGCTCATATTCTTGATCTGCATGGGAAGATCACAAATGAGCTCTATAAATACCAAGGACTTTTTAGATTTGGCCTTCTCAAACTCAAGATCAAATTCTTGGAGGATTATGATCCAGCGCGAATACTTTTCCCCTAATACCTGACGTGTAAGAACATGGTACATAGGGTTAGAGTCGGGAATAATGGTAGTAGTGCAGAGTAGGATATAGTGGAGGAACTTCTAAATAGGAATGACTGCTGCCAGAGCTAACTTCTCTACATGCGAATAATGGGTTTCAGAGTCGATGAGACCCTTACTTGTTGATGTGTATGTAACTTTGGAATGTATTCCACCTATGTATATTGTACTCCTATAGAGATGGTATTATTCCTCTATACGGAAGTATCATCATTTGTATTGACAAGTGTCGCAAGTGTCGCAACTTGCATGTGATGGGTTATTAGACCACCAAGTGTGGGGTCAGCCCGGATTAGTATTACGATGGGTTATTAGACTGAGTTAGACAAGTCGGCCCTGCTAGTTTATTAGGAAAGTCAGGGCATGTATAAATAGAGTGCGGGAGGCACTCTATTTGATCACTTCATTATTCACTTCTACACTACTCGAAAAGTGGTGCACAAGTGAGGAGGAGGTTCAGCTGCTAGGAGAAGACTATCTCTTGTAATTGGGTTGTATGATTGCTCTTTCTATCTCTGAGGAAGTTGTGGGGTTGTTCACCTTTATGGTTTTCCCCAGTGAAACTCTGTGTGTCCATTGTCTTATGCGATTGCTTGATATGCTTTATATGATTGATATGTTGTACATGTTATTCTCTCAGTAAAGATCCTAGAGTATGTTGAATGAATGCTCAAAATATAACATGGTATCAGAGTTAACCTAAGAAGAAGACACTGTGCAGTTGCGGAAGCAAGGGTTTCTCTCCACAGATTTTGGAAAAGCAATATGATAGATTGACTCTCCTCGGCAAGGTGAATCTTTCTATCCAATCAAAATTCAATTCTGGGCACTTTCATTTTTGGCCCTAAATATTAGGGTTTCCAAAAAAATATGAATTTCTGAAATCTGAAGACATAGATGGAAGCTCCTTGGACAAATAGAGGTTTAGAGCTTTGGATCGAACTTTTTGGTTGGGTGAAGCTCCGAGAAACTCAAACCCTAATTCAGGGTCCTCCCTAGTGAATCCGGGAAGACTAAAAGGCATTTCTGAAGGGTGAAACTTTGCAAATCTCAAATTCTGAATATACCAGGCTGATCAACTCATCAAGGTGCATCTTTCTATCCTTTCATAAATTGGAAATTCAAAGTTTGAATTTTTAGGGTTTCTCTAACAAACCCTAATCCGGCACCAGATCTAGTTTTCAGCAAATCAAGTGGTAAGACCTAAATATTTTCTATTTCTATTTGAAGTACTCTTTAAGATGTCTCACCACACCAATCGTGAGGATAAGCTTGAAGGTGCTGATAAATTCCGAGCATGGAAGTATAGGATTGGGTTAATCCTGGAAGAGAATGAGTTGGACACTTATATAAGTGAAGAGGTCCTTGTCCTAAAGGATGAAGAAGCTAAGGCTTTACACAAGAAGAACTTGGTGAATGCAAAGAGGATCATTGTTTATTCTATCAAAGACTATCTCATACCACATGTGTCATCCCTAAAGACACCTAAGGAGATGTTTGATTCCCTGACCAAGCTATTTGAAGGGAAGAACATAAATCGAAAGATGACCCTGAGGAATCAATTGAAAAATGTCAAGTTCCGGAATGAGGAAACTTTGCAGTCTTGTTTCTCAAGGGTCTCTCAGATAAAAAGAACAACTTGAAGCTGTAGGAGAAGATATAGAAAATGGAGAAGTGGTAATGACCACTCTCAATGACCTTCGTAGGTCATGGGATTCCTTCATCCAAGGAATATGTGCTAGGAAGAAACTTATCACATTCAGTAGGCTACGGGAAGAGTGCTCACAGGAAGAAGCTCAAATTGTGGCTCGGGAAGAGAAGATGGGGAATGAAGACCAAGCTCTCACAACACACTCCAAAATTCATGGTGACAAGAAGACTCACCATCACCATCAGAATCAAAGGGGTAGTCCCAAACCTCGAAGAAACATGTCCTATGTCTGTTGCTATACATGTGATGAGAAGGGACATTATTCCAGGGATTGTCCCATAAATAAGAAAGATGGTGCTCACAAGAAGAAGAACATCAAAAGAAGACATCATGCTCATGCTGTAGAGGATAATGAACCTCCCAGGAAGAGGGCTAGGGAAGAAAGTGAAGATTCTTCAAGTGATGAAGAGTATGTTTTGATTTCTGCTCTCACTGGAACCATTACTCATGGAAGTAATGATTGTCTTATAGATAGTGGGGCTTCCAAACACATGACAGGATTCAAGGAATCCTTTATGAACATATCTGAACATGAATCACCCCATAAGGTGAAACTTGGGGATGACTATCAGTATCCAATAAAAGGAAGTGGTGAAGCCTCCTATAAGCTAGACTCTGGAAAGTCTATGAAGATGAAAGATGTACTATATGTTCCAAGTCTCAAGAAGAACCTACTCTCCATATCTGCATTAGATGCAAAAGGCATGAGGGTTGCATTTGTAGATGGCCAAGTCCTAATGTGGCCAAAAGGTAAGACTATAGATGATGCAATTGTGATTGGAGAGCAAGAGGGAGGATTATACAAATTGAAGGGCCAACCATAACAAGCCATGGTCCATGACTCAGTAGAACCAAGTGAACTTTGGCATAGAAGGCTTGCACACATGCACTATAGGGCATTACCAATTGCAAGCAAAGTTGTAGAAGGTATTCCTGAAATCTAGACAAAGCATGAAGGAATTTGTAAAGGTTGTGCAAAGGGGAAGAATACAAAGAAGACATTTCCAAGCAGTGAAAGCAAGGCAAAAAGAATCTTGGAAATTATCCACTTTGATGTGTGCGGTCCAATGTCATCAAGTTCTCTGATTGGGTATGTATATTATGTCTCTTTCATTGATGATTTCTATAAGAAGACTTGGGTTTACTTCTTGAAGAGAAAAGATGAAGTGTTTGACAAATTCAAGGAATTCAAAGCCTTGATAGAAAATCAAACTCACATGAAGATCAAGATGTTTATATCCAATCATGGCGGAAAATTCACTTCAGGAGACTTCAAGAAGCTATGCAATGATTCAAGGATTAAGAAGGAGTTGACTACTCCTTACAATCCATGACAGAATGGGGTTACCGAAAGGAAGAATAGAGAAATCATGGAAGCATCCAGGGCAATGCTCCATGACCAAGATCTACCTATGCACTTATGGGATGAAGCAACAAGGACAGCTGTATATGTACAGAATAGAACACCCCATAAGATACTTGACAACAAAACACCATAAGAAGTGTTTACTGGTAAGAAACCAGAAGTTAGCCATCTCAGAATATTTGGTTGTCTAGTATACACTCACATCCCAAAAAAAAAAGGACAAAGCTAGATCCTTCAGGAAAGAAGGGCATATTCGTGGGTTACAGTGAAAGCTCAAAAGCTTACAGAATCTACTTCCCAGCGTTCAAGAAGATTGATATCAGTAGGGATGTTACATTTGATGAAAGCTCAACATACATCAAATCAAGGAAAACACCAATTGAAGACAATGAAGAACCCAGAATATCCATAACACAAAACACTACCATGAATGAAGCAGTTCTTGAAGAAGATCGTGAAATGGAAGATCCACAACAACCTGTAGATCCACCCTATGAGAAGGACTCTCACAAGAGGAAACCAGTATGGGATAGAGAGTTCATTCAAGATGCATAAAATTTTGGTATTCCAGAAGAAGAACATAGAGAAAGGAAAAGGACAAGATCACATACCAGCTATGTTGCTTTACTCTATGACATAATGAACAGAGAACCTTCCAGCTATGAAGAAGCAGCAGAAAAGAAAGAATGGAAAGATGCCATGGTCGAGGAATACCAGTCGATCATGAAGAATGATGTTTGGGATGTGGTCCCAAGACCAGATGGGAAGTCTGTGGTGACTTCCAAGTGGATCTATAAGATCAAGCATGCTGCAGATGGCAGCATAGAGAAATATAAAGCAAGGTTTGTAACTCGTGGTTTCTCCCAGAAAGAAGGGTTTGATTATGAAGAGACTTTTTCTCTTGTGTCTAGATACACTTCCATTAGATCAGTACTTGCTCTGGCTGCAGTGATGAAATGGAAGGTACACTAGATGGATGTCAAGACAGATTTCTTGAATGGTGTAGTTGAAGAGGAAGTGCATGTGGAGCAGCCACTCGGGTTTGAGACACATGACCGAGGATCACATGTGTGCAAACTGAAGAAAGCCCTGTACGGTTTGAAACAGGCACCCAGGACTTGGTATGGTAGGATAGATGGCTTCCTGTCCAGTTTGGGATTTACCAAGAGTAAAGAAGATTCCAACCTTTACTACAAGGTTGAGGAAGGCAATCTGGTGATACTACTATTGTATGTGGATGACCTGTTTGTAACAGGTGAGGATAGATTGATTGCCAATACGAAGAGGAAGCTTGCTTTCGAGTTCGAGATGAAGGACTTGGGTATGATGCACTAATTTCTAGGTATGGAGGTGTGGCAGAGTGCAGATGGGATCTTCCTTGGATAAGGGAAGTATGCAGTAGAGATCCTGAAGAGGTTCAGGATGATGGACTGCAAGGCCATGGCCACACCTATGGCATCGAACCTGAAGCCTCTGTGTGATGCTTCATCTAAGCTAGTGGATGCTACGATGTATTGTTAGATGATTGGGTCCTTGATTTACTTGATGAATACGAGACCAGATATTTGCTTTGCTGTGAACACATTGAGCCAGTTCCTGACGGATCCGAGAAGTGTTCACCTGGTTGCTGCAAAGCATATTCTGAGGTACCTGAAGTGTATAGTTGACTATGGGCTCAAGTATGAGTCAAATCAAAAGTTTAACCTGGAGGGTTATGTTAATTCAAATTGGGCAAGAAGTTCCATTGATTGGAAGAGCACTTCGGGGTGCTGCTTCAATATGGGATCCGGTATGATCTCTTGGTTTAGTAGGAAGCAGTTCTGTGTGGCACTGAGTACATCCGAAGCAGAGTATGTCGCAGCTTCTTCATCTAGTTGTGAGGTAGTATGGATTAGGAAGCTACTGTCTGATTTGTTTGATCTCCAACTGAGTGCTACTTGTATATATTGCGACAACCAGAGTTGTGTGAAGTTTTCAGAGAACCCAATGTTCCATGACAAGTCGAAGCACATTGAGATCAAGTATCACTATATCAAGGATATGGTGTAGAGAGGAGCAGTGAAGCTCCTGTATGTTGCGACGAACAAGCAGATAGCCAATGTCTTGACCAAGCCGCTGGCCGGAGTGAAGTTTGAATATTTCAGAGAAAGAATTTGTGTACCTCATATCGAGATACCTTCCAAGGGGAAGTGATGAGTCCGGAGACACATATGCACACGGGGCCATTCTCACATGGTTAGAGGAAAGTCCTTCCATGGTGAGATATAAGGGCTGGGCCATTTTCACATGGTTAGAGGAAAGTCCTTCCATGGTGAAATGTAAGGGCCGAGTGAGGGCCATTCTCACATAGCCAAAGGAAAGTCCTTCTATGGTGAGATGTAAGGGCTGGTCCATTCTTGCATGGTTAGAGGAAATTCCTTCCATGGCAAGATTTAAGTGTTGAGAGTGGATTTTCTGACATGGTCAGAAAGTCCTTCCATGGTCATGATGTAATTGTCGAAGCTTTTTCGACATGGTTAGAGGAAATTCCTTCCATGGTCATGATGTAATTGTTGTAGCCATTCCGACATGCTCAGAGGAAACTCCTTCCATTTTCGTTGATGTAAGTGCTATGAGCCTTTCCCAAAAGGTCAGAGGAAAGTCCTTCCATGCTGGTGAGTGTAAGTGTTGAGCCTTTCCCAAATGGTCAGAGGAAATTCCTTCCATGCTGGTGAGTGTAAGTGTTGAGCCTTTCCCAAATGGTCAGAGGAAAGTCCTTCCATGCCGGTGAGTGTAAGTGCTGTGTGTGTGTGTGCATCTGGGTTGTGCTCCGTGGACTATGAGGTGATCTGAAGATGATGATGTGACAGTACGATACACAGGTTTTGCAGAGGCATACGACCAGTCCTAAGATGCTCTTACAGGTTTTGCAGAGGCAGTGTAATCATTCCTGGGAGATCTTGCAGGTTTTGCAGAGGCAGTATAATTAGACCTGAGGTGTACGTGCTTGATGGCTTGCTCGCAGAGATGATGAAGACCTACAGGTGGTGAGCCTGCATCCAGTATGAAAAAGGACTGGATCTATAGAAATTCCTATGATGAGTAGATTGGAGATTGATTGAGATAGCAGCAGTCACTGTCAAAACCCAAAAATTTTCGAAAACTTTAAAATTTTTAAGATAGCAATAAATGTTATTAAATGCAGTCCTTTAACTGTCTGCTTATATTACATGATTTTAAACGTTTCTGAACGATTTGTTATTGTACCTAAATGTGATTATGGTTATCTCTTTTCTGTTACTGATTGTTTTATTTTTTTGCAACCTCAAGGGGAGTTGTTATAGCAAACTGGGCTTACTTAGCTTTCGAGCTAATGCATCGAACTGTCCTTCTCTTTACAGATGTACAGGTAACGTGTGGTCGCGACAATTAAATCTTTAAAGCATTATAATCCAATTAGCAGTTCCAAAATCACTCAATATAAAGTCTAAGCATGCTAACTCGGTTTTCAGGTGTCTGAAGGTAGCACTCTGCCTACGAACTTCTCTTTTCTTACTGTTATTAAATTAAAAAATACTAGAAAAACAAAAGATAACTGTATTCCTGAAAACAACTCTGGAGAATAAATATTATTGATGATGTTACTGTATTACAGCATCGCCTCATGATTAGCACTGTGAAAAGTAACCTACTGGTTTTTGCATTATCTAGATATTCTAACCTATACAAGTCTCCTCCTAACATCTCAGGATTGTATGAGTTGGACAATTTATTTTTATGTCAATGACACCGAATTTATAAGCTTATCTTGAGTGGACTTGTTTAAATGTTTATAAGAAATCTGAGATAGTTGAATACTTGTTATTGTATCGTAATGGTAAGTGAGATGATCTAGCGTAATTTCTGATTCCAAGTTAGAATCTATGTATCTGAAATCCTTCAAGTGAAAACCACCTAAAGAAAGACTAAATGTTAACATCTCAATTCATTACTCGTAACTTAAGGTGAAGATCTATGTCTTGCACATGGGGTTATGGTAATTGGAAATGTCGTAACAGGTTGTTGTCAACCCAAAAGGCACTTGTATTGCACCCCTATCTTTATTAATTTTTCTAAAGAAGTTATCTATCTTCTTTATGTATAGAATACTCCAAGACTGGTTTTTAAAATGATATTTAAAAATGCAATGGATTTATAAATCAAATTAGGATCGATATTGACAAGAATTGAAAGAATTAATGTATGAGGGATGACAGGCAAACTATATATTTGCAACTATCAAAATCACAAAGCAATAATCCACATTACTCTTACTAGGATCTTTGTTTTGCATCGAGGTGAAGTTCTTAATGAAAAAGTTGAATGCTAATAACAATTTCTAAATTATTGGGTCGTAGGACAAAGTGATGTTACTCACTATACATCGTTTGATAGCAATGTTCAAAACATGGATTATGTATCAATCATAGGGTACCACGACCCTAGGGAATATCCATATTATCATTCATTTGGCACAATGATGAAGTTATCGTCGTAACACGAACTATGTAAAACTTACCCATTGCATGAGAATTATTAAAAGGATACGTGGCTAACTCACATCCAAGTATTCATGACATAAGAGGTTGACTAACCCTTACTCCTTACCATTTCTTCCCTCGCCTTCGGGCTCGGGTCCTTCTCTGCAACCTCTCCAGGTCTGAGCTAGGTGGTGGCGTTGTTGTTACAGTTCTCAGATTATTACCATTCCTTTGCTTAATGTTTCCGTTTGCAAGTCTTTATCATTAACTGTTAACCGCTATGGGAGTTGTTATAGTGCCTGCGGTTTATCCTTGTAGTTCATTTACCAGTCTGGCCGCCATTATTGTAGTGTGTTAACAGCTTGCATGCTGCCTTGTCTTTCATATCATCCATAGCTTCGTCTGAGCGTTATTGGTATTCGTTGCTTGGCATCTGTAACAAGTCAGGAGTCTAGGGTTTCGTAAATTTTTGTTAACTGTGGATTCCCTGTCACGGCGTGAGTGTATCAGCTTACCTGTGTGTTTAAAACCTCCATTGAAGAAGAAACCCTTGTTTGCTGTCAGCTTGTTCGTGCTGGTGGAAAGAAGGGAATTCTCCCTTCTGCTGCTCGTGGCTATCAACTACTTTCGGTTTGCATCTGTGTTCAACACCCTCCGGTAAGCTACAGGGTTTCAAAAAAATTTGTTATTAATCGTTACATGAATTTGTTTAAGCCTCCGAGCAACATATGAAAGGTTTACCAACTGGTTCTTTCATTGCAAGTTCGAGTTCCACCTATCTGATGGATGGCACAGGCTGCGACATCTGGCAATCCCGGGTAACCCTGGTTCTACCATGGCAAGTCCTCCTTGTGGATTGTTTGGGTGGTAGGTTTTTTTGGTTTTGGATAAAACAACTCTGTGATGTGTTCGAACACTACGGCCTCTGTCAGTGTTGTAACTATTGTAACCTCCTTTCGTACTTAGGTTTTTTATAAAGAAAAAGTGTTTTTGTAAAGAATAGAGTGAACCAGACTTATGAGTCTATTCTGTAAGTGGGGTTTCGCCCTCGTTATTTTTATGTTTCAAAGTAATACTTTTAAAAAGGGGGTTTTGGAAATGAACTTAATATATCTTGTGGTCTGTAAACTGGCTTACGTCTGCATTTTAAATCGATGCTATGTATTATAATAAATAAATCTATAAAAACCACTTGCGTTGGGGGTTTGTGAACTCGACTATGGGTTGAAATCGTTGTAAGAGTTTCCATGGTTGAATAATACGACTTGTTACAAGTTTCCTGTATGTTTTATGTTAATGTATGTGGCATAAATTTTCGATTCTATGTTTTTAAAATTATCTAAACTGAAATCTGGGCTACAGCCGTGATAGAATCGTTCTGTTTAAATCGTGTGGCTATGGATTTAATATCTAGATTTTTATCTGATAATAAAGTTCTTATTGTTAATAACTAGAGTGGTAGGGTTTGTTTCCGAAATGACAATAGTGGTTTTGTTTAGATGTTGAAATCTATGTTTACGATTTTTGTTTTTAAATGTTAATCTATTGTTCTGAAAATGTTTCTGTTAGTGACTGAGAAAACAAATGAAAGATATAAAGAAAATAACAGATGAGCTCGATAGCTGAGCTAAAATACTTTTCTGTAGTTATTAAATTTTTAAAACAGTAATTAGGTTTATTCCTCTGTTGAAGAATTCGTAATGTAGAACTAGGGTGATAGGATTCATCCCCTGTCACGATATTGTTTAGTTACTAACTCAGTTAAACAGATTTCTATTCTGTGGGTAATATGGAGACTATGGAAAATAAGACTAAATACGTTAAGTTCGATATCGAGCAAAAAAAATAGTTCTGTTGATTCCAAGTTCCTCAAACAATAACTAGTTATTTGTCTGTTAATAAAATCTGTATGATACAATTCTGGTAAGGTTTACTGCATAATCGTTTTGTTGAAAGATAAAGAATGGTTAATATTTAGCTAGGGTTTTGTGTTTGATTTAATTAATGGATTTAAATCTGATCCATTCTTAACTAGGGTTTACACTCAGACATACATACCCTAATTGTAACTATAAATGTCCTGCAAAGATAATTATAACGCTAACAATAATTACAATAATAAACTAGGTTAAAATTTTACAAAAATTAACTAATGCTTACAGTATTACTACTGTATGGCATGCATTGTAAATACTTTATCGGCAAGATAATAATAATATGAAAGAAAGCTGAAATACAGTAATTCTTATTAAATCTACCATTGATAATCAGGGATTGCAAACTTATAATGAATTAAATACTACTCAGACATAATGAAGATAACATAACATACAATCATTTATATTTAATAAACAAACAGGAATAGGTAGCAGAACCTGTTCAAACTAAGGACAACAACAGCAATGGGAGGCTATTCCTCCCTACCAATTCCTGGAGAGTGCCCAGACAACACTTCTCAGGACCCCCGACCTTGCTCTGGTCTCCCTGGCTGGAACTAGGTGCAGCAAAACAATTCACTCAGCCAAACAGCTAAACTGGAACCAAGTTCCTGCAGCATCCCACTCAAACAGTTTCCTTACTGTTTTTCCCTCTTCCTCAATGGGACTCCTGAATAACATTCACCTGAATGTATTCTCCCTCCAGAACTATGTTCAACCCCCAGCTCAGTTCATTGAGTACTATTTAAAAGATTGCCTAGGTCTTTGTTGGGTTAACTGTCATTAATGAGCCACCTGCTTAGATTCCACTTTCTTGGGGAATCATGACCCCAAAATATAGGGAAGTTGCCACCTGCAACTTAGGAAGTGTTTGAGGATGCTGCCACTTGTCTTTTGCCTTTCCACCTAGTTCCATCCACCAGTTAGACCAGTAACCTCTTTTAACAGCTCTCCCATGCTGTTGTCTCCATAATTTATTTATTAATAATAAAATATTCAAAATTACATTCCATTTCTTGTGACTCTGCTGAGTCATCAAATTTCTACTAAGCATTAAATTTAACATAATGTCTTATAAATATGATAAAATAATTACATTATTTTCACAAAATTGGGGTATGTGACATACACACCCCCTTAAAATGTAACATCGTCCTCGATGTTACTTATTCCTCATCCTCAGCCACCTGCTGGAATAGATTTGGGTATGCTTCCCGCATCTTTCTTTCCAGTTCCCAGGTAGATTCTTCAGGACTAAGGTGCTTCCATTGCACCTTCAACTGTCCAATGGTGCGGTTCCGCAGAGTAATTTCCCTCCTCCCGAGGATACAATCTGGTTCCACCAGAACTTCCCCTTCTGGTTCTACCTGTACACTGTTCCAATCAATAACATGAATAGCATCATGAACATACTTTTTTAGAACAAAAATATGAAAAACATTGTGTACTTTTAAATTAGGTGGTAATGCTAGCTGATAAGCAACTTGACCGATTCTAGATAAAATTTCAAATGGACCACAGTAACGTGGCGCTAATTTTGCACAACTTCCTAGTCTTAGGGAGCTCTTCTTTGGCCTTACCTTGATGAACACATGTTCACCTACCTAGAACTCTTTAGGAGTTCTTTTCAAATCTGCTTGACTCTTTTGCCGATCCTGGGCAATCTTCAAATTTACCTGCACTTGTTTCACAATCTGTTCCATCTCTTTTAATAAATCAGGTCCTAACACTAACCTGTCTACTGGATTACTCCAAGAGATAGGAGTGTTACATTTACGTCCATACAGAATTTCAAAAGGACTAAACTTAGCTGACGATTGATAGTTGTTATTGTATGCAAATTCTGCTAAATGTAAATAATCCTCCCACTTACCTGGTTGATCTTTAACATACATCCTTAGCAGATCTTCTAATACTTGATTAACTCTTTCAGTTTGTCCGTCCGTCTGAGGATGGAAGGAAGTGCTGAAATTCAATGTGGTGTTTAATCCTTTAAACAAGGATTTCCAGAAATTCCCTGTGAATTTAGGATCCCTGTCTGAAATAATAATTCTTGGGACACCATGTAACCGAAAAATCTATTTCAGAAATATATCAGCTATGTTTGCATCCTTGTAAGTGGTTTTAACAGTAATAAAGTGTGCTAATTTACTTAATTTATCTACCACTACCATAATTGAATCATTCTGATGCTGATTTTTGGGTAATCCCGTAATGAAATCTAAGTTGATTATCTCCCATTTACAACCAGGAATAGGCAAAGGTTGCAATAACCCAGCTGGATGCTGATGTTCTGTTTTTACCTGTTGACAGTCTAAACATCTAGCTATATACTTAGCTGTTTCAGATTTCATATTAGGCCAAAAATAATCTTTTCTCAACATGGTGACAGTTTTCTGGTAGCCTGGATGCCCTGAGTAAGGGGTTTTATGAACTTCGTCCAGAATTAACAGTTTAACTTTAGGTACATTTGGAACATACAGCCTGTCCTTAAGCAATAAAAATCCCTCTTTGTTTAGGCTATAACCCTTTATTAAACTTTCTGTAGGTTCCTCTTTAGTTGTAACCTGTAACCTTTGATAAGTTTCATTTGATTTTATCCCTTCAGCCAACTGTTCATTCAAATCAGAGGTGTAAGTGCTGCTAGCTTATACAAAATTTAGCCTTTCCATTTCTGCTCAAAGCATCAGCCACCTTATTTTCCTTTCCCTTTATGTGCTGAATTTCGAAATCATATTCACTTAAGAAAGCCAACCACCTGGCTTGTCTTGCATTTAAATTAGGTTGATCTAAAAGGTATTTCAGACCCTTATTATCAGTCATTAAAGTAAATTTTCTGCCTATTAAGTGGTGTCGCCACATCTTTAAAGAATGGATAACAACAGCCAATTCCAAATCATAAGTGGCATAATTCTTTTCGTGAATCTTCAGCTTCCTGGACTCATAGGCAATGACATGTCCATCCTGAGTCAACACTCCACCTAGACCGTCATTACAAGCATCGGTGCAAACCACAAAATCCTTATTAGGATCTGCTATTCTTAGAATGGGCGCAGTTGTTAATAAAGTTTTTAACTTCTTAAAACTTTCCTCACACTTCAAGTTCCAATCAAACTTCTTGCCTTTCTTTTGCAAGGAAGTGATTGGGTTGGCTATTTTCGAAAAGCCTTCTATGAATCTCCGGTAATAACCGGTAATTCCCATGAAGGATCTAACATCTGTTACGTCTTTTGGTACTGGCCACTCTTCAATTGCCCGGATCTTTTCAGGATCAACTGATATCCCTTCCTTGGTGACTACATGTCCTAAGTACTGGATTTCGTCTTTGAAGAAGTCACACTTACTGAACTTCGCAAAGAGCTGCTGCTCTCTTAGTTCTTGTAAGACTATCCGTAAGTGTTCTTTATGCTCCTCTTCATTCTTAGAATAAATTAAAATGTCATCGATGAATACGACAACAAATTTATCTAAGTATTTATGCATTATGTTGTTCATTAGGCACATAAAGACAGCTGGGGCGTTAGTAAGCCCAAATGGCATTACAACAAATTCGTAATGTCCATACCTTGTTCTGAAAGTTTTTTTGAAAATGTCTTCTTCTTTAACCCTTACCCGATGATAACCCGATCTCAGGTCTATCTTAGAGAACACCGTAGCTCCACGTAGCTGATCAAATAGATCATTTATGTGAGGTAATGGATATCTGTTTTTAATCGTCATCTTGTTCAGTTGACGGTAATCTATGCAAAGTCGCATGGTTCCGTCCTTCTTTTTAACAAAAATTACTGGTGCTCCCCAAGGGGATACATTGGGTCGAATGTAATTCTTGTCTATTAACTCCTTTAACTGAGTTTTTAATTCATTAAGCTCCAAAATATTCATACGATACGGAGCCTTTGAACTGGGTACAGCACCTGGTACCAACTCAATTGTAAAATCCAGTTCTCTCTTGGGAGGTAATTCTGGTATTTCCTTAGGAAAAACATCAATAAATTCTTTTACTACAGGGATATCCTCTACTGTTATCTTGCTGCTTTTAGACTAATCTGTCTCATCTGTAATAGTTACAGCATAGGCTTTGCACCCTTTTCTGACTGCCCTTTTAAGTTGTAAAGCAGAAATCTGCCTGACTACTGTTTTCCTAGGAATACCCCTAACAGTTACAGGCTGTCCATTACTGTTTACACACCTAAAATTTTTGTCAAAACAGTTTAAAACTACCTTATGCTATTCTAACCAGTCCATACCAATAAGCATGTCATACGAACCAAGTGGCAGAATATTTAACTGAACAGTAGTTCGAAAATCATTCATATCTAAAGTACATTCTTTAACATAACAATTCACCTTCCTTTTTGCCCCAGTGGCTAGTTGTACTGACCAAGAGTTATCAAATCTTGTGTTGGCTGCTTTCTTGGGCAGACCCGGGTTTTAATGAAGCGCAGCAACAAACCCCTTGGCGCACTGGCCCTCTCGGTAACGAGCTGCGCGGCAGCTCGAGGTCTCACCCGAAGTGGCTATGGGGGGGTTAAGGAATCAGATTTCCTTAACCGTGGTGACGCGGAGATTGTTCTTCCTCTTCCGGTTCCTCAGATATCGGCAGTCCGACTTTCCCGCAGGCCCCTCGGTGCAACTGCGCGGTTTCCTTCCTCAACAGGCCCGCTGCGCAAGTCTCCTCTCTGGCGCAGAAGGCAAGTATTCCTTGCGTCGACGCGTTAAGTACCTCTTCGCCCTGCGCGCCCAGCGCAGTATCACATTCCTTGGTCACTGCCGCGACAGTGCTCCACCACTTCTTCAGTACTTAACACTTTATAGCTATCAAGGGACCTTCCCAAACTCACTTACACAGTCACAAAGGTAATGCAAGAGTCTTGTATACACAGGTAATGAACTTAAACAGTTAAATCATTCACGCAAACATTATAACAAGAAGAAATAAGTGAAGCTCATCTCCTCGAGGAAAACCACGTCCACGGGGGTTTATATTAACCAGAAAATGATAGAGTTATACAATATGCTGCGCACACAGCTGCAGCCTTAGATCTTTACAGGAAACTCCACGCACATAGCTGGGAGCCCTTCTCTCAATCTAGTCTCTTCTCTACAGAGATTACAAAGGCACAGACGTCAACTCAGACTGTCTGGCAACTCAGGGATTAGCTCCTCGGCTATCCGACTCTTACTCTAGTTCTACACACTCGGTAGAAAACATAGCAAAGGATAATCAACACATGATCTATCCTCAAGAGTGACTATCGAACAGTCTAACCATCTATATATCCCAAAAATATCTAACTCTTCTTCTTATCATGTATACATATATATAGGTGGCCATGACGGTCACACCTTTACAAAACTGTGGGCCTTTCCCAACAGTGATTCCCAAAAACCCTAACCATGCACATGGCTAGGTGTACTGTAGGTGCCGCTTACAGTCACGTCGCCGCTTCCTGCAGGCTCCTTGACTTTCGGCGCAGATTGTGGGTATGGGCGCTTGTCCTTCGCCTTCAATGCTCTGGTCCGTTGCTCCTCCTTGGTCCGAGCAACCATAACTTCTGTACTTAGCCTTTAAATGAGGGTAGCTGAGCCCTCTACTCCATCGCCTTATTTATTATGGTAGCTGAGCCACCTTCATTCTTCTATGACGTGCGCGCGAACTCCATGATTTCCGGTCCGTGATCTTCGTTGAGCTTGTCCATCTGGCACCATACTGCGCACCGTCTCTTTCTTGCCCAAAACTTAGTGCTTGTCCCAAAATTAGCACTTTCCTTCCATACTTGTGCTTTTTTCCCAAAATTCACAGCTTTACCGTAGCTACGGCCTCGGCTCCAACAGGCCCCTAACACTCACTTGTGGCTCGCCCTCGAGCCACTCGCACTAGCGTGTGGTCGCTTGATTTGCGCATCTGCTTTTGCTTGGGTCTCCGCGACTGTTTTCTTCCACAGCGCAATAGCGGAGTCCAATTCATCGATACACTCCACAGCTGTCTGCACCGTTTCTACGGTGGCTTCTTCTTTAGTGATGGTATCAATCACCTCCTGAGATTCAGCAATCTCTTTGATTTTTGCCTCGACCTGGGCAACGATTTCAGCATACTCATCCATGAATGGATGAATGCTGTTGGTGAGCTTCTCATCTTCAGTTCTGAGCTTGTGCAGTTGCTGCTGCATTCTGCGCACTTCACTCATTTTCTTCATTTTTGGTAAGCCTGTTAAGGCCTTAGCTTCTTCAGTCAGAACAGTGAGAGACTGTTCTGCAGCTTGCACCTGTTCTGATAGACCAACTTTAAAAGGGAGCTTCTCAAGCTTCGTCCAAGCTTCCATAGCTTGGCTCATCAGATTCTCGGCTTCCTGTATTCTATCTTTCATCTGTGTGGAAGCTCTGCTCAGTACTTCAAATTGTACCTGCGCATCATCCGTAAACTGCGCAGCAACGCGAGCTTCTAGCTCAGCGATCTGGGTTCTATGGCCTTCAGCCATAGCAACTATTTCTTGCTCCAGGGTTTTCGCCCTTCCTCCAATAATTTGAACTTTTGCAACCAGAGGGAGTTCTGGTTGAATCTCGCAAGCCGACAATTCCTGGGCAATCTCGTCGACTGCGTTTCTGATGCCGATGCCTTGCGCCTCATAAAGTGCAAGTTTCTCAGATATATTCTTATGGCTTGCCTTCAACTCTAACTCCTGCGATTGCAGTCGTTGGTTTGCCTGGAAGGTGGAGAGCTCTCTAGCTCTCAGCTCAACAGAAACTTTCTCATGCACAAGCTGTAGAGTCTCTATAGGAATTAAAGACAAATTTATTTCTACAGGCCCAACTGAGCTTACCTATAGTGCAGCTAGCGGATCTGGAAGTGTCATGCTGGTAGGCGGAATATGCACGACAGTATGCCTTTCTGCGAGTACTTCAACTCGCTCAGCACTTGGAATTTCTTGGGGCGCCTGCAAAGTAGATGCTGGTGCATGGGTCTGCGCAACTCTTCCTGCGAGACCTTTCAATTCTACGTACTGCAAATCTAAAGCACTTCTGATGTAAGCGTGCGCATTGCGCAGCTCGCGAAATTGCTCGTGTAGGTACTGGTCGATCCCCGAGGGAATAGCCTCAGCGGGATGCGACACTTTTTGATTCTTGGTGGCCGGTTCTGTGGAACCTTCATCACTTCTTTGCTCCGGGGCTTCCTTGCCCTTGTCCTTCTCTTTCGCAGCGGCGGTTGGCAGCGCGGATGCAAGATCGGCGGCCTCCCTCCACTCATCCGACCAAGACTTGATGGTTTCTTCAACATCCTCGGTAGTCATTCTGTAAAGGCCTAGCGCCCATTCATCTGGAATGCCGCAAGGGCGGAGGTAAAGTTGGTGTATGTCGGCAGTAAAAGCCAACTTTCCTTCATATAATGTGGCTGTCTCCTGGCTCAGCCTTGGCATTTCTTGAATAGTATCTCTGAGGAGATAGTAGTATTCACAAAATACAACGCGATTCATCTTGCACTTCGCGGGATTGGGAGAATCCCAGAGGTTGATGTAGCGCATGCCAGAAACCTCTCCTGCGCGGCGCGGAAGGAACTGAGTATTCGGGGGCTCCTTCCACCCAACGAGAGCGCATAAAATTAGAAGCCAAGAAAAATGGAATGATTGGGCTGCATTGTCCTGCACATTCAGGCAATCAACCAAGAAAGAATTCAGCAGGAAGAGAGACCAGTTGTACTGCTCTCCCTCCGCAGCTGCGATGGCGAGCTCTACGACAGCTCCAGTAACTTCCTTCGGTCGGCACTTTGTGAGAAGTCTGCCTGCAAGCAGACTTCCTGTAAATCGAAGTGCCTCATCTTCTACTGTAGTGAGGTCATAAGCCCAACCTCCTCTCGTCAAATTATACTTCTGCACCAGCTGTGCAGCCAATTTTCTGTCTTTGTCCTTTCCCACAAAGTGAATATTGGGATCCTTACCAGCCTTAGATAGACCGGTGATGCGGTGAATCAAATCAACATTTAGATCAATTGGCCTCCCGAGCCAAAGGTAACCTCCATGAACACATGAAAGCAGCGTCTTAACAACTGCATTCACTTCGTTGCTATGCCCAAAGTGCGGTAGCTTCAACAAATTCAACAAACCTGGCTTCTCCAAGTTTGCTGCAAATCCCCTTGGGGTAAATTCATCGACCTTTCGGATGGGATTGTGAACTATCGTCAGATATAGATCTAGCGCAAACTGGGGATACGTTTTATAGTCTCCCAGATTGAAATCAGAGAATTTGACCAGTGGAATGTGTCCCAACAGTTGCCCTTCTACCCGCACACTAGCCGGTAGTGGCGGTAACGGAATGGGATAATTTGCATTCTTCGGGATCTGTACTTCTGGCGCATCATCTGGACGCGGCGGAATATAGTTCGCCATGGTCGCCAACGGCTCTGGAACAGGTTCTTCTGGCTGCGATGGCGACGCTCTTGTAGCCGGAGACTGTTTGGGATCCTGATAACCCGGATGTACATAAGTCGAAGCCGTGACTGGAGTAGTCATGCCGAAATCTAAGCCTCGGCGCAGGAATTGACGAACAACTTCTTCAGTTGACAGGTTCTCCGTCGTGAATCGATGTAGGAACAAAAACTTTGGGCAGCAAATGGCGGACGAGCGTAGGATATGGACGCTGAAAACAAGGGAAAATACTCTGCACAACTCGGCTCTGAAAACAATAACTTGGATTCGTAAACAAGATAGCAACTCGAGGAAAGTAACCCAAAAATTATACAAGTGTGAGGTATTTATAGCCAGAGGTGATAGTAAATGCGACCAAGTGGGGTTACGTAGCTATAGGCGGCTATACATGAGTTGACAACACGCTATCCTCCTCGCCGCAGTGGTGCATTTATTGTGATTGACGGGCTCTGACAGCCTTCCGGGAGATGATAATGCTTTCGGCGCCTGAGTTAAATGCAAATCTTTCGGAGATCAAGCCAAATCCGTCAGAGCGGCTAGACTTAAATAGCGGACTTATCCTTCATTTATTCCTACGCGGCTGCATAACTGCTGTAATTCAAAATTTTCGGCGGGTCATTTCAACTTAGGGAACTGTGCCTATAGGGGGCCACAAAGAGGACTCTTCAAGCGGTGAATTAGCACAGGGAGCTCCGCAAGAGCGATAGTTCAACGGTCCGGGGAGAATCTTCGCAAGAGCGCAACTATGTTCGCTCCAACCAAACTTTAGTCATGCACGGATGTTTCTAGGAACTGCGCAGGAAGACGGAGACTGAGTGTCTCGCAACTTCTGTGTAGACTGAATGCGGTGCCTCTTTCAACTACACTGGGCATCTGCATTTCAGCAATATATTAGGTCGACAGAGCGGAGTGGCCGTCGCGATAAAGCTTGAGCCGACCCCCGTTGATCATTGTAGGTAGTAATTCTCCATCAAGCTTTGCAAGCTGAACTGCGCCTCCGTCTGTTATTTTTATCACCTGAAAAGGGCCTAACCAATGTACACGAAACTTGCCCGGAAACTTGATGAATTTACTATCATAAAGGAGTACCAAGTCTCCTTCTTCAAAGTGTTTATGCTTAATGTGCCTGTCATGCCAAGCTTTCTGTCTTGCCTTCTGTACCTGTTGATGGAATCCTGCTAAAAGTCGGTCTTCTTCTAAGGCAAGCAGTTGCGAAAGTCTTTCATTCATAGTATTAGAATCTGCCATCTCTGTAATTTGCGCGATTCTAAGACTGGGAACAATGTATTCCATGGGCATAACTGCTTCTTGTCCATACACCAAACTGAAAGGTGTGTGGCCTGTTAGTTTCTTGCAAGTGGTTCTGTAAGCCCATAATACAGCTGTGACTCTAAGGTCCCAATCATCTCTTTGTTGATTACAGATCTTCGTCAGGGCATTCTCAAGGATCTTATTGAATGCTTCCACCGTACCATTAGCTTGAGGATGGTAGGGTGTACTCTTATGGTGATTAACTTGAAATTCTTCAGTAAGGGCCTCTATAGTCTCATTGAGGAAATGTGTACCCTGATCGCTCATGAGAATCACTGGACATCCAAATCTAGTGATAATATTCTCGAAAATGAACTGCGCAGCCGTAGCAGCGTCGCAGTTCCTAACTGGCTTCGCCTCAGCCCATCTGGTGAGGTATTCAGTAGCTGTAATGATGTATCTTGCGCCAGTTCTTTTTCCTGGTGGGTTAATAGGTCCTACAAAGTCAATGGCCCATTTATCAAAAGCACGCAGTGTGATCTGGGGTCTTAGCGGCATTTCATCTCTCCTTGAGGGTTTTCCTGTTCGTTGGCACACATCGCAACATTTACAGAACGCCTTAGTATCCTTGTGCAATGTCGGCCACCAAAGACCTGCGGCTAATATCTTTTGCGCAGTCGGCTTTCCTGCGAAATGGCCTCCTGCGGTACCTGAATGCGCTTCTGCGATGATAGAGCTCTTTTCATGTGGTAAGATACATCTGCGCAAAACTTCGTCAGGGCCCAACTTATAAAGCTGGCCTGCTATCAAAGTGAAGTCTGCGGCTCTGACAACAAGTTGCTTCTTCTGCTGGATTGTAAACTCAGCCGGCGCTTGCCCGGTAGTGAGAAACTCAAGAATATCAGAATAATATTCGTCTGCTGCTTGAATAGAAAACAACTGTGCGTCAGGCAGATTATCCTCCAGACTTGTAGGTTCCTCTCCTGACTCTATCCTGGATAGATGGTCAGGCCCTGCATTCAATCTGCCTGGCTTTACAATAACCTCGAAATCATATTCTTGAAAGAGCAGTAGCCATCTGCAAATTCTTCCTCCTAAGACTGGTTTATTGACCAAATATTTCAAAGCAGAATGGTCAGTATACATTTTAAAATGAGCGCCTAACAGGTAGTGTCTGAATTTCTGTAGGGCATACACCATAGCTAATCCTTCCCTTTCTGTAGTGGTGTAGTTCTTCTCAGCTGTAGATAGCTTTCTGCTGGAGTAAGCAATCGGGTGGTCAATACTTCCTTCTCCAGACTGTGTAAGCACAACCCCCAATGCTATGGAAGAAGCATCAACATGAACATGAAAAGGTTTTCGCCAGTCCGGGAAAACTAGAATAGGCGCTGTGATCATCTTTTCTTTAAGTGTGTCCAAGCTCTGTTGGCATTCTTCTGTCCATTGGAACTTCGAATCCTTTTTCAGCAATCTTTCCATAGGCGCTGTGATCCTTGCATATCCTTTGATGAATTTTCTGTAGTATCCTGTATGTCCCAATGTAGTGCGCAATTGCTTAACTGAGTTGGGCGCAGGTAACTTAGCAATGATGGCAACCTTCGCAGGATCCATCAGGAGTCCTTGTCTGCATACAATATGTCCCAACAAAATACCAAAGGGCACACAAAATATACATTTTTTCAAGTTAAGGGAAATCTGATGCTGTCTACATTTTTCTAACATCATGCGCAGATTTGCAATATGGTTCTTTAATAGGCCAAATACAGTCCAGTCATCAAAATAGACTTCTAAAAACTTGTGAATGAATTCTTTAAAAACGGCAACAACAACTCTAGAGAAGATAGCAGGTACGTTTTTAAGACCAAAGGGCATTACCGTATACTGGAATGAGCCCCATTCAGTTGCAAAAGTAGTCTTGTGGCGGTCGTCCGGATGAATTCTGATCTGATGATATCCCGAAAAACCATCAGTGAAAGAGTAAGCCTCTTGTCCTCCAACATTATCAAGTACTTCATCTGTGAAAGGGGTGGGAAATGGATCGTGTGCTGATGCATCATTGAGTTTGCGCAAGTCGACGCAGATTCTTATTTCACCTTTCGTTTTCTTTTCTTGGACCACCATAGGACTAATCCAATCACTTTCCTCTACTGGCTCAATAATACCTGCTGCGAGCATTTTATCAATTTCATCTTTGACTTTTTCTTTATAGCGCGGGTTCAACCTGTATGGGCATTGCTTTACTGGCTTGGCATCTGGTTTCAGAGGTATGCGCATCACTCCTAAGTCTCCTAGGATGCCTTTCATTTCTGTGAACTTGGTAGGAAAGATATCCTGGTAGTCACGCAATAATTCTGAAACATGTCCAACAGTTTCATCATCCCAATAATCTCCTATAGAAGCAAACTTTGGTTCAGCTTCTGTACCAATGTTAATCTTCTTGAGCTTGACGTGTTCTGTGATGGCGGGAATATCAAGCTCAGGACCTTTAATATTGCGCGTCCCTTCTGATTCTGGGATATTGATGTTGCGAGGATCGTCCTCCTCATCTTCAGCGGTGAAGTTATAACATTCCAGGGCATGTTCTATCTGGACAGCCCAATCTGGTTGGGAATATTCTGATAACGGGCATTGTTCAAATATCTTCTTTTTAATACACTTCAAAGCCTGATCGATGCTTGGATGTTCTGACTCAAAGATGAAGGTAAGTTGAAAGCTTTCTATCGTAAGAGGCCAACTGATAGTGCCTTTGCGCAATTCTGTTTCAGTATACCAATTCCTTGGAACTGTATCCAATGTGTGGATGAATAGGTGAACCCATTCATCTTCCGGAATATCTGACCATTGCTGAATACATGCTTCAATGTGTGACCTGGGGTCACTCTGTCCCTCATATTTGCGTAGGGCTCCGGCTGTGGTGTCCTGAAATTTGCGCAGTATCAATCTGCGACAGTCTTGCCATGTGTGAATATTCTCCTTATGCGCAGCCCACCATCTTGCGGGTATGGCGCGCAATGCTACATCCAATGCCTGTATGCGCTGCTGTTCTGGAAGCTTTTGTTCATATTCATGTATGAATTTAGTTACTTCAGTTAGACCATCAAAAATTGGAGTGTCAGTTAATTCTGTGCCAATCCATCAAATGGATTTAGTCATCATGGCGCAACGTCTTGCAGAAACCTCATGTAAATGATTCTGCCAGTTTTCTAATCCTGCATCTGAGTCTGATGTGCACGAGCTATCGCATCGCCAGCTGATATGGCCATCTGCTGTGGGGTTGACATAGTCACTGTGGTTAGTAGTCATTTGGTACAAACTTTCCATGTGGCGCGCTTCCTCTTCTGCGCGAATGGGTTCTATATACCTTGGTCCTTGAATAGGATCAAGTGGTGCGATGACCCTAATCTGGTCATCCTCAAAGGTCATTTGTCTTTTCTTCAAATTAATGACAGCCAAATTATCAAATGCCCAGTCTATTCCTAAAAGTGCTGGGTATGGTCTACTATCATCCAGGATTTTGATTACTTCAAAATCTGCAGAGCTTCTTACTCCTTCAATATCAATAGGTACATTGGGTAATCTGCCCAATGGAGAGACTCGTTGCTGATTCGCGAGTCTTAGCTGGATGGGGGATCTTGTAAGCTGAGGGCTTCCCATCTGTTCCCATGTCTGCATAGTGAGAACATTGGCTTCTGAGCCCAAATCTAACATGACTTCGTCCATTTCAAATGCTCCAATCTGCGCTGTGAGCCTCATCTCTTTTCCAGTTCTAATGTGACTCCTAATCTGGTGAACAACACGCTGCAGTGTGTTCGTCGAAGCAGACTGTTGGCACTGATCCAACAGGTGTTGGAGTTCTAGAGTTGCCTTTTCATTGCGCAACAATTTTAAGCATTGTCGCAGGAACGCATGAACACTGCCTAGTGCATGCTCCTCGTCAGGCCTTCCAGCTGTAGTGGCCTGTTCTTGTACCAGGTTGTCTTGTCTTAGCACTTGCGATCTAATATTGTTCTGCGGAATTGCGGCAGAACTTGAAGCTCTCGGATCTGAGAAATACTCTTGAGCTTGCTTGAATGCTTCTTTTTGCTTCTGCAGGTTAAGTGGGGCTGGTTTAATATTAGCGCAGCGCACCCATTGTGTCGCTTGCTTTCCCATTCCCATCTCTTGCGCACCAGTGGTTGCTCCACTGCGTGTCACTATATTAACTGTAGGGTCTGGTTCTCTTTTTTCTGCTGCAATCAACTGAATATTCTGATTGACCTGTGGGGTCTTTGCTTGCATCTTAGCCTGTAACTGAGGGCATTCTTCAATGATATGGTCAGAAGATTTACAATACCTGCAGAGGGTTGTAGGATTTTGGCAATCCCTGGCAAAATGACCTTGTGTTCCGCAATTATAACAAGTGATCTGTCCTCTTCCGCAACCAAAATTTATTGTGCGTCCGCGTCCCCTGTAATTTCCTGCTCGGGCGTCGCGAGTTTGGTCATACGGTGGACCGGCTGTGGGTCCTTGTGTCTCTGCTTGTACCCTATAAACATCATGCTTTCTTTCTATCATAAGATCATATGCTCTACAATTGTTCTCATCATGACCTACTGATTTACAGAAATTACAATATAGATTCTTTGGAGTTTGTACATATTTCTGAAGTAAGTGACATTCTTGTGGTCTATGACCTCTAGTTCTACAGATTTCACACCAAGGCCCCTGTGCCTATGGTAAAGGGTTAGGTGCTCCAGTTGCAATATAGTCTATGAAAATGGGGCAATGGTCCTTTGAATGACCTTGGGCTTTACATTTTGTACACCAAATTTCTTCCTTAATCTCCTTGCCTTTCTTAATATCATGCACTTGCAAGGTTAAGTTTGCTAATTGGTTCTGCAACTGCGCAACATCGTTGCTTGTTCCCGCAATGGGCGAAGCTTCTAGTTTCATAGCCATCTCTAGAGCTTGTTCCTGAGTATTGAGATTCTGTTGCATAAGAGGAAGTCTAATGTGTGGGAGCAGTGCAGCAATGAACCATTCTTTATGTTGCTGTGGTGCAAACTCGAAGCTTACTTGATCTATCAAGGCTTTGAATTTCTGGTCAAAGTCCCATACTGATTCTGTAGGTAACTGTTTGATGTCTTTGAGCTCTGTTATACACTGTGATTCTGATTTAGGTTTCTTGAATTCTCGAATCATGGCATTTCTTACATCAACAAGCGTTCTATTCTGTGCTGCTGAGTATTTCATGAACCAAGTTAAGGCTCTTTCTCTTAGTGTGGTTGCTAACTGAACCAGTTTAACAGCATCATCATTAATTTGCTTAATTGTCCAAATGGCTTCACATAAGAACCAGTGCTGCTCAGGGTCTTCTATCCTTGTTCCTCTAAAAGTTGGTAGCTTCATGTCATCACCCATCCTTCTTGTGCTAGGTTGAGGTGAGGGTGTTGTAGCAGTGCTTCTGGGCTGGTTAAATAAAGGTGGTGCAGAGGTACTAGAAGTACCGTGTGGGCTACTAGAAGATGTTACTGCGGGGTTATACTGAGCTCCGTCTGGTTTTTGCGGTGTAAAGGGGTGATAGGGGATATGAGCACTCCCTTGTCTTTCTATATGGCTTGGTCCAGGGACTTGGCTATCGTCTGGGCTAGACTCAAAGGAATATTGGTCAAGGCCTACTTTATATCGTTTTCCACTACGAGTGCACCCAATAAGTTCAGGATCACTATCAGAATCTACGGACATTACTTGTCTATGCTATTCATCAGAAGCAATACATAGCTTTCCTTTTTCATACAGCAGCATTTTAATCCATAAGTTCAGAGAATTTAAGAACTTACCTCTGTGTACTTGGAAGAAATTCCTCTCAGCTTCACTGAAACTCTTTCTTGTATCTACTGCAAACTCGGTGATGAAACCTTTCAGTAGACTATTCAACCAAAAGTCTACTGCGCGGGACACAGGATTGTCTATCCGCTTCACAATACTGACTAGCTCAGGCGTCCAAGCGACGGGTCGATCAATATGCACAGTAGGTCTAGAGTCTGCTAACTTGGCTATCCAAGCGTGCAACTCCAGTGCGAATGTAACAAAGAAAATTTCGTGAAGGTCAGTATAAATATGCTTCTGCAACCAGTCTTCTGTTTGGAGCGTAGAACTTCTATTTTCTTGTTCAGCGAACTCTTTAGCCTTTAAGTCAAACCAGTCTCCAATTTCTTTAGCTGTAGGATTCCAGTAACACATTTGTTAACTGAGCAAGTCTCAGTGTAACAGAACCTTTTACTGGCTTCAGCAACAATATCAGACGTCGGGAAAATAGTAAGTCTCATTCATGCGGCAACGGAACCATTTGTTGTCCTTGATCTCGCGCGTCGCCTAAATAACAAGTCTCACAACAGCAAGTCACAAGGCAACGGAACCATTTGTTGGCCTCGATCTCGCGCGTCGCCTAAATAACAAGTCTCACAACAGCAAGTCGCAAGGCAACGGAACCATTTGTTGGCCTCGATCTCGCGCGTCGCCTAAATAACAAGTCTCACAACAGCGAGTCGCAAGGCAACGGAACCATTTGTTGGCTGCTTTCTTGGGCAGACCCGGGTTTTAATGAAGCGCAGCAACAAACCCCTTGGCGCACTGGCCCTCTCAGCAACGAGCTGCGCGGCAGCTCGAGGTCTCACCCGAAGTGGCTATGGGGGGGTTAAGGAATCAGATTTCCTTAACCGTGGTGACGCGGAGATTGTTCTTCCTCTTCCGGTTCCTCAGATATCGGCGGTCCGACTTTCCCGCAGGCCCCTCGGCGCAACTGCACGGCTTCCTTCCTCAGCAGGCCCGCTGCGCAAGTCTCCTCTCTGGCGCAGAAGGCAAGTATTCCTTGCGTCGACGCGTTAAGTACCTCTTCTCCCTACGCGCCCAGCGCAGTATCACATTCCTTGGTCACTGCCGCGACAGTGCTCCACCACTTCTTCAGTACTTAACACTTTATAGCTATCAAGGGACCTTCCCAAACTCACTTACACAGTCACAAAGGTAATGCAAGAGTCTTGTATACACAGGTAATGAACTTAAACAGTTAAATCATTCACGCAAACATTATAACAAGAAGAAATAAGTGAAGCTCATCTCCTCGAGGAAAACCACGTCCACGGGGGTTTATATTAACCAGAAAATGATAGAGTTATACAATATGCTGCGCACACAGCTGCAGCCTTAGATCTTTACAGGAAACTCCACGCACACAGCTGGGAGCCCTTCTCTCAATCTAGTCTCTTCTCTACAGAGATTACAAAGGCACAGACGTCAACTCAGACTGTCTGGCAACTCAGGGATTAGCTCCTCGGCTATCCGACTCTTACTCTAGTTCTACACACTCGGTAGAAAACATAGCAAAGGATAATCAACACATGATCTATCCTCGAGAGTGACTATCGAACAGTCTAACCATCTATATATCCCAAAAATATCTAACTCTTCTTCTTATCATGTATACATATATATAGGTGGCCATGACGGTCACACCTTTACAAAACTGTGGGCCTTTCCCAACAGTGATTCCCAAAAACCCTAACCACGCACATGGCTAGGTGTACTGTAGGCGCCGCTTACAGTCACGTCGCCGCTTCCTGCAGGCTCCTTGACTTTCGGCGCAGATTGTGGGTATGGGCGCTTGTCCTTCGCCTTCAATGCTCTGGTCTGTTGCTCCTCCTTGGTACGAGCAACCATAACTTCTGTACTTAGCCTTTAAATGAGGGTAGCTGAGCCCTCTACTCCATCGCCTTATTTATTATGGTAGCTGAGCCACCTTCATTCTTCTATGACGTGCGCGCAAACTCCGTGATTTCCGGTCCGTGATCTTCGCTGAGCTTGTCCATCTGGCACCATACTGCGCACCGTCTCCTTCTTGCCCAAAACTTAGTGCTTGTCCCAAAATTAGCACTTTCCTTCCATACTTGTGCTTTTTTCCCAAAATTCGCAGCTTTACCGTAGCTACGGCCTCGGCTCCAACATCTTGCAACAGCCAGATTACATTTTTCTACTATATATGGTGAAATATAACTAAGGCTAGCACCTGGATCTATTAAAATAGTTACAGGGGTTTTGTTAATAATACCTCCTACTTCCACCATGGAAGTTTGATAGTCAACTTGGCGGTTCTCCAACGCTGCGTTGATTCGGGGCATAGTCCCTACAAAGTCTCCAACAGTCATTTCATATTGTATAGTATGAATATTACTGATTGGTTTCTTTCGATTTGGGCAAACTGAAGCATAGTGTGGGCCATTGCATTCCCAGCACTTAACAGGTTCCTTTCGTTCAAAATTCTTAGTGTAGTTTCCATGATTGTTAGGAGCCTCCTTGCTGCCTTTGAAATTGTTGGAATGATTAGCAACTCCATTTTTGTTTCCCTGGAAGCTCTTACCATTAAAATGGTTTCCGTTCTTGTTATTCTTGAAATTTTTATGAGGTAAAAACTCCTTTTTCCTGTACTCAAGCTGATGGCTGTTCTTTTTAGCCTTCCAGTTGGCTATCCCTTCTTTCTTTTTATTTTGTTCAAAACAGAAATTGGCCTTTTGCATAGCCTCTTCCAGAGTTTTGGGGTTATCATATTCAATCCTGTCCTTGATGTGATATGGCAGGCAACTAAGAAACCGCTGTATTTTTGGTTTCTCTTCGACAAAATACGGCACATATCTTAACAGACTTAAGAACTTACTGTTTAAGTCCTTCATAGTCATCGATCCTAGCTTCAGTTCATAAAATTCCTTGGCCCTCTCCTCATAGTACTGTTCGGACAGAAATTTCTTTTTGAAATGCCTTTTAAAGGTACTCCAATTAACTTCTTTTTCTTTAATCCCTTTGACCCTTTTCAGGTCTTGCCACCATATATCTGCCTTTCCAGAAAGGTTATATATGGCCATTCTTGCCTTCAGCTGATTTGAAAAATTGTAGATCTGAAAATATTTTCTCATCCCGAATAACCAGGATTCTACCTCTTCTCCTGTCTCAGATTCTCCATTGAAAGTCGGGGGTTTTATTTTCTTAAACTCCCTGGAAATCTCTTCGTAAGGTCGGTACCTTTTCTTTCTGTTATGCAACTCAGCTTCACTGCTGTCACTAGTAGTGCGATAGCTGTGTTGTTCCCTTCTTTCTTCAGATGATGAACTGTTATCAGATTTAGCTGATTTCATCCTTTTAGACCCTCTTTGATGACTAGCTTCTTCTGAGTCAGCTCTTCTGCTTCTTCCTTCTGTCTGAAATTTTTCTAATAATAATTGATTTAGCTGCTCTTGAGTTTTCAGAATCCTTTCATTATCCTTCTTGACTGTTTCTATTTCTGTCTTTAAACCTTTTATGGTCTGCATCAGTTCTGAGGAGTGAGCAAGTACCTCCTCTGTTATAGGTTCTCTCGACATTTGTCTTGTCGTAGTGTTTGGAGATTCCTCCTCAGCATATTCTCCCAGCTTTTCCATACCTGCCTGTTAGATTCAGAAAAAGGAATTTTCTGCTCTGTCTTTATGAAACAGAAAGTACAAGTTAGTACATAATATATATATATATATAAATTTTTCTTTTTATTTGCACTGTTCTGCGGAAACTAGTGGAGCCATATTCAGGCCTAGTGTATGAACCTCGCTCTGATACCACATGTCAAAACCCGAAAATTTCCGAAAAATTTAAAATTTTTAAGATAGCAATAAATGTTATTAAATGCAGTCCTTTAACTGTCTGCTTATATTACATGATTTTAAACGTGTCTGAACGATTTGTTATTGTACCTAAATGTGATTATGGTTATCTCTTTTCTGTTATTGATTGTTTTATTGTTTTGCAACCTCAAGGGGAATTGTTATAGCAGACTGGGCTTACTTAGCTTCCGAGCTAATGCATCGAATTGTCCTTCTCTTTACAGATGTACAGGTAACATGTGGTCGCGACAATTAAATCTTTAAAGCATTATAATCCAATTAGCAGTTCCAAAATCACTCAATATAAAGTCTAAGCATGCTAACTCGGTTTTCAGGTGTCTGAAGGTAGCACTCTGCCTACGAACTTCTCTGTTCTTACTGTTATTAAATTAAAAAATACTAGAAAAACAAAAGATAACTGTATTCCTGAAAACAACTCTGGAGAATAAATATTATTGATGATGTTACTGTATTACAGCATCACCTCATGATTAGCACTGTGAAAAGTAACCTACTGGTTTTTGCATTATCTAGATATTCTAACCTATACAAGTCTCCTCCTAACATCTCAGGATTGTATGAGTTGGACAATTTATTTTTATGTCAATGACACCGAATTTATAAGCTTATCTTGAGTGGACTTGTTTAAATGTTTATAAGAAATCTGAGATAGTTGAATACTTGTTATTGTATCGTAATGGTAAGTGAGATGATCTAGCGTAATTTCTGATTCCAAGTTAGAATCTATGTATCTGAAATCCTTCAAGTGAAAACCACCTAGAGAAAGACTAAATGTTAACATCTCAATTCATTACTCGTAACTTAAGGTGAAGATCTATGTCTTGCACATGGGGTTATGGTAATTGGAAATGTCGTAACAGGTTGTTTTCAACCCAAAAGGCACTTGTATTGCACCCCTATCTTTATTAATTTTTCTAAAGCAGTTATCTATCTTCTTTATGTATAGAATACTCCAAGACTGGTTTTTAAAATGATATTTAAAAATGCAATGGATTTATAAATCAAATTAGGATCGATATTGACAAGAATTGAAAGCATTAATGTATGAGGGATGACAGGAAAACTATATATTTGCAACTATCAAAATCACCAAGCAATAATCCACATTACTCTTACTAGGATCTTTGTTTTGCATCGAGGTGAAGTTCTTAATGAAAAAGTTGAATGCTAATAACAATTTCTAAATTATTGGGTCGTAGGACAAAGTGATGTTACTCACTATACATCGTTTGATAGCAATGTTCAAAACATGGATTATGTATCAATCATAGGGTACCACGACCCTAGGGAATATCCATATTATCATTCATTTGGCACAATGATGAAGTTATCGTCGTAACACGAACTATGTAAAAGTTACCCACTGCATGAGAATTATTAAAAGGATACGTGGCTAACTCACATCCAAGTATTCATGACATAAGAGGTTGACTAACCCTTACTCCTTACCATTTCTTCCCTCGCCTTCGGGCTCGGGTCCTTCTCTGCAACCTCTCCAGGTCTGAGCTAGGTGGTGGCGTTGTTGTTACAGTTCTCAGATTATTACCATTCCTTTGCTTAATGTTTCCGTTTGCAAGTCTTTATCATTAACTGTTAACCGCTATGGGAGTTGTTATAGTGCCTGGGGTTTATCCTTGTAGTTCATTTACCAGTCTGGCCGCCATTATTGCAGTGTGTTAACAGCTTGCATGCTTCCTTGTCTTTCATATCATCCATAGCTTCGTCTGAGCGTTATTGGTATTCGTTGCTTGGCATCTGTAACAAGTTAGGAGTCTAGGGTTTCGTAAATTTTTGTTAACTGTGGAGTCCCTGTCACGGCGTGAGTGTATCAGCTTACCCGGTGTGTGTTTAAAACCTCCATTGAAGAAGAAACCCTTGTTTGCTGTCAGCTTGTTCGTGCTGGTCGAAAGAAGGGAATTCTCCCTTCTGTTGCTCGTGGCTATCAACTACTTTCGGTTTGCATCTGCATTCAACACCCTCCGGTAAGCTACAGGGTTTCAAAAAAAATTGTTATTAATCGTTACATGAATTTGTTTAAGCCTCCGAGCAACATATGAAAGGCTTACCAGCTGGTTCTTTCATTGCAATTTCGAGTTCCACCTATCTGATGGATGGCACAGGCTGCGACATCTGGCAATCCCGGGCAAGCCTGGTTCTACCATGGCAAGTCCTCCTTGTGGATTGTTTGGGTGGTAGGTTTTTTTGGTTTTGGATAAAACAACTCTGTGATGTGTTCGAACACTACGGCCTCTGTCAGTGTTGTAACTATTGTAACCTCCTTTCGTACTTAGGTTTTTTATAAAGAAAAAGTTTTTTTGTAAAGAATAGAGTGAACCAGACTTATGAGTCTGTTCTGTAAGTGGGGTTTCGCCCTCGTTATTTTTATGTTTCAAAGTAATACTTTTAAAAAGGGGTTTTTGGAAATGAACTTAATATATCTTGTGGTCTGTAAACTGGCTTACGTCTGCATTTTAAATCGATGCTATGTATTGTAATAAATAAATCTATAAAAACCACTTGCGTTGGGGGTTTGTGAACTCGATTGTGGGTTGAAATCGTTGTAAGAGTTTCCATGGTTGAATAATACGACTTGTTACAAGTTTCCTGTATGTTTTATGTTAATGTATGTGGCATAAATTTTCGATTCTATGTTTTTAAAATTATCTAAACTGAAATCTGGGCTACAGCCGTGATAGAATCGTTCTGTTTAAATCGTGTGGATGTGGATTTAATATCTAGATTTTTATCTGATAATAAAGTTCTTATTGTTAATAACTAGAGTGGTAGGGTTTGTTTCCGAAATGACAACAGTGGTTTTGTTTAGATGTTGAAATCTATGTTTACGATTTTTGTTTTTAAATGTTAATCTATTGTTCTGAAAATGTTTCTGTTAGTGACTGAGAAAACAAATGAAAGATATAAAGAAAATAATAGATGAGCTCGATAGCTGAGCTAAAATAATTTTCTGTAGTTATTAAATTTTTAAAACAGTAATTAAGTTTATTCCTCTATTGAAGAATTCGTAATGTAGAACTAGGGTGATAGGATTCATCCCCTGTCACGATATTGTTTAGTTACTAACTCAGTTAAACAGATTTCTATTATGTGGGTAATATGGAGACTACGGAAAATAAGACTAAATACGTTAAGTTCGATATCGAGCAAAAAAAATAGTTCTGTTGATTCCAAGTTCCTAAAACAATAACTAGTTATTTGTCTGTTAATAAAATCTGTATGATACAATTCTGGTAAGGTTTACTGCATAATCATTTTGTTGAAAGATAAAGAATGGTTAATCTTTAGCTAGGGTTTTGTGTTTGATTTAATTAATGGATTTAAATCTGATCCATTCTTAACTAGGGTTTACACTCAGACATACATACCCTAACTGTGACTATAAATGTCCTGCAAAGATAATTATAACGCTAACGATAATTACAATAATAAACTAGGTTAAAATTTTACAAAAATTAACTAATGCTTACAGTATTACTACTGTATGGCATGCATTGTAAATACTTTATCGGCAAGATAATAATAATATGAAAGAAAGCTAAAACACAGTAATTCTTATTAAATCTACCACTGATAATCAGGGATTGCAAACTTATAATGAATTAAATACTACTCAGACATAATGAAGATAACATAACATACAATCATTTATATTTAATAAACAAACAGGAATAGGTAGCAGAACCTGTTCAAACTGAGGACAACAACAACAATGGGAGGCTGTTCCTCCCTACCAATTCCTGGAGAGTGCCCAGACAACACTTCTCAGGACCCCCGACCTTGCTCTGGTCTCCCTGGCTGGAACTAGGTGCAGCAAAACAATTCACTCAGCCAAACAGCTAAACTGGAACCAAGTTCCTGCAGCATCCCTCTCAAACAATTTCCTTACTGTTTTTCCCTCTTCCTCAATGGGACTCCTGAATAACATTCACCTGAATGTATTCTCCCTCCAGAACTATGTTCAACCCCCAGCTCGGTTCATTGAGTACTATTCAAAAGATTGCCTAGGTCTTTGTTGGGTTAACTGTCATTAATGAGCCACCTGCTCAGATTCCACTTTCTTGGGGAATCATGACCCCAAAATATAGGGAAGTTGCCACCTACAACTTAGGAAGTGTTTGAGGATGCTGCCACTTGTCTTTTGCCTTTCCACCTAGTTCCATCCACCAATTAGACCAGTAACCTCTTTTAACAGCTCTCCCATGCTGTTGTCTCCATAATTTATTTATTAATAATAAAATATTCAGAATTACATTCCATTTCTTGTGACTCTGCTGAGTCATCAAATTTCTACTAAGCATTAAATTTAACATAATGTCTTAGAAATATGATAAAATAATTACATTATTTTCACAAAATTGGGGTATGTGACAGTGACGATGATGATGATTCAATGACGATGATCCAGTGACGATGATCCAGAGAAGAAGACTTGTGCTAGCAGATCTGTGTCGAGAAATACCTTCCTAGTTAAGAGGGAGTGTTGATGTATATGTAACTTCGCAATGTATTTCACCTATGTATATTGTACTCCTATAGAGATGGTATTATTCCTCTATACAGAAGTATCGTCATTTGTATTGACAAGTGTCACAAGTGTCGCAACTTGCATGTGATGGGTTATTAGATCGCCAAGTGTGGGGTCGGCCTTGATTAGTATTACCATGGGTTATTAGACTAAGCTAGACAAGTCGGCCCTGCTAGTTTATTAGGCAGGTCAGGTCATGTATAAATAGAGTGCGGGAGGCACTCTATTTGATCACTTCATTATTCACTTCTACACTACTCGGAAAGTGGCGCACAAGTGAGGAGGAGGTTCAGCTGCTAGGAGAAGACTATCTCTTGTAATTGGGTTGTATGATTGCTCTTTCTATCTCTGAGGAAGTTATGGGGTTTTTCACCTTTATGGTTTTCCCTAGTGAAACTCTGTGTGTCCATTGTCTTATGTGATTGCTTGATATGCTTGATATGATTGATATGTTGTACATGTTATTCTCTCAGTAAAGATCCTAGAGTATGTTGAATTAATGCTCAAAATATAACATTAATAAGGTATTATATCACATGTTCTTGTTCGTTTCTATCTTCCTGTACTAAAACCATAGCGATAGTCAAATTAGAGGCAACAAGATAAAGGATGTAATCCATGGTGTAATCCGATGGTTGTAACACGGGTGCATGAGTAATAACATACTTGAGATTGTCAAAGGCCTTTTGGGCGCAGTCATCCCAAATAAACAGGATGTCCTTTATCAATCACATGTAGCCCTATTTTTTCTCTGCAAAATTACACACGAAACGGTGCAAGTAGTTTTACTTCCCCTGCAAACTTTGAAGTTTCATAATATATGTGGGTGGTGGTAGGGAAACGATGGCCTCCACCTTGAGAGTGTCAATGCAGATCCCATCTTTGGAAATGATGAATCCAAGGAGGCATCCAGACTCCACATAGAATATGCAGTTATGAGGATTTAGATGGATATTGTACCCTCAACATATGAGAAACAAAACCATCATATGATCAATGTGGAAGTCGCAACGATTTGAATGAGCAGGAAGATTGTTGAGATAAGGTTCGGTAAAATCCTTTATTTCATGAAAGGCATACAACATGGCTCGCTGGAATGTGGCACCAGAATTTTTAAGGCCAAAGGGGAGTTTGCGATATGCGAACGTAACCCATAGGAAGATGAAAGTAGTTTTATGTTGATCGCCTAGGTGGATCTCAATATGATTATAGCCAGAAAATCCATCCATAAATGAAAAGATCACACTTCAGACACAATTGTCAATAATTTGGTCGATAAACAGGGTAGGGTAATTGTCCTTAGGACAAGTCTTATTCAAATTCATGTAATCAACACAAAATCTGATGGTTCCCTATTTTTTCATAACTGGGACAACATTAGAGACCCAAAATGTTAAGGGAACGGGATAAATGAAGCCAACTTTCAATAGCTTTTCAATCTCTGCTTTGATAGCCCCATTCTTCCTAGGGTGCACTAGATGGATTTTTTTCTGGATAGGTTTTGCGTCGGGATATGTTTGGATTTCATGCATAACAATGGCAGGATCAATCCAGAGCATTTCCTCGTAGATCCATGCAAATATGTTGTGAAACTATTTAAACAAGGTCGTAAAAGTTTTGAGTTCATCAGGAGAACAAGTTTGGCCTATGTGGATGTGTTCCATGATTCTTGGTTTGACCAAGATGTCTAAAGTGATGGTAAGTGTGATGTTTGCCAAATTTCCCTTGATTACCACATCCTGGGTGAGGATATGAGATTGAGGGTAAGGGAAGACTGTGATGAACCTGCAATATTAAATTTATGAAAACACATGAGATAGCAGAAATAACAGAACTTAGAATCACTTTTATATTGATCGCAGGCCACTTCGAGGGGGAAACCTCCTTTGAGCAAGCTCAATACAAATAACTTCACGGTACCTTCATTGGTCTCAACACAAACTTATATACTAAGTCTAGGTGCTAATACCATGTTTCAATACCATGGGTCAATACCATGTGTCAATACAAACCATGGACCAATACAAAATATGGATCAACAATTACTACGAGACGACTTACAAAGCCTATGCATCCAACAATAATAATACAAACTATGGATCAACAAATACTACGGGATGACTTACAAAGCATATGTGTCCAATGACAATATACTAACAAAGTAAATAGAAGGTTTGACATGGGTTCCTAACATCCCCTCTCCCTTAGAAAAAGCTTTGTCCTCAAAGCTTTAGATGTGGAAATTGATGCGGAATCTGAAGGAGTGGTTCCCCTGTAGCATCCTTGGGTTGCATTCCAGCCCACTAACGCCTTTTGAATTTCATGGAGGATTTCTTGGAAGGTCGTAGACGAAGAAGGACCATATCAGTTGTGTGAAAAGTGTGCTCAGAACGGTGTTGATCGGTTTGTTGTTTCAGTCGAATTCTTGCTATGTGAAGATTGTCCTACAGAATGAGAAGAAACTGATCGCGGTTTTAAAGAATCGAGTCAATTGCCTGAACTGGGGAGCTACTGAGTGTGTATGGAAGAAGAACTGGTAGTGCCTATCCATAAATTGCTTCATATGGTGTCCTTTTAGATGTGGTATTGTACCACTGGAGCGCTTCTAGGAAATCCATAGAAATAGCTGTCCAAATCTGTGTAGAGATGGGCAAGGGTTCGAGCAGTCCCGAAAGGAGTGTCGTTTCACCCTTGCTAACCTGGAAAGTATCAAACTCAACCAAGATCTGGTGAATTTTCATTTTCAGTCCCTACCAAAAGAAGTTACATTGTTCCGGTTCATAGGTTTTGAGGAACCCAGAGTGCCCTGCCGATGAAGAAGCATGGAGTTCATAGAAGAGATATCCATGTTGGACAGATTGCAACCAATTTGGAACAAGCAGAGAAATAGTTGTAAGAGAAACTGGGTCATCAAATTTGCGAGAAGGAGTATCTATCACCATATTATCCTTACCCTTCTTGTAAGTGATCACATAGTCATAACCCATGAGTTGGATAACCCATTTCCAGTGTGCTGGGGAGGAGACCCGTTGTTCCAAAACATGTTCCAGGCTCTGGAGATCAGTCTTGATGCAGAAATAATTCCCTAATAGGGATGGCTGCCACTTATGTATTGCATGAAAAATAGCCATCATGTCCTGCTGAGATGTAGATGCGGCTAAATGCGTACCGGAAAGGTCTCTTGAAGGCGGCAAGCCCACTGGTGCAACAAAGACACCTGCATATCTATCCAATGAAGTAGTGGAGACCGTTGGTGGGTGAATATGAATGGAATGGAGCTGAGCGATGACACCATGTGAATTCTTCTTAAGGATCTTTTACAAGCGATGTGAACTGATGATGCGGAGAGACCCTGGTTGTAATCCCATAAATTTGTGTTGTGTTCCATTGACTGAAAATTGCATCCAAAGTTCAGCAAAATCCCATAAGATGGAGCCAAGTGTGCGTAACCATTGAACACCCAAAACCACATCACATCCGCCTAAGGACAAGGAAAATATGTCGAAGCGCAGGTTATAATCTTCCAAAGAGATACGCACATTGTGAAACTTTCCCTTGCAAGGTAAGGTGCCCCCATTGGCAACCATGACTTCACTTCAAAGTTGGAGCAAGGATGGACAAAACAATCAACCTATTTGGCGATTTGAGGGTCAATGAAGTTATGAGTGCTACCAAAATCAATGAGTATTGTAAGGGGAAGCTTCTTGAAGTAACCCCTGACCCGCATTGTTTGGGGGGTGGTGATGTCGGATAAAGCATGGAGAGATATCTCTGGGTGGTCTTCCTGAGATTGGGGGTTAATAGGCGGCTCCTGAATGTCGACCTGATCATCCGATGTATCTGGAGCTTCTTCACCAACTTCAAAGGTGGGAGTAGAATCTACATCCAAGAGATAGAGCTTTTGTTGAACACATCTATGTCCCCGAGTGAATTTCTCATCACAATTATAACAAAGCCCTTTTTCTCTATGTGCCTACATCTCTGTTTCGAACAAATGCTTGATAGGAGTTGGTCGAGGAGCTCAAGGGATGGGAGGTCGTTAAGAACCCATATTTTGGAAGGGAACAAAAGTGGGTTTGGAGCGTTGTTGGGCGGCAATCTTGTCTTCTACCAACTTAGCCAACCCTAGGGCTTCCATCATTGTGTTGGGACAAAACATTTTGACCTTTGGGTGGATTTCATCATTAAGACCACTGATCAAACAACTCCTGTGGAAGTCATCATACAATCTTGCTGTGTGGTTGGCTAGTTTCTCAAATTCTGTCTGATACTCTCTCACAGTGCCAATTTGACTAAGTTTAGTGAGTGCTCCGGTGAAGTCATCAAAAGAACTAGGACCAAATCATTGCAAAAGAAGTTGGAAAAAATCTGTCCATTTTGGCTCGTCATGAGCCTTGATGTACCAACGGTACCATTGAAGGGATTCCTGTTCCAAATGAAAGGATGCAAGTGGAACTTTTTGGACATCAAAAGTGTTATGTAGACTGAAATATTGTTCTGCACGATAGATCCATCCAGTCGGATCAGTGCCATTAAAGCAAGGAAAATCAAGCTTCGGACCACGAAAATTGCTGGAAGAAGAGAACCCATTGTCTGATGAAGACTTGGACTATCGTTTGTTGTTCATGACTGAATGCTCAAGATGGAGGACGAGAAATTTTTCATCAAGATCCTGGAGTTTGGCTTGGATGGCTGCAAGTGCTTCTTTTGTGGTTTTTTCTCCTGTGCGGGTGACAACCATAACCAGGAGTTTTTTCTTTTTTTGAGTGGGTAGAAAAACAAAAACTATTTCAGTAAAGGAAAATCTGGATTTGAGAAAAAATCTAGAGGGTAATTGGGGTTTGACTAGGTTTTGGACATTGTTGAATGGACAGGGAAGCAAAAAAGGAGAATTTCAGAAGCAGGGTGAAAGAATGGTAAAATTTGGCAGAGAGGGACAAAGAAGCAGAATTAGGAAAGGAACTCTGTGGTAAAATTTGAAGGTGATTAGGTGAAATCCAAGGAAGTTATGGAAAACCCTAAAAATAGACAAATGTGGGATTTCGGGCTTTGGGAAGTGGAATTTGGGATAGGATCCTCAGGAATGAAAGATGCAGAATGGGATTACAGGGGTTTCAGGGAAGTTTCAAGGGAAACAAAGTAAAAACAAGGGAGATATGGAGAAAAAATTGATTTTTTTACTTTTTTTTTTAGAATGGAGCTGCTATGGCATGGAAGGGATCTGAAAGAGATAGATCTCCAATGGCGCGGAAGGGATCTGAAATAGATAAATCTGCAACGGCGTGGAAGGGATCTGAAACAGATAGATCTGCAACAGCACAGAAGTGATCGGAAACAGAGGGATCTGAAATGACGCCGAATGGATCGAAAACGGCTGGATCTGAAACTATTGGATCTGGAACAGCTTTTAGAAACACCTGGATCTGAAACGGCGCAGCAGTGATCGGAAACAGTTCAGCTAAAAATAGATATGGACCCCAGGTATGTGCGGCTTCCTAACAATTCAGGGGTTTCACTCAGCCACCAATGTTGTCTGACGGCTTGCGTATTGGGGCAGTACCCCTCACTCCACGACTCAGGTAAAACTAATAACCGCTTTGCCACAAACGACAACTCTTGGTTTACCTCACGGGTGGGAACTAGTCAATCAGGTAGGGGTCGTTGCCCTTTTCGCTAACAGGTCCTCTCAATGAGCCAGCTACTTTGGGGTTCCTTTGGTACTCCTCACAATGATTTTTAGGGCTTATGCCCAAGTACTTCCCACAGTTAAGCGGATAGGAATTATTCCCAGATCCGAACTTGCAACAGATGCGAAAAAAAAAATTGGTAGAAATTCCACCCAACGAGCCCAAGAAAGTGCTCTGATACCAGATGTGATGAACCTGCAATATTAAATTAATGAAAACACATGAGATAGTAGAAATAACAGAACTTAGAATCAATTTTATATTGATCGCAGGCCACTTCGAGGGGGCAACCTCCTTTGAGCAAGCTCAATACAAATAACTTCATTGTACCTTCATTGGTCTCAACACAAACTTATATACTAAGTCTAGGTGCCAATACCATGGGTCAATACCATGTGTCAATACAAACCATGGGCCAGTACAAAATATGGATCAACAATTACTACGGGATGACTTACAAAGCATATGCGTCCAACAACAATAATACAAACTAAGGATCAACAAATACTACGGGACGACTTACAAAGCATATGCGTCCAACAATAATATACTAACAAAGTAAATAGAAGGGTTGACATGGGTTCCTAACAAAGACATCTGGTGAAACAATAGTATGGATGACGTTCTCTACCATGTCTAAAGGTGGAAGGAAGGACGATCGATGATGAAGGTCTTCCCATGGGGGCTCATCCAAGCTCATAATATCCATGATTGATTCATCAGAGTGAAAATTCCGGAGTAGAGGATCAGGTGATGGTAGGGATGAGTTTTGCTGGAGTGGAAGAGAACAAGAGCTAGATTTCATTGAAGAGTGAGCATCCAGTAAATAGGGTGTTGATTGGATGTACTCATAAGTGGATTCAGTAGTACTGATAGGAATCACATCTCCAATCAAATCCGTATGATTAAGATCGGGCACAATCCATTGGTTGGTCGAGTTCGAATAGGATAGGATCATAGATGAGATCATGTTCACTGTGGCAACATGGGATGGGGGGTCTGGTGTTGGAAAGACTCCCATTAGAGATGAGTATTTGAGGAGTCCTACCCCCACACTCTTGTATATTTGCAAAGAGTGGCCTAAAAGAGGGACATTATCTACAGGATGAGTAGTGGTGTCTGGTGTACAAATATCTAACTGGTCGATAGTGACAATTTTCCCATGGTGGGGAAATTGCACGATGCAGAAGACAAATCATAAGATCGTGGTCATGGCATAAAACCAATTTCAGCCTAGTAACAAATTATAATCCAATGGGGCAAAGACTACATCCACGTTGATGGAAATAATCTTACCTCCCAACTCTATGGCTAAGGATTGTAATAGCCCGTGGGGTTGAAATCCACGCTCATCAAATGATTTCAATGTAGTGGGGGAATGGTTCAACTCAAGAGAGCCAATGGCTCACTAGCAGGATATCGACATAACCGAAGTAGAGGCTCCTTCATCTAGAACAATACGATGAATACTTTTCCCAAAAACATTGGTAACAATTTGAAACCCTAATTGGTGGGAAAGCCTCGGATTGAAATACTCTAATTTGAACATGATGGTGTTGGAGGAATCAGGATCTACTGCTCCTATAGCTATATCTTTGTTGTATAGTGTTTAGATTATTCTTTTACAAAAATTTAACTGGATTAGGTCATACATAGTACTAACAAATGAAGGACAATTTTTCATAGGAAATTTACAGTCAATTTTAGAACATAAGGATAAATGGATATGAATTTAACAAATGGAAGTCTAGATATATGCAAGACGTGTCTATGAATGACAACATTTTGGAATCTAGGGATATTTTCAATGTACTGAAGCTTCCACAAGAAGAATTTCAACAATTCATACACATTTGCAAAGCAAAACACGAGGAATGAAAGAAATGCAGTCATGTTATCATATGCAATATGAGTAGCATACTCCTCACAACCTCGAACATGTGTTATTTCCATGGAGGTCACAGGTTCAGAACTGGCGGGGGTAGGGTTGCTCATTGGCCCGTTGTGACAAGGCTCGAAGGGTAGGTGATCCCTGGGATAGAGGCTCACCCTGGTGGGCTTCGGGACATCTCGGCCCCTGTTGAGTCACAAGTTATTGGTATATCTGGCTTGCGGTTTGTTGGATATAACCTTGGGAGGTTGTTGTTCCCATGGTCTAAAAAAAAAACACTACACATAGTTTATTTCTCAAGCCTAGGTTTCATTTTTTTGGTTGAGCCTCAATCGACCAACTCAAAGAAAGTAAAAATGACAGCTCACTGAACAAAATGAGGTTAATGTTCCCAGGACCATACAATTCCTAGGTCATCCCACCCTCTGCAAACATGGTATAGAATCTAGATACATCTTGAAAGAGCTAATCATAAAAGATTATAGCCGGTAATTACTTTCATATGAAAATAGATACTTTCCATCATACCAATGATTGCAATCTGGTTAGTGATGAGCATATGCTTCGCTGAAATTCAAACAACCTCTAGATCGACTGACACTAACTATCAGGTTAATATAATTTCCATTTTACAGTCTCTTTTCTTCCCAAAATTGCGAAACATTTTCAAGGCATATGTTTAATTAGAACCACCAATAAAATCATGTATTAACAAATGTGGTTTCTGCAAGATCAATAACTCTCCCAAGACAAGCACTTTTGTTGATGCATTCCCTGTGCTCATCATCAGGATTACTGTATGCAATGATTCCTGCTCTTGCCTGAAGATGGACAAGCCAACCCCTGTTCTTGCTGATATCCTTTTAGGAATACATAGTATCATGGCGTGGTTATGTAGAAAATACCATTTCGACAAATTAAATTTTATCCACCACTACATCAAGGAGACTAAATGAGTTTAGCCGATGTTTTGAATGAATAAACTAAGTTTTTCTAACAATTTCGGCGTGAGTTGTTGAGTTTCTACCGACAATGTCGGGGAAAATGGCGAGATGAGCCGATATGCCAGAGAATTTCACTGATTTTGACCGACAGTTTTGGCAAGCTTCATTGATTTTTTTCTGATACATTGAAATATTCCGTTGAGTTGGCCGACACTTTGATGAAAATAAATCAGCTTTTCCAACATAGTCTTGGTGAAATTACTTGAGATTTGCCAATATAAAATCCTTATGTGGTTTAAGTAAAATGTATAGAAAAGGTTGATGTTTTTTTTATTTGATTTATTATATATATACAAATATATGTAATAATCACATTTGGTTCCAATTTATTTTTTTTACGTGGAGGTTTTGTAGGTTAAACCCCTTAAATATATGATATATATATATGCTTATTATTATTTTATATTTTTTTGTTTTTTTATTAATATTTTTTCTTTTAAATCTTGCAGGTTTGCAATGGGAGATAGGATTTGTTTCACCACGAGAGCTATTTAGCAGATTATAAAGATGCGGAAAATGGTCTGAGGCTTAAAATCCAAGGGCACGACAAGTTTCTTTGTTAAGGGATTGGTCTTCTAAACATTGCGAATCGAGGGCTAGCTTTGTAGGGAAGTCAACATAGGCGTTTTGGCGCTTTCGAAGCTCGGAATTGAATTATATGAGTTGCGTTGGATTCATAACGACGAGCTCATCAAATATGGTTGGGTTCTTTGCCCAAATTTTAATTTTTATGGAACCAAAAATTACATTCAGAAGGAATTTTAAATGAAATCTAAGGCATCGTGCTCACAAATGGCTTGCCTAAATTAATTATGTCAGCTTCCCCAACTATTGTGTTATACATGCTTCTAGTCCGTTAGCATGGTTTGAAACCAAGCATCACTGTTTAAAATATTTTAATCCTCGAGTAAGGTCATTTGATCACCTGGTACACCTCATGCCTAATAACATCCAAAAGATCAAGTTGCTTCTCAGAAATGGCTCTAAGTTAGCCAGTGGGTAATAAATATTGCATAAAGATTATATTAGCTAAAAAAGAGTCTTAATATGAAGAAATCCTCCTACAAATAAGTTACGAGGATTAACCTATGGTTCACGGGCGCGTCGGTCACAACTTGAATGGAGTTGCGACTCACTTTTAATCATGCAAGGCCTCAACGATCGATAAAACAATCATTCCAAAGATATGATTGACCCCGGATGAAAATCGACAGATCACGACTTGTCCCGACTTGACTATTTCCATGAGGTTCGACAGGTGAGATTGCAAGCAAATATTTGGTGACAGTGGGTAGGGATTGCGTAGAGAAGGCTCAAGTGGATAGTACATGATTAGGAAACTTACATTTCAACTAGTCGCATCAAAGAAATCTACCAATAGAGGGTAAAGCAATTAGATGGATAGTTCGGATGACTTCTTCAAGGAAGATGATGACAATTGTTAAAGATCATCGAGAAGGAAACAACAAACAATCCAACAGACATATTTCGTTCAATTTAGTCATTATTCACAGATCAATTCTCCCACTCTAGGTGAGTCTTGTGATTATAAGATGATTTTTTGTTCTCCATTCTCTTCTTTGATATCACCTAATGAGGTTCATATTCCCATCTTCCCCCCTTGGTCAAGTTCAACTGCATCAACATTATCTCCACATATGATAGAGCACTTATAGTTTTAACTAGGAAGGGGCATATATCTTTAGTAAGCTTGAATGTGATGAGGTGTTTGAGCTTAGAAAAATGAATTTGATCTTACAGGAACCTCTTCCTGATATACTCTAAGCAAAATACTACGGAAGTAAAAAATGTAGGTAATAGATATGGTTCCTCTTCAAACCTGTATACCTTGATGATCATGTGGTTCTCATAGATGAACCAGTCACCTCTTCTAGTGTCAAGACTCAGCTATAACAATTCCTTTAATAAGGGGGAGATCCTTGGTGGTGCCTCATTGTGCAGAGTAAAATAGGTTATGCTCTTGACTTTATATGTAAAGGCTTGAACTCCCTGGTTCCGTGGCTCTCTAAGGACCACATTTGTCCACTTGTATGTTGGTAGTTTCCTCTCTGTCTTGTACCTTATGTTCAAACCTAGATCCTTAAATTATTCTAATTTTTGTCCCTGTTAGTCCCCAGAGGTGAACCCAGATGAAATGATCATGCCTAGGCATGATAGAAGCTCATTTGTTTATAGATAATGGAGCTATATCTTTGTTGCACAGTGTTTAGATTATTCTTTTACAAAAAATTAACTGAACTAGGTCATACATAGTATTAATAGATGGAGGACAATTTTTCATAGGAAATTTACAGTCAATTTTAGAACATAAGGATAAATGGAGATGAATTTAACAAATGGAAGTCTAGATCTATCCAAGACATGTCTAGGAATGACAACATTTTGGAATCTAGGGATATTTTGAATGTACTGAAGCTTCTGCAAGAAGAATTTCAGCAATTCATACACATTTACAAAACAAAGCACGGGGAATGAAATAAATGCATTCATGTTATCATATGCAATACAAGTAGCATACTCCTCACAACCTTGAATCATATATGACAATATTTAAAAGATATAACAGATGCATATAATGATGAATCTATTAGAAAAAATAGTATCATAGAGCAATAACAATAAACAAGATGCAAATATAAATCACATAAAACACATTACAAGAGAGACACCAATATAACGTGGTTCACCCAAGATGGGCTACATCTACACATAAATTGCTAGTCCTTATTATTATACCATCCAACAAATGAAGGGATACAACCTGCAGCACATCCTCTACAACTTCCTCTTCACTTTCTCACAGTTTCTCTCACACGATCATAGAGATATTTACAATTCCACAATACACAACCGTATTACAATGCCTTCATTTTAAGGAGGGATTACCATGGGAAAATACTATGAGACACCCAATACCATGGGCCCATAAAACAACCATTATGGACCAAGTCATGACTATGAAATTACAACATTTTACAAGGCATTTTTTTCTGAAATTTTTGCTACGGGGGCGGTGCCCCCAAACCCCCACCAAGCGGGGGCTCCCAAACTAGTTTTCACCCCCCCTAAACCCCCCATGGTGATTATTTTGGGGGGGAAAGCCCCCCCAAACCCCCCTTCATGGGATGGGATCCAGACACGACTGCAACACGACCTCTAAATAAGGAAGATCATGCTCCACAACCAACAATCTCCCACTTGGATACTGATCACAACAACTCCACCACTGCTGCACTTGCTGGAATATGCTCTGAACCTTGGATTTGGACAATTTATCATCTTCACCTTCATGCTTTAAGGACAACTAAAACTGATCATGAGCTTAGTTACTATCTGGTTACTACCTTTGTCAACATGTCTACAGGATTTTGGCTAGTGTGTATCTTTTCCGGCTTCAACAGTTCATCTTCCAGAACAAAACGTATGAAATGGTACTTGAGTTATATATGTTTAGTCTTACAATGGAAGGATGAGTTATTTGCAAGATGAATGGAACTCTAGTTGTCACTATACAACTTTTTATTCTCCTTCTTCTTACCCAATTCATCCATGAACCTCTATAACCAAATCATCTCTTTACTAGTCTTTGTAGCAACAACATACTCTGCTTATGTTGTTGAAAGTGCAACAACCTTTTGTAGTTTCGAAATCCAACTTACTATTGTTTGGCCTATAATAAAGACATACCCTGACGTGCTCCTCCTGTCATCTTTATCACCTGCTATTTCTGCATCAACATATCCATATAGAACAATGCCTGGACCTCCAAAACATAATGCATAGGAGTTAGTACCTCTCAAATACATGGGAATCTGTTGTACCTCCTTCCAATGTTCTTTACCCGGATTGTTCATATACCTACTCACAAATCCCACTACGTGTGCAATATCTAGTCTTGTGCACACCATGGAAGACATCAAGCTGCCAATTTTGATGAATAGGGAACCCTGGACATGTAATCTATCTATTCTTGTGTCTTGGGACACATCTCCTTACTTAGTTTGAATCTCTGGCCAAAGATGTAGTAACTGGTTTTGCATTCTCCATTCTAAACCTCTTTACAACAAGTCTGGATTTGTACCGCTTCTTTCCTCCATCTTCTTCCTTCAACCTGTAAACCCATTTATTCTGTAATGCTCTTTTACCAGCTGGAAAATGAACCAAATCCCAAGTCGGGTTTCTTACCAATGAGTCCATCTCCTCATTCTTTCCTTGCTCTCACTTCTTTCTAGTTTTTACCTACATTGTTTCTTCATAACATTCTGGTTCACCAGAATCAATCATCAATAAATAATACAGTGAAGGAGAGAATCGTTCAAGGGTTCTACTTAACCTGGTAGATCTTCTAACACTTGCGGGAGTTTGAGGTACCTGCTACTGTTCTTGATTTTTTGGCACCTTTGGAACTTCATTTTCTTTGATTTCATCAAGCATTGTGTACCCTATTTTTTCCTTTTCCTATTTCTTTCCCTATAATTAATCTTTATACATGATATTTTCAATGAATACGTGATAACCAAAATCATCAACCCCGTATCCAATAAAGGTACATTTCTTGGATTTAGCCTCAAGCTTTGTTTTATTTTTTTTATCAATATGGACAAATGCATCACAACCAAAAGCTCTCAGAAATGAGTAGTTTACCTTTTTATTTGTCCATGTCTCCTCTGGAACACCACCATCCAAAGCACTTGAAGGCCCTCTATTTATTAATTAAACAACAATATCTACATCATTGTGATGTACACAACATTTCTCTATGTATTGATCAGGTCCCCTTTGGTATTCACCATTGTTTGTATATCTTGATACGAGCATGGGTATGCCTACCTCGCCCATATATTTGAGATTATGTTCCTCATCCATTATTGAGGTGATGTATTTCTAGTTTTATCCCTTGCAGTTTGTATGAAGCACATGTTCCGGTCTCCAACCATTTTTTGCTCTCTGACATCATAATGCTCACACCCATGGAAAAATTCATAACCTATGATGTCTATCGGCCATATGATGAGCTCGTTCCCTCACACATCAGGGGGCAATCTGTTAACACCCCAAAAAATTTCACCTAGCTCATCCCCTAGTCACATAACCCATTTATCCATTTTTCCTACAGTTTTGGCCTCCAAAAACCAAAAAATCCCTAAATTCGTGACCAAATGGGCAAAAAATCATTATTTCCCTCATCAATTAATGAAAATCCTTCAAAAAAGTTAAAATCCCACAAAAAAGGGTCAAAATCCCCAAAAAAGAAAAATAAAAAGGGGAAATTATTCAAAATAAAGGAAAAATGAGGGAAAACTCAAAATAGCACAAACCAATACTAGTGGTTTACCAATACCATGGGTCAATACTCCACCACCCAAAATTTCTATAAAAAGGTGATGGAGGACGCCCATTTCATATGCATGATTACCTCTTCCTACCCTTATGCTGCCAAAATTCCTATTGAACTCTAGCCTACCTCTTTGGGCTTTTTTTCCATTCAATTGAGTCTTGGCCACCACTTGAGGATTCATATAAGAGCAAGGAACCTTGGAGACTTGGAGCACTACTCTTCGTATAGCTGTGAGGGCCCCCATCTACTCACCTTCTGAGGTAAATTTTGATTGTAAACCATTATTTACAACATAATACAAAATACAAATCTTATTCATGGGTTCCTATTTATCTGTTATTTTATTGCAATAATCATTTAACTTACTTGTTTTTTCTTTTATTTACATTCTCATCTTATTTATTTACGAGGTGCTACTAAGGGTTCCATAATCCTTAGTAGGTTCCTTTTGCACAGGCTGGTGTGAAAACACTAGCTACAACCCTTCCCCCATGGCTGCAACACTTCATCACCTCTACATAATTCATCTATTGTCTGCTCCAGGGGTGTCTTCCTCCTTGCAAACCAACTTTTATCTGACCGGAGTTAGACCCGTTACCCTGGCTATCATCTCCTGAGTGACAGGTACTTCAATCCGTCACACCACAGACTTTCCCTCCTACAAATTGTTGGAAAATTCCAACGTGATTTCTTCCTCAAACCGTTTCAATTTTTCAAAATATGCCACCCAACCTTCATCCTGAAACAATTGATAAACCTCCCTTCTAAGACATAACTGTTCAATATTTTCAGGTTCATGGCATACTGCAGTAACCCCCATACCTCAATCGCTGGTCTGTTACTATTTTTGGAGTTGCAGTAGATGTTACTTCAAATGGTTTTATGGTTGCATGCAGGAACATGAAAAGGTGGTGATGTTTTAATTCCAAATTGGGTAAGTTTTCGCTTATGAAGGGTTTGAATTTGTTAATTTCCCATGTGAGGTGGTGGTCTGGGGAATGGGTCACACCGCCCCAAATCATCCATTTGGACGTCCACATCCAAGCTGTACAAAATTTGCATCCAATGGTACACCATACTGAATTAAGAAATAAATCAAACAATTAAAGTGCCCCTACCTGAATTTCCTACCAATCGTTGAATGTGGTGGAGCGTGCCGAATAATAATGTGCTTTAATGACACAACAGTGGTGGGACCTTGTTGACGAAAATGATATGCACAAACGATCACTGACATATGGACTTGAAGGTGAAGGGATGGCTTTGCTTGGTGGCAGCTGAGGAGAAGTTATTATGATGTTACTGCTAAAATGAGCATTACCGCTAAACTTAGAGAAGAAGTCCCATATTGCTGGAGGAAGGGTTTATTGATAACATAGCGCAACAACTTTCAAATTTTACATCATCTTTGGAAAATGTTGTTACTGCGATCTTAAATGATAATTTAAAAAGATGTTGTCTTGAAATTTTCCACGTGCTAAAATATGTTGTACACCTGAACTATTCAAACATGTATTCGTGTTGTTACTCGTTAACTACTATGAAGGAGTAACAACAAAATAAAACAATAGAGTTTCAACAAATATGGCACCAAATATGGTGATGGGAGGGGCCATATGAGCTTCCACCTTCACATGGTTGGCCTTGTTCAGGAGAGAATAAATTATTCTCGAAACCAAGTGAAGCTCATTCATCTTTATACAAATCATCTTTGGCAGTAGACAACATTTCATATTGAGATAATGGGTTCATACTACTCTATATGGAGCAGAATACTTAGATGAGAGCAAAAAACAAAGACAAGAAATAACAGATGAAGCTTTTGCAATTTATCATGAAGTACTTTCTTATCGACATTATTGCCTAGATTGCACTAGGTGCGGGAATGTGCGTCTCGAACCAAGGTTAAACAAAATAGATAAATTAAAGACATTGTTATACTGTGAGTAGACATGGGCAACAATGACCTTTGAATGGGGAAAACGTTGAAATTTCCTCAAACTGTTTCTGTGTGCACTAAAATTTGACTTAGGCGGACCGTTCGCGTGCCTTCACGATATGGGAGGATTTCCGGACTCAGAGATGAATCACACACCCAGTACTACTCTATATATCTGGTCTCATCCTAGTTTCATTTGAACTTTCATGAAAAAGGCGGTAGACAACATTTCATCTTGAGATAATGGATTCGTACTACTCTATATGGAGCAAAAAACTTAGATGAGAGCAAAAAACAAAGACAAGAAATAACTGATGAAGCTTGTGCAATTTATCATGAAGTACTTTTTTATCAACATTATGATGATGACTATGGTGATGATTATGGTTTTGATGACGATGTCTAGGATTATGATGATGTTGATGATGGTGATGATGAATATGACGATGACGTTGATGGTGAGGATGATGATGTTGATTATTATTATTATTATTATGACGATGATGATGATGCTGATGATGATGATGATGATGATGATGACTATGATGACGATCATGATGACAACGACGACATTGATGATGATGAGGATGGGAATGAAAATGGAGATGGTGATGGTGATGATGATGATGATGATGATGATGATGGTGTTGATGACGATTTCAAAGACAATGATGATGTTGATGATGAGAATGATGATGGCATTGATGATGAAGATCATGATCATGAAATGGATGATGATCTTGGATGATGATGATGATGATGATGGCAGTGGAGATGGTGATGATGATGATGGCAGTGGAGATGGTGATGATGACAATGACATTGATGTTGATGATAAAGATGACGTTGATGTGGGGTTTTATAAGTGTTGTGGGTTACACATTTTAGGTGTTGTAGGGGATGATGACGATGAAAATGATGACAATGATGATGATGACGATGATAATTATGATGAGGATGAGGATGATGATGATGATGATGGGGATGGCAAAGATGATGACTATGATGATGATGATGATTATATGACGATGTTGATGATGATCTGATGATGGCGATGATGAAGATGATGACTATGATGATGATTATGGTGATGATGACAATGTCTAAAATTATGATGATGTTGATGATGGTGATGATGAAAATGACGATGACGTTGATGATGAGGATGATGATGTTGACGATGATGATGATGATTATGATTATGACGATGTTGATGATGATGATGATGATGCTGATGATGACGATGACAATGTTGATGATGATGATGATGATAACTTGATCCCCCATGTGTCTTCCAAGAAGACACCAACATAAATGTTTGATGCCTTGACCAGTCTATTTGAAGGAAAGAACATCAACAGAAAGATGACCTTGAGAAATCAACTCAAGGGTGTGAAGTGCATGAAGTCTGAAACCATGCACTCATACTTCTCTAGGGTATCCCAGATCAAAGAAAAATTAGAAGCCATTGGGGATATAATTGAAGATGCAGAAGTTGTGATGACTACTTTGAATGGTCTCCCCCGAGATTGGGAACCATTTGTTCGTGGCATTTGTGCTAGAAAGAAACTAATCAAGTTCATAAACCTATGGGAATAATGTGTCCAAGAAGAAGAAAGAATAGTCGTAAGAGAGGAGAAATTAAATAACGATGAAGACCAAGATTTAGCTACTCATGCTAAAGGTGGAAAGAAGAGGAAGGACAAACCCCGTCCCCAAGAGGACTCTCCAAGAAGACCCCGGAAGAAGAGAAAGACCAAAAAATATTTCTCTTCAATTGAATGTTACTCTTGCCACAAAACTGGACACATTGCAAGGAATTGTCCAAACAAACATGGACAACACAAGAAGCAAAAGAAGAGGTTTCATGCTCATGCAGCAAAAGATAGTGATGATGATGACAAAACCAGAAATAATGAAGACTTCAGTGAAGAATATGTTCTTATCTCAGCACTCACTGGTTCAGTATCTCATGGAAGTGATACTTGGCTAGTTGATAGTGGATCTTCAAAACACATGATAGGATACAAAGAATCATTGTCTCATCTTATCTAGAAGGATTCTCCACACAAGGTAAAACTCGGAGATGACTACCAATATCCCATCAAAGGTATGGGAGAAGCTTCTTACAAGTTGGACTCTAGGAAGTCCATGAACATGAAGGATGTACTTTATGTACCTAGGTTGAAGAAGAACCTTCTATCTATTTCAGCATTAGATAAGAAAGGTCTTTGAGTTGCATTTGTAGATGGTGAATTTCTCATGTGGCCTAAAGGGAAGACTATTGATGATGCAGTAGTCATTGGAGTAGAAGAAGGAGGACTTTACAAACTAAAGGGTCATACAGATGCAGCAATGATGGCTAGTACCATGAATCCTAGTGAGCTATGGCATAGAAGACTAGATCATGTACACTACAGAGCTTTACCAATTGTGAGTAAGGTAGTGATTGGATTACCAAAGATCTAGGTGGATCATGAAGGAGTATGCAAAGGGTGTGCTCAAGGGAGGAGTACTAAGAACCCATTTCCAAGTAGCGACAACAAGGTGAAAGGTATTCTGGATATCATTCATTCAGAAATTTGTGGACCAATGTCCACCACCTCTCTCAGTGGGTATGAATATTATGCATCTTTTATTGATGATTATTTCTTGAGATAATGGGTTTGTACTACTCTATATGGAGCAGAAAACTTAGATGAGAGAAAAAAACAAAGATAAGAAATAACTGATGAAGCTTGTGCAATTTATCATGAAGTACTATTTTATCGACATTATGATGATGACTATGGTGATGATTATGGTTTTGATGACGATGTCTAGGATTATGATGATGTTGATGATGGTGATGATTATTATTATGATGATGACGATGATGATGATGATGATGATGACTATGATGACAATTATGATGACGATCATGATGACAACGATGACATTGATGATGATGAGGATGGGGATGACAATGGAGATGGTGGTGGTGGTGGTGGTGATGATGATGATGATGATTATGGTGTTGATGACGATTTCAAAGACAATGATGATGTTGATGATGATAGTGATGATGGCATTGATGATGAAGATCATGATCATGTCATCCAGATGATGATCTTGGATGATGATGGAAGTGGAGATGGTGATGATGATGATCGTAGTGGAGATGGAGATGATGACAATGACATTGATGTTGATGATAAAGATGACAATGATGTGGGGTTTTATAAGTGTTGTGGGTTACACATTTTAGGTGTTGTGGGGGATGATGATGATGAAAATGATGACAATGATGATGATGACAACGATGAAGACGACGACGATTACAATGATGATGATGACGATGATAATTATGACGAGGATGAGGATGAGGATGATGATGATGATGATGATGGGGATGAAAAATATGATGACTATGATGATGATGATGATTATGATGACGATGACAATGATGATCTAATGATGGCGATGATGAAGATGATGACTATGATGATGATTATGGTGATGATGACAATGTCTAAAATTATGATGATGTTGATGATGGTGATGATGACAATGTCTAAAATTATGATGATGTTGATGATGGTGATGATGAAAATGACGATGACATTGATGATGATGATGATGATGTTGACGATGATGATGATGATTATGATTATGATGATGTTGCTGATGATGATGGCAATGCTGATGATGATGATGACGATGTTGATGATGATGATGATGACGATGACGATGATGAAAATTATGATGATGATCATGATGACAATGATGACGATGATGAAGATGAGGATGATGAGGATGATGAGGATGATGATGACGAGGATGGGGATGACGGAGATGATGACAATGACGATGGTGATGATGATGATGATGATGATGATGATGATGATGATGATGATGATGACGATGATGATTATGGTGTTGATGATGATTTCAAATACAATGATGATGGTGATGATGATAAAGATGATGGCATTTATGATGAATATGATCATGATATGAATGATGACGATGATGTCGATTTATTTAATTTTTTTCTTGAGTTGTTGGGGGTTACACGTGTTTGGGGTTACATGTTTTAGTATCTATAGGGAATGATGACACTGACAATGCCAATGATGATGTTGACAATGATGACAATGAAGAAGATGATAATGATTATGGTGATGATGGCGATGTATAAGATTATGATGATGGTGATGATGAAAATGACTATGATGTTGATGATGAGGATGATGATGCTGACGATGATGATGATGATTGTGATGATGACGACGATGATGATGAGGATGATGACTATGATTACAATTATGATGCTGATCATGATGACAACGACGACATTGGTAAGAATAAAAAATTAAAAAATATCTATATTTAAAAAACACATAAAAGTAGAAATCTATGATGCACAAGATTGAATATATCAATTATTTTCTATTCCTTAACTTTGAATTACTTCTTAAGTTACGTAGTTACATTCAAAGAGAGAGTTGAAATCTTAAATTGTTTACATTACATATCATTACATATGACAAAGATCAACGTTGAGCTTTATTTTCATGAAAACAAAAAAGAAAGACATTTTATTTTCCACTTTTTCATATATAAGTTGTTAAATAAGGATAAAGTAAGTGGTAGAACTAAGAATAAAAATCCATGAATCATTGCATCTAATATTTTTTTCATGAATATTTTTGGCATGTGTTCATACCTCATACTTGTGTCATCGTCTTGAACATTCAAGTTACATGTATTGTCTTGTTAGTTTGTCTTTTTCCTAGGTCGACCTTCACACATTCCACACTCCCACTTCCTACACTAGAGCCCATCTTCTTCATAGGTTAGCTTCCTCTTGCACGCCACATCCAATAATAGATCCCCAAAGTTGAACACATATGACCTAGGTGTGGCCCCTTTCCAATGGGTATGAGCTCTGGTGTTATGTACCTCGACATTCCCACCAAATTAGTCATTTTAGGGTTCTCGTTGTGTCCCTAAAGTTGTGTGAGGCTGAAGTTTCTTATCTGTTCATTGAGATTTGAATCTAGAAGAACATTAGTCGACTTGATTCCCATGTGGTTTCCCTCTTCTCCCTTTCCTTGTGCAGATACAACTACCCCATCACCACTCCCTTCAAGGTCTTGTATCATTGAGGCCATGGTAGGATGGTCACCAAGATTCCAAAGATGAGTTTGTTGAGGTTGTGATTGGGAATGTAGTCATAAATGATGAATAATTTCTTCTGCCTCCTCCACCATCCCTTAAACTTAACTAGGTTTTAGTGTTTCCAATACCCCATGCTCAATATCTCTACCACAGATCCCTTTATTCCCTAATTGAACTCCTTCATATTGCTTTTCACGGTGTCTTTGTGATTGTTTCCCAATAAAACACACCTATAAACCCTACCAAAACCTCCCTAGAAAAAAAAAAACATAATGGAACCCCTTTGTGTTGATGCTTAGATCCTTGTAACTGAATCTATGAGGCCATAACTTCTTACCCTATTCTTTGATTATTTATGTATTCTTTGCTCTTATCAGAAACACAACCACAATTGTTAGCAAGAAGAAAACCAAAAAAACCACTATAAAGGTGGATATGAATCATCGACTCTGACATTTAGCAAAAAAAGGGAGATGCGAGATATCGAGGGGTGGTGGAGTATAGAATGTAATGGTGTTCATCGAAATTACCCATAGCCACAGAAAATAAAATGAACATTTTCTCTTGCAAAACATCTTGTAGATCCCCTTTTAGAGATATGCTGGGCTTTTGTGGTCTCAGAAAACCACTCAACATTATGCTAATGTTAAGATGGCTTTGAAGATGGTTGTAGTCTATCCAAGCCTATATGTTCATGATAAAATTAGGGATAAGAAGTTGTTTTCATTTTTAAGTTGTTGAAATAGCATCCATTAATAAGAAGAAAGTAAGTGGTAGAACTAAGGATAAGAATCTATAAATCCTTGCATTTAATTCTTTTCCATGAAGCTTGCATGCACATAGGGGATCTAGGAGGATCGAACAAATTTTTTACCCAATAATAAGTTTTCTAAAATAAAAATTTACATTAGAGAAATGAGTTACCAAATATGGCTTCTAATGTTATTTTGAGCCTTATTATCCAATTTAGTTTCAAAGTCTTGCATTGTGACGTAGAAAAGAAAATAAATGGTCATTATTCTAACTATTCTATTAATAAATGGACAAGGAGGTGTTGTTAATAAGGTGTGACTTTTTTTGTCCAATCAAAGAAGTAATTGTATATTTATTTTTTTATTGGTTAAAATAAATTGATATTATCAACATGTCTTTACACCTTTTAAAGCAATTGCTAATTATACACCATTAATATATATATATAAAATATTAATCATATATTAAAAATTAAAAATAAATAAATAAAGTTCAAATAAACATTCTAAATACCCAAATGTAAAACAAAGTAACCTTTAATTTGGATAAGCATCATCACCAAATAACCATGACTTTTGAAAGAATTATCATAATAAAAGTGTCAAAGTAATATAGACAATTAAGGAATTTGAATAAAACTCTATATCAATAACCAATGTACGGCTCTACACATAAGCTCTCTTTTATTACCGAGTGCCAAAAAGTATTTGGTGAGGTAGACTAGGTATACGCTCTACCCACCAAGAATGTGTTGTAGCCCCTAAGACTATAACAACAAAACCGTTAATAATAGTGAGTGTGCTAAAGCCCTTAAAACTTTAAAAACAAAACCATTAACTTATACACTAAAACGGGACGGTCAATGGTATAGTAAATTCAATTTTTATTTTTTTACAATAACGGCTGAAAAGCTTTGTATTAAAAAAGGAAGGTCTTACAAAAAGAGTGGGAAGACCGTACCCAACAAAAAGAGGGTTGAAGACACCTCACACCCAGTTTTTGCTTTTCATATATAGCTGATATTCTTTGAAAATAGAGAAAATAAGCAGACTTCCATAACTGTCGATTACATAAGTAAGACATAATAAAAGAAATTGCAGAAGTTCATCATGGGGAAACCAGACCAGAGATCACTTGTCATTGAGGTGGCGGACCTTGTCCTTGCTGCCCTCAGCCATAACCTCGTTTTCTTCCATGCCAAGGATTGCAGATGGACTATTAATCTTGTTGGTTATGATGCAGTCCATTTTAGGTTCCACAATCCTAAGACAACTGTGCATAGACTCGATTTTGCAAACCAACCCTTCAAAGTATTCCTTCATCTTGTTATTGTTGTTTCTGACATCAGAGTTCGAGATCTGAACAAAGGTGGCAAGATGGGAGAGGGCCTTTTTCAGATCCCCGTTTTCCCCTCTCAACCAACAAACCTGGGACTCTATATCTTGTAAGTGTGAGAGCACGCCAGGAGAGGGACTTTCAGGTCCATTGGGAGAATCCAGGTTCACAATTCCCCCATTTTCCCCAACTTGGTTCTAGAGTTTGCCATTACCCATATCCCCTGAGATTTTGCGCACTTGTTGCAGAGAACCACCCTGGTTTTGGCAGTTACCCACATCTACTGGGCGCGAATTTTTTCCAAAGTCATGCTCGGAACCATTGTGAACACCATTCACAGAGGTCCTGAAGTTCTGCCCCTCACCCGTGTCCAACGGAGACCAACTTCCACCAGTCTCAACATTTTTAGGATGCCCTCGACGTACATGCTTTGCTTGATTACTGAGTGGGCCTTGAACCTCGTTGCCTCTGTTTCCATGACCCTACACCACCTCAAGGGTAGAGAGGTAATGCTTCAACCCTACATCTCCTGCATTCAACTGAATATTAGTCCTGCAACGGCGACATTGCAGCACCGAGAGACAGAGCCTAGCATTGCTACCATCATTCCTGTAATCCATGCTGAAGCGAATTAAAACGAACGCGAGATAATGCAGAGAGGAAAAATTTGAGTGTAGACGGAACTGTCACCCTGCTCCTTGATATAGCCGTTGTATACCTTGTCACCTGCCCGCATTGAAGTCTTGCATGCGAGACAGGTGGAATCAGACTGGGAGCGCCATCAAAAATGCCTTAGGGACTCGTGAGGAGATCCCAAGTAGATTTGGAAGTAGTTCTATAGATTGTCCATCTTCAATCTTTCCCAATGATTAATAAGAGCATTAGGAGGTCTAGAATGACCCATGAACTAAGGAACCCATATATTTGCAATATGTTGTCCATTTCTAGCCACAAGACCACAGTTTAACCCATCTCCGATATTTTCCATGGCGTCAGCTTTCCCTAACTACTTATACGTTGTTTAGCAACTTGTCTACACCATATTCTGTCCTAATGATGAATCCAGCTTGGGATTCGAAACGTCGACAACAAAAATGCCGACCGTGGATCATCCGAAAACCCATTCCAACTTGTTGATTGTTGTTTCTCAGAATGTGAAAAAGAGAGATAGATCTAGGTTCTTTGATCTTGTGAGTGAAGTGGTAATGATACTTGGAAGTGGGTTTACGATTTATTTTGGCTAAGGCCCTAGCTTCCTTAATCACTAGGAGGGAATCACCAATAGCTACTAAATCCTGGATGTTATTTTCCATTGCTATATCAATACCTTTGATCAAGGCGAGCCACTCCACATCATTGTTCGTCTGCCTTCCAATCCCCCAAGCGTAATCAGCCAGTTTGTTTCCTTCGGAGTCCAGAAGAACTCCCTCCGCACCTGCCAACCCAGGTAAATTCAATTTTTATTTATCGTGTTTTTTTAATATTACAAGATAAAATGGGAATCATCAATGGATATAGTCAAGATAAAACGGGCATGGTCAATGAATATAGTCAAGATAAAATGGGAATGGTCAACAGGAAATGATTTTTATTGCTTATTTCAACCTCTCTTTGTATTTGGTTAAATGCTAATAGTTTTCATAGACTTGCTTATGAAAGAAATATGATGAATGAAAACGCATCTTATTGGCTTTTAGGCTTTCTGTAGATGAGTTAAGTTTGAGAGGTACCTTGGCAGAGAAATGGACTCTATTTATATTTTCCTTAATCATTTAGGAATAAGAAATGGAACAAAGCAAAAGGCCAAATTACTACTAGAAGTGCCTATGAGGCAATCTCCTTTGTTATTGTGGATATTTCAAGTAGGTGATACTTCAAGATGCTATGGAATTGGCATATGCCACTAAAAATCAAATGTTTTATTTGGTTGTGCATAGAAAATAGGATTTTGACCTAAGACAACCTCCTCGTCAGAGGTTTTCTAGACCTGGTTTACGTTGCCTTTGTAATAATAGTTATGGAGATCTTTATTATCTGTTTGGTGATTGTTATTTTGCTTGTTCTATCTGGGATGAAGTGTTTTATGCACTTAATACTGATGCTACTTGGAAAGATATTTCATTTGATGACAGTCTTATTATGTGGGTACATCATAATCCTCTCCATAAGGAGTTTCCTTCTTTTGTCCGCTGGGGCATTTGGAGGTCAAGGAACCTTTGTATTTTTTAACATATTCCTGCACAGGAGCATATTACAAACATTAAAATACTGGATCTGGGTTACAAAAATTATTTCAAGCCTCACGTTATGAAATCTCCCAAACAAGTTCCTATTTTTGTTTATCCTGAAGTTGTGCTTCTAGATTTTTTGATGGTGCTACTGCAAACAACTGTTGTGGTTGTGGTATGGTCTTGAGAGTCACTACACATATTGTGTATTTGCTATGGATGGGGGTTGGCTTGGGTACTAATACACGGGCATAGCTTCTAACTTTATGTGGCCTTTTACAATTTGTGCACTCACATAATTTATCTACTATACATATTTTTGGTGACTCAAAAATTGTTGTTGATTGGACCATTAATAATGGTATGTTGCATGTGATTGTTCTGGAATAGTGGTGTAAAAGGATTTAATATCTTACTTCCAAGTTCCATTCCATTTCCTTTTCTCATGTCTATAGGGAAAATAATATTGTTGCTGATTAGCTTTCCAAAAGAGCATTGGGTGTAGAAGAAAGAATCATTTTTATGAGAAGTTTGTGGACAATATGATGGCGGACAAGGAGTGCTATAAGGTATATTAGGAGGGCACCCTTTCTTATCATTTTGATCTATTGGTGTTGTTTCCTTATGATTGTTCATCGTAGTAGTTTGTTGGTTTTGGATTGGTCTATATTTACAGTTTCAAATAGACCTAGTAATGGTTGCATGGGCAATGGTCTATTGCCCTTTGAACACTGATAGGATTGTTGTTTGTATTCAAGCTTCTAGTATGTTTTGTACAATTTCTAGGAGCTTTGGTGTAACCACTAGATTGTTATGTGGTTACGTGTCTTTGTTATATGTAGTTTTTTTGGGTCTATCAAGGTTATCCAGTTTTGATCTCTACTAGACATAATTACCATGTACCTTGTTATAAATAATTTTGATTCCACTAAATAACAAGTTATTTACTTATATCTCTTGAAAAAAAAAGTAGAATAAATTCAATTTTTATTTATCATGTTTTTTAATATTACAAGATTGATATAGTAATTTTTATTTGTTTTTACATTAAAAGTAATAAAATTAACATAATAAATAATAATATTACAAACACTATTATAATATTAATATCAATTCAAAAATTACATTAAAAAATAATAATTTATAAAATAAAATAATCTTAATTTTTTTTTAATATTCTTCACTAAATTCTATATTTATATGACATAAAAATCTGTTATGACATTAAAATGATGATAAATAATAAATGAGATAGGTAACACAAAAAAACTTGGAATTAGGAAGGGTTAATAAGTAATAAATAAGATATGTAAACACAAAAAAGCTTGGAATCAGTAAGGGTTAAATACGTATTGATTTGATAGTTTGTATTAAGACTTTGTTAATAGCTATAACTTTCATGCTCAACAATTTTAGAAATAATAACTTTAATATGAAAAATTGGCATCCATTGGTCTAATTATTAAATATTTTTAAGGGAGACACACTCAAAATTTATTATTTATTGATTTTCAATATTTTGGATATATATTACATAAATCAAATTTTGAATATAAAAAGAAAATATATATTTCTCTTTTTATTAAGTAGAATTCATAAATTTTATGCTACCAAAGTGATGAAAACTCTCAATACATAATAAGTTTAAGTAAAAATACATTATCTCTTTAACCATCATCCTATTGCATTACAATAATCATTATTACTTTAATTATTATCTTATTATATTACACTCATTATTTTAAATAAAAAAGAAATTATCATTCAAAACCAATATAAACTTAATAAACGTAAGAGGAAGAAGCTTTTTCACTAAGTAGCCATGGTACCCGTATCGGGAGGTCGGGAAAGCGTACCAGTATTGGGTACCCGTACCGCCGTACCTGGTACAGGAAAGGGTACTCATGGGAGTACCCAAGAAGTACCCGGTACTTTCCACTATCCAGTCGGGTATTGGTACTCCAAAAAAGGCATAGTACCCTGATTTTGGGTACTTCGAGGGTACTTCTGACCCATAAATCTTATCCTGTGGACTTCAAAATCCAAATTTTTTTAAAGTTTTGAAGTGAAGAGGGGGTAGGGTATGGTGGCGTCCTCTCCCAAAGATGTCCAAGTGTGTAGCCAATTGGTCCAATGACTTCCACAACATGAATAAACACATTATCTCAATCGATTATTACACAATTTCTGATTAGCAATAGACATACTTACGTAGTTACGTTGTTATAAAATAAATTAGGACCTTAACAATATCTGAGAAGTTACAGGGTATACATTTACATATGATTTATGAAGCCCTCTCCCTGCTTAAAACCTATTAGAAAGTGTCTAGTAATGGGAAAGTAGAGGGAAAGCAATCCCTACAAAGTGTAGTGTGCAAACATTTTAAACATCAAAAGCTGTTGTCCAAAGAATTAGAGATCATGAAAGGAAATCCAAAAGCACTGAATTGTTGGCCATCGTTAGAAGAAAGTAATCCAATTCAAACCAGAGAAGAGATGACTTGGAGGCTGGAAGTATTGTTGCCAATCTTTATCTATATTATAAACCCAAGGATAGTCGCGGGAACTAAGCCAAGTTAATCTAGAAAATAAATAGCATAAATCCTATCAACATTAATCTTTGGTAAGTTGTATATAGTTAATCTACACCTTCTGAAAGATGAACAGGATGAAAATTACCCGACGAACTGAAAATAAGAAGTAGAAAAAAGGGTCCACAAAGATGGCAAATAGGCAAGATATTACAAAGCACTGATTCCACCGCTTCACCATTTTAGAATGGGGGTTGATAACAGATGGCAATCGATAATTGCTTCATCCAACAAGTTTCCAATCAATAATTTTGGCTCCATTGAAAAATGCATTATTCTTCTCATAAAAAACATACTTTTAATAATTAGCATAATGCCAAGGATAGCTAGATTTAAAATTATAAATGTTGATGATAAGAGAAAATTTAATGTTATAGCTAGATTTAAAATTATAACTTCTGATGATAAAAGAAAATTTAATGTTACTCATGTAAAAGTATAGCTCAGATGATACAAGAAAATATAAAGTGTAATCTACACATTTTGGCTAACATGGTCTGCTGAAAATGAAAGGTATTCCTCCAGAATTAAAATAACTTAAAGGCGAAATTTCTTACAGATGGTATCTATTATATAATATATATATAGTACCCGGAAGTACCCAAGTACCTTGTTTTAAAAAGTGGCGTACCCGTACTTGTCCCAATACCCAAGTACCCTAGCAACTTATCTTTTTCATGATCGTGCAAAGAGATAACCTTATGATTTCATCTCTTCCAACTTTCACTTTCCATTTCTCATAAAGATTAACTTCCATTCAAGAGATCAATTATTGCCACCACATAATGAGCTTGTTTTTATTTTTAAACAAAACAAATGAAGAAATGCTGAGGTCTTGGATCCTCTTTGTCATGTAGTCTCAAAACATTTTAGCAGGTGGTGTTGGCTTCTTGAACTATGAGTTTTTTCTTGGACTTCCATCCATTAGGTTTTTTATTTAAAAATAGTTATCATCTTTAAGATTTATGAAGACTAGTTTTTAGCCGAGCAGAAGTAATTTCATGTCTCATTCCAAGATCAAAATGATAGTTTTAGCTCCCCTCAAGTATCCCCAAGATACCCATTATGCTTTGTTATCCATCATAATTAAGACTAAGCAAAATTCACTTGGTATCAAGTATCCACCAAAATTTAGCTTCATATAAAAAACCATAAAAAATTAGCTTCATATATGAAACCATAAAAAATTAGCTTCATATATAAAACCATAAAACCAATATACTATATCTAATTAAAATTTTCCTGGCACCCAAGCAGAAAAATAAATAAAATAATCTCCCTCAACATCAACATAAAAATAAATAAATAAAAACTTATTTTATTACCATACATCTTTCTAACACAAGATCCACACTAAACAGAGTTCACAGAGTTCGACTCCCGGTAGCATCCCACATCTATCGAACAATGACAAGATGCAGTAGACACGGATAAACTGGACTTCTGTATGTGCCATAGTCCCCGATTCTCTCAATAGATCTCCACTCTGAGAATTTAAGCAAAATACATGTCTTCCTTGGCCATCAAAACAGAGCATTACATTACAGACATCACGCTATTTTAAACAAATGAAAGGGAATTTAAGTCTAGAAAACAAGAAACCTAATTGGAACAAGATCCTCTCGAAAATAGTTTTCTAGTGTCCATCCAATAATCTGCAAATTCAGCCCTTCCAACTTTCCGTTTCTATTATCTCATTCAATGGAGAGCTCCACTGCGGGAATTGATTTTGTTTATAAATTTTCCATTCTTTCCACCACTCCATGAAGCTGCTTCCTTCTAAGAAAACGTCTGAGGAAATGTTGCAATCGTTGATCATTCCTGTCACATAACCTTCAAACATTTCAAGACTTTCTAGCTCTTGGTTTTGGCCTTGTTTGACATTTTTCAAGCTTTTCAAAGCCTCTTCTACATGTGCCCAAAAACATGAATCCACAGTGAGGGATGCTAGCTTTGTGCGAGCTTTCTCATTTTCAGAATTGTTAATTTTTTCTTTCTCTTTAAACCATTGCTGAAGAACTTTATGACGAGTAGGTCTTCCATCAAACATATAGTTTCCCTCACCCTTAGAGATGAAATAATAATGTGCAATATCCAGAGGCTCTACAAGTCTGCTATATGTATTGCCAGCATAGATCCACTTCTTTCGAGTTTGAAAATCACTTGGCAACTCATGATCATGCCACATTCCAATAATCTCATCCCAAAACCCAGCGAGCTTTTCCTTACGCATATTAGCACCGATATCTATCATGTCCTTTTCTTTAAAGGAATCATAATATCCTTTGCCTGCCTTCTCACAACGCTCTTTATACCACTCAAGCTCTGCCATGGTACTTTGTGCTGTGCTTAATTTAATAGCCAGCTGAGAAGCATTTGTGTTATCCCTCATTTCAATTTCTCCAGCTTTTCGTAGGGCAAGCTGTGCTTGATCATTCTGGGCAAAGTTATCAACAACATTTCAACCATCAATTAGTGTGCCAGTCTGCCTAAATGAAGAAAGTAAAATTCATAAGTACTACAGTATAATCTTATATCAAATCTTGTACAATGATAAACTAACACGCATAAAGCTTTAAAAAAAACCAGGCTGGCAATTCATTATATTGCAATCTTGTTCTATGCATAACTGTGGACTGGGCAGATCACTTTGTGTGTTGTTATGAGGCTATTTAAAATACCATCTAACATTAATTTTCTCATATTTAAATAATAATTATAGATTGATATGAATCTAGTTTAACTATGAATTTATTATGCATTGAAAAACAATTTTTTTTAACTTGTTTTCTATAAGTAGTAGTAATCACTAGTTATCTATGCAAATTATATCCTGTATTACCAGCCATCTTTTACTAATTATTTTTTATATTCTTTTTTTTTATCATTGTTTTTTAAAATTTGAAAAAATCATATTTACTACTCCACCAAGTATTCTAAAATATAAACCTATCCATGCAATTATCTATTTAATCCTATAAAAACTACTTAAAAAAAACATAAATTTAAAAAAAAAGTTAAGTATTACCTGAGCTCCAACACCAATAGCTTCTAACTGCAATGAAATTTCCATGTCGTAAGAGAATTTTGAATCAAGATTTGCAAATCTTAACCCACTTATGGAGTTCTCTATGACATGTTTCAAAACCCAATCATACCCTATATGCTCTGAAAGACAGTTTTCTACAATATTATCCAAAGGTTTTTCATGGTTCTGCATTGTCAAATGAAGCATCTTCAAAACGGCCTCAGAATTGTCAATATAGGCCGCGCCATGGCTTGAGCAAAACACGTAAGTGCCAAAAGGTTTGTATGGGCTTCTCTCTGACCCTTTGAAAGAATCAACCCCATAGTCTGCCACTGTATAAGTATACTGCAAGACTTTTTTAAGAAGAGTCTTACAAGCATCTTGAAGAGAAGAAGAAGAATCTGCCACTTTGCTATGCCAATACGGCAAAATAGCAGTCAAAGGCTCCTTAATGGACTCAAGCGGTGCCAGGAGCATCCGAGGAACAATATCATGCTGGGAAACCACATGCAAAAAATTGCCTGCCCAATTCTCACGACCCACTGCTTCAACAAGTCTTTCATCTCCCACTAAAGGGCAACCAAATGTGATACAAAAGGGCGAGCTTTGCCTTACCCTCTTTTCCAGTACCCATAGTGTGGCCAAAGTTGCAACTGCCCCTCCTAAGGAATGACCCACAAAAATAACGGGTTTGAGTTTCTTTTGTTCTGAGTCTGTATAAATCTGCAACTGATTGATCATGGAATAAATCAACACAATGTTACTTTTCCCTTCGAATTTTAATAATTTCACCTAGAAATTGAACAAGTAAACCCTCCTTTTCAAAAACTAAAATCACTTTGTTATGACAGTTATATTTAGATAAATCAATTTACCTTTGTTTTAAAATCTGTTTCCTCCATAATACGGAGGAACAGCTTAAGAGCTCCCTGATGGACGAGAGCTGGTTGATCATCATAACCCTTGAGGCAATCTGAGAATACTTCGTTGTTGGTTTGTAAATTGCCCTCTCCATATTTGCTCCCTTTGACGTTGTAATGTTCTATTTTATGAAATGAAGGGAAGGCAACATATGCAATGCCTTCATACTCCTTCAGACTAAAACTCTCTGAATTGCTTGCAAGAAGTGACTCTTCCCAAGCCTTGGATAGTATTTCCCATGAAGCAAGAAAAGCAGCAATCTCCTGACCAACAGTGAACCTGCAACAACATATCTGTAAATTAGAACCATATGGTCAATCGAGTATGGATCCCTCTAGATTTAGAATTGTGTGCATCAAATTTGAAAAGTTTTGCACACAAGTTTGCTTTGAGGGTCAGTGTACTACCTTATGTACTGATTTCAACGAGTGTTTAGTTCCAAACTTTTGAAGGTTGTTAATACTAAGCCCTTTATTACCTGAGATGAAGATACAAAACTAACAATGAAAATACACCATATAGCATTACACATACACCCTGAGGACCTGTCTATCACCCTGAAACTACTTAGCTTGCCAGATCAAATACCAGATTATTGGATCTGCCGTTACTGGACTGAATCAAACTCTCATTACTAACACCACAGCTGGCCTCCCTTGCCCACACCTCGGTAAGACTAATATCCCTGCTGTCCGAGGCAGAAGAGTCTCCTAAAGCTTAGCAGGGAAATGATGGTTGAGAACCTATCATGGCAAACCTAGAGCCTGGAATGGATGGAAGGGTTATTAACAATGCTAGAGGTCAACCTCCACAAATGTCCAAATTTTCTCCCGAAAACACCCTGAACTTTCTTAAAAAAATTCAAACTTCATCTTCTAAAGAAATTCTTACTAAAGGCTAATGCTCAATGCTATACCTGCCAATCCTTTGAAACATAACACAGAAATGCCTTTATCAAAATGTAAAGAAAACAAGCATATCATGAGAAGATTTTCTGAAAGAAGAAAAAAAAAAAACCCCAAAGGTCATCCTTACAGTGGGGTAGATGAGTCTTCTGCCATTGTATGCTTTTGCTGCCTGATTTGGTTTGCTTCGCAATGGCGTGGGATTTATGAACTGAAATGCGCCCTTATAATAAATAAATGATAACGGGTGCCTGTTTTCACTTACATGGAGAAGGGAAGGAACCGAGAAAGGACAGCCAAAGACTTAGAATGGGTATACAACGACTTTGAATTGGCACGGACTAAACGAATTGTATGTGTTACTGTCAAATACAGTCATTGTTTTGAGAAACATCTACGTGTACTACTAATCAAGATTATATATTTTTTTAATAAAATAAATTAAAAATGGACGCCATTGTTTGATGCGAAATGTGACAATATTAATTTGATTGCGATTTATTGGAAAACGTTTTAGCATAAAAGTCTCAAAAATGAAAAATAGCCACGTAGTACAATTAGCACAGCATTTAATTATGTGAATACTGATAGTTAACAAGTTAAGTGTAGTGACTAAGTTATTTGTTACTTGTTTTTCATGTTTAGTTGTAATCACATTATTTTTATGTTTCTTTTTTTATAATTGTTTATTTCAAATTTTGAACGGTTCTCATAAAATCAATCTCGATAGTACTCTTGTTCCATCGTCCTTCAATCTAGGAAAATCATATATGGTAGTCTACCCCAAATTCTAAGATATAAACGCTTGTGTGTGTAATGAGTATGCTTTCAAAGAAAGAATGGTTGTCTAGTAAGAATAAATTGTAGTTACATTATTCCACAAACAAGGGGACCCCACACACCATTTTGGTGTCCATCTTACCTTAAAATTAAATTATTATTGTTATTGTTATCATTATAAAATGAGATATTAATTTTTTTAATTATTGAAAGAAAGTCTTTCAGCAACCATTGTGAAAGTTCATAGAAATTGCTGAACATTTTTCCACTTAATTTCAATAAAAGTTCATATTTGATTTGTAGTTGAGACATTTGTGTTTTTAATCATGAAAAGAAATGTCTTTTAACTATATTCATTATTACATTACCTTAAAATTATATTGTTATTGTTATTGTTATCATTACAAAACGATATATTAATTTGTTTAATTATTGAAAGAGACTCTTTCACCAACCATTGTGAAAGTTCATGGAAATTTCTGAACATGTTCCAACTTAAAGTCAATAAAAGTTAATATTTAATTTGTAATTGAAACTTTTGTGTTTTTAATCATGAAAATAAATGTCTTTTAACTATATTCATTGTTACATTTGATTTAAAGATTTACTTCAACGCTCCAATATTATAGAGAAAAGATTTAATGCACGATGTTGGAAGGAATCACTAAACAAGCTATATGTATTACAATAGAAAGCTTTACATACCTATACATCGATATGTATGTGTATGTATATTTTCTTTGGAGATTATTCCTAGGGGCCTATGTGCCCAATTATTCCTTTGTTATTACATTTCATAAATTATTATCCACTAACTACCTAGTCGACCTTATTCAATATGGCCATTACATTAATTAATGGGTATACAAACCAAAAATTTAGTGAGTCTTATTCTATGAGTATGACTACATTACATTAATTATCTTCCCTAACTACATTACAATAACACATCCACCTATTGAATGCATCGACATTCATGCCAATTCTGATTGCATTATTTTCAACTACCATGGCAACCAAGAAATTGCAAGCTTTGTAAATCAACCAACTCTGCAACATTTGTAGCGAAAGAAGAGTGGGTAAAGGTTGCTAGGCTTGTACTAAGAAACATTGAGAAAAGCATTAGAGTGCTCAGTTGATTATCTCATAGTTTATCAAAGCCAATTTGTATGGGAAACCCAAGGGCTCGCCATCTCCACTACCAACTACAGATCTATAATTTGAATTAACAAAACTACAATTACTATCATTGTGCACTCATGAGCAATTATGAGACATGTTATCAGCGAAGCTAGAGAGAAAGCATTGGTTGTCTACATCATGACTTATTGGGATGAAATCTCTACATCCAGTGTTGTATGTACTGGATCCCATGTTGATGGCTTCATGGATAAAGGAAGTGATTCATATGAATATGTTGTAGGGATAAGAGTGGTGGTTCCCACATCTCCTTCTCAAGGATATGAAAATATCTTTACATTGACTAAAGCAGGCAAAGGCTTGAAATTTGTCATAGTTTCTTCCCCTACTCCCCTTATATGTGGGACATATTGTGAGTGGAAGTGTATGAAACAATAGTCAAATACACCTATATCTTGTAGTATATTTGAATAATTTATACGGTTGAAATCCCCTTAACTTCTCTGAACTATCTAAAGTGCAATGTTAGAGGGATTTGTACCTTTGCCTTGCATCTCGTGTTCAAGCATTATGCATATTGGGTTCCACCTATGTTTGCATAAGCTAACATGTTTGATAAAAAAATGTTAATATTAGGGCAAAGGTATGGACATGAAAAGTCATCCAACAACGATATAGTGCATTGGTAAAAGTTGTAAATTTAGAGTAGTTCCTTGTATTTATAAGATGAATAATTATAGCTTTGGGGACTTGTTTAACAAGAATGGTGCATCTACATGCATAGTGATTTGTACCATGCCATCTACATGTATTGTGATTTGTATGGTGCCATCAATAATTATGAAGGTTTTGAGACATAACTATAAGGCATATCACACAATATATATGCATAGGGAGAAACATGTGATGTGATTTATGTCTTCAAAGTACGTAAGGAAAGCATGATGCCTAAGATTTCACCAATAGTGGAGACCATATCAAAAGGGGGAGAGTGTAATTTCCCGTGGGATAATACAAATAAGTAGATATAAAGATCTCACCAAATCGTTTTACAACTTAGGCCACGTGAGTATACATAAATAACTATTACCTCAATTCACACTTACTTTGGTCGATAAATCACCTCACAAACCATTTCAATATGTGACAAGGTAGGTAGAAGCTAAGCTTCAAGTCCTTGCCTTATATAATATGTGGTAGTGGATGGTAATGTACAGTTGTCTTTGCAAAGCATCCAAATACATAATTTATGTGTGGAATTTATAATTTATGTTTATGTGTGGAAGTTATAATAGCATATTCTGATATTATATAACCAAATATATAAATTTATGTGTGGAAGTTATTATAGCATATTCTGATATTATATACCAGTTGCATCTTTAAATAACAATTTCAATACATATGAAAAATGTGAGAATGAATACGAAAAATTCTCCATTTAAATTGTGTAAAAGAACTTCTACACAGTTCAAATCCAGAATTTTACACACTAATATTAAAAAAGAATATTATACTTATATATAAAAGTGCATTAAGATGTAAGTTGATTTTATAGATTGGATTAAGATCTAAGCTTTATGATGATAACGTGTAATAATCATGCTATCCCATCAATGCTTGTAAATTTTATTACTGCTTTGCTTTATTGCCAACTTTGCCAACTTCACTTGTACATTTTCAAGGCATGGCAATTTCCACTATAAGTACTGGATTGTTCCTCCTAAACTTCCAAAGTACCAGCATAATATTCAAGGTAAGGGTTTGATACCCACTGCTTACTCATGTACTTTCTTGGCTATAGAACACTCCTTTATATAAAATGCATTTATTGATTAACTTATGGTCCTAGTCCTTTATTTGGAACTTGAGCTTATAGTTGTATTTGAGTGATAGGCTTAGAATCCTTTACCTATATTTTATATGCCTGATATGTATGTGTGCATAAATATCAAGGTCAATATTCATATGTATAAAATCTCGATTTGGCTAATGTCGCAATGGACAATCCTATACATAAATTGCAAATACTAATGTATGATTTGGCATCCCATTCGAAACCATAGCATAGTTGCATGTATGTCTTTCAAGTTGAGGTGACTATACCCTAGCATGGGATTTTGACATGTACGTTATAGGAACATATAATACGTCATTGTTTACTTGGAGAAGATTCGCGGTGGTTTTAAAAATGTGAGTGGTTTACCTTGTAGTGTTTCTTCAATACAATAATGGTGTTAAGTTGTCCTGAATGTTGGAATTTATTGTATCTTCACCACGTTATGGGTTGACATTTATGATTAGGACACTTGCTTGATCCATTACATGCAAAATGTATACCAGTACGTGATTATTAACGTCAATACAATGGTTTCCTAGCCATAGTTTTGGAAGTAAAAAATTCAATGTTTTACTCAACTACAATTCTTACTTTCACCAACCACTTTGGTTTCACTAGTTTGTTCCAATTGTTTGGGTGTGGATCACCAAGACCTAGCCCGGTGGGGGTTTTGGTCTCTTCTCTTGGCCAACAAGGTGAAAGGTTTCCAAATGAAACTATCTCCTACCGTTGTCGTAGAGGGTTTGAGAAGGGTTTTCTTAATTGTTATTTGCTTTACCATTTTGACCAAATGCTTACGTTGTGTCTTCATCATTTTGTACGAATGTATGATTTGTCTCTCAATATTTTAGAAATGAATTGGCAATTACTTAGTTAGAAAGTCTTATGCCACATATAACATGCCCTTGTCGTTTTTTTGTCACGGAAGTTAAAATTAGAAGTTTATTGCATTGTCACCCTTGCCTTGTATTGATATATTTGTAACATAGTGTGTAAGCCCATAAAGCTTCACACATGTAGAAGCTCTTTGCAAACATGTGGAGCATGCCAAGCAAACACGAGTTTACAAATGACATATGTCTGATGTTACATCGAAATCGCAAGTAATTGAAGAATCTCAAAAACCCAAGATAAAGATGAGAAAATGTGAATGGATATAATAATACACATTTTAAAAAATCTTATCGCAAGCATTTATTAAGTGTGACTGAGAAGTCCAAATGGGAATTTGATGCTACACTAATGTACTTCTTTCCACCTCGCTTCATTGGGGTGGAATATATCATGGTCCTAGTCAATCTTTTCAGTCCATTTGCAATAATGGGGAAACAAATATAAGAGTCACAAAGCTATATAAGAAGCATACCTATGCTTTTTCTATAAAAAATATGCGAATTACTATTGCTATTATTTTTTATGCAATTTGGATTTATACATGTTAAGTCTTGATAAGATCATCTGAGTGATTTTCTGGTGTGTAAATCAAATGGTGTGTAAATCAAATGTAAAGTCTTTTCTGGTGTATAAATCAAATGTAAAGTATGGAGGTCCCACACATGATTTTCCCAAGGGATGAAAGCTTGGAAGTAGATCAAGGATAGAGGATATTAGAAACTTTCTCTTTGCTACTTTTAAAGCTTCTCAACTTATAAAAACTTGTGCACAGAGCATGGTTTGTCTACATAAGAAATGAAATGGTTGTTTTGTCCAGTAAGAATAATATCATATTCAAGATTTTAAGAATAATATCATATTCAATATTATAGTAAGGAATTGAAAACATTTGAGATTTAACTTGATGTATATGCAAATATAAAATGGTTTATTAAAGCACCTTTGATAGAGTTAAACTCTACTGCATCCACCACATACTGGTGAAATCCTCATGGGCGTGGCCTATTTTAACATACTGTAATGTCCCCATTTTGACCCCCTTTGCATTAAATCGTAAATGATGTAAATATTGTTATTTAATCATGGTGAGCAGCTCAAGGCCAAGGCCCCACCATTGATTTAGCGTTTTATGTATCAGTAATTAAAAAAGATAGATGCATGTGGTTCTTGTGCTAGATAGGCACAATGTAAATAAGACATCATGTAAATACGGATTTTAATGAAAAACCCACAACTAGCTATGCAATGCAACAAAGAGATGGGGGCATGATTCTACAAGGAATAGGGAGGGAAATTATTCAAACCCTTGAGCCATTGGTGTTAATCCATGTGTCAATGAGAAAACCCATAAACCCTCAACTACCCATTTTGGGGTTAGGGACCCAATCATTTAATTCTTCCAGAAATTGGTTGAGGTAGTTAATGCCTTGGGAATGAAGAGGTATGGCAGCCAATTTCGTGTATGGGAAAGCCATCAACCTGGGAAATCATATTTTGTCTCCTTGGGCAAGAAAACACCCACGAAATGGTGCCCAAAGGGATTCTAAACCCACAGTCTTTCCTCTCTCACGCAGTCTGAACTACTGGGTCTTTCCCCATCATGTTTTTGATCATTTTCCTGCATTTGTCCATGGCTGGGAGCTCGTTTTGTGTTACACAGTGGCTGGGAGAGGAGGACCACGATTTGGGACTGTTATGGAGGCCGTTTTTGCCCCATAATGTCCATGGACGTTTTTTTGAAAACGGATTTGGCTTCCCAGGGTTGTTCCCTATCTTCTAGTTTCGTTTTTGGGTCTTTCCACGTTTTTCTGGGCTGGTAGAATCCCCATCTTTGGGCATCTCACTGTAAAAACGTTTCTTCATGCCCAACACTTATACTTCTGCTATTATGTGCATCCCTGTCTAATTTGGAGACTGTAAGCAAGAGATTGGAGTGGTAGTGGACAGAGAGGGCTTGATAAACCTAGTGGGGGAGATAACCTCTCAAGAAGATCGAGAGGGATTTGGCTACTCTTCTATGCACACCCTGAGAGCAATAGATGGGGAAGGTATGACTTGAGGGATTGTACAGCAGTGAAAATAATACTTCCTTGTGTTGGGTGTGTAGGTATTGTGGGTGCCAAGCTAGATAGATATTGTATGGTTACCCCTGGCTCTGTGCTTGAGCTCACTAGCTTAGCCACTCTTCCTTTCCATTTCCTAGCAAGCCTAATAAACCCAATTGTAGATTGGCTTGGCTCATCTTGGTGTATGATTGGCTATGTGTGAGTTTGTTGTTCCCTGGTTCCTTGTAGAGATCATGCCCAGCTCAGGGGTGGTAGTTGTATCAAGAGGTTGATAAGCACAACTGGCCTGTGGTTGGGTGGAACGTTGCAGTTGCACAGCCAGTTGCTTGGGACTACTTTGTTATAAGATAAGTATTCTCTTTTATAAATTCTGCAATGTCTTTATTTAATGGCTGTCACATAAATGTTGAATGTATGTTAGATATTAAACATGATTTTTAATTCCGCTGTGTTTCTATAATATGCACATGTATATGTCTTTGTATCAAAGAGTTTTTACTTAATGGATATGGGGCTAGATGCCTGGATTTAGTGTCACGTCCTCTCTATCATGCTGGTATGATGGGAGGGGCCATTACACATACAAGACTAGTACAAGTCCTGAGAGATTAATATCCTATGTAATGGGCATCTAAGAAGAAGCTATAGCCTACTTTCTCAACAAAACTACATTTATATGGATTTTTAAAGCACAAAAGAAAACAAATAAAAAGCAATTGATTCATCGAATATTTCAATTGATTCTTCATTATGTTACACATTCATTTCACATTACAACAATTTTATTAGTGATATAGTACTATAGGTATTATTGAAAAAAAAACCTATAAATGAATTTTAGCATTAAAGTCTAGTCATAATATGCACATAAAAGGAAACCACTGTGCTAGTAGAATCGTGAGGAACCAACTTGATTTGCATATCAATTTTATTGAACAAGAACACCCTGCACCTGCAACATAATGCATTCATGGCATTCGATGGAAATAATAATGAAAATGAAGATGGTTAGTTTAAAATAGTTGGATATCAATGGAGTAGCTTAATATAACTGAGCTTTGGTTAAGCAGTAACTGTCTCTCGAGCCCGTTGTTCGTGGTGTAAACATGACTAGGCGACCACAAAATGTAGAATTTTTTGTTGAAATTTCTGAGTTTGGAAGCACCAAACGTGCTGCCCATCATTGTAGTGAGGGAAACATAGATCATGACATATTCGAATCAAGTATCTCATTTGAAAATCATCATTTTTGTAGCTCAAAGAAGTATTTCAAGTAAAATCAATGGAAAAACCTATGCCTAACAAATGATATTCAATATGACATAATTAGCGTTTCATTAACTGTTATAAGTGTACATAGATTGAAGGATGCTCTCGACATAGCTAGACCAATTCCATGAAGAGAACTAATAACCAAAATAAGAAGGAAAAAAACATGTGAAATATAAACCCTAAGTAAACTGAAGGAGACAATAACGCATAGGTGGTCGTTGCAACGAGCGTTGGGGTAGAGGTCGAACGCAGAAAACCAGATTGCCAATGGATGAAACACACCAAAGTATCATGGATTTAAAAAATCAATATCCCATGGAAAATGCAGTGCACAAAGCATGCATCTTGCCACACTCAGTGCACCATGTGGCTTGCCACGCTCCTTAGCCTTGCTCCCTTCTTTCCACCCTCCTTGCATCATGTATCTTGCCACCTTTTCGTCGACTTCCTTGGCCTCGATATGAGGCCAAATAAGGCCTCAAATCCACTGATTGGTCACAAGGAAAAAACACAGCAAAAAATTAGGCTAAAATGCCTAGAAAATCGTGCAGGGACTAATACAACCTCGCAGGTTCAATTTCAAGAGTCCCTTACCAAGGGAGGGACTAATATTTTATATTATATTACAGTTTCATATATACAAGTGAAGCATAATATAAGCCATAGTTTAGGGTATTTAGTTTGACATAGTTGAAATACATGCTCTAAATAGGGGTATAGGGATTCTTCCCAATCATGTAAAAACTTGGTGCAATAGAGTTAAAGAAATAGGGACGAACATAAAAAATTCTTTATTGGTTTTGAATGTAGGTAAATATTTTTATGAGGAATCTTTGTGATACATTGACTTGATATTGATCAATACCTATAACATTCCCATTTGAATTTATCCATATTTAAAATGCTTGTTTTGGTGGCAAAAATATAAAAATTCTATTAACAATTGTGTGGTCTATGATACATTAAATGTATCTACTTATCTTATTTGATGTTGTCGAACCTCAACTTTGGAAGAAGGTCATCTAAAATTAGGGTACGTGTATGCTTCTAAATAAACTTATATGCATTTCCTTGTCTAATGTTATTTTAAAGTTTTAGATAGAGGACTCATTCCTTTGTTTTGCTATTGACTAAGTCCTTTCCTATCTAGATGCCCCTTTTTAATAGATGTAAGGATGAAAACCATGTAGATACATCTAACATATTCCCATCGAGCTAAAACAAGGAAGAACACCACAAACAACATTCATTAAAAATAGAAGTTCATTTGTAAAAATATATTCCCCCATGTTACGATTAGAGTAATGGCATCCTATGGATTCTAAATACTTTGAACCATAAAGATGCCAACAATATTAACCTATGCATGAATTATCACCATGGTTTTTAGTAAAGACACTGCTAGTTTCTTTTGGTACATGGATCCGCGACTAATATAATGCATGGCCAACACCTTTTAGGCCTCATTCCCATTCATGTCCCTCACTACCCATTTAGGCAAGATAGCTTGGGTCTGAATCCAACTATTATGATGACCATGCCACAATGATCACTAGGAGTGTAATAATGATCTTAGTTGATCGTATGTAACCTTTTCCATCATCATTGTTGGACCAAATGAAATTCATGAAATCCTTTTCCAAGTGTTAATAGACCAACTTAGAAGCTACCAAACACAAAGAGTATTAGACAAGAGTCGTGGTCAATTTTTTTGTCCAAATCAGAAATTTAGTCACTATTTGCAAAGGCATTGTGAGCAACTTATCATTTTTTTTCTCAAATTTATATAGTACTACTTCTCATATGTCCTCAAGATGAGAATGGAAAGAAAAAGGAATACCAAGGAATTTGAATGTTTTTCCTTGCTAAAGCTAAGATTGATTATGAGCATCCAGTCAGTTAAGAGTTGGGCATTGAATCTAACTATACACAAGGATTTATGCCATTGAATGTTCCATCCTGAGGTCAACAGTACAAAAATTTACCGCGGTCCCCAAAAGTGACTTTTGGGGGCGGTTCTGGATTTAGGGGCGGTCTTGGGAAAACTGCCCCGAAAGGAATCGAATCTAAAAGTCTAATCTTTTGGGGGTGGTTTTTGAACAAACCCAAACTTCCCCCAAAAGTGAATTTGGGAAGGGGGGGGGTTCCAAATGTTAATTTTTGAGCATTAATTCAACATACTCTAGGATCTTAACTGAGAGAATAACAAGCACAGTATATCAATCACAAGAGACAATAGACACAGAGTTTCCTTGGGGAAAACCAAGAAGGTGAAAAACTCCAATAACTTCCTCAGAGATAGATAGAGCAATTTTACAATAAACCAAGCATAAGAGATAGACTCCTAGCAGCTTCACCTCCTCCACTAGTGCACATTACTCAATGAGAGAGATAGATGAGTAAGTGAATGATCAAATAGAGTGACATCCTCACTCTATTTATACACAACTTAACTTGCCTAGTAACCTAATAGGGCCGACTTGTCTAAGACAGCTTAATAACCCATGGTTAACTTAAATCAGGGTCGACCCCACACTTGGTGGTCTAATAACCCATCTTGTATAAGTTACGACACTTGCGACACTTGTCAATACAAATGACGACACTTCCGTATAGAGGAATAATACCATCTCTATAGGAGTACAATATACATATGTGAAATACATTCCGAAGTTACATATACATCAACACCAAATTCCCCCTATAGAAATCTACGGGGGCGGTTTTGAACCCCCCTATTATAGATATCCTTGCGTTATCTATCCAAATACATGGCAACATCGATGAGATCCGGCTGAGAAAACTTCTTGGGCTATTTTTTTCTAACTATTATGTTTATCTAATCTATTTTCTATTTGATTTATGCTATAAAAGTGATTTATCATTAATGTTGTTTGTAACAAAAAGGAAATTTATTCAAAAGGCATTATGAAAATGTTGTATTTTTTGTTCATATTGCCTTTATTTTTTCTCTCTCTTCCATTTTGGAAGACAGAGGATGGCATAATTTAAAATTAGTTTTCAAATTTATATTTTCACTTTTGTGTGTGTTGTCTTGTTGTAACAAGTGCATCTAGAAGCTTGTTTGTTGGATAGACCCTCATCGCAACATGGGAAAACCACCCTTCATCTCATGGGTTGTTGTAGTTAGGCTTACTATTGTTTTTCTGTGTTTTCAATTCTACTTTTTCTACAATATACACAGGTAAATTTGAACCCAAAATCCGACAGGATATTTGTCTGAATTTTGACAACACTTTGTCTAAGATCCAACAAATTAGTTTTTTTTAAACGTCGGTAAATCTTTGTCGGATATCCGAAAACTACAACCAGTCGTCATATATCCGACAACTACTTGTCGAATAACCTACACTTCTTTTTTAAATCAATAACTTGAATAACCGATGACAATGTCGTCGCATATCCGACAAAGTTACATACCAGACTGTCGTCGAATATCCGACACACAGGTGGTCGATTAACCGACAAAGTCGATGTCGAATATCAAACAAACAATCCATTCCAGGTTGTCGAATAAACGAAAAAGTAGACGTCGAATATCCGACAAACTATCCCTCCGGCCCAGTTGTCGAATAACCGACATGTTCAGACCGCAGGACCATAACAAAATCCGATGACCCTTGACGTCATAGGTATAGCAACCTCATCGGATTATTTTTGGGTGTACGTTGGATATGAGATAGATCCCTAGAAAAATATCCAACGACTTCGCCATTTGTCGTATAGCAACATCGTCATACCTGAATTGTGCTCTCGTAGGATATTCGACGGTATTGACGAATTTAAAAAAAAATCTATTCCCATCTGAGAGACTTTCCATGGAATCTTCTTGGGAAATGCAATATTGAAACAAATGCTTCTAAAAAATCCCCCGGAGTTATAGTTGGGCATAAATAAGATCAAGAAATATAAAATTCCATCTACTTCATCAATGAAATTATCGCAGCTTCATATTTAATTATATAGCTACAAAAATAATATTTTTTTATATTGGTGTATTCCACCAATAAATCCTTAATAAGAATATGTCATTGGCTATCCTATCCTATTTGTATACATACATCTAATGAATATACTTATTTACACTGGCCAATTTATTAGTTGTTTATTACTACTTCAAGAATTGAATTTGATTTATCTATACTTGATAATCCCCTCGGGTGATAATTAAGGAGGAAACTTTAAATGTGATGCTTAAGATTAAGCATGGTTTATTCAAACAACTAGTGATGCCTTTTTGGATCACTAGTAATGTTCCTACCATTTTCATGAGATTCATGAACGAGGTTCTAAGAACATTCATAGACTCTTTCATGGGTGGCATGTATTTGGATGGCATATTAACCTTGAAAATGACACAAGGGGAAGATGTCTATAATTTGAAGCATGTGCTGAAAATGTTTAATTCCAACTAGTTGTAGTTGACTATGAAGAACTGTGACTTTGCCAAGAAAATAAATTGGTTTCTAGGATTCATGGTTGGTGGAGACTAGATAAAGATAGAGTCAATGGAAGTCTAAATAATAAATTCATATCCAAGACTAGTAAACATCATGGAGGTAAGGATTTTTACTAGGGCTTGTCAATACCTTTGGAATTCCATAACTCATTTTTCAAGCATTGTTGCACCAATGAACTTGCTATTGAAAGCTGACAATATGTTTCATTGGGCCAAGTCATAAGAGAAAACTTTAAATGTGCATAAGAAAAATATTTCTGAAGTGCTTGTTCTTGGGATTCCAAATTTGTAGAATCCCTTTGAAATTGAGGTAGATGCATCTTCTTATGCCATAGGAGTTATATTCATGAACAAAGGAGGATTGATTGCTTATAATCCTTAAGCCTTTATTGGAGCTACTATGGATTTCCCAATCTATGGTAATGCATCGATGGTGTTGCATTAGGTAGTGAAACATTGATGAGACTATATCCTGCAAAAGGATGTCGCTTTCTACACCAACCACAAGCCATCACAGCCCTTGTATACTCAAATTAAGCTACAACAAGTGAGGAATACAAAGTGGATGTTGTATTTGCACTATTTTAATCTTGTCATTAATTACAAGAAGGGGGTCACTAACAAGCCTTGGTATGAGAATCTTCTGGCATACATTCAAGACTATTACAACTATATTGTCCATGGTACCAATGACATTTGTCCCATCGAGAGACATTGTTTGGGTTTTTACCTTGCAAGTATTTTGAATTGACACTTGATAAATCTATTTGACAAGTTTTCACTATTCAAGATGATGAAAGACAAAAGGCCAGTAAATTCGTGGAGAAAATACAATAAAGAAACAAGTTACAATGAGTTTAGTAGAGGTACAAAGAGTGGATTGATAGGCACTAAGGTAGTCATGAATTTAATGTGGGGGAGTTGGTGTGGTTGCATATTGAGAATAAGTGTAATGTCCCCATTTTGACCCCCTTTGTATAAAATCGTAAATGATGTAAATATTGTAATTTAATCATGGTGAGGAGCTCAAGGCCAAGGCCCCACCATTGATTTAGCGTTTCATGTATCGGCAATTAAAATAGATGCCTATGGTTCTTGTGCGAGATTGGAACAATGTATATAAGACATCATGTAAATATGAATTTTAATGGAAAAACCCACAACCGGCTATGCAATGCAACAAAAGAGATGGGGCATGGTTCTACAAGGAAAAGGGAGGGAAACTATTCAAACCCTTGAGCCAATGGTATTAATCCATGTGTCAATGGGGAAACCCATAAACCACCAACTACCCATTTTGTCTCATGTACCCAATCATTTAATTCTTCCAAGAAATTGGTTAAGGCTGTTAATGCCTTGGGAATGAAAGAGTATGGGCAAGCCATTTTCGTGCATGGGCAAGCCATCAACTTGGAAAATCGTGTTTTTGCTTGTGGGGCAAGAAACCACCCACGAAATGGTGCCCAAAGCCATGGGGAATGGGCAGTCTTCATTCATTCACGCAGGGGGAGTTAGTTGGGGTCCTTCCATTTTACGTTTTTCATCTAAATACTGCATTTTTCCATGCCTGGGAGTCATTTTTGCAGTATATAACAGTTGGGAGAGGGAGGGCCACGTTTTGAGGACTGTAGGGAGGTCGTTTTTGCCCCTGAATGTACAAGGACGTTTTTCTAAAAACGGATTTGGTTTCCTGGGTTGTTCACCAACTTCCCATTTCGTTTTTGTGGGTTCCCACGTTTTTCTGGGTTAGTTGAAACCCCATCTCATGCATTCCACTGTGGAAAACGTTTTCCTCATGCCCAGCAAGTGGGGCTCTGTTGTTATGTGCATCCTTGTTCTTGGTTTGAGCCTGTGAGCTGAAGTGTTGGAGTGGTAGTGGATAGAAGTGGC